>CM068829.1:37153584-38353584 GCA_028554795.2 Sinohyriopsis cumingii
TTCGTCGCTGTTGTGGTTCCTTGCATAAACACAAAATATTTTTTCTGCCCGCAGACTACCATGTTCAGATGGTACAGCGCATGATCGGAAGTAAGGTTGGCACGGGAGGATCTTCCGGTTACTCTTATTTGAAATCCACTGTCATGTAAGTACATTTTTCCGTTTACCTCTCAAACATACATTTAAGATCGAAGTTACATTATTAATAAATTACTTTAAAACAATTAAAACTCATTAATTTAATCGATTTTAATTCAACGTATGTTAATACTTTTATTAACACAATCAGTACGAAACCTTGGTGTTACTCTGGACAGTACTCTCACATTGCACCAACATGTCATGAACATATGCAAGGCTGCATATCTTGAGCTGAGACGCATCAGCTCCATTCGCAAATATCTTTCAGTTCATGCTATTAAAACACTTGTGTGTTCATTAGTACTTTCAAGACTGGACTATTGTAACTGAATTCTGTCTGGTTCATCTCAATATCTACTTCAGAAACTTCAAAACACAGCTGCTCGCATCATACTTAGAGTACCACGATCAGAGCACACCTCCCCGCTGCTCTGTACCCTACACTGGCTATCCATTCGATCCAGAATCAAACACAAAATGTGTTCTCTGTGCTACGTTTCACTGTCGGACTCTAGTCCAACATACCTATCCGATCTCACCCATGTGTATACACCAGCAAGACACTTACGCTCCTCTTCTGACAATCGTATACTCATTATTCCCACTATGAAAAAGTCATATGGACAGTGTTCTTTTGCATACCAAGGCCTAGCAACGTGGAATAAATTGCCCACTATGAAAAAGTCATATGGACAGTGTTCTTTTGCATACCAAGGCCCAGCAACGTGGAATAAATTGCCCACTGAACTTAGACACAAAGACACAGTGACCACATTCAAGAGGGCTCTCAAAGCTCACTTATTTCGACTGCAAGAACAAACTTAAAGACCTAATAATGTTTCCTACCTGAAATATTCTCAGCATGTTTTTTAGTTTTTAATGTTTTTCTAATTTCATGGTGTTTGTTTTTGTAATAATGTTATTATATGTGTTTTACCTTATAGGTGTTGTCTAATGTTGTAAACCGCTTAGAGCTTCTAAAGATTAGGCGCTATACAAAGTCCTCATTATTATTATTATTATTATTATTATTATTATTCAGCGACCGCTATAAGGTTTTCGTGGACCTCCTCAACCTATCAACTTTCCTTATTGAGCAGAATTACATCCCGCCTTTAACTCCATCCATGAAGGAATTGCTGAGTGTCTTCTCTAAACAGCAGCTCTCTGTGGAATAATTTTCACGCAGTTTTGGGAATGAACAAGAAACAAAAGTTCCGGCAAGAAAGACAGTGTATGAACATGATTGATAAGGATAGCTGTAACATTAAAACTCTTTGATACTCAGAGGCGGCTGTAAAATATACTCTTTTCTTTCTTTTTTAACCATTATAAAATTGTAAATTTGATGTAACCAAGTGAGCATTAATTTTACTATGCTGTTTTCTTTCCTTAATCGGATCATTAATTTGTCAAATATGTAGAATCATAATCAAGAACACAATCTTTTTGTAACTTTTAATCCCGTTTTCTCCCAAAACAATCGAATCTATATTAATTCACTGGCATGTACCATACGGGTGGCGTGAAATAAATCTGCAAAGAGTTGATTGATTGGGAGGTCTAAATTTTCAGAATGAGCTCTTTTTTGCAATGAATGCTTAGAGCAGATTTATGGGCAATTAGTTTTTGCAAAAGGCATCTAAAGTGGTCGTTATATTAGCATTATCCATATAAATGCCAAGCATGAAACTTAAATATAAAATATACATATTGCATACAAGATCTTGGATAGAGTTCTAGTATGCATACATGTACAGCTGGATGGCTTGGCTAGAGTACTACAATGCGTACGTGTTCATTGGGATGGCTAGGCTAGAGTACTAGAATGCGTACATGTTCATTGGGATGTATGTGTTAAAGTACAAGAATGCGCACGTGTTCATTGGGATGGCTTGACTAGAGTACTAGAATGCGTACGTGTTCATTGGGATGTATGTGCTAGAGTACAAGAATGCGTACGTGTTCATTGGGATATATGTGCTAGAGTACTAGAATGCGTACGTGTTCATTGGGATGGCTTGACTAGAGTACTAGAATGCGTACGTGTTCATTGGGATGTATGTGCTAGAGTACTAGAATGCGTACGACGTTCAGTGGAATGGGTGGGCTAATTTATTGGAAATAGACGAGATAGCAGCCGCAAAAATTGTGATTGGGTGATGACGAGGAACAAAATCAGGGTAAGGTTGTTTATATATATATATAAACTCCCGACTGCCAAGTTGGCTTTGATTGAATAGAAAAGATGCAGAATGAAAGCAAATGGATCCTGAAAGATAACTGTTAGACGTTAATTTCTTATCATTTTCTTTTTTCAATGATGTAACCATATATTGTGTCTGTTTATTTTGTTTTCTTGTGTTTTAATTTCTTTTTAAGTTTTCGTTGCTTCTTACATCTGATCATTATTTGGTACTAATTGCTCATATATGTTATATTATATAACCCGACTGTGATTGTTAAACTTGGCATGGTATCGTTCCATTAATGAAATTTGTCTAGCAAATTAGAGACCTATTCACTGAGTTGTGTCGGGAAAAAAAGGATTACTTTTTAACATATTTGTAATCATTCTCAGGTAAATAATAATAATAATAATAATAATAATAATAATAATAATAATAATAATATGAAGAAGAAGAAGAAGAAGAAGAAGAACAACAACAACAACAAGGACAACAACAACGTTTTCAAACTCATCAGGTATATTCTAACACGTTATCAATTAAATTATGAATCAAGTTGTTTAAGAACTATTTATTGGAATATTAATTTGTTTCTTTACAGAGATCTAAAAACTAGAGTTAAATTATACATTATGGCATGTAATAACCACATTATGGCATTTAATAACCATATTAGTTGTTGTGTAATCTCTGATATCACGGATGAATTCGTTATCATGACGCAGCAAACTCGCCTGTCATTTGACAAAACAACTCGTACAATTGAAATATAGGACAGTATACGTACAATAACCTGTAATTTTATACTTTCATTAAAATCAGCATCAGCTACCGGATCATTTCCTAATTACACAAGGAAATAAATTGGAAATATTAAATAAATATGCTGTGGGTTTTTTTCCAATAAAGGAGACTACTTTCGGTAGAAAATATATATCCCGGTGCCATTATTGGGGGGAATAATTTACGATCAAACACCATCCCTCTTCTACCTTCTCATGTATCGAAACATATGGTTGGATATCAAAACTGCCAACTAATGGTGAAACTAGAGACCTAACTCTAAATACACCTGTGATCCATTCTTGATTCTGGGGCTGATACATTAATTTTTCACAAAAGTGAAATAATCTGAAAATTGTAAAATTTGTTTTATGCAAGGTAGATCGACAAGTCATTATTATTTTATTAACAAAAGCATATCAATTAACATCATTTGATTCAAGTTTAATCTACTTTAGGGTGAAAACAGCCTTCGGTATAATCTTGCACGTGTGGTGATGCTGCGACAAAACCGGAAGTGGGTAGTTTCAATATAACGGCCCCCATGTAAACCACGTGTTTCGTTTTTCTCCGTTCCCTGAATCTTGTATCTTGTATCAGCTTGTATTTATTCGTCTTATTATTTGTCCTATAATTTTCTTTTGACATTAGATTAATACATGTCATGACCAGTTGTAGTGAAGTCGACAATATATTCGGACAAGGTGCATCCGTCAGACAACTGCTACTGAAAAAAGGCGCCTGGATATATTTGCTACTAAGAGTAGTCTCCCTCTACTGATTATCGATGAGCAAAGTGACAGATGATGTGATGGTACTAGTACTTCCACAAATTGACTGGGAGCTGTATTTCCCTAAATACTACATCACTGATTTGAAAATATTAAATATCACCATGAACAAAACATAAAATATTAATATTAACTAGTTTTAAAGCAGAGATAAAAGAATGTTTGAAACAATGCTTGATTAATGTCTTCTACCTTCATTCGGAGGAATATTTTAGTTGTAGACCAGTTTTAAGTGTTATTTACTTTAATTATCCTATATAAAAAAAGATTAAAATCTTTAACAAGGTAAATTTTCAGGAATTAATGTTTGATGTATGTGAGCAATAAAGCAATATTGGACATAATAAAAATGACTGTTTGTTATGTGTATATATACCATGAAGGGGAGATAAGTATTACAACTCTTGAGATTGTGCTTCATAAAAAATCCCACATTTAACATGTTTTTGGGGAGAAATTTTCCACTGATCAGAATTTTGGAACCAGAATTTTTGAGTGTTTTTGAAAAACATCATAGTTGAAAACACTGAAAATTTGCCAAAATCAAACAGAAAGTCATACTCCTCAAAATACTTCATTTTAAGCATTCTACATTGTTAAAGTTTGCATCGTAAAAAGTATTTTCTTGTTAGTTAAAACTCTTTAAAACAAAATTATTCTTTATCCCAAAGATGTTCCAAGCCTTTGTTTGTCATTGTCAAGCATGAAACGAAGACAAAATCAGTTCAGCAAAAATCCAATACGACGGACGTATGCTTGATACGATCAAAAGCAGACGATAAACAGTATTTACAGGATCATTCCTTGACCTATTTTTTTTCAACGGGACAAGAAATGCATATAGGATTGGATAAGAAACGTTATATGACGTCATAATGTCATGACACGTGTCCTTACCGATGACATATATCGACTGACGAGGTATACGATAAATGCTGTTCGGCTACTTCCAGTGTTAATTCTCAGTACCTGTACAAATTAATTAGTTTGTGTTTGTAAATCGAAATGCTTCATTTCATCCTAGACTTGCACAATTTCGTTTTGTCATGCAAGTTAAAATCTCGAATTGCTGAAGGGGTAACAAATGCTAATAATTTATACACAACAAATGAAAAATAGGTACACAATATTGACATTCAAATGACACTGATACGCAAAGATGAAACAGTTACAGAGCCGCTTGATTTAAACGAGATTTTCTTTATTTATCTTTGTTATCTTTACTAGCTTTCTTTTCTGTTCGAAAGCAATATAAAATATTTAGTCTTGTTTGAAAAATGAAACAAGATTCGGAGCAATATATGATAAGACTTTTGATCTTGTATAATTAAGTTTTTTATCATATTTGTTCAAAAGAGATTTAATTTCAATATATATTTCTAATAGGTGATTGTTTATTATTGACAATGTGCCCTATTTGTTATTCCTTTCCCGTAATTTTACTTCCTAAATTTTAAAGATGAAGGGATTTTTTTTTTGGGGGGGGGTGTTTGTTTGGGGGTGGGTTGGGGGGACATAACTTGTAAGAAAAACTAGTTTTAATTTGAGACGCCTTTACATATCGTTTTTGTGATTTCCATTTCAGGATATATAATTATTAAATTAGTGTTTATTGTTGTCAATGTGTCTTAGTTTTATATTCCTCTCCCGTAATCGCGTCGTACCGCCGAGTTTTTAAAGAGTTTTATCTTTTACAAAAATTGTATAATTTGACAACATACCTTGCAATAAAAACTGGTGTTAATTTGAGACGCCTTTAAAGATTTTTTTTTCTATGATGTTTCAGAGATATCGCAAATAAAATAAGAATACAATAACACAAACAACAGGTACATAACCGTGTTTATGAAGATGATTCGTATTTGACCATTGTATTTGACCGGAAGAAGACTCCCATAATTCAACATGTGCTGCTGAATCAATGGTGTATAAATTGTCGCAGAATAGAAACCGAGTGGGTTTTTGGACTAAATGAATAAGACAAACACAATGTGAGAAAGATGGAAATTTATGAAATGAATTAATAAAGAAAAATATATGATGTAAAAATACAATGATTCTCTCACGCTCTCAACATACGATTGACTCAAATCACTCTACACATCATACACACATTGAAAATAAACCAAAATAATAAATCAATATGAAGTACAGATCTAAGAAACCTCATGGACTGCAGATACGCTTCAAACAGTATTTTACACTATAAGAGAGATTCACAAAATCTCGAATATGAACTCTATTAAGATTCAAAATAATCTTATGAACACAACTAAGATTCAATATAATCTTATGAACACAACGAAGATTCAAAATAATCTTATGAATATAAAAATGCAATTGGAACAACAATTGATCCAAACGTATGCTTCTAGACCCTTGTACAGTCGTACGATTCCTTGGGTTGGCCCACACTCTTATCGGCAGCTCGCACCCTTTATGGATTTACCACGTGTACAGTCATACGTATACACACGTACACACGTACAGATAGCATACAGCACCCTTTTTTAATTTGCTACGTCTACATCCGTGGCACAGACATACGTACATACATACATACGTATTGACAGCACGCAGCCTTAAATACATTGGAAACTCCAGACAGCTCTAAACAACTTTAGACAGCTTCAGACAGCTCTAGTCATATTCACAGTCACATTGACAATCACACTTCACAGCGACAGACACAATCACAGCGACAGACACAATCACAGCGACAATCACAGCGACAGACACAATCAGCTATAATAAAACCAAATTGGTCATAATAATAGTTTCTGTATAATCTCTAGATATATGATAATACTTTAACCTCTAATAGTGACTTGTAATTCAAAGTTCAAATCTGCGTTGTAATAAATGCATTATTACGCGATAAGACATTACAAACCGAATAAGCTTCGCATATCAAATGAAAATGTAAATTTAACACTTACCCCTATGGCTGGAGAACAATGGAGAGCGTACACTCCTTGACGTGATCCAAAACGACCAGTGTCGGTTTTAGAAATTGATCTTGCTTAAATCCATAGGCGAGTGAGCAAAGTCAGAGTAAAATACCCGTGCATATCATGTTAGTAATGTTACTTCGTCACAAGTAATTTCTGGTGAGGTACATGTTAATACAGTCGCTTACCTGGAAAAACACGTATTCAACGAGAAATAGTCGAATAGTTCTAAAGCAAAACCAAGTTATTTCTTTGCCTAATTCTGTGACATGAATAAATATATAATGAGATATAGAGATTAATAAAAAGACAGATGGATCTAACTTTATGAGAGTATTCTTAATTCGGTGAAAATTTATGTCTCATTAAATTGGGATAATTTGACGACCGGAAAAAGGGATAAACTAGAAGTGTTTGTACGTGCTAGGCCGCCTATATTTTATGACAATATGTTGTACAATACCTCGAACAAGCTAATGTTTCGTATTATGTGATGCAATTCCGACACGAAATAAAATGCGTCTATGCCTACTGTACTATTCCAAATCGAATAATGCAAATATCCGGTCACAAACACATTGCAGTAATCTTCAATGTTTGCACCCAGTAATCATCCCTTCATATGAATACTCAAGAACGTAGAATTCGTAGTAGTGAAATTGGCACATTTTACGTGGAAACACCGTAAACATTCTCTTTGAAATTGATGTGTACGGCTCGTCTATCCTAACACGAACCTATGTCAACTCAAACAGAAATTTCAAAAAGCGATCCAGTGTTGAAAAATGATGTTGTCTGTATTAAATGTTTTATTGATTCGGAAGGGCAGTTGCTCTTTGAATTATAATTTGCAAAACAAAATAATTTTTTAAATTTTATCGATAATAGTTTTAATATTGAGTTAATGGTACTCTTTGAATAATATCCAATTTTGCTTTCCAAGGCTAGCAAAAACAACAGAAAGAAACAAAATCAGTTGTGTGCAACTTAACGAATGATTTAATTTTATACGGAATAAAATGAAAACTTAAGAGCAACTTATTGTGAATTAAATTTAAAATAATTATTTAAAAAATTATATCACAAGTCCAAAACAACAGAGTGCTCCAATTGAATTGAAATTATCGAATGTACTGATGTACCAATATCCTTGAATATGCTAAAATGCCCACAGTCTTGATGTGTAACAATGACAGTGTCCAAAACTCCGTTGAATTAATTCACAATAATATCGAAATATTGCTTTAGTCTAGACCGTCGTGTGGGCATTTTGCAATTTCGTAAATAACTTAAATAAATGATTCCTTTGAAATTAAATCTAAACTAAACGTTAAATACACCTTCAGGCTGATATTACCACAAGAACAATACTAAAAAATAGGAACGACGAATGAATCGATTCTCTGTTTGTATGCATCTCCACAACTCTGTTACCACAATATGTCGCAATACCACCTACGTGGTCGATCTAATACAAACCACCTGACTTATGTATAGCTCATTGCAATCAACAATCGTGAATAAAAAGTTAAAGACACAATATAGATATACATAACAGTGTGTGTGTGTGTGTGTGTGTGTGTGTGTGTGTGTGTGTGTGTGTGTGTTAATGAGCAAGTTCCACATCTGTTTATTAATGACAATTGTTAGAGGACTAGAAAACAGGACTTTCCACAATCATTGTTGTCACGATACATACATTTCACAAACCTGGCACCTCAGCAGGAACTGTTGGATGCGTGTTTAGTTAGATTCTCATATTTAGTAAAAATCAGTCCTAATATGTAGTAGAATTTTATGGTAAATAATATTTCCTTGCATTTTCATCATAACAACTGAAGCATATAATCGTTTAATGGAAAAGGAAAGAAATACACATGCCTATTGTTACAACCCAATGCTCATAAACTAAGTAACTAAAAAAGCGATAACCAACAAGTTTAGTATTATTTAACAAATACTTTATTTCCATAGGATACAAAGTGACAATTTAAAAGAAACTTACATTATTGTGAATTAAATCCCAAATAGTCCTACACGTTATAACACAAGTCCAAAAGCATAGAGTTTTCCAAATAAATGCATGTAGTGTTTCCAATTAATTCCAGCCTTTAATATGCTGATGTGCCAATATTCTTAATAGTGCTGATGTACCAACAGTCTTGCTGTATCACAATGATATAATCCAAAATTTCCTTGAATATATTCAAAATACTACCAAAATAATGTTCAAGTCCTGAGCTCAAGAATCATTTTGAAATTCCAATCAATAGTTATTTTTGTGTTTTTTTTAAAGATCCTCTCAAACTGTAACTGAACGCAGCTAAATCACCAACTCCACTAGATAGATGTTAAAACAGGAACTAATAATTTTAATGTAAACAAGCTTATATGAATCCTCATTTGACCTATGCCGGAATTACTTTTTCTAAACAAAATTTCATTATCAAAACTTTATCATTAATTTGGGATATAAATCTATAGCTACAGATGTGAGGATGGAAACAGCTTTTATATTGCGGAGGATAAGTGCCAGGGAGTGGTAGATATGATCCACACACACACACACACACACACACACACACACACACACACACACACACACATGTTATGGTGATTTGGTTATCATTATCTTGGAGATGATCGATCACGGTGTTATTGCCCAGATCGAGCAAACAATAAAATAAAATATGAAATTAATGGATGGAATAACAAATATATGAGCAAAGACATAACATACACGAGCCCCCGTATACAAAATACAACAATGTAATAAATTACATAAACAAAAGAAGCCCCGAGTGGCCGAGTGGTCTAAAGTGCTCACCGTTCCGGATCGCTGCCATCACATCTCTGTCTGCATGGGTTCGAGTCTCAGGCTCGCCTAACGAGGGTATGTAAGAGAGCTTGCCAGTAGCGTTTCGTGGGTCGGTGGTTCTTCTCGGGGTTTTCCAGGGTTCTTCCTCCACTAGTATACTGGCCGCCATGTATAGCCTATCTTGAGCTGAAAATAGCGTTAAACCCTACAGTAACAACAACAACCACACAAACAAAATGAAATTAAACATGACATTTGAATGATGCACTTTCTCTTAGAAATAGAACGGCAATTTTTTTTTAATGAAATGCAATCAACCATTCTGTTATTGCGATAAGACAAATTTCGTCACTGAATCGAATGATCTCACTGAAATTGCAGGCATGTCACTATAATCTGGTTACTTGCGGTTATTTTCTAAATTACTGTTGGTGACAGGTCAGCTTTGACGTATTTCTTCTCTCTCTCTCTCTCTCTCTCTCTCTCTCTCTCTCTCTCTCTCTCTCTGGGTCATCAACCGTTACTTGGTTGTAGTCTGCACTCCTTCCTACTGGGTAACACAGATATGGCACAGATATGGAGCTATCTGTCTTCCCTTCAAGTACATATAATTCGCAACCTAAATAATTGTCAATTTTTCTTCTCCTGGGACGGAACAGTATTCGCATTCTTTTTATGTCAGATATTGTCTATCGTAATTCAACAAAACTAAGCTAATGTGGTCAGTTCGCAACCTGATACTGATACATAATCGTATGAACATAAATTAATGTTCCTCTAGCGGCTACTCGCATTCCTAACTGGAACCATGGCATAACTAGAACTCTTAGATAAATTATTACATTTCTCAGTGGGATATAAATTTCTAGCTGAACGACATCGGTCGACACATGTCGATTTTCCTCGCTTAGGAGAATTCATATCTTAATTACACAAATGAATAAATAGACATTACGTCTTGTTTGAAACACATTACTTGCTAATTAGCAATTCATTCACATAGTAAAATCAATTCTCAGCATACAGGCTACGTCTCATCTAAGAAGATAAATTATTTCGCAAAATTCGTTTCAGAGTAAAACATGAAATTCCTACAATATATTACTTCTGTTCAAAAGCCCACTAAAACTGAACACATTCATACCAATTAAATATTGTATGACATTTGTACAATACACGAATCGTATAAAATTCAAGACGATGAATGAACGAATAACTTCCGAACTCAAGGAAAATTGATTAATTTAAAACTAATAAATTCAATAAATAATTACAAACTTACCGCAGTGAGCATATTGTATGTGATTGAGACAATACATTTGTTCCTTATCGAGACTCGCGCTTACTATATAACTCTCTCTCTCTCTCTCTCTTTCTCTCTCTCTCTCTCTCTCTCTCTCTCTCTCTCTCTCTCTCTCTCTCTCTCTCTCTCTCTCTCTCTCTCTCTCTCCCCTTTGGGAAACACACGCCCTCGTTTAACTTAGCGAATCAAACTAACTTTCTCTAACCAAACTTTTAACACTCTTATCAGTGTGAGAATAATTCTCTCTATTTCTCATTTATTAACAACTATTCCTGGAGAATTTCGTATTATGACACTTATTTCAAAATGGCACAAATTGCCTCTGGATTGTCCTCGCTTTGCCGTCTTACTCTACTTGACCCTACGTTAACATCCCTGTCAGACCTTTATCCTAGCAGGTCCAAATTAAAATCAATCATACCCACAAACGGCGTATATCTCATACATCGAAAGTAACAATTTATTACGAGCCTGATCCATACGTCAAAATGTAATTGTTGGTGTCACGCTGACCACGACAAAATGTACTGCGAGAGCGTCTACAAAACCATTGTACCCTTACATAAATTAATACAATTCTACTCAGTATTAAATTATGAATTTAATGAAAACAAATTACAACTGGATTTACATTTATTATAAACTACCAACATCATTATTAATTCAGTTAGTGTTAGAAGGCAATGTAATCAGTAATTACTTATGCAGAATAATTATGTTTCTTACCCTTTCTCATGCGCAAAGGAAATCAATTTCGTCAATGCATTTAAGATTCGTTTTTCATTTGCAGATTTAATGGATTTACATCTTTTTTTATTTAGACATGAACGAAAATACCGCAAAATATGTTCATCTCAAATCCATATAAAATGGGCAATAACCCAAAACAAATAGTCATGATCAAACATCTCTTATTCTCGCTAATGATGGCATCCATTCTAGTGATATCGCCTTTGCAATAGAGGACAAAAATGATTGGCAATTAGGAACATAGGTTGCACCAAATTCGGTACAAAGTGCTTCTAATGTTTTATTATATTATTCGATTGCTGTGTTTTAAAAGCCCAGAAATGTGGCAGTGCGATGATATTTATTGCAATTTGAACGTGTCCATTTCACAGTCGTTACTTGCATCATTTTCGCCAAAATGTAAAATTGCACGCTGAATCTAGTCAAAAAGTATTTGTTCAGTTCTTATTCCAAGGAGTCGACAACCGCTCCTTGAGATATTCCATTGTCTGAATGAGATTAAAAATAAAGGAACCTGTAAGGAGCACAAGGTTTCGAGTGCGATGGGTGCTGTGGTTTGAGGAACTATTACTACGACAGAATTTGGCCTGCCTGTGAACTCTCCGGTATTTCAGTGTTGACCTCGATCGAATATAAACATTGTTAGGGACCGTTTCGAGACTGACATAAACGGAAGAGTGAAAGTTTTGTCTCTCAGACTGTTTCAAGTTTAAGGCAAGAGTTTTGAAAGCCAATCAAAACTTCTTTGTCTTTTTAATGATCAAACTCGTCTTTCTCTCCATATCAGTTTTTTATGGACGGTGTAATATCCACAAAATCTATAAATGTTTCAAAGGATTTCATATAATTATGTGTCGTCTGTCTAGAGTTCACGGTGAGTTTATTACATGTCATCTGCCGGGAGATTGTGGTGAGTTCATTACATGTCATCTGCCTGGAGACTGCGGTGAGTTATTGTATGTCACCTGCCTGGAGAGAGTTTATTACATGCCATCTGCTCGGAGAGAGAGAGAGAGAGAGAGAGAGAGAGAGAGAGAGAGAGAGAGAGAGAGATGAGTTTATTACCTGTCGTCTTTCTGATGAGAGAAGCATTTGTCATTATCATTACTCATGGCACTGTCTCACTTCTCATTCATCATTTTTGACACTGTAACAATGATTTTCCTATCGCTGATTGACACATTATTTCAGTATGATGAGGTATCAATTAGTGTGTAATCATCACTGAGACATTTTAAAAGCCAGTACTTCTATGCACGGTCTGTACAATCAGCGTCCAGTTCTGGAATAGCATCCTTAATCAAGATCAAGTCATCAGACTAGCTCCTGTATTCAGACTTCTCCTGCTTATTCAATGAGCAAGACATTCCTTATTCATTCAGACACGTTCATTATGTTCTTTAATAGCTGTGTTCAGGTTTGATAAGTCAAATGTTTCGTCGTTTACACCCATCATCTGAACAAGCTGAAATAATAAATGCAGATCATAATGTAAATGTCGTCTGTAGACAAGAGCTGATGGATGTATTCTCACGTTCCTATATATGTATGACTGTTTTTCAGTGTTGAACACCGGTGCAGTATACATCTATGTTGCCGTATACGTGACCTTGATCCTGAGTTCGTGGTCTATATTCAGTTTTAACTGCGAGTATAGTGTACACAAAGTGCCAAGCGTTTCCACATTTCAATCACGAATTGAACATTCTTTCACAATAATTGAGACAAACATTACTTAAACCACCGTTTCGAACTGATCGACCACGCTAAATGTACGGCTTCTTATTCTATTTCAAATTGAAAAGGCCGTTGTTGTAAACGTTATTTTTTAAAACCTCGTTTTCTCATTATTATATCTGAAAAGCAAAGCAATTCTAGATCCAAGCTGAACCGAGGACTATTTCCTTTGTTTGTCTCTCGATTAATCGTATGGATAAACGAAAACTTTATGTATTGACTTTATGACATTTGTATTACTGAGCAAGCTACCGTAGCTATGTCAACCACTGTTCTTTGAAAGCTAAAATGTGTTTAAACATCATTGAAAGTTTTACCCTTCTTTTTTACGTTCTATTTACGATAAGAAGTTTTTAATGGAGTTTCTGTCATCTCAAAGTTACAGATATATTCACAAAATGATATTATTACTTCGGCCCTCGTTTGTCATTCAAAAATGTGAAGACTAGAATCCATCATTATAGTTCAGTGTAGGATACGAAACATTCACCGTAGGCATCAAACCGTTACGCCACACAATCGACACAGCCTCGTATATGACGCAAGATTCTGATTCATTGGTGGAGTTTTCCTTTACTATATCGATGCGTATGATAGATTATATTAGCATTGCAAGGGTTCGGTTTCATTATTTACACTCATGCGATGTGGTCACATCCTACAATCCTAACCTTAATTTGAACTTTCGCACTACGTCAGTAGTTTAGAATTGTGACAATATCTGTTACACATTATGTCGTACGACCTTTATATTTCAGTTTTGGAAACACGTGTATGGTAGGCCACTTAAATGCTTCATACTCGGTCCTTATTTAGCTCCCAGAGTTCATCGGATCTTGTGAAAACAAATAAGGAACAGGAATACTTGGGTTCAACGATTTATGGGGAGCTAAATCTACATTCACCGAATTATTGCTCACTCGTTGTTATTCCCACGGTGCTGGGTAGTGCAGTCATGCGTGAATCATATTCAGTATGACTTAATTTTAGCGTGTTTGAACCATCGATAGATTATGCACATTAATAATAAAGGGCGACTCCAATTAGTCAATATCTTGCAAGTATTAATATATTAGTTCGTATACAAAACCTCGGTACATTACGTCCTAACTAACGTAACAAGCTACTTCGGAAAGCAATCATACACCTCAAGGGTCAGCAATATTCGCTCTTCCATCTTCGCAGCTTCGTGTTCAATCCGTCATTATTAGTACGAGCTACTATTTCACATATATCACTGATAGCTAATTGTATCCGAGAAAACGCTAAAATATTTTTGTTCTTCTGTGAAAGATTTTAAAATGAAAAATATTTAAATTAGTATCATTAGTAACTTTATACAACGTTAAATATATATGTTTCATGTTTCAAATTTAACCCAACTTAAAATTATTTTCCCATGCATGGCGTGCCTTAGAATGAATATTAGCAATCATATTGTGAGGATCAATTATCGCGACTAGTACTTCAACACCAAATCACTCCTGTGGGGATATGACATCACTCAAATGTTTTATCTTATTTTTTAAATCATAATGATACTTCGAGCAAATAGTAATGTTATATACCAGCCACTCGTGAATGGATTGGTTCATTCTTTGCTCAAAGCCATTCGCGTATACACACGGCAACACCAAATTAAAAAACTAGTTTCCGCGGCAGCAAGACCCAGGCATTTCTTTTTAAATTTTACTCCGACAAAAGATTCTCGATCTCATCGAACAAGGTGGCGCTATGTAAAGTTGTATACTATTTCTCAACCTATGGGATTAGTGACGCGTCACATTCCAGGAACTTTCTGACCAATAATACACAGCTATTGCATCAGCATATAATATGGAATCCTAGCAACAGCCAAGCTAGAAAGGATTCTTCTGGAGTATACATTCAAAACACAGTACAAAATATACGTTTCTGTATCAGTTATTTGTCAGTTAGCTTGGATCGGATTGTTGCGAACTGTATCGAATTCCGGCGTAGAATTTCTGAATCGATATTGCATTGAGTGAGTAATAGATTTTTTATCTTTTTTGAGATAGATGCAATGTGATTGATATTACTGAAAATACAGTGAAGAAATATTGATGCTTTTAAAGTATCAAAGAACAATATTTTACAACGCAGCGGAGTTTTCTGTGTAAATTGTTACATCATCACCCACCGGAAAAATCTATTGGAAAGTAGGTTATGTATTGACATATCGATGGCATGCGATTATTATTTGGCGCAAGAGTGTTTGGGTACACGTTAGAGAGAGAATGTGTGAGCCAATTTTAAGCTTGGTAAACAAGAGTTCACACAAAAAACAAAAAATGTTTGGTTTATCAAACAGTATAAATTCAATGCGTACGCTTAAACTATTTTGGGAGATAATAATCTCTTCAGCCATGCCAACATTCTAGCCTGGACACCTGATCATAACGGACACATGTTGTATAAATCTGACTGATATAATCTGCATGTTCCCGAGGTGTAGCGTGTGCAGCTGAACATCATTTTCTATAAAAGTTTTTTTATCTATCGATTGGCGTTAAATTTGTTGAGAGGTTCAAAGAAACAAATAAAGAAACCAAAATATCAGAACGTTCCAAATACCCATTACAAAATGCAACAGCTCAACAAAAAAATTATTCTGAATGAACTTCAGGCGCAATTGGACTAAAATGTAATAACCGTTGAAGCATTCAAGTTACTTTCAACTGAATCAGCACTGCTGCGAGAAAATTTGACACATTGTTCACAAACTATATAAGTAAGAGTCGGATTTGAACACATCTTTTGCTTTGAAACCAATCCAACAGAAAGGTATTAGAGCAAATTAATAATGATTTACAGCAAGTGTGGAAAGCATGGAAAGGAATTAGAAATCAAAGCAACAGAAAGGCCGAAATAGATTTCTGTTTTGGTGCGTTATAAATCGAAAACGTGTTGTCTGTTGGTATAACATACGCCATCCAGAAAGACAAAACTTCAGAAAATCTCAGTAACGCAGTGAAGACAAAAATAAATGAAATGATTAAGTCAGACACTTGTACTAATTAAGCCGACTGTGAAACCTAGTCTCGACTATTACATCTGGAAATCTCGTAAACTTCGCATGCATGGTTTACGTATGTTAGATAGCCTCGTGCTTACTCGATGTACCCTCAGTTACATTGTTCAAATCTTTTGATTTCTTGAAAAACGTATGTTATGTACATTAACTCGTGTGTGAATTAATTTCTTCTTAATTGCGATGTCGTTCCTATACCGAATGATACAATTGTATTTCTGTCCAATTTGGTGCAGAAGATAAGTGTTGTCTTGTGCAACCTATCCAGGAAAGCCTTTTGAATGACATGAAAATCACGAAACAGAAATGCCACAGCTAGCACTTGTATGTTACCTGTCTGGTAACCAATGACTTCCGACAGCTAACATTTGCATATTAACAATCGGTATGGTATGAAAATCTGGTCAAATCACCTATCACAGATAGCACTTCTATGTTAACTATCCGGTAATGCAATTATTCCACAGGGCCTGTCACACTAACATATGTGTGTGTGTGTGTGTGTATTTTTAACGTAGCTTTAACGGTCTCTCAGTCATATCGTTGCGAATGTCTGCAGTGTGGCAGTTGATAGCACTGGGGCATCATGGCGCAGACATGAAGCATGATGTCCCACCAAGTCACAGTGTCCTGACACCAGGCCGACCAGTCCTAACACAAAACTTTTAATGCGGAGTGCCTAGCGAGGCAGTTGTTAGTACCATTTTTACAAGTCTTTGGTATGATTCGGCCGGGGTTCGAATCTACGACATCCCGCGTCCGAGGTGAACGCTTTACCACTAGACCACCGGAGCGGTCCTAACGTTTGTAACAAACTAATATAAAAGTCATGTCATAGGGCTTTCCCCAGATGGCACTTATATGTTAACAATCCAGTGTGACAATCATGTCATAAGACCTGGAACAACTGGCACTTGTATATTAACTATTTTGTTTTCCATGACACCACGTTCCGGGCAATCATGCCAGTTGACTTCCACAACTAGAACGTTAGCTATTTTGTTTTGTCTCTGTCAACACATTCCGGCATGACAATCCTGCCAACTGTCTTCCCATAGCTGGTAATTGTATGTTAACTACTTTGTTTTGTCTCTGTCAAAAACTTTTGGGCATGACATTCATGCCAAATGATGTGCCACAACTTTCACTTGTATGGCCAACATGTTTCAAAACCAAGAATGGGCAACCATAATAGGTTTTCTATAGAGAAATTGTTATCGATGGTGCCAGTGATGCAAATAAAGACGATTACAACGATAAGTTTTAAGGGCTGCAGGAAAATACGTTAGAGAAACTTCTTAGGATCAAAGGTATCCGTGCATTACATTTACAGTGGATAATGCAAAACCAGCATTTTTAAGTGCATAACATAACCAAATGTGTCTAATCAAAGATACATCAAGAAACAAAAATGAAAATGCCAATAATTTTCACAAAATGACCACCTCAGTACCATAAGCCTTTGCCCCTGGACGTAATACATATGAAATAGACTACTTACCACCCACTGGGGGAAATCACATTTCCTTGTGCTGATTTTTTATTCCTACGCTGTTGCACTTCGTCCTCTCAATTAGGACTTTATATGTTGCTGGTTACACGCGGCTCTTAGTGCAAGTTACAGAGGAGACCAGCTCGTTGTCAGCGCCTTTCCGTATAACCTGTATATGTCATATCTCGCCTGGTGAATTTGAACCACCATAGTTGTAGCATTGTGTCAGTTCCATTTATCTCGGTAGCGATATTTCAAATTAAACGATAGTATGGTGTATTTCCTTAACAGACATTTTTTCAGGACCATATCTCAGAGAATCCATTAGTAAGGAAAGTGAGGCAACCATGAGTGCGTGTTTTTGCTTGTTATGCAGTAGCTGACAGTGCTGCGTATGCGGTACGGTTTACGAATGAGACAGTTGCCCTGGGCGCCAAGTTAAATGAGGCGCCAACTTTGAGGACAAATTGGGGGGGGGGGGGCAGCGTGCCCATTGCATGGTTCACCTGGTTGCTCGCAGCTATTCTAGGGCCGCCCTTGGAGAGATGTCTTTATAAATCAGTTTCACTGGAGGTAATAATTAAACAAAGGAAAGTAATTCGCAGAAAAGGGTCAATATAATAATTTATGAAAAAAATATTATTAACTTCATTCTACATATATAAGGTCCTCTTATAATTTCCATCCACATTTGTTTTTAATGCTTATTCCAGAATTAGTAGCAGTAGTAGTAACATACATACATACATACATACATACATATATGCATACATGCATACATACACACACACACACACACACACACACACACACACACACACACACACACACACATACATACATACATACATACATACATACAGTGGATCGGTGGTTCTTTCCGGGGTTTTCCCGGGTTCTTCCTCCACCATTGATACTGGCCGCCATGCATAGCCTATCGTGTGCTGAAAAATGGCGTTAAACCCTACACCAACAACATACATACATACACACACACACACACAAACACACATATACATACATACATACATACATACATACATATACATACATACATACATACATACACACAGTGATATATATATCCATACATACATCCATACAGACAGACAGACATACATACAGACATACATACATACATACATACAGACATACATACATACATACATACATACATACATACGTACACATATTTTTCTAAAACCTACAAAACGGGGACAATATGATTTTTACCATCAAAACGGGGACATTTTTATTTTAACAAATTGTGAGTGATACAGATCTATTTTAATATGCATTTGATTTATACATGTCATTTATAATTGATTTGTGGTTGATTTCCAATATACCCTGTATGAGAATCTTTACCATCAGAACAGGGACACACACATATACACAGTGTTAGAAATTATACAAGCAAATAAGGGACATTCAATAAGCATGTATTTTGATTCTAAATGGAAATCAATTCAATCTAAATACTGCAGTAATCTCACCTGATACACATAGTTCCCATCCATATTAATAAACTAAATTAAACTTATCATCATCTCTCAATTTGCTTGATTTGTTTACTGTTTAAAACTGGCTTGGTGTATAATTTTAAAAGTTCTACTGAGTGTGGCCACCACCATCACCAATTAAAATAGAAGAAAGGAACAGGAAAACAAGAGCAAAGAAATAATACCAAGAAGAGGAAACGATTAGCAAACCGCCAAGCCGTGAACTAAGAAACTGCACAGAACAAAGGAACTCTCAAACAAAGGAACGATAGGAACAAGTAACAGAAAACAAAGGAACAAAGGAGAGACTTCTAGCGGAGGAGCAGACTGGTTTAGGACAAAAACAAAAGATAAGTCATCATTCAATGCTATACGCAATTTAAATAGAAGAATGCAAACTAGGTCCAAACAAATGGCTCTATTCAATCCAAACACGCAAACACACAAACCATCAAACAACCCTCTCAATAAATCAGTAACAATATTGGATGTATCACAACTCCAAACAGCACCAATAAAGCATGTAAAACAAGCAAGATTAACGCAAGTCGTACCAACCACAGCAAACTCGAATTCAACCAACATCACACTGGGACCCCAAATTCTGGTCACAAACACAGACCAAACAAGCCACAAACCAGCAGACATAACTAACGCACCCCCACCCCACCAACAGAAACTACTAGAAATACAAAACTACACTCCAGGGAACAATATAAATACAATGCCAATACTATCGCCAATCCTCTTCAAGGAGCGGAAGAACCACACACAAATGAAGATATAGACACCACTATTCCAAACCTAACAAATGAATTTGACAGTAACCGACATACCTTAAACTCCCCACAATTAGACCACATAACCATAACCAGCACCCCAATATTCACCAAAAATGAAATAACCAATTCTAGAAACAAGCAAACAAACCAACAACAGGAAATCAAGCAAACAACAATAAATCAAAACATTAGGAAAGAAACTATACACTCAAGCCAAACTCCTGGACCATCTGGGATAATAACAGCAAGGGAACCACAAACCTATGGGAACAAATCCAATGAATTAGACACTACAAAACTACCCAGCAGCATCACTAATATGGCAACCCAAAGACCCCAAACAACCCAAAACACCCAAAACACATACCTAGGTAATGGCAATGGCCCGCTAAAACCACAAAAAAACCACAAGTAAGGTTAACTCAAAACAGGAAATAAAACAACAACATAACCCCCAAAACAAAATTTACAATTATCATTCCATCGAACACACCATATACATAAGCAGCAGGTGCAACAGAATTACTAGTCTAAGTACCAACAGTATTATGACAGCACTGGCCAAAATTCACACTGGACAATTCAAACTGATAAGACCATGGCGAAACTACCTGACTGTCCAATGCAGCACAATTCAACAGGTGGAAAAATTCATCCAAATTGAAACTATAGGCCCAATAAAGATCAAAGTAGAGAGACACCATATCACTCAGAGGAAAACACGAGTCACTTCGAACTCCAAACACAGTGAAACCACAACTAATCTGGCTGAACCCACTAAAACCACTATCTTTAAAACAGTAATAGCACTAAACGGATACAACAAGGACATAAGCAATGAACTCCTACTTCATAAACTCACAGCAAATGGAACACAGACCACCAAAGTATATCGTCCTAAAAATTACAAGGGACAAGGAACAAACAAAGCAGTTATAGAGGCTACCGAGCCAATACCCTCAATAATAAAACTAGGACAGTCAGGAGTGTGCCATAAGCTGGAAAACTACATAAATAGGCCAAGATTTTGCACCAAATGCCTGCACTGGGGACACTATGCCCTCAGATGTAGATTCAAACCAAGATGTAAGTACTGCGGAGGTCAACACAAAGGAGAATGCCACACAATTAAACAAAAATGTGCTTACTGTAAAGAAAACCATTATCCTAGATCGGCAGAATGCAGATTTGCAATAAAAGAGAAACAAATAGTGGACTTAATGAACGAAAAACACCTCACCTACCATTCTGCCGAAAACATTATTTGTAAAAACAACCCCAACACACCAAAATCTACCTCTGAAACAATCAATGAGCACCAAAACTCTCCACGCAGAATCAGAAGGGAAAACATTGCACCCCAAAACATACCCTCGAATCAAGAAACAAAAGAACCAAAAACTACAACCCACATCGTAACAAACCAAGACCACCCTGATAACACTCCAGATACAAACAAAACTGTCACCCCAAACATCCCGAAACCTAACACACACCCCAACACAGAATTAATACAGGAAGTAATGAACCTAACAACAGGAACCCTAATGCAAGATCTCAGTAGCATAATGAGAACCCTCAAAACCATTTTCACCATACTAGCTGATTGGACCACAAGACTAACAGATAAAGACAACGTCAAAAATGAATAGTACAAAAAATAATAAAATCACCATCTGGCAATGGAACTGCAGAGGACTCTTTAAAAACCTATCAGAACTGCAGAACAAACTGAATAATACGGCCGTAAAACCAGACGTAATCTGCCTACAGGAAACCCTCATAACACAAGAACACAAACGCCTGCCCAAACTACAAGGCTATACCCAGGGAATCTTAAAAACAGACCCATGGGGCAGAAAGGGGGTGGACTAGCAATTCTTTTAATAGATACACTAATCTACTGTGAAGTAATAGAAGTACCCCCTAACCTAAACATCAATAATAGCATCGAAATAATGTCAGTAATGATAAATATAGGAACCACAAACATTCAAATAATAAATGCATACGACCCAGGGGGTACCTTCTGCCCTACCATCCTAATCTCACTAAAGGCAATCACTAATAACAACAACAACAATCAAATGATCTGTGGCGACTTCAACGCACACAATGAATTATGGGGAGGTAAAAAGAAAGATCAAAGAGGGAAAATGGTTGAAAAATGGATAACTGAGAACAATCTGGTCATCTTAAATGACGGGTCGAACACTAGATTAAACCCTGAGGATGGCACTCTCTCAGCCATAGACCTAACCATCACTACCCTAAAATTGGCTCAAATCACAAATTGGTGGGTGGATCAGAAAGATACGTTAGGAAGTGACCATTTTCCCATCACAATCAATATTCAAACAAAAACTCAACACATTCCAAACGAAACCCCACCTTAATGGAGGTACCAACAGGCAGACTGGGACCAATTCCAATTATTACTGCTAGAGTAAATCCAGATAACTTAGAAACCCCAAGTATTGACATGTATTATGATAACATAACAGACACAACTATAGAAGCAGCTAACTGATGCATACCAAAGACAACTAATATCCAAAATAAAAACCCTGTACTATGGTGGACTCAACAGTGCACTATAGCACATAAAGACAAAAAAGGGCCTTAAATAAATATAAACGCACCACAAATTCTATCTACTTCCAGCAATATAAAGATAAAGAAAAAGCACTAAAACAAACTATAAAAACTGCTAAAATTAATCTATGGCAAACCTTTTGCTCTAAACTGAGTCTAAAATCAAACTCAAAACAAATATGGGACAAGATAAAAGCCATCAAAGGGAAAGCAACTACCTCAGCCCCAAAAATTAAAAATGCCATAACAAATAAAGATAAGGCAGACCTCCTAGCGAAGCATTTTTTGAACATGAGTAGCAACAATAATGACACCAAAAACTTTTAAGAACACAAAAAACTAATGGAGGGAACCCAACCTCAAATGTTTCAAGACCAAGGAACAAAAGAATCTCACCTAAATAGCGACATCACAGTACATGAATGGAAGATAGCCCTACGATCTAAAAACGAAACATCTCCTGGTAAGGATCAGTTAGGTTACATTATCTACAAAAAACTACCTATCAATATAACAATAGCCATAATCAAACTCTTTAATAGGATATGGGATAAATGCCAACTACCCACCAAATGGAAACAGGCCATAGTAATACCAATCCCCAAGCTAGGTAAAGATCCCAACAACATAAATTCGTACCGACCCATCTCCCTTACAAACAATATTTGCAAAATAATGGAGACAATAATCGCAAATAGGTTAAAACACCACCTAGAAACCAATAACCTACTCTCCATAAATCAATGTGGCTTTCGGAACAAACGGTCCACCACTGACCAACTTCTCAGATTAGAAA
The DNA here is from genome assembly GCA_028554795.2 of Sinohyriopsis cumingii. Classification (NCBI taxonomy): domain Eukaryota; kingdom Metazoa; phylum Mollusca; class Bivalvia; order Unionida; family Unionidae; genus Sinohyriopsis; species Sinohyriopsis cumingii. Next base: position 37,177,267 of record CM068829.1, read on the forward strand.
CAGACATCAAACTCGCTTTTAACGCACATAGGAAAACCGATCGCAACCTCACAGCGGTTTTTTAGACCTAGAAAAAGCTTTCGACCTAGTATGGACCAATGGACTAATGGCCAAATTAAACCAATTTGGAATAACTCGACGCTTGTTCAACTGGATTGGCGATTTCCTCACAGGCCGGAAAATTACCACAAGAATAGGCAACACCCATTCGGAAGAATTTTCACTTGAAAATGGAACACCGCAAGGCAGCGTAATAAGTCCCTTACTATTTAACCTAATGGTAAACGACCTTGACCTCAATGCAGCCTCCACAAAAATAAACTTGTCACAATTTGCAGATGATAGTGGCATATGGAGGAATGGAAATCCTGCCAGTAACACAGTAGTTAAAGAAATCCAGCAGAGCCTAGACAACATAGGGAGATGGGCGGACAAATGGGGTTTCAAAATATCTCATGAAAAAACTGTGGCAATCATATTCACCCCCAAACGAAATAACAACCTAGTCTATCCAAACTTCTATATACAAAATCAATTAATCAAATACGTGACAGTAGTAAAATTCCTAGGAATGTTTTTTGACAACCACCTCACATGGAAACAGCACATTGAACAACTCACCCAGAATTGTAACAAAGATCTCAATTTACTCAGCAACATCACAGGGACTAACTGGGGATCCAACCAGGAAACCCTCCTCACGATATATAAAAGCCTAAATAGATCAAAACTGGATTACGGTTGCCAAGCATATAACTCGGCTAAGCAACCTGTACTATAAAAACTTGACACTATCCAGAGAAAAGCCTTACTATTATGCACAGGAACACTCCCCTCAACATCATTAGAAGAACTACAAACGCTAACAGGAGAACTACCCTTAAAATTACGTCGGCAAGAATTGCTCCTCCGATACTCCATTCGATTAGATACCCACCCAGACAACCATCCCACCAAAATAGCTATAAATAAGTGTAAAGTTGTCTTCAAACCCAAAATCATACCCATCACACCAAGTGGAAAAGTAATCCTTGAACTAAGAGAAAAGATACCTCTACTAAAAAAACAGGTAACAAACAATACAGACCAGAACAAATCACCATGGTTACAAAAACCACCAAGGATTAACATTGAAGCTACCAAATTAGGCAATAAAGAAGGACAAGAAAACTTACTAAAACCTGTACTGGTAATCGAAATCAACCAAAAATACCCAGACTATGTTAAAATATATACCGATGGATCAAAAACAAACAACCCACCAAGAACAGCAGCAGCAATAGTCATCCCTGAATTCAATATACAAACGGGATCCAGATTACCTGACTATTGTTCCATTTACACCACTGAATTCTGGGCTATACTTGAATCACTACAATGGATCAAAGACAACCAAATACCTAAAGCAGTCATTATAATCGATTCCCTAAGCGTTATCAAATCGATCCAAAATCGCAATACACACTCTAGGGAACAATTCCTCGAGAGAGCATGCCAATTAATCGACGATATCACCACAGCACATCAATTAGTCGAGCTCATGTGGATACCGTCGCACACTGGAATCTCTGGCAACGAAACAGCAGACAAAGTTGCAAAAACCAAACTAGGAGATCAAAACTCTATCAAGCTTAACTATAGCTCTACAGAAGCAATAAGCTTCGCACAAACATATATAGACCAAGCATGGCAAGAGTTTTGGAACTCCTCCACAAAAGGTAAAAAGCACCATGAAACCCCAAAAAACGTAGATAGGAACATACAGCTACCTAAGGGTACCTATTTAGAACAGAAAACCATAAACAGGATAATAACTGGAAAAACTAAACTGGCAAGCAGTTTTGGAAGGTTTACCCAAACCAGCAACCATTAACTGCTTTAATTGCCACACCACCGAAGATCTACACCACGTATTCAATATATGCCCAAAATATCAACCCGCTCGGAAAATATTTATCAAAAACCAAAAAGAGATTGGATCACCACACACATACCCAGAGTTACTTATGGACTTTAATAAAAATAAACAATCAGCATATAAAAATATAAATCAATTCATAGACTCAGCAGGACTTAGGAACAAAATATAATTACTATCCCCACAAAACCAAAAGACCCAGTAACTAGCTAAATAAATTTAGAAGCCACCACATAAAAACCCATAACATATCATTCAATTTTATAAAAGTATTAATAAATAATTCACTTACGAAGTACCTATAAAAAACTAAGGAAACAGCAAAATCGGATGTCCTAGATGTCCTAAACGAACCGTGTAATCAGCTAGGACTCCGGTCTCTTGCTAAATAAAGTATAAATAACATTCAATCTCTAAAAGCATTAATTAATAAATAACTTAAAGAGGTAATATCTAAAAACTTATAAATAACATAACGTAGGAAACACACCCTAAACACCTCGACTAGTAATACCATAATAACCTTGAAAATCTCTCTTCATACATGATTTCTACTAAGAACCTCTATAAACAGCATAGAACACCCCCCCCCTTTTAGAACATTTTGAAGAAAGAAAAAAAAACGAAATTTTTTTTTAAAAAATCAAAAAAAATCAAAAAAAATTTTAAAAAATCGCAAGAAACACCAGGCAAATGCAACAAGAAACCAGCGATGTAAAGCAAGCAGGACCGTTCCCGAGCTCTCCTTCCCACTAATGACAGCCAACCATTCAACTGTAGGGACCTTTATGAACCCACAGATTGAGGCCAAACTATCAGGGTTCCTTGAATCCATAAAAGCCTGGGGGAGGTGGCACCATCCCCTTCCCCAGGAACAGCTAGCAGACTGCAGTGCAGTCAGAAAAAAGTGGCACATGCACAATTGTGCGCACGCCACTATAATTAAACTCAACAACAACAACAAACTTATCATGTTGAATCTTTATATAACGTGTGTTGTATATATAAGTAAAAATGGTGTCCAGGAGTTTGAAGAAGTTGAATTGTCAGAATTGTGTGAAAATACAGAGAATGTGTTGCTTTTTCTAAAATGAAATAATCAAAGATCTGCTTGCCAATCATCAGTTAAAATAATTTTATTGGCAAGACTACGGATTGGAATTGACAATGTCCCACACAATAACACATTTTTAACTTTGGTGTACAAAAATTTGCCACTTTAGTCCACTCCCCTTCATTAATAAGCCAATGCATGATAAGATCTCTTCAATATAAAGCACACCAAAAGTTTATTTTGTATTATGGCATGGTTTAGTTTTAGTGAGCTCAGGTCAGAGCCGCATAAGTGTCCCTATCACCAAATAGTCCCTATTAAAATATAACTGTGTGGATTGATTGTGTGACGCCATGTGTAGTATTCATGATATAGTCTGGTAAATCGTACAGATGTATGATCGAGAAGGGACTGTCCCGTTATCTGGAGACGCCGTTTATTCTTATTATGATGGTAAATATTGTGTAGAGTTAGAGGCCAAATGAGGCTTAAAATCATAGTCTGACTGACTTCGGGGGTGCTCACCAGTTATAATGTACTTTTGAGAGAGTGACGTGTATAAGGTGAAGTTGTTTCCATTTAAAACATGCATCATGGAGAGAATGTTGGCACACCTCTATGCTACATTAATGTAGTGTGGATGATATTTCTTTGGATATTGTATTTTTGGAAGTTGTACATGGTCTAAGTACACTGCTAACTAAAATGACTGCTCCCTTTTGCTAAAAAATCAGCCTGAATTAGTCTAAAGTACACTATCCATATCAGCTATTAAAATAGGGAAAATGAATTTTTCCAGACTAGGCAATACCAGCTTCTGAAAGTGCAATGAATGAATTACCAAATATACAAAATGTAAAAAAAGTTATCGGCTCTTTTTTTATACAATTTACGTCTGAAGTTCAGGAAGTGAAAATGACCAAGTGGAGCTAGCACTTTTTGAAAGGTGCACATCTGGAGTAAGGCCAAGCTGTATATTCTATAACCCATATTACACCCATCAATCATACACCATAATAAAGGGAATTAAAGGTTCTTTGAACTATACCCAAGATATACAAGGTCTTTTTTAAATAGCCAGTATAACCAGTGAGGAAAGCCGGGATAAATTTTATCTTTAAAATGTTAAGCCCTATGTAAAATACGAAACTGTAGAGCGCCACCTTAAGGCAGCGTAGGACAAATCGTTCCCGGTATTTGGTGTTTGACTTGTGATTTGTATTTTATGGTAGTTAAGTACCGGCGCAACGTTACGGAAATGTATTAAGGAGAAACAATGCATTTTTTTAGGTAGGCAGGCAATTGTAATGTAAATGTGTAGTTGTGATATTGGTGGTCATGCATTAATTAGAGGAAAATTATTATAGTTTGTTTCATTCGTTCACTTAAAGAAACCTCTTGCATGTAACATTATTAATGTTTTGCCTTTCGCTTAATGAAATCAGTTGTGAATTTAAATGATTTAAATCTTGTTAGTTCTCCTTGATGTCATCTTCGGTCAGTAATTCGGAAGCAACGTGTGCAAGCCGACAGCACAACTGAATTTTTACCGCGTAAACGGGGACGCAGTTTTCCTACTGATACACACGGGGTTTTGAATCGAGTGGGACGTGTGTATTGTTGTGTGTAGCATGCTCAGATACGTTTATGTTAAGGTTTGTATCATTAAATAAGGCATTGGCATTCCATTTAAGCCGACATGACAAAACAGGGACGTGCCTCTTTAGAGGTGTGTCCCCGGTCTGTTGGTGTGTATTCACAGTGATGTCTCCGTTTCGCGCCTTTTACAAACGCATACATACATACATACATACATACATACATACATACATACATACCGTAAGATACACTATTGCATCACACGGATGAAACATATATTATACAAAATAGCAACTCGTGGCTTGCGGTTTTGTGGGCTTTACGCTATTGTTCAGCACATGGTACCCAGTATATTTCGTGGAAGAAGAACACGAGAAGACCGAATCTCATTTAACTGTAATAGGCATTTCATAAATAAGGACAACGATTTGCACCGCCATTTAACTTGGGACATTATAAACACTAACCACAACCGTTTCAATATTATTATTATTATTAGTAGTAGTAGTATTTAAGTGTTGTTGTTATCATTGTCCGAGCAGTCTATTGCTTGATTTCCATTTGTTAGCCTTATGCTTGCATTTGAAACTAAACATAAATAATGACTGTCCCAATATTTGTGTGTGTTTCTTTTTAATGTAGTCTTGGTTACAATAACCTTGTTACACGATATAAATGTGTCTTGTGTGACTACAAAAGGCTTGAAATAGTATCCTCTAGTACATCCCGTATTAGATCGCAACTTGCGTTTTACCTGATGCTAGTAACCTAATAGTTACAAATCTCACTCACAATTAACAGGTAAACAGTTGTAACATTATCACGGTCATATTCGAGTACACATTGCCATGATGTGCGCTGGAGCTTAGACTGTGAATAAAAGCCTGTTGAAATTCGTTCATGGTATATGGGGCAATGTACATGGCATACAGTATTCATCTGCATTATTCAGACCGTGTATTTGTAAGATAAATCGAGTCCAATGTCTTGAGAAGCTTCAGCGATTAACAAGTGCTGTGTTTACCTCATGGGCACAGACCATTACTTGGACCAAAGTGTAAGCATCCGGGCATTATTCTGCATTTAACAAGGTTAAACGAGGATCAACAAAATTCACTCACCATTGGACGTGAGGTAAGATTTGTAAACAATTATTAATAGTTCAAATGATTGTATTTATAGCATGCTGATTTTATTCTTTATCTCTTCTTTAATTTATAAGAATTGGTAATAAATTCACTGTCATTCAAAGATGTTTTCATAATATATCAGAGTGGATATAAGATACATTTCAGTTTATCATGTTAACATTGTTCTAAATGTGACTTCGTTTTCACTGTCAAGCTACAATTCATGTTGAAATGTTAAAACAAAATAAATCTTCTCTGTCTGTAGGTAAAATAGTGTCCACTATTAAATCATTTGGATTCATTACAACATTTATGTTTTTGGAAACCAATTAATTATTTGTTCAGTGTTTTATTTTGTTCTTTAATGCTTGGGTCTTTATGGTCATTTCAACATTTACAGATGCCCGAGAATGTACTGCGGAAGCATATGTAGCAGATAATATCACATTTGAAAATACATTTGAAAAATGTCATTCATTTGTTGTTTGAGTTGAGTACTGGGCCTTATGTAGGGTTTTAATGAAATCTCCTTGGAGTGGTCAGACGTTATGTGCCCAGCGGGAAGGTTGGCATCTATCATTGTATTCAATGCTGTGGGTTGAAAAGAGTGGGCAGTTTATCATGCAGAAATAAAGGCATTTCTGCATATGTCAGGCGTAACATTGCTAAATTGTCTCTGTCCAACACTTCTAGTGTTGTACAATATTTAACACAAATGGAAGTTTTCCAAAGCATTTTTATCGACGGGACAAAAGCGCGATTCCCCTTTGGAATTAATGCGTGTGATGTACTTCACTGAATTTACTGGACAGTTTTGACTTAATGCGTGTGAGGTAGTATTTCACTGACTTCACTGGGCAGTTTTGACTTAATGCGTGTGAGGTAGTATTTCACTGACTTCACTGGGCAGTTTTTACTTAATGCGTGTGAGGTAGCATTTCACTGACTTCACTGAGCAGTTTTGACTTAATGCGTGTCAGGTAGCATTTCACTGACTTCACTAGGCAGTTTTGACTTAATGCGTGTGAAGTAGTATTTCACTGACTTCACTGGGCAGTTGTGACTTAATGCGTGTGAGGTACCATTTCACTGACTTCACTGGGCAGTTTTTAATCAATGCGTGTGAGGTAGCATTTCACTGACTTCACTAGGCAGTTTTGACTTAATGCGTGTGAGGTAGCATTTCACTGACTTTACTGGGCAGTTTCGAATTAATGCGTGTGAGGTAGGATTTCACTGAATTCACCGGGCAGTTTTGACTTAATGCGTGTGAGGTAGCATTTCAATGACTTTACTGGGAAGTTTTGACTTTATGCGTGTGAGGTAGTATTTCACTGACTTCACTGGGCAGTTTTGATTTAATGCGTGTGAGGTAGCATTTCATTGACTTCACTGGGCAGTTTTGACTTAATGCGTGTGAGGTAGCATTTCACTGACTTCACTGGGCAGTTTTGACTTAATGCGTTTGAGGTAGCGTTTCACTGACTTCACTGGGCAGTTGTGACTTAATGCGTGTGAGGTAGCATTTCACTGACCTCACTAGGCAGTTTTGACTTAATGCGTGTGAGGTAGTATTTCATTGACTTCACTGGGCAGTTTTGACTTAATGCGTGTGAGGTAGCATTTCACTGACTTCACTGGGCAGTTTTGATTTAATGCGTGTGAGATAGCATTTCAATGACTTCACTGGGCAGTTTTGACTTAATGCGTGTGAGGTAGCATTTCACTGACTTCACTGGGCAGTTTTGAGTTAATGCGTGTGAGGTAGCATTTCACTGACTTCACTGGGCAGTTTTGACTTAATGCGTGTGAGGTAGCATTTCACTGACCTCACTAGGCAGTTTTGACTTAATGCGTGTGAGGTAGTATTTCACTAAATTCACTGGGCAGTTTTGAGTTAATGCGTGTGAGGTAGCTTTTCACTGACTTCACTGGGCAGTTTTGACTTAATGCATGTGAGGTAGCATTTGACTGACTTTACCAGGCAGTTTTGACTTAATGCGTGTGAAGTAGCATTTCAATGACTTCACTAGGCAGTTTTGACTTAATGCGTGTGAGTTAGTATTTCACTGACTTCACTGGGCAGTTTTGACTTAATGCGTGTGAGGTAGCTTTCAATGACTTTACTGGACAGTTTTGAAATAATGCGTGTGAGGTAGCATTTCACTGACTTTACTGGGCAGTTTTGACTTAATGCGTGTGAGGTAGTATTTCACTGACTTCACTGGGCAGTTTTTAATTAATGCGTGTGAGTTAACATTTGATTGACTTCACTGGGCAGTTGTGACTTAATGCGTGTGAGGTAGCATTTGACTGACTTTACCAGGCAGTTTCGACTTAATGCGTGTGAGGTTGCATTTCACTCACTTTAATGGGCAGTTTTGACTTAATGCGTGTGAGGTAGCATTTCACTGACTTCTGTGGGCAGTTTTTATTTGATGCGTGGTGTGAGGTAGCATTTCACTGACCTCACTGGGCAGTTTTGACTTAATGCGTGTGAGGTAGTATTTCACTGACTTCACTGAACAGTTTTGACTTAATGCGTGTGAGGTAGCATTTCACTAAATTCACTGGGCAGTTTTTAGTTAATACGTGTGAGGTAGCTTTTCACTGACTTCACTGGGCAGTTTTGACGTAATGCGTGTGAGGTAGCATTTCACTGACTTTACTGGGCAGTTTTGACTTAATGCGTGTGAGGTAGCATTTCATTAACTTCACTGAGCAGTTTTGTCTTAATGCGTGGTGTGAGGTAGCATTTTACTGACCTCACTAGACAGTTTTGACTTAATGCGTGTGAGGTAGTATTTCACTGACCTCACTGAACAGTTTTGACTTAATGCGTGTGAGGTAGCATTTCACTGACCTCACTGGGCAGTTTTGACTTAATGCGTGTGAGGTAGTATTTCACTGACCTCACTGAACAGTTTTGACTTAATGCGTGTGAGGCAGTACTTCACTGACTTCACTGGGCAGTTTTGACTTAATGCGTGTGAGGTAGCATTTCACTGACTTCACTGGGCAGTGTTGACTTAATGCGTGTGAGGTAGTATTTCACTGACCTGACTGGACAGTTTTGACCACCACTTACATGCACTCTCTTGCTAGATTTTTCCTCCATAGGGTTTAAGTCCCTCTTCCCCCACTACGATGATTTTGCTGCATAGTTTAATGGGTTAGTATGACATATTCAGCCTCTGTTTCATCAAACCTGAATTCAAGACTGATTGTGGAATTCTGATCCGCTAGCAAAATGGTGGCTAAACTCTATCTGAATGTGATAGGACGATCTTGCATCAGGTACCAGTTGATTCGCATGCATGTCAGATTGAGGAATAATGGCCCTGTGTTACGTTGATCTTGGCAAACCATTTATAGAGTTAAACTTTATTTTCCCATTTAAGGTGGAATTTGTCTTTCAAACTCGGGGTCTGTAAGATATATGATTAATGTTTAAAAAAAATGATAATTAAAAGCAAATTATGAAACAATGATATAAATTCTAAGATTAATTAGCTTTTTATTTGTATTACTATAAATAATTTTAAATGATTTCTGAATGAATATGAAAGAATGAATCTGCCTGTGAAAAGTGTTGTAGCCCTACTGCATGTTTTCTTGCTAGATTTTGAGAACCTCTGCTCAAAGATCAGAGGTGCTTAATATATCTTCCTCGTTCAGTGGGTTTTAAAGCGTTTTGGTTTGTGGTCATCCTATGATCAACTGGGAACTGAACTAGTATTGGCTCATTCAAGCTGCTTGACAACTCAGTTCGTGGTCATCATGATGATCAACTGGGAACTGAACTGGTGTTGGCTCATTCAAGCTGCTTGATAACTCAGTTTGTGGTCATCCTGGTGATCAACTGGGAACTGAACTGGTGTTGGCTCATTCAAGCTGCTTGATAACTCAGTTTGTGGTCATCCTGATGATCAACTGGGAACTGAACTGGTGTTGGCTCATTCAAGCTGCTTGATAACTCAGTTTGTGGTCATCCTGGTGATCAACTGGGAACTGAACAGGTGTTGGCTCATTCAAGCTGCTTGATAACTCAGTTTGTGATACTTATTCGACTTAAAAATGCTCGTCAATAATGGATTGGTCAACATTTTTAATATTCGTGCAGGAAATCTATCAGATAAGGCAAATTTAGCAAAAATTCTCAAAATTCTGATATTTCGTTTGCATCAGTTGGATAGCTATGAGACTGGAAACCTCCGACCTTGACCTAGCGCACTTCCAAGATTTTTGTTCAAATATTTTAAGAATGTCGATAAGGAAAGAATAAAATTGTTTCTCAAAAAAAAATTGAAAAGATTTGTTGCATTGGTTTTTCAAATTCAATTTATTCAATTTGTTCAAAATAACTGTACAATATTTCTTATGTTTTGAAGAATACAATATTTCTTATGTTTTGAAGAATACTCATTGTCTGTCTTCACTGACGTGGTTTACATGTAGTTTTACAGATTACTATTGATATTGTTGGTAATTTTAGAAAAGTAGTTCTCACAGTTTAGACAGAAATAAACACATCTCAACATGATTATATATATATATATATATATATATATATATATATATATATATATATATATATATATATATATATATATATATATATTTATATATATATATATATATATATATATATATATATATATATATATATATATATATATATATATATATATATATATATATATATATATATATATATATATATAATTTTTAACTGGACACGGATTCATTTGACAAAAAATCCGGATCTCGAGCATGAAATACAGAGGGAACAGAGGGATAACATTGCGCCTGCGTGCAAAAAGACAAACACAAAACAACCATTACCCCATCCCCACCCCCTTAAAAATATAATTTCGTTATCATTTCTACATCAGTAGTAGGTGCTGGTTGACAGATTTGAAAACAGCTGGTGCTGTCATTGAATTTTCAGGGAGTTGGTTTAGTGATACTAAACTCCGTCTGCTTAGTGTGACCCCATTGGATCAAAGTGTCAATATCCTTCAATTGGAACAGGTGATAATAGTGCATGTTGATCTATTGGTATATTACAGTCATCAGCGAAGGGCAGGAAGTTGCATATAGGTTGTCGACAATGTTATTAATGTAGTTCAGTTGAGCCAAGTGCGTTCCCTTGATAATACCATAAAGATCATGAATCGAGCTGGGCCACGTACTTTCCCCCGGGGAATATCATATGATACGCGAGCAGTTATAGATGTGGCTCAGTCTAATACGAACTGTTGCTTTCGGCCTGGTAGGGAAGAACCAATCACCTGTGAATGTTTTTTTTACGACTCCATAGTATGATAACTACATGTGTGACAATCTATGTTGTGGGACATTGTCAAAGGCGGCTTTGGGGAATATGGTCATAAAGACTTTGCTGCCATCATCTAAGTTTCTGGCAGTGACATTAGTGATCATGACGTGTATTTCACATGACCCTTGGCTCTGTATCCACTCTGGTTTTCATGCAAGGGGTTCTGGTGGTCTAGATAGTCCATTATATCAGAGACTATGGTGTGTTTCAGCATGTTTGATGCAGCTGCAGATAGTGATAAGGGGCCATCATTTTCTGGTTTCGATCTATCTCCTTTCTTGGTGATATTAACGATTTTAACATTGTTCCAGTCACATGGTGCCTCTCCGGTGTCAAAATACCACTTGCCGTTTTGTGAGTTCCACTCATGAAATATAAATATGAATCTTTGGAATGAACTCATATGGGGAATTACCTTTACTTGAGATGTTACGCATGCCCCATTGCAAAACCAGATGCAGATTGTTTATTCAACATTTTTGTCCTGTGCAGCTTCCGCTACTCTACCATTGGATTTTAAAGTTCATACGCTCATGTTGTCTAGCTTTCTGGATTGCATGTATTTTCCACCACCATTCTTCGAGTTACTGTCTAATTGGGGATCCAGTAGTTTATTTAGATACCTAAATTTAAATCACACACACACACACACACACACACACACACACACACACACCATCCATGAGACTCAAAATCAGCCTCGACCTAGATAATAACACCTCTACCACCATTATTCACCATCTCCTTTCTAAATTTCCATAATAATTAAACGTGTTCACTTGGGTTGTTGCTAAGAAAAATGTCAGCATCAAGATTATTTTTTATTAATGTGTGTTTCACACCCAATAATCACGTCCGATGACTTTAAGGCTTGTTATTCTTGTTACATTGAAAATGTCACCTAACAGCTGACGTTTTTGATGCCATATTACCGGAGGAATTGTTTATTCTTGGACAAGGCCATATTAGGGATGGCGGCATGGGTGGGTGGGTAGGGGCACGTACCCTTCCCCGCCCCGTCCCCAGTCACGGAGTCCTCTCTGACTGCCGTAGATGACATTACGTGCTAAATCAACCATATATAGGTCTAAACCATGTAATAATTAACCTAATATATCTGTAATAATTATACACATAAAGGACATATTAAGGACTGCTTTTAGTGTGTATTTGTATATCTAGAAGTCCCGCTCTATAGTAAGTGGTAAGTGCCCCCCCCCCTCCACCCCTAAAGCGCTAAAGGACTCACGGTACTAATTTATTTCCCATAGTAAACATATGCAAACACCATGATATTACAAATTCAACAACTTATAATTTCTGAGTGCTCATGATCAAACCTATATTTATCAGTATGGATGAAACCTGGATGTCAGCTTTTGTGTAGAGGAAAGAATACGAACCGCGGTATTTTCTGGACCTGCATGTGTTCGAAACACGGGCATTCACTTCCGCACCAAAACTCAGGTGCTAAATTTAGTAATGAGTGTTCCAAACTCAAGACTGTTAAAAGACTGAGATTCCATCAATAAAACAATGTCTCTATTTTGTTTTCACTTACAACTAGGATATGCTCTCAAATGATTATTTTCCCTAAAACATAACTTATCCTGAGCCACCTAACCTATATATATCCTACCAGGCTGGTTCCCGTTTTTCCATACAATTAGTACCGTGTGACCTAAATCAGCCCCGTCTGGCTGAGCTTGTGGATGTATTGTTGTTATGTTGCGTAATTCTTCAAGGTGGTTAGTTTAAGAGTATACACTGCTGACAGTTCATATGCGTTCACTGGCTGGACTAAATTCTTTGAATGAAAGTTATATATAGTTCGTGTCCTAGTGTTCCCGCATTCAAACCACAACTGTTGTTTGAACTTTAGCAACATGTACATATATGCCATAAACTGCACACACAGACACACACACACACACATATAGATATGTGTGTGTACAGACAATACTGTTCTCTATCCTTACCTACCTCGTTTTGTCTGTATGTTCCAGTTCTCTTATATATATATATATATATATATATATATATATATATATATATATATATATATATATATATATATATATATCGTTTAACATATACGCATTCAGCCCAATGACAGATTGTTGAGTTTTAAAATAATGTACGCTGAATCGAAGAGACACAGGAATAATAAATAAGTAATTTTTTTATCATCATCGTTGTTATTATTATTATTATTATTATTATTGTCCTCTCTCTTGATCCTTAAGTATGTGGACATAGTATGATAAAATGTATCATGTATATATCTGTCCGGCGATTAAAACAGCTTCTGTGTCACCTCTGAGTAGAAATGCTCAAAATTTTATATTTAAGTGGCATCAGTCTGCCTAAGGGGAGATATTTTTGGTTCCCTCCCTATATAACTAGGAGGGGGTTGAAAGTTAAAATTATGTAATTGATAATTACAAATATGTTGTAACCAAATTTCACTCCTGCAGTAGCAGTATGGAGACCCATCTGATATACAGCGTATTTTTCTCAATACAGTCTGGGTCATTATTTGGTAGGCATAATCGCCTTATTTTAAGGGAGGGTGGGAGTCAAAATACGCTGTAAAATGCGTTTGGATTTTCTATTGTGAGTTTTGGAAGTTTTATTAACGATTATTATTGTAATTCTTATTAGTAGTAGTAGTAGTAGTAGTAGTGGTAGTGGTAGTATTAGTAGTAGCAGTATTGGAAAGAACAAGACCGTAAAACAGTTACTATTTGCCGAAACAGTGATGGTGGCATAGTCAGTATTTAAGGTCATTATAAACATTTTTTATTGACATATGTTTAAATGAGAAATCTGGTTACAAAGTCAATTCATTCAGCGGCATGCTCCTCTTCTTGCTGGCATTGAGGTCATAGAATAGTTGTATTATCGTATTTGGCTTATGATTTTAATTTACTAAAATTTCTTTAATCTTTTTTCGAACTCTGTTGTTGCTTCATTCATTCTGCAACATACTTGTCCGTACCGCTCCGGTGAATTAAGTGGTTAGAGCGTCTGCCTCAGATGTTGGAGTTCGCGGATTCTAACTAGTGCCGAGTCAACCGAAACCTTATAAAATAGTACTAACAGCTGCCTCGCTAGGCGCTCATCATTAAGAGGTTAGTGTTCGGACTGGTCGGACTGGTTTCAGGATAATGTGACTGGGTGGGACCTGATGCTATATGCCTGCGGCATGATGCTCCAGTGCTAGACATCACTATAAACTGCCACAAAATCCAAATTGCAAACACAAACATACCAGTCCCGTTAGGTGTACAAAACGTAAGTTGGAAAACAACTTGTGCTTCGAAGACACTAAATGTTCAGTTCTGTATTCTTTGAGCTGGCAAAGATTTTCTCAATTTTTGTTTACACATGTACATACTTACACGCATACATATATGAGCCGGTATATGCGTGATCATAAACCCAGGTTTTTTTGTGCATAAAATCGTAAGTGATACCTACTTTACTTATGCGTGAGAAAATACATATACAACGTACTCGCCATATCGTGCCTTTATATGGGTTCTTACTGCGTACATTTTCGAGCAGGATAATTTAACCCCTTCTGTGCGTGTCTTTGTTAAATTTACCACATTACATTGAGAACTTATGATACGAAAAAAATCATGTACGAACAGGATGGAAACTTCCAATATTTTTTGTTTTGCATTAATATTTGAAGAAAAAACACCACACCTAATAACAGGTGCAAAGAGAAAACCGAAATTAAAATTTAACATTTAAAAGGGAGATAAATCAATATGTAATGGTTTCTTAACTATTAAAGTCTTCAATCAATGCTTACTGGTTGCTTAAATAGTAAGGTCTTAAATCAATACGTAATGGTTCCTTAAACAGTAAGGTCTTTAATCAATAGGTATATTTTGCTTAAATAGAAAAGTCTTTAATCTATATGTAATGGTTGCTTAAATATTAAGATCTTTAATCAATCTGTAATGGTTCCTTAAACAATAGTCTTTAATCGATACGTAATGGTTACTTAAATAGAAAGGCCTGTACTATATACATATATGCTGCTTAAATAGAAATGTATTCAGTCAATATATAGTGGTTGCTTAAACGATAAGGTATTCAATTAATGCGTAATGGTTGCTTAAATACAAAGGTCTTTAATCGATACGTAATGGTTGCTTAAATACAAAGGTCTTTAATCGATACGTAATGGTTGCTTAAATACAAAGGTCTTTAATCGATACGTAATGGTTGCTTAAACATTAAGGTCGTCACTCTCCACCAAATTCAGATATTTAATATTTTACACTAATTTCAGGCGTTGAATACATCTGTACATCCGCAGGTATATTTTGAGTTACGTGCCCGTCCGCACGTCCTTATGTTTGTGCATTCGTCCGTCTACACTTTTTAAGTTCAATCTATATCGATTACGAGGGCATGATCGTATTATGTACCCTTGGAGTGGAAAATGTGTGGGTCATTGATACCTTGGAGTGGAAAAAAGTATGGGTTAGTGGTAACTTTTCATAGTTAATGTAGACTAACTTATTACGTGTACTTGGTCTACACCGACTGAGGAAATGTAATCCGATCCGGTATGGTCTTCTAGGAATATCAGTATATGACACAAGCTTTCGAATCCTGAATGGAGAAGTGATGTGGGTGTAATGAACTGCGAAGGGAAACATAAATGAGATGTGCGAATGCATGCAATGGGTTTCTTCTCTAGTTAATTACTAAAACGTTTCATTCATTAAAAAATACAAATATCATTTCCAGATTTAAAAGGGCGCCATTGAGCAAGAAAAATGGGTGACACTGATACTACCAGCCCAAAAAAGAATGACCTTCCGTTGACATATTCAGAATTTTTAAAGGTATACGTAATATTTGTGGACTGAATTCTGTGTTTAATTTCCTGATTTGTCATTTGCATGCACTCGATGCAGTACATAACTGAGTTTTTTACTCGTATATGATTATCATATACGTATGAAAAAGCATAACCGATGCAGTCAATGTTAGTTTATAAGTGTTGGTGATTAAATTTTAATGCGCTATACTTAGTTAAGTAATGATCAGTATTACAATATTTATTTCGTATTAAGACATTAATCCAATTTAAATTATCTAACTGCTGACTCTAAATTTAATTGTTTTATTCGATACCGTTAGAAGGCGTACATGTTTATTCGATATCGTTAGAAGGCGTACATGTTTATTCGATATCGTTAGAAGGCGTACATGTTTATTCGATATCGTTAGAAGGCGTCCATGTTAACACTTTTGCACTGTTTGTATAGATTTTTCTTGAACACGAACTATTTTAGAACTCTGAAAATTGTTTTTCTAGCATATCGTTTTTGAATACCTATTTACCTGCTTGAAACTCCAACACAAGATCCTACTCTGTGATCAATAATTAATAAAGATTCCCTTCTGCTCATAATGCTGTCTGAAAACAAAAAATATTTGGACAAGGAGGCATTTGGTGCACGTAGCAAACTGATAGTTTTCAAGCTATTATTACAGACTTGTATTAATTAAATAACTGATTTCATACTACACTGTTAGAAGATATATTTATTTGTTGATTCATTGAATTATTCATTCATTTCAGCTTCAAGAGCTGTTGAAATGTCAGCGTATGTCAAGCGCCATGCACGGGACACCCGTACACGATGAACATCTATTCATCGTTACACATCAAGGTAACAATACGTAGACTGAGCATCAAAGAGAACGTTTTATAAAGCTTACTTAATCTTTTTACAGATCATATATGTTATATTTAAATCAGTTGGAGAAGTTAATATACGTATGATGCTTACAATTATATGGCATTTACTTTCTTCCAAATTTACTCCATATCTCTTGCATTTACCGCTTTGGTGGCCTAGTAGTTAGTGTCCGCCTCGGATGCGAGAGGTCTCGGGTTCGAACTCCGGCCGAGTCATACCAAGGACTTATACAATTGGTAGTAACAGCTGCCTTGCAAGCCGCTCAGTATTAAGTGGTTAGTGTTAGGACTGGTCGGCTTGGTGTCAGGATAATGTAGTGCTAGACATCACTATAAACTGCCACACTGCATACATCGTAGCGATATGACTAAAAATTATTTAAAGCTACGTTAAATCTCTCTCTCTCTCTCTCTCTCTCTCTCTCTCGCATGTAAAGGAGAACCCACATGCTTTCAATTGCATTTCATAAATCCGGTAAATTCTAGACATATGCCCCAAATAAACATTGTCTAAACATAGCAGCGACTGGCCACTTGTACCGAAATCTTCATTTCCCGAGACATACGGTTATCCCTGGGCAGTGAATGAAAACGTGTTTTATTATTTTTCAACAAACCGTCCCAATAATACATAAGGTCCAAAGTCTAACGTCACCGGCATGAGCAAATTGTACTTTACATGTCCCATCAAACGCTGAACACATGCTTACGCACGAACGAAAGGTTAAATAGAACCCCTATTCTTTTTGAAAAACTCGAGGAGAAAAATAATTAATAAATCGAGACATAAATTCACTATTAAAAGGATTTTTTGTTATAAATATGTGACTCATGGAATTTTTCCAATGATGCATTTCAGAGGAATACAAATATAGTCAAATACAAAATGCATGAAAGATAAATACTATGTCACTTAAACAAAATAAAACTTAAAACTGAGAAATTTTAACCATATCAAACCATATGTTTGACAAACATATTAAAAGCTATCATATGCTTTTCTGAACCATTCGAATAAAACATTTTTAGAAGAAAGAAAAAAAAACTTATTCATTGAAATTACAGATTTGTGATTTTTGTCTACATCGAACTAATATGAAAGTGTTGGATTCTTAATTAGTCCGTAAATCCGAATTGTAATACTAGACACATGCACTAAATTTATTCGAACCTTAAACGTTTGTTAACACGAAGCATATTTAAGCAACATAATGTTTCCTCTTCATTGAACATTTTAGAGGATTGTATTTCTTGATAAATTCTTCCAAACTCCATGGGTGTTGTTTCTTCTTCTCTTCCAGCTTACGAACTATGGTTTAAGCAAATTTTATTCGAGGTCGACTCTGTTCGAGAACTTTTCAGATCTCTGGTAAGTATCCCATCTGTTAGAGGTACAAAGTGTCTGGTAAGCGTCTATTAGAGGTACAAAGTGTATGGTAGGTGTCCCATCTATTAGAGGTACAAAGTTGGTAAGTGTCCCGTCTATTGGAGGTACAAAGTGTATGGTAAGTGTCCCATCTATTAGAGGTACAAAGTGTCTGGTAAGTGTCCCATCTATTAGAGGTACAAAGTGTCTGGTAGGAGTCTATTAGAGGTACAAAGTGTCTGGTAAGTGTCCCATCTATCAGAGGTACAAAGCTGTTTAGCAAACACTCTTTAGATATTGTAGTCTATATCCTTGTAGGGGCGTGATTCTGTTTAAACTGCAACGTTTTAAAGGTCAGTTTTTACAAAGTGAACTATGTTGACGTAACCTCCTGCTTTGTTCACTTGACGGTCAGTTAAATTTTCTTTGTAGTAATTGATGTATTGTTGTTAGGCCTTCGACCGATTGTGTAGTTAGATACGATTATTGCTTAATAGCGATTTGAAGTACAACAATGGAAAGGATAACTGCGTATGTAGCAATAATTCAAATAAGAACCTCTGTACCAGGGGTCGACAACCTATTTTGCATAGCGTGCCACTTTTTTCGAATTAATTACAAAATGAACGTGGGTCGGTGGTTCTTCCCGGTTTTTTTCCGGGTTCCGGGTTCTTCCTCCACCAATAATACTGGCCACCATGCATAGCCTATCATGTGCTGAAAAATGGCGTTAAACCCCACAACAACAACAACAACAATCAAACCTTTTGACGTGCTGTAGGTTGTCGACACCTGCTCTATACCGTCCAAAATTGAAATCCATTTGAGATTAGGTAGGATATGTATACAAGTGTAAATATGTCTTTGTTTACTCCAATAAGATATCAATGGGCAAAAAGGACAGCCTAATTTGAACTAATCACACGCTTTTTATGTCCAGCCACAAACAAAACATGTCGTTCAGTGTTTTTCTTCTTGTTATATTTGTCTTAATTCGTCACTATAGACTCGTGTTCCTTGAAAACAATTTGTTGTTGTTGTTGTTGTGGGGTTTAACGCCATTTTTCAGCACACGATAGGCTATGCATGGCGGCCAGTAATAATGGTGGAGGAAGAACCCGGGAAAACCCCGGAAAGAACCACCGACCCACGAGAAGCTACTGAAAAGCTTTCTCACATACCCACATTGGCCGAATCCTAGACTCGAACCGCTGTAGACAGAGGTGAGATGGCAGTGATCCGTAACGGAGAGCGCTTTAGACCACTCGGCCACTCGGGGCCCATGAAAACAATTTGTAATTAAGTTAGCTACCTTATAATATGCACTAATAATGGAGGAGGGTTGTTGTTGTTGTTGTTGTGGGGTTTAACGCCATTTTTCAGCACGATAGGCTATACATGGCAGCCAGTATTAATGGTGGAAGAAGAACCCGGGAAAACCCCTCAGAAAGAACCACCGACCCACGAGAAGCTACTGGCAAGCTTTCTCACATTCCCACATTGGCTGAATCCGAGACTCGAACCGCCGCAGACAGAGGTGATATGGCAGTGATCCGTAACGGAGAGCGCTTTAGACCACTCGGCCACTCGGGGCCCCCATGGAGGAGGGTAAGGGAGGACATATTTTCTATAAGACGAATATGGAAGCACATATTTAGAGTTCCAAAGCTTTCATAAATTCTATCTGCATCGTAGAAACAGAACGGATGAAGCATCTAGTGGCGACCCAGTCTCATTTTGTTGGATTCAGTTTCTAAATATTCAGGATTATCCACTACTAAAAAGCCATTTATGAGTCAAACGTATATGAACGGTCAGAGGTGCATCAAAGCCAAATTTGTAACTGAAATAAAATAAAAATTAGAAACAAACTTTAACTGATTGATATAAAAGTAATATCTAGTCTTAGATGTAAATGCAGCATTCTTAGTTGTCCTTTACATAGCACTTAATGATTCTTGTTTACTTTGTACATAAGGCATAGGTACAGAGACGTAGAAAAAAATTATGGGGCCCACCCTTGCACAAAAAAACTTAATTATGGACTATGAGACACCCTCCTCATCACAAATTTGTTTTTCGGTAATGGTGGTTCCCAAAGGGATAATATTATTTACTGACATAAATATGTATGGATGGATGGATGGATGAATGGATGGATGGATGGATGGATGGACGGACGGGTGGATGGATGGATGCATGTATGTTTGTAGTTTCTCACATACACAAAGAATTTGCATACAAGTTGAACTTGAACAGATTTCAGTTTTAAGGATTGCTTAAATGGTTGCTACGCCACTGCATAAGTACATAACATTTTCGATTGCTACTTTTGGTACATAGATAATATCATTGTAATTTGCTTGTAATAGCGAGATCATATCGACTTGTCAGCATCAGAAACTCCTGGTCATAACTTATATGCCTTTAAATTTTCATTTACTTTAATAAAATTCGTACACTTAACTGAAAATTGCTTCTCATTCAATGCGAACTATATTTTAAATTATTAACGGAATTATATTTTAATCAGCTGTGTATTTTAATATCAGTTTCTTTAATGCGATGCCTGAAAGAAGTCACTCGTTTCACTACTAACATTGTCAGTAACACGATTTTTTTCGATGTATGGGGGCAACAGACTCATATATTGTTTACATTTATTTTTGCAATTGTCAAATGGTTGCGGAAGATTTCACTAACTGAATGGGGGCCCCGAGTGGCCGAGTGGTCTAAAGCGTTCTCCGTTACGGATCACTGCCATCTCACCTCTGTCTGCGCCGGTTCGAGTCTCGGATTCAGCCAATGTGGGTATGTGAGAAAGCATGCCAGTAGCTTCTCGTGGATCGGTGGTTCTTTCTGGGGTTTTCCCGGGTTCTTCCTCCACCATTAATACTGGCCGCCATATATAGCCTATCGTGTGCTGAAAAATGGCGTTAAAACCCCATATCAACAACAACAACACTAACTGAATGACTTGAAATTCTCACTGTGGCCAGGCTGACAGGGAAAGAACTGTTTCTAGCGGAACATTGTGACGGGCCCCAGTGAGGACAGGGCATTGGAATGATAGACTTATTTCGACCATTATTCACAGCGGGATTGAACAAATTGTTGAAACATGATTATACATTTTTGCTGCAGAAAATGTCACTCGTTTCTATTTACGTGTCAAGAGAGGGTACGCCATAGTTCTTAACGCTTTTTGCATATTTTAGGGGCGCTGCTAAAGCAACGAGGAAGCCTCTAGAGAAAGCAGTATTAGTCTCGTTTGAGAGTATATTGATACGGAATCAGAAAGCGTCAGTATCGTTTTCATACTTTTAGAAAATGATGAAAACATGCTAAGTCTTTCTTGAGTAAAAAGCTGTTAGGTACAAAATAACAAAGAAATTAATTCAAAATGAAATCACCTTTTATTGTTGCAAACACATCATTTTTTTACAAGAAAGACCATTGGCCACAATTGCAACGAAAGTTATCAGAGGGTTACACATTTGTATTCACACAAATCTTTTTACACTACAACATTTATTTTCATTGTTTCAGGTTTTGGATGAAAGCAGGACCCTTTCCATTCTCAGCAGACTGAACCGTGTTGTTCTCATTTTTAAGGTAGGTTAGTTTTTTCCAATCTTTTTTATTTACTGAATTATTCTTCAATTATCAAACTATATGATGTTTCCAGTACCGGATCTATGTTGGAGGGGAGAGGGGGACAATGGAACCCAATTTTTAATTCAGAGAAGAACAAACGGACTATGTCATTATAGTCCAATAAAAACCCTGTGAAGTAATCACTGACCCGCCCTTGGCTTGTTTGAAAGATGATGTATTATAATTTATGGCTTTCCGAAGTTATCAACCCAATTGCAATGACAGCAGTTTAGCAGATA
The DNA here is from genome assembly GCA_028554795.2 of Sinohyriopsis cumingii. Classification (NCBI taxonomy): domain Eukaryota; kingdom Metazoa; phylum Mollusca; class Bivalvia; order Unionida; family Unionidae; genus Sinohyriopsis; species Sinohyriopsis cumingii. The sequence goes on from CM068829.1 coordinate 37,199,308, forward strand.
AACTAATTAAAGCGATGAACATCAATTTCTAGCTAGAAACTGTTTTCTTTTCTAAATTATTAATGTAGCTCCGTATATATTTCTTTAATGTTTCTACATTTTTAAATAAGTAATGCAGTAAATTAGTCGCCAGTTCAGAAGCAACTATCGTGCTTATGTTTGTCTCATGCCTGGACACAATATACGTACTTATGTTTGTCTCATACCTGGACACAATGTACGTACTTTGTCGTCCTACATACCTGGACACAATATACGTACTTTGTCGTCCAACATACCTGGACATACCTGGACACAATATACGTACTTTGTCGTCCTACATACCTGGACACAATATACGTACTTTGTCGTCCTACATACCTGGACATATCTGGACACAATATACGTACTTATGTTCGTCTCATACCTGGACACAATATACGTACTTATTATGTTCGCCTCATACCTGGACACAATATACGTACTTATGTTCGTCTCATACCTGGACACAATATACGTACTTATGTTCGTCTCATACCTGGACACAATATACGTACTTATGTTCGTCTCATACCTGGACACAATATACGTACTTTGTCGTCCTACATACCACGAGTGTCTTACTCATGCTAGTCAATAATAAACATTTTATTTTCTGTTTAGACTTTTATCCAGTTTTCAATTTATCTCAAGTAAAATCATCACTGGTTAGCAAATGTACTTGACAAAATCAGTGAACAAATTTTCATGAGGATGTAACAACAGTTGATAGGGTCTATAAGGGTAGTGGTATATTAATGGCCCTATAAGGGGAGTGATACACTCATGGCCCTATTAGGGGAGTGATACACTCATGGCCCTATAAGGGGAGTGATACACTCATGGCCCTATAAGGGTAGTGATACATCCATGGTTCTATAAGGATAGTGATACATTCATGTCCCTATATGAGGAGTGATACACTCATGGTCCTATAAGGGTAGTGATACACTCATGGCCCTATAAGGGTAGTGATACACTCATGGCCCTATAAGGGTAGTGATACATTCATGTCCCTATATGGTATATTAATGGCCCTATAAGAGTAGTGGTACACTCATGGCCCTATAAGGGTAGTGATACACGCATGGCCCTATAAGGGTAGTGATACACTCATGGCCCTATAAGAGTAGTGCTACACTCATGGCCCTATAAGAGTAGTGGTACACTCATGGCCCTATAAGGGTAGTGATACACTCATGGCCCTATAAGGGTAGTGATACACTCATGGCCCTATAAGGGTAGTGATACACTGATGGCCCTATAAGGGGAGTGACACACTCATGGCCCTATAAGAGTAGTGGTACACTCATGGCCCTATAAGGGTAGTGATGATACATCCATGGCTCTATAAGGATAGTGATACATTCATGTCCCTATATGGGGAGTGATACACTCATGGCCCTATAAGGGTAGTGATACATTCATGGCCCTATAAGGGTAGTGAAACATCCATGACCCTACAAGGGTAGTGATACATTCATGTCCCTATATGGATAGTGATACATTTATGTTCTTATAAGGGTAGTGATACATTCATGACCATTTGAGGTTAGTGATGCATCCATGGCCCTATATGGTTAGTGGTACATTCATGGCCCTATAAGGGTAGTAATACATCCATGGTCCTATAAGGGTAGTGATACACTCATGGCCCTATAAGGGTAGTCATACACTCATGGCCCTATAAGGGTAGTGATACATTCATGGCCCTATAAGGGTAGTGATACATCAATGACCCTATAAGGGTAGTGACACATTCATGGCCCTATAAGGGTAGTGAAACATCCATGACCCTACAAGGGTAGTGATACATTCATGTCCCTATATGGATAGTGATACATTTATGTTCTTATAAGGGTAGTGATACATTCATGACCATTTGAGGTTAGTGATGCATCCATGGCCCTATATGGTTAGTGGTACATCCATGGCCCTATAAGGGTAGTAATACATCCATGGCCCTATAAGGGTAGTGATACACTCATGGCCCTATAAGGGTAGTCATACACTCATGGCCCTATAAGGGTAGTGATACATTCATGGCCCTATAAGGGAAGTGATACATCAATGACCCTGTAAGGGTAGTGACACATTCATGGCCCTATAAGGGTAGTGAAACATCCATGACCCTACAAGGGTAGTGATACATTCATGTCCCTATATGGATAGTGATACATTTATGTTCTTATAAGGGTAGTGATACATTCATGACCATTTGAGGTTAGTGATGCATCCATGGCCCTATATGGTTAGTGGTACATCCATGGCCCTATAAGGGTAGTAATACATCCATGGCCCTATAAGGGTAGTGATACACTCATGGCCCTATAAGGGTAGTCATACACTCATGGCCCTATAAGGGTAGTGATACATTCATGGCCCTATAAGGGTAGTGATACATCAATGACCCTATAAGGGTAGTGACACATTCATGGCCCTATAAGGGTAGTGAAACATCCATGACCCTACAAGGGTAGTGATACATTCATGTCCCTATATGGATAGTGATACATTTATGTTCTTATAAGGGTAGTGATACATTCATGACCATTTGAGGTTAGTGATGCATCCATGGCCCTATATGGTTAGTGGTACATCCATGGCCCTATAAGGGTAGTAATACATCCATGGCCCTATAAGGGTAGTGATACACTCATGGCCCTATAAGGGTAGTCATACACTCATGGCCCTATAAGGGTAGTGATACATTCATGGCCCTATAAGGGTAGTGATACATTCATGGCCCTATAAGGGAAGTGATACATCAATGACCCTATAAGGGTAGTGACACATTCATGGCCCTATAAGGGTAGTGAAACATCCATGACCCTACAAGGCTAGTGATATATTCATGTCCCTATATGGATAGTGATACATTTATGTTCTTATAAGGGTAGTGATACATTCATGACCATATGAGGGTAGTGATGCGTCCATGGCCCTATAATGGTATTTATACATTCATGGCCCTACAAGTGTAGTGATACATTAATGGTCCTAAAAGGGTAGTGCTATATTCATGGCCCTACATGGATAATGATACATTCTTGGCCGTATATAGGTATTATATATATATATATATATATATATATATATATATATATATATATATATATATATATATATATATATATATATATATATATATATATATATATATATTGTGAAGTGGCAAATTTTATGTCCATCTAACAAGAATACATTAGTTGAGACCAGACAACCATTAATTAGATTTATTGAGACAGGCGCGTATCATATCGCCATACTACCGTGTACGGTAATGTCCTTTAGAGGGAGAATTCTGTTCCTAATTAAACATTTGTTTATACAGCAGCCAGGCGGACAATTTAGGACAAGGAAAACTTTATTTTTCATGGTAAAGTTGTCACAATTGAGAGAACGCAGAAACTCTGTTACTCAAACTACCAGGTCAAGCTGACCCTGACTTTGGCGTCTCTGGAAAAAGGCGGCAGAGATATTTGATTCTGATTGGTACGTTAAATGAGAGGGCGTGTTCCAACACAAAATTTCATAGGTTTTAATATCGCCCGCATCGAATTTTAATCAGTCTTAACTTTTCCTACGAGAGGAGACCCAAAAAGTACGACTCCGGAAATTTGCAAGAAATTTCCGTAAAACAACTGTTGTCCAAAAAGGGGACGATTGTCGAAAGGAACCGACGAACTAATTTACCGATTAGAGGGAGGAACGTTGAAAGCAAAGGTAGTGTGACAATTCCATGTAATTTGTTGATGCCATATGTAATGCTTTGCTGAAGTTATTTATTTGTATCTGCATGAGTCTTTTTTCTACATTCGTGTAATAATTTGCTTTATGAAGTATAACTGTGTTGAGTTTATGCATAGGAAGTTGTACATTAATCTTCTTTAGATAAGTTTGACGAATTGTTTGAATTTGTCGTCTTGTTTGCATAAGAATTATGTTCTAAGAATTTAATGCATTATATTAGTTAATATGATTACAAGAATCCGTGTGAATTTGCCGAATTTAGAAGATTTCACGTATGATTAAGAATAAGTGTGTATTGACGGAAATGATCTAGTAATTGATTGACGTGATGTATTCTATTTATTCGCTGTGTAAAAATTGAGGCTGGCTCAGAACCCCAGGCCTCGCGTATGTAGTAATGTGTAAGGTCAAGGCGTAACGAATTAGCCATTTGACTAACTAGGGTCATTATAGGACATGTGGAGTCGATTGATAGCCTTAGCATCTGTTTAGCACTGATAGTGAAATCTGATAACGAGGGAGAATAATGAAGAATTAACCGTTTCATAAATAACGGGAAATTTAGGTTGTCTCTATTTATATTTATCTAAAAGGGAGAAAATAGCTCCAGAGACGTATGGAACGAATGAGGGATGTTATTCTGAGACCTATACGGAGAAGCATAGAGAAGAGTGCAGTGAGACGTATAATCCTGTGACGCAATCCTGCGACGTATTAATTTCTGAAGACTTATTCTGAGTGTCCTGAGACGGATGGTAGAAAGTATCATCCTGAGATCCAAGGGTCTGAACAGCGACAGAGGAAGCAAAAACAGACTGAGGACGAGCAGGTTATGAAATCGTACAAGACGTTGACTTCGATTGTTCACTCGATCCTATGATGAACCAAATCTATCAGTAAACAGATCGGCTATTATATTTAAATCTATTTGCGTTTTCTTTGTATTTCGGTGAAAGTTAAATTTCTAAAAGCAGAGTACATTCCTGATGTAATGAATTTTCACAGTGTTTGTATGTAATTGATTAAATTGTTTGTTTACATTTACGGGGGCTCGTGTTGGTTTGTTTAATTTAATTTAATTTAATTTGGTTTGAGTAATTTACAATTACTCGATCCGGGCAATGACATCGAGGGCGGTCAACCCCTAGATAACGAAAACCAAATACGGAGGGATAATCACTCCCCCCCCGTGTAACATATATATATATATATATATATATATATATATATATATATATATATATATATGGCCATACAATGGTACTGATACATTCATGGTCCTAGAAGGGTAGTGATACATTCATGGCCTTGCAAGGGCAATGATACATTCATGGCCATATAAGGGTATGATACATATATTGCCTTATAAGGGTAGTGATACATTCATGACTCTAAAAAAGGTAGTGACACACTCATGGCCCTACAAGGGTAGTGATACATTCATGGCCCTACAAGGTTGCGATACATTCATGGCCCTATATGAATAGTGATACATTCATGGCCTTAGAAGGGTAGTGATACATCTATGGCCCTATTAGAGTAGTATACATTTATTCCCTTAAAAGGGTAGTATACATTCATGACTCTACAAGGGTAGTGATAGATTCATCGTCTTTTGAGTGTAGTGATACATGGAAGAGATGACAAAAGTACGGCTTTTTCAATAATTTTCCTTTTCCTCTGCCAGTAGCAACACTGATGAATACTTGTCAAGTTTGGTTGCATTTATTACAGTGTGTTTTCCCGAAAGTATAAATTATTTTTGAAGAAATGGGTTTGAGTGGAGGGTCAAGGGCGACAAAACGTGAGGTCCAAACGCATATTCGTTTATCGTCACCAGTTTTATTGATTTATAATTATGATGACCCCACCCGAAAGTTCAATATGGCAATTCTGATCTCACAGTGGAAGAATCTGAAGAATGTGAAGAATGTCAGTCACCTAAAATAAAGTATAAGAGTTATGCAGATCATGGATCATAGTGTAAAATACAAAGTGTTTAAATTTTAGTGACCTTTACGTTAGTATAAACACTTTGAAAGCAAAAGGTGCATCGTAAATTCATTTATGTGACTGTTAATTTCGATCTTTCAGAAGATATTTACGCTGTTGAAGATGGTAAATTTAAAACTCAAATGCCTATAGAGCTTTACGAGCTTATTTGCGTTCTCTTCCCAGCTTCTCGTAGATCAATTCCAGATACTAGAGACCATGACGCCTCTCGACTTCCTAGAATTTAGGTAAGTGTTTGACCGTCCTGTTACAGCAGTTTTGTATATATATATATATATATATATATATATATATATATATATATATATACTGTAAGACAGTGCACCCAATAAGATGTCTCATTTGGGATACACTTAGTATCTCTGTATACCAGGCAAAGGAACAACTCAGATGCAGATTTGAACGTTTTTTCTTTCTTTTCTTTTCTATCGTTCTTGTTTCGTTTTGGTTTGGTTTGGTTTTGTGCTCTGCTTCGTTCTTCCTTTGTTGTGGGGGTGATGGTGCACAGAAAGCCCAAGTTATTCAGGATTCGAGGTATCTACAGCCTTACAACTTTGATGTTATCCCTAAAGTCTTTCTATCATTAAAATTAGCTTTGTTTTCTCCTTTGCGAAAGCAAGTGGGACATATGTATCACTTCATCGTCAACGTCGTCAGCGTCGTCGGCATCATATCAAATCAGATTTGTGGTAACGTATTACGAACAAATTGTACTAATTTTGTTTTCGTAATCGAGATTATGGGAATCTGGAACTGTGACGTCAGAGCATATTGTCATGTCAGAGTATGATGTAATGTCAGGGTATATTGTCATGTCAGAGTATGATGTCGTGTCAGGGTATATTGTCATGTCAGAGTATGATGTCTTAACAGTATATTTATCAGTGTAGAGAAATAAATGCTCTAGACATGGAATCTTAATCAGAAATTAAACTGAATTAATGAAAGTTAGCGTGTCATAGTACTTACTCATCAACTAATAAGAACACAATATCATTCTTGGAAAATCAAATATGTACATGTTTAACTTTTAAAAAGATGTATTTGGAACAACAGGTTCCTGGCATCTGAGTCTTAAATAAATTACGCCTACAATGTCCCAAACCTATTTATTATCCTTATAATATGCCAATAGAGCGTGATATTTCTTATTAGCCGCATAACGAATGTGAACGCAACATGAAGCGTTTCATCGTCTATTCGAACGCGTATCACACATTGGTTAAATTGTGCTGTTATCTTTGTTTTGAACGTTTTGATGACGTAATGCTCAAGCAGAGAGGTAGTAGTGAGAATTTATGATCTATTAATACATCTCTGTTTTCATACTACAAGTTTGAAAATATAATGAAATATTGCTGTATGTCGATACTTTCTCAGGAATCATTTGGCCACAGCGTCTGGGTTTCAAAGTCTACAGTTTCGTCTGATTGAAAACATGCTTGGTCTGCAAGAGGTATGACTGGGGCAGAATTGCAAGGATTGTCTGAGATATGTATTTGTATATCATATAGTCTAAATCTCGACTCAAAATAATGCCATATTTATTCGATCATATTACAAACAGTAAAAAGAGTGATCTCATTTCTATGTGCATAATGTACAATTCAATTTTTATGTTTTGAGATGGACTGTGAAAAAAATTGTAATGGGTTCATCAGGTTTTCAAATGTGTTTTGTGAACAAGTTGAGTACGTAGATATTACGTTTTTCACATTTCGTCCCATAAAAATGACGTAAATTACAATAATGACTTAATCACAAAGTGTTGAGTTACAAAGATATTTTGAAAGCATAATTTATCCAGCTGAAGAACATCTATGATGATGATGCAAAAGCTCTTGAAATAATTAATGATGAAAATAACTGATATTATGCTGGATTTACAAATTTATTGTATATAAGATGCTATTCACTGATATATATATATATATATATAGGACCAGAGGGTGAAGTACAATCAACAACACTACATGAAGGTATTCAACGACCCAGAATCCATACAGCTATTGAAGGACTCGCTCATTCAACCGTCACTATTCTCGTTAATTGAGGTATGACTATGTTTATAATGTAGATGAAGTTTGTGGCAGCTTTTAAATCAGTAGTTCTAGGTCATGGGTGGCACTCTGGTCTAAGGCGCTCGCCTTTAAGTTTGCCTGTAGCTTCCCGTGCCGGTGGTTGTTCGCGGATTGTTCTTTAACCAGATACACTGGCATCCATGTATAGCTTATCATGTGCTGAAAAATGGCGTCCCACCCACAATGACAATATCATTAGCGCTAATAAAATATATCATTCGACATTCTATTATCTGGGTTTTGAGATCATTTGACGTAAGGATCATTCCCTATGAAACGAAGAAGAATAAGTCATTTGCAAACGTGAGATTTACCAAGAGCCAAAACAATATAAGCTCATCATGCTGTGCTTTATGTTACACAAGATATTACAAATCGTACGTAATGTAATCAAGTACTAGATATTACAAATCGTACGTTAGGTAATCAAGTACTAGATATTACAAATCGTATGTAATGTAATCAAGTACTAGATATCACAAAGCGTATGTAATGTAATCAAGTACTAGATATTACAAATCGTATGTAATGTAATCAAGTACTAGATATTACACATTGTATGTAATGTAATCAATTACTAGATATTACAAATCGTATGTAATGTAATAAATTACTAGATGTTATAAATCGTATGTAATGTAATCAAGTACTAGATATTACAAATCGTATGTAATGTAAGCATGTACTAGATATTACAGATCGTATGTAATGTAATCAAGTACTAGATATTACAAATCGTATGTAATGTAATCAAGTACTAGATATTACAAATCGTATGTAATGTAAGCAAGTACTAGATATTAAAAATCGTATGTAATGTAATCAAGTACTAGATATTACAAATCGTATGTAATGTAATCAAGTACTAGATATTACAAATCGTATGTAATGTAATCAAGTACTAGATATTACAAATCGTATGTAATGTGATCAACTGAAACAAGAGGACTGATTTACAGCAGATGAATTTTAGTGACGTTTTCATTTGTATTTTGTACATTTAAAGTTCTGTCGGTTGATGTCGTTTACAATAATTTAATTCCATATTTTGTCCTTATTTTATGTGTTTATTTGATATTTTTTAATAATAATAATAATAATAATAATAATAATAATAATAATAATAATAATAATGATAATAATAATAATAATAATAATAATAATAATGAGGACTTTGTATAGCACCTAATCTTTAGAAGCTCTAAGCACTTTACAACATTAGACAACACCTATAACATTAAAACATATATAATGATATGTTTACAAAACACAAACACCATGAAATTAGAAAACATAAAAACAAACTGAAAATATTTAAGGTAGGAAACATTATTAGGTCTTTAAATTTGTTCTTGCAGTCAAAATAGGTGAGTTTTAAGAGCACTCTTGAATGGGATGGCTGTGTCTTTGTGTCTACGTTCAGTGGGCAATTCATTCCACGTTGCTGGGCCCTGGTATGCAAAAGAACGCTGTCCATATGACTTCGTTTTCATAGTGGGAATAATGAGTATACGATTGTCAGAAGAGGAGCGTAAGTATCTTGCTGGTGTGTACACAATGGTGAGGTCGGATAGGTGTGTTGGAATGGAGTCCGTCCTTGATGTGAAGCACAGAGAACACACTTTGTGTTTGATTCTGGATCTAATGGATAGTCAGTGTAGGGTACAGAGCAGCGGGGAGGTGTGCTCTGATCGTGGTACTCTAAGTATGATCCGAGCAGCTGTGTTTTGAACTTTTAGAACCTTTGGAGTAGATATTGAGATGAACCGGACAGAACTGAGTTACAATAGTCCAGTCTTGAAAGTACTAATGAACACAAAAGTGTTTTAGTGGCATCAACTGAAAGATATTTGCGAATGGAGCTGATGCGTCTCGGCTCAAGATATGCAGCCTTGCATATGTTCATGATATGCTGGTGCAGTGTGAGAGTGCTGTCAAGTGTAACACCTAGGTTTCGTTCTGATTGTGTGAGTTTAATGTTGGTATTACTGATATTTATCGTTTGAGGTAAAGGATGTGAATGAGAAAGTCTTTGTGTGTTAATCAGAATGGCCTCCGTTTTATCATGATTCATCTGCAGCTTGTTACATGTCATCCATGAATTCACATCAGAAATGCACCTCTCAACACCTTGGATGGTAGCATCAACCTCTGTTGGGTGGCTAGATTTGTATATTTGGGTGACATCAGCGTACAATTGGTGAGACACTGGATGATGATCTATAACACGTGCCAGCGGTTGAGTGTATAGAATGAAGAGAACAGACCCCTGTGTGATCAACTGGGCTATAGTGTATTCCATTAGCAGACACAATTTGCGTCATGTTGACCAAGTAGGACTTAAACCACAGTAAGGCTGTATCATGAATGCCAGATACATGCTGGAGACGGTGAAGCAATATATTATAGACTATTGTGTCAAACGCTGCAGACAAGTCAAGGAGGGTGAGGATTGTAATCTTTCCGCTATCCAAAGCCGACAGAATGTCATTACTTACTTTTAGAAGAGTAGTTTTAGTACTGTGGCATGGGCGATAAGCAGACTGTACATTGCTAAAAAGACTGTTTGAATGCAGATGAGATAAAAGTTGGGATAAAACAACTTTTTTCTAAGATTAGAAACTGGGCGGTATTTCTTTAAATCGTTATGGTCGAGTGTTGATTTCTTCAGCAGAGGCTTTACAATGGCAGTTTTGAAAAGTGATGGGAATTCCCCGGATGTGAGAGGCATGAATAACATCATTTAGTGTAGGCAATACTGGATCTAAGCACTCAAGCAGCAGTGATGTTGGAATTGGATCAAGTTCACATGACTTTGGTGCACTCTTCATCACGACTGTACGTACTAAATCCATAGAGATAGGTTCAAATGGTGCTAACGGTTGCCGCTGAAATTCTGTATCGCAACTGTATGGTGACGACGAGTCAATTGAAATTGTGTTGTCAAACTTATCTCTAATGGTTTGTACTTTGTCACGGAAGAAATCTGCAAACAGGTCCTGAAGGTCGACTGGAGAGAAGGTACTTGGAAGTGGTGTACATTTGTTCCTTGACATTAGCTTGTTAGTAATCTCGAAGAGCTCTTTGCAGCTGGAACTTTCCATGATCTTAGTAGCGTAGTGGGCTGATTTCGCTGCATGGACTATATTTGTGACGTTCTTCTTATCGGCTTCATAGATTTGCTTATTAATAGTGAGTCTGGTGGAAAGCCAAAGCCTCTCAGCTTTACGGCGATCTCTTTTAGCGGTGCGAAGCTAGTCCCTAACACTCTTAAATTGATACTCTTCGCTTGGTGGCTGGAGCATGTTTATCGAGGAATGAACGCAGGCAGTTATCGAGTTGTTCTGCTGTAGGAGGTAAGCAAGTAGTTGGCTTTGCTTGGATGTCATGCATTAGTTTGGTTCTTTTTACCATACGGAGGTTTCTCTTAGTAGCAAATAAAAGTGGAGAGTTAGAGACTGATACGTCAAGGTGGCATATAATGCAGAGGTGATTTGAAGCAAGTTCGTGGGATACCAGGGAGGACCGTATAATATTATCATCAGGTCTGTGAATAATCCAGTCTAAAATGTGACCTTGTTTATGGGTGGATTGGTTAACAGATTGTTTGAGTTTGAAAACATTAATGGAATCTATGAGTTTTGATGTGTACAGATTTTCAGAGAAGTCAAAGTGAAAGTTGAAATCTATCGAATTTCCTTATGGCTTCCGTTTACATTTAAGAAATGATGAATGTAGTCCCAGTTCGTTTAGTCTAGAGCACAATGTAGTGTGGAGAGCCAATGAGTGTTCATTTCAAGCAATTAATGAGGGTCCATCATAGCATAAACGGGTTGACTGGCGAGTATCACGTGATGGCGGTTTGTTCAACAACAAAGGACGCTGAAGCAGTGGAGCAATACAGCTGAGAAATTGTCTAATTGTTCTCGGTTTCAAAACAAGGAGATGAAGAAACACATAAAAACTGAACAGCCAATGCATGCTGTACACAATAGCATAGACGAAGACATACAACAAGCACGTATATCTTGAAAAACGGCCCCCCAAAAAAACGGAACAGCTGCTACAAGCGGGTTAAGCTATAGCGGCCATCTTAACAAATAGCAGAACAATGTTGTCACTGCGTCAAAACGATGTCCATCATCTCCCACAGCCAGTAGTCCTAACTGTAATGAAGAGTAATAACTTTGTCGCAAGAACGGATTGATAAAGTGATCGCGAGCGGTTCAGTAAGCATGATATTGCCATCCGCAAATATCCTTAAGTTCAATTCTAATGCAATAAAATAGACAAACACGATGAAAGTCTTTGCAGTTGGTAAAGCACAAATGGACTTACAGTAAACGTATTATAACCTTTAAACTGTACATGTTTTCATTTAAAATACTATATTATATCTACAACAAAATAAGCATGATAAAAATGTATTCATGAAAAAGGCGAGGTTTCTTTTTTAAATAATTACCTATCATAACAAGTTATAATACACACTTCCTCGTAATTACAACCCTCTCAAGGTAAAAGGGATAAACGCCAGATATTTAGGCTTTATTTAGCAATAAATGTGATAAATGTTGTCTGCTTGCCGCGACGGAAATCATTGGAGAGTAATCACCTCTTGTACAGACGGATTGGCTCCACGTCGTGTCGACGGCCAGTTAATCCTACTGCTCGTGCTTGGTTAGTACGCTCTCGTAGAAGGCCTTGCAAATACCGCCCAGACTGCACTTTTTCACTAGTGTGAGAGACTCTTCCGAGTTGTTTTCATTACGAAAACTTGTTCCATCTATTTTCTTAAATTTCTCCGTACCATCACTGTAAACTAAACCGCTCCGATGGCCTAGTGGTTAGAGCATACGCTTCGGATGATGGAGGTCGCGGGTTCTATTCCCGGTCGTATCATACCAAAGACCTATACCGCTTCGGTGGCCTAGTGGTTATAGTGTCCGCCTCAGATACGGAAGCTCGTGGGTTCGATCCCCGGCCGAGTCATACTAAAGACTTACAACAATGTTACTAACAGCTTCCTCGCTTGGCGCTCAACATTACGAGGTTAGTGTTAGGACTGGTCGGCCTGGTGTCAGGATAATGTGACAGGCTGGGACATCACGCTACATGTCTGCGACATGATGCCGCAGTGCTAGACATCACTATAAACTGCCACCCTGCAGACATCGTAGTGATATGACTGAATTTTTTTTAAAACTACGTTAAAAAGTCCAAATCACACACACACACACACACACACACACACACCCCCACCCCAAAGACCTATACAAATGGTACTAACAGCTCTCATTTTGGCGCTCAGCATTAAGGGGTTAGCGTTAGGACTGGTCGACCTGGTGTCAGGATAATGTGGCTGGGTGTGACATCATGCTACATGTCTGCGGCATAATGCCCCAATGCTAGACATCACTATAAACTGCCACACTGCTGACATTGTAGTATGAATGACAAATTGTTAAAGCTACGTTAACAATCCAAATCAAACACATACAAACACCACACACACAGACACACACACACACACACACACACACACTGTAAACTAACATATATGCACGTCAATTGTCTCCTTCGTCGTACGAGAGGTTAATCGGCGTAATCTGAAACTGTCTGCCCTCCTATTTATTCATTACTCAAACATTTTGGATATTATATCGAACACATTATCATGTATTCTTAGAAATAGATAATTTCAGTATTTGTTTAGCATTCATCTTAAATAAAAGGGTCCACATGACAGTAAGCTTAGCGCAACCTTTGACATATTTTTGTTACCTTTATAAGTCTCTTTTGCTCTCTCTATCCAGTTGTAATAATGGGCACAGTTAAGCGTGTGATCTGTAAGGAATTCAAGATTGTTGAAGAATCATCTCATATGTCTCAGATATATATATATATATATATATATATATATATATATATATATATATATATATATATATATATATATATATATATATATATATATATATATATATATATATATATATATATGTATACGGGGTATCGATCGAGCAGTGCTTGTGATATGATCTCAAGATAAATGGTTACGATCAAACAGATCACCAGGGCAATTGAGAGCGCCAAACAATTTGAACTATTCGTGTAAAATTCTGACCATTATCGGACTACATTATTTTCCAAAACCACAAATGTTTATTCACAGAAACGACTGTGCGACTTATTCTTTCTTCGTGGAGAGATCAGACATGACCCATCATGAGAATACTAACAGATAATGAACTTTAATGTTGATTGAGAAGAAAAACAAATTGGAAGAAAAAGATTAGGGAAACATTCGTCATCGCAGGTAGTTTGATTCCCATACACTCTCTATTAATCGGAGGTGACTATGATTAAGGGAGTGCTCTGGAGCAGAAATATTTTGAATTGTTGATTTATTGTGCATTGGTTCACTTGGTTATTATGAAAAGAAAAATATTCAAGTTTAGAAGTTATCGGAACCAAGGTGATCAGAACAGTTTAATGGTAATATATATATATATATATATATATATATATATATATATATATATATATATATATATATATATATATATATATATATATATATATATATATATATATATATATATATATATATATATATGTATATATATATATATATGTATGTATATATATATATATATATATATATATATATATATATATATATATATATATATATATATATATATATATATATATATATATATATCCGAGCTGAACTCCAGTGTCATTATATCATATTACATAAAACAAGATTTGACAGCACTTTTCCAGCATAATTACGATTAATATACCGGGGTCAACATTTTCGTTCGGGGTCAATGAAAATATAGTTCGTGACTATATCTTACACCAACTTTACATGTGCACTTCCGACCACACAACTTTTACACCGATAATAAAATAAATTTGAAGAAAAAGTTCGTTTCCAATCATTCCATGGTAAAAATCAGTAATTAATGTTTGACAATGAAAGGCACAGCTAAATAAAACGTTTACATTTAGATTTGAGCCACTTAGTTAGGTACTGACCTGGAAGCCTTTTACCCTAGTATGACCACAAATAACATAGCATAGTGCACATCCACCATAAGCTATACAAAAGGACAAATAACCCTATTATACCTGTTGCTAAAAGACCTCCGTCTTAGGAGGTCACCCTTTCTTCCTGCAAATATGTTACATCACCAGTTTTATGAAAATTACTGAGCCTAGCACTATTCGAGATTCTTTAAAATTTTTAGAAAGAGACGTGTATGCTCGAGTTACATGATTGAAAAAGAGACAGGTATAGTCCTCTTAAATTGGAAAGATGCCTGGGTGTTTATAATCGAAATTAGCCATAATCAGTAAAGAAAGCGCGAGGAAAAGAAATTTTTAAAAAATCCGATATGGTCAGTCTTTGACGTACTATAAAATATTACTAATTGTATATGCCATTAATATGGCATTTAACCACCTCTATCCATAGTATGTTGTTGATAGTGTATGCATGTAATCGAACATTTGAATGCATGATATTCCTCTTGTATTTCGAACATTCTGTACATGATTTAAATAATGTGTGAAACTCACACACATACACACACATCCTTAATCTTCAGAATGTATGTTTAATCGGAAATTATGTTGTTTATTGTAGAAATGGTTAGAACGGACGCCTGGACTTCAGGTCAACGAGTTCAACTTCTGGCCAAAATACCAGGTGGCTGTGAGCATTTACCTGAACGAAAATTATCTCTATCCAGCTCAGGTATTCCTCCTCTTCCTCCTGCACGATGTTCATTTCTTACTATATTCTTTTCTTCCGTCATTTCTTGATTAATTGATTGATCAATTGATTACTCTATCCCTATTTTCGTGTATTACATTGATTTAAATATTGTTCACCTTCCATCCCCTATGTGCAGACTAATCATAATTGATCTTGAATGATGTTATGCGGCAAAATAACGTTTTTAAATTAATATTTCAAGCACTTAGAACCTTTTATTTTCATGTAATTTGCTTAATGTACGCTTTCATAGATTTTAAAAACGTTTTGCCACTAGTCTTACCAAAACTCATTGTTCATTTTTAATCACCTTTACTTCTGTTACAAGCCATTTTTTGTGATCTTTGAAAATTGCAGGCTTTTCTGTTCTTCATATCAAATTGGGTGTGTTGTAGTCGTTACTGTCAATTGAGTATCACGGGGTTTGAAATTACATTGATTAAGAAACAGCTGAATTAATTTCAGAAGAGCTTTTCATAGTCTTATTTTACGAGTATGTGAAGGGAAATAACTCTTACTTCTAAAATCAAATCCGCAGTTCTTATGCTCTTTATTACGACGTGACACCAGGCTTCGATGGCGAGTCTCTTTAGGACATACTTAACAAAGAGACATATGCAAATGTATACCATTAAGACATTTTAGAGGTTGTCTTCTTTGAATTATTTTCTCCAGTGTATATACAACTGTGAGAATGGGTTTTCACTTTTGGAATTAATTATGAAGTTTAATAGACGATTCGTCGAATATTTTTTTATTTCTTTACAGAAGGAAACCGATAAAACGCAACAAGAAACAATGATGGCAGAATACCAGAAGTTGGTGGTATGCATTCTTCATGTATATCGCTTCTACTAAATATTATTAGTTAGGAATACCGTATTCACTACGTGTATAACGTGTTCCTAACTACGACTAACTTGAATCCAGATGTAAACTCATGATATGTTGGAGATTAGAATTTTCAGTTCATTTGTTTGAATTATCAGTATAGAAAACAATGTACACCTTGATCTGCTGGCTCATTATGCTACGGAAGATCTCGATTATTATCTCTAAGCCAAATCTCCCGCGTAGTTCCATTAAACGAGTTTCGGCCAAACGAGGGTCTTGTAAACAAAGATAAATGTTTCCCGTATAATGCCTGGACGAGACTTTTGAACATGGAAATAAGATTTCATTGGCTGATGAGATGAAATGACGTAATATGTCATGATGATAATGGCATGATGTAATAGATAGTTTTATTGCCTGTGTGAGATACATATGCATCGGCGTCTGTTTACAAGTGATGCGTAATATTGTACTTTTAAAATCATGTCAATTTGACTAGAAAGATTGCGAAAAGTATTCCTTATAAATGTTTAGAAATATAATTTTAGTTTCGTTTCGACAAGTTTTAACTGAAGCATCTTCTATCGGTAACCGCGATCAAATAAAGTATTTTTGTAGACTCAAGTATGATTGGTAACCCACAAAGCCATGCGCGAGTCTGGTTGAAAGAGACTAGCAAGGATAACGTCAAACTGCTCTCCGGTGACGTTGGTAAACAAAGCCATTGCCTGCACAGACCATTGACCCGTGGGTCAGTCTCGTTTTTATGTGTCATTTCAGTAATTTTTTCGTCGCTTTTTGTCGTAAAATAATTATTAACAATAACAGACTCGATGAGCTGGTTAAAATTTGGAAATTTCTGTATTTTCCATTAATTTGTGATAATCCTTTGCAAAATGAGATAAAAGCAAGTGCAATCGTATCTGATAGTATCTGGCCGATTTCAGCTCTAGAAGACCGTGGCATTTGGAGATAAGCAAGAAGTCTGCAATGGGAGCAGTTTAGTTTAATATTGTTTACACGATCCTTCTTGCATTTCTTCATGTCGTGAAATATCCTCGGAAGTACTTCTAAAATAAGACATTAGTGGAATGTGTCGGTGATTCACTTACGGCTGAGTCCACCACATATGTTATGACACCAAAAGCTAAGAATATTCCGACTGTGACATGTCTCCTTCCGCCGCCATTCTGTTGCATGTGAACGAAAGTAGTACAGAATATAGCTCTCAAAAACAACAAAGATATGCCCGAGCCTTAATTCTCCGTATAACGGAAAAGGTCGCGAATGATCCAACTAGCTTCTGACAGTACATCAGAACGTACTTGTCTCGTTCCGGCGCGAGTCGCATAACTGAGTTGGCTAACTTCAGCTCTATGAAAGAAACTCGGACGAAAACGTAGTGATACATCCCAAATTTAGCCCTTTTGGGGCGGATGAACATCCAGTTAAATGTGTGTGGAATAAATAAATCATCAGCAAAGAATTTATGTTTAAATTAACACTTTACAGTGTCTTTTTCTCAATCTAAACTTGCTTGAACTTTTCAGTTGCATGTTGTCCCTCGAGTACCTTTCTGGGAGTCGAAGTTACTTGACTCGCTTCGGAGAAATATGAGATCTTTCAAAATAGTCTTTCTTTTCTAGCAAGTTTTAAAAACAATGCCAGAGAACGGTTTTTGTTTGTTTGTCTGCGTGTGTGTGTGTGTGTGTGAGAGAGAGAGAGAGAGAGAGAGAGAGAGAGAGAGAGGTTTCCTTCACACACAAAATTCAAAATAGTTTATAGAATGAGTTTCATCTTTATGTGGGTTGTTATACGCAATTGTGAATTTTCTCCGTTTCGCCTTAAATGTTGACTCAAGATCGATAGTTATACTCAACCATTAAGTTTTCTCTGCATCGCCCGGACGTGGATAAATGCAATCACACTGGATTATCTCGATATCGGGGAGTGGGAATGGAACATAAATATTACCATGCCTTAAATATTTTGTTCTTAAATGAATACAAGCCTTAAAAGACTCCTTCCGTCAACAACACTATCGATGGCCACAGAAACCAGCACATCCTTAAAAGTGTATGATGTTGCCTTGAAGTCTTGCAGACAAATACTTATAACAAGTGAATCACATGACAGCTGAAATTCAGTTTCTAGAGTCACAGATGAAACGAAAACCGCTTAGCCTCATTTCAAACTTAATAAGACCCAAAATAGAATTAAAATGGTGTGTGGTTTTGAAGATATAGCAAGAATAGATTGAATAAGGTAAAACCTTTTACTGATTTAAATGAACAGGGTAATGATAACATCCACTGAATCTTGAACATATTGAATCTTTTCAATGTGATATTAATATAACAACTCCAAATCTGCTGTAATGTCTTTCTCCTTCATTCTTTTTCAGGACACTTTTCAATCTGTATTTAACCCTGCAACCCACCAGACATTCCTAGATAGAGGTAAGCCTAGAGTAGGTAAAACAACGTATGACGTACGAAATGTATGTGATAATCAGGCTTTTGTTATCTTTAATATCGTCCCTTATATCGTCCGTGTTTATGTGCGTGCAGATAATAGTGTGTGCGTTGGATTTTTCTACATAAAGAGTATAGATTTAAAACTGAAGATTCATTTGTAAACGTATACAACGGTTTTAAAATCTAAATCCTCTTTGTAGAATTTTATGTGGGATTAGGCCAGGGATGTGGAGGTCCTAAGCACAGCGAATTGGTCCAGCGATTTTAAAGTCCAATGTTAAGGATTCGGGGGATGGGCCCAGGGATGTTCCGACCAGCATTGCATGGGAAATTCCTAATGTTCTGGACTCAGATTGATATAAATATGTTGTTTACAAAGCCAAAATCAATTAGTCAGGTCCAGTAGAAAATGAGCATGATTTTGGATAAGGTAAAGCCAAAAATACAATTATCCATAGCATATAACGAATACAAAACTAACAAACAATGCAAATTAAACATACATTACATTCGTAATGACGGAGGATTTGGGGTCAGATGGGGCCTAAGATGTTAGAGTCCTAATGTTAAGGAGAAAATAAGTAACTTATACAAACGTTTAGTTTATACTCATTTGTTGCAGGTTTTGTGTTTCGTGTCGTTTTCTCTGTTATAAAAATTTCCACGTTTACGCTTAATCCGGTTGTGTATATTTGTGTTTATCAGTTGATTTACTGTTTCACGTACTTTCTCTTCAACCATTTTTCTTAAATTTACCATTACATAGATCAATTTTTTATAACATTTATCTGCCTTAGATAAACCGCTTCGAAAAGACTTAACGTATATTCGAATAGCACTGCTCCATCATGTCACGACGATAAAATAAAACGTAAATCACTGTGTCTGTTACACCAGGTGAGCGTCGCCTTAGCCACAAAGCGTTCCAGGGACTGCTGATGATTTCGTTGTACAGGGACGAGCCTCGTTTTAACCAGCCCTTCCAGCTGCTGACCCTACTCATGGACATTGAGTCTCTCATGACTAAGTGGAGATGCAAGTTACATACTGAATATTTGTATAGTGTTACCCTTGTCCATGCATATGTTTCAATTGTGCATATCTATCATATATTGTCAGGCACTGGGGCGGTACATCCATGTTCCATGAGCACATTTCTAGTTCCTCTTTCTGATATTAGTAACTGCTTCTTCTGTTTTCTATAATCATAAACCTTACAAATTTTGTTTATATGGGACTCGGAAATCATCCTATCGCTTGAGAATGAATATTTCCTTCCATTTTTTATGTGTTTTAGTCTTTGAAAAAAATTATATCTGCCTAGTAACCGTAATATTCATTTCATCTTTCTCTAGTTAAAGTAAATGTTATATATATATATATATATATATATATATATATATATATATATATATATATATATATATATATATATATATATATATATATATATATATATATATATATTGGAAAGTCTGCCATATTTCTCAAAGTAACTTGCTGCGTGACAGTCGCCTTGTACACTTTGAGACCTTCGTAACACATGCCTAGCTGTTATCTTTTGATGTCTCTTTCTTGTTCTTTTATCTTCTCATACGACATCAAATGCTAATAATATTTATTATCAACTGACGTTTAGGAGAAGTTTATTTTACAAAATATAGAAAATTATTAGAAAGAAATCGTGCCGTTTCTTAGAAATTTAATCTTTGGTAAGAAAAAGGACATTGCATTATATCGAAATGTAATATAGTTGTTCTGGAAAAAATATTACCATAGTTCAATGTGTAATTATTTCTTCATTTCTGGGGCAGGCGTAGAAGTATACATGGGTGGTTGGATTATCTAAAATACTTTAGTTTTGTTAAAAGAAAGCAACCCAATATTCATCGAGCTCACAGTTTATTAATATTTTTCTGAACCATTTTTTTTAGCGCTTCACAAGTTTTTAAATGGTTCAGGATGCAAAAGATATTTCACTTTAAATGTATCTGTTAACGGTGCGTTTCGCTAAACACAGACTGAGGTTTAAACGTTTTATAAAGCGCCAAGCTTTCTAGTTACTTGTGTACAGGTCATTTCATGAAGCATTATGAAGTTCCTTGTCTTTCATACCACATAGACTCTTCATAACGAATTATTGTTACCTATTAATTTGATAAATACTTAACCCACCCATATATATACACACATACATGCATATATTCTTTTTAATCCTTTTTGTGTTGAGTCCGAGGTTAAGCAGGAATGAAAATTACATCTGCAATCTAGTTTAGTTATTTAATTTTGATGGCTCCAGTATCCTTTGAGAGTTAACTTCATTACACGTTGCATAAGCGACTTTATATCTGTCTATTACTAAACATAACACTTTCTTTGTGAAGATAACCATGTCCAGATGGTACAGCGCATGATCGGAGGTAAAGTGGGCACAGGAGGATCTTCCGGTTACCAGTATTTGAGATCCACCATAAGGTAGGATTTTATCTTTCCTCTAACAGTTTCGCCACCTTATGATTATTGCTTGGATATACAATTCCTTCCTTGTTTATGAACTGCATCCATTAAACCACTGTGATAATAATGTTTAAAGTTATACAAGTCTACTTCCTGCTAGTCACCTTTTATACAATTTATAGCTTAGTATATCATAATGTTGTATTATTAGATGCTAAAGTGTCCGCTTTATTAAATTTCCTTGTAGGCGGATGTGTGTTTTGGGACTGCGTTTTCTTTATGTAGAAGAGTATTTCCTTTGTTGATCTGTCTTTCTATTACTTTCATGAAGGAAAATCAAGGGAGCCCACAGAATTTTTCTTGGGGAGGGTGGGGGCAGACATGTAGTTGTCAGCTATTAAGTTTAACGGATACAGGCCAAAACATGTTTAGAGGGGAAATCGGTGTGGGGGGTGTGGCATGTTCCCCCACACACTTGCCCCTATGTGCGGCACATATGAAAAGAATATAATATAATAAATGCACTCACTAACCGTCGCACACCCCGTAAATTGAATAGAGTATCCTACAGATATAGAATAATTCATATCCCAGTGTGTGAAACAACGGGATTTCTTTTCGGAATGCCAATTTTCATGCATGCGCTTAACTGCATTAAGTGAGCTAAGACGTTTCGTGCAAAGTGAAAGTAAAATTATAGACGCCAGTGGAAGCGATATACGTAAATACGAGTTCTTTCTTATTTACTGGTGGAACATACATAAAAAATAGAGACGACAGTGTTATTTCCATTTAAATATTGATAATCGATTTAATATAGTGAAAGGAAAATTATATAATTAGAAACTGTCAGAAATGTATGACAGTATCCAAACGATTAATCTATATATTCCATTACGGAATAAATATTGAATTATGCACCTTTTGTAAAATTATTTACAAAGTTTTAAGATTGTAAAGTTTTAAAACACCAGATTTTAACATTTATAATTGTGAGGTTATTTGGATAAATAATTAGTTTAAAATAAAGACCAATGATCTGACGATATATGTTTAAGTTGCACAATACTTTTGTTTCATATTTTTGTCTTTTTTGCGAATAATAAATACAATTATAAAATTTAAGTTCCATCGTGATTTGTGAGGCTGTTTTCATTATATTGTAACAAGCAAAAGGGGTTACTTGACCGAGCGATGTCAAACCCTGGACGATTCTGCTAGAAGTCATAAGTTTCCCTTAATTCCAGAGACCCATATACAGCTACTGCTATAAACTGGAAAGTCCAACGTGTCCATTCTGACAATAATTTTACTCTAATTAATACAAGATAACAGATCTCACAACTTCCCAATTGTCTATGAACCGCACAACTGCTTGGTTTCTCTTCATTAACTTTCCGTAACGTACTGTCAGCATTTCACGCACTAAAACTATACTTTTGAAGCCACCGAATACAGGGAACTACTTTTACTACGCCACCTTAGGCCAGTCAAATCATGGTTTCCAGCCACATTTCGCCCATAACTTTGATTACATTTACCACCATGGCAACAATAAACGGTTCCTGCCGACGAAGGAACAGTCCCTTCTCGTTTATTCAGTTATGTAATTTACAGTTATGTAATTTACCAGTTTCTGATCATAAATACTGCACCTGGAGTTACACGATTAATGTACACAATTAGATTTTAATATGGACTATTGAGCTACAGGGATACTCGTGCGGCTTTTACCTGAATTCATCAGCTGTTAACGATGGCATCATAGAAACTCACTAATACTTCACTCCGGGACGTTTTCTCGTAGTAATTGGCTGATTATTTGGGTCTGATGAATATTTCCCCAGGACCGACTTCCCATAATCAAACATGTAATCACAAACATCATAAAATTCCTTAAAACGAAGCGCTACAAACGAATGCACATGCTCCAACTTTGTTGTAACATAAACAGCAGCTGGGGAAAAGAAAAAAGGCTGCTGTATGTATGAAGAAAGTTGCCGTTGAGAGATAGAAGGGGGCGCTCATCAGTTGTTATGTACTTTTGAGAGAGTGACGTATGTGAAGTGAAGTTGTTTGCATTTAAAACATGCATAATGGAGAGAATGTTGATATACCTCTATGCTACATTAATGTAATGTGGATGATATTTCTTTGGATATTGTACTTTTGGAAATTGTACTCGATCTAAGCACACTGGTAACTAAATAGACTGCTCCCTTGTGCTAAAAAATCAGCCTGAATTAGTATAAAGTACACTATGTATAGCAGCTATTAAAATATGGAAAATGAATTTTGCCAGACTAGACAATACCAGCTTCTGAAAGTACAATGAATGAATTACCAAATATATAAAATGTAAAAACGTTATCGACTCTTTTCTATACAATTTACCTCTGACGTTCAGGAAATGAAAATTACCAAGTGGAGCTAGCAATATTTTTTGAAAGGTGCATATCTGGAGTAAGGCCAAGCTAAATACTCTATAACCCATGTTACACCCATCAATCATATACCAAACTAAAGGGAAGTAAATGTTTTTTGAATTATGCCTAAGATATACAAGGTTTTTTTTTTTTAAATAGCCAGTATAACCAATGAGGAAAGCCGGAGAAATTACTTGTCTTTCAAATTATAACCCCCATATGCAAAATGCGAAACTGTAGAGCGCCACCGAAATGACGAAATTACCAAAAAATATGTAAGCAAAAGACTTTATGCCTTGCCCAAAGTAAACAATATTTTGAGAGTGTTTCTCTGACTAAAGAAGGTGGTGGTTTTGTTTTAAACATATCGATATTATGTGTATATTATTGAAGATATACGTAAATATGACCAAAACATTATGCAACCCCTCCCCAGTAACAAAACAGCGGAGTTGTAAGTTCCCGTTGAGAAGTAGAAATATCCCTAAAATAGTGTAGGCAAAACACTTTAAAGCGGGTTCAAGCCAACCAAACCAGCTACTGATAATGTTTCTGACCCACACCATAACGATAGAAGTGACGAAGTACAATAAAATTTGTCGGACGTGTTCATATATACCTATAGAATTCAAACCTATTGGATAGGTGGTGGAATCTTATAACAGACGTTCCATTTCCAAATTAACAGCGTCAGTTAACCTTAAATGAAAAATCATCTAAATTATGGAATCCGTCATTAAGGTGTTTAGAGACGTGATATTAAGATCATTAATCAATACATTTACTTATGTCAAATCATGTATATTCATGCGTTGTGATACTAGCTGACAAGTTATCAAATAAATAATATTAGATGTCAGAGTTAGTATTATAATGTAACACCGGTGTATTTTGTTTACTTCTGCTTCTATCATACATTTTTGATGCGAGTATAAAACTTTCTCGTATACGCTGTCACATATAAGACTTTTCTGTCCTATACAAAACAGCGCCATTACTTTGTTTACAAAAGAATGTTAAAAACTGTCAAACAAACATGTAACAGAAAATTATATACATCAGACAAACAAAATTCCTTCCTCTTCACACATTTCATGCAAAAATGACCGCAGTTACAATTTTTTTTACGTGTCATCACTTTTGTCTTCTTCTAATGTACCAACCGTATTCTTGTTCGCTTTAAAAAAAAAAGTAGGTTATATATTATTTCCTTTCATCTTATCAGACTTAATTTTCAATTTCCATATATATTAAGACTTGTACATCAGATACCCCTTTATCACTTAAATTTTACTGTTATGTTATCATCTTGAACTTAAGCAAGCGTTGTGTATTTTTCAATACTCCAGCTGGCAACATGAAATAATTGTTAGCCCTCGATTTAGTTGTTTGCTTACAAGCCTTATAAAACTGAAACAACTTAATCATATTGATTTGGGCCCGATACACTAATGTGTTTTAATAGTTTGTAGAACTTAAATGATAAATATAAAAAACATCATATGAATCGGTCGAAAAAATATTATTTTCAAAATGATTGTACTGTTCCAATGGAATTTTATCATTCTGAAATAAAAGGTTGTTTTAAAGTTTAAAACTTTCAAAACCTTTGTTTGTTGGGGGGGGGGGAGCTGGGGGGGGGGGGAATAAAAATCATAAGATTATTTTTCAAGTAATTACGACTACTATATGAAAACCGTATGCAAACGTTACTAACAGCTGCCTCGCTTGGTTCTCATCATTAAGAGGTTAGTGTTAGAACCGGTCGGTCTGGTGTCAGGATAATGTGACTGGGTGGGACATCGTGCTACATGTCTGCGGCATGATGTCTCGGTGCTAGACATCACTATAAACTGCCACACTGCAGACATCGTAGCGACATGACTGATATATTGTTAAAGCTACGTTAAAAATCCTAATCACACACACGCAATTACTGTTCATTTAATTGAAATGGAGCAAGACATTTCATTAAAAGAAGTTGTCCAGGTTTAGCTTGCAGAGGAATTCTGAAAATTTACAAATTATCAGCAAAAGGAAAAGAGACTGACATGCCTCAGTAATTGACATTCGATAATTTTCATGGTTTTATGTTTTTCTTAAAAATGTAAAATGTACTTACTATAAAATAATATTTTGATGAGAAAAATTCGTTGATGTGTATGTTAACTTGTATTATTCGTAAAATAAGCAATTTGTGAAAAGAAACATTTTTATTTGAGACTGTTTATGCCAAGTTAAGGTGTTTTCACCTTTATAATTGCTAATTGAATATATTAATTCTATTGCAAAAGAGGGAAGGGTCCTACAGATGTAAACGAAGTCTTTGAAAGTCTCTTCGTTTGTTGCTTAAGTATTTCTGGCATTTGCAAATTTAACATCAACACAGACAATATAATTTAATTTATTGATCATTTAATGAAAGTTGTTTTGCTTAAATTAATAATTATTTAATTCATTAATCTGTGTGTTTATTTGTTGGTATATTTAATTTAGTTATGCACATACAGATGTGATATTCTCACAAACGTATGAGAATAAGGGAACCAAAACAAAGTATACGAGTGACAGTGAAGGTATTAAAATTGTTACCTGTTTTAATTAATGTGTTTGATAAGGACCAAAAAATTAAAATGAAAAAGAGTTTTCTTAAAAACAATTTGATAAAATAATTCAAACAATGAAATAAAAAACTGACAAACAAAAATTATACCATGAATTACAATATTTGGATAAACATAAACTAAAAATAAAATTGCACAGGAAATGTTAAAAATTAAAACAGAAATTAAAACTTTGGGCCATCAATTCGCTAAATATTTTTCTCACTGGGATGCACTGTCAACCTAAATGCTTGAGCAAGTAAATGATATTTGCAGTAAATGTATGAATAAAGCTTCCACAGTCAAGAACACTGGGCTTTATCAGCACTGTGAATGCGGGAATGTCACGTGCTACTCATTAACACTAAAAAGGGAAAGGTGTACTAGTTTATTGCTTACAATTGCGGCTGTTATAATATTCAGAGGTGGCCAGCTAGAGAAGAATTTTAAGAGTGATCAAATCCTTTATGTAACTGTGAAATAGTTGACAGATTGATACTTCACTGATCAAAGTTTTGCTGTATTATTATTATTATTATTATTATTGCTATTATCGTTCAGTGACCGCTACAAGGTTTTCCTGGACCTGTTCAACCTTTCCACGTTCCTGATTCCTCGAAAATACATCCCTCCTCTGACAACATCCATGAAAAGAACGCTCAGTGTCCTCTCCAACGAACAGAACACCACGTGTGACGATGGCACCAGCACGGAAGAAGAAAACGAACATCCACCAAAACCAAATGGGGAGCAGGAGAAAGAAAATGTCTTATTTACGTGAAAGAGGAAATAATCCCTGATCGTAAAAGACGGCTATTAGAATTTTTTTTTCTTTTTTTGCCATTGTAAAGTTGCTGTCTGCTAAAGCATTATAAGTTCATTTTAGATTTGGCCAACCTGAAGAAAACAACAACATTGTTCACCATCTATTTTGAAACCTTCTATATCATTATGGATTCCAATGATGTTTCATATTATTAGCTTGTTATTCTAGATCCACATATATACTCATTATACTGTATTATGCTATATTTGGAGTAAACACTTTTGTAAAGAACTTGTATAGAATTCATACAGGTTTGATTGACTCTCTTCAGGGTGCATTGTTAACAGGACGATATATAAAGTAATTTTGTCCAGTGGATTCTTGGTTTTGTCATCATGTTGAATTGTTTTGTCATCACGTTGAAACAGAGTACGATACTTAAAATGAACTACATTGTTTGCATCCAGTATAATTACGGGCTGAATATATATATATATATATATATATATATATATATATATATATATATATATATATATATATATATATATATATATATATATATATATATATATATATATATATATATATATATTTGCATTCACCGTTCCTGTGGTCTAGTGGTTAGAGCGTCCTTCTCGGAAGCGGGAGGTCGAGGGTTCGAACCCCGGCCGAGTCATACCAGACTTACAAAAATGGTACCCACAGCTGCCTCGCTAGGCGCTCAGCATTAAGAGCTAGTGTTAAGACTGGTCGGCCTGGTGTCAGGATAATTTTACTGGGTGGGACATCATGCTACATGTCTGCGGCATGATGCCCCACTGCTAGACACCACTATAAACTGCCACACTGCAGATAGCGATATGACTGAAAAATAGCGACCGATTATGGTACGTGTTGTGTTGTATTTGACCAACGCGTTGACCCGCATTCGACCGAAATGGCGGTAAACATTCCATCGAAAGCTACACCGCTAAGTAAAACCAGGGTTGGCGCGTACTTTTAGTTAATGAATGCGATATATCGCATTAATACCGTCTTAGTCAAATAGCAGTCTCCTGTTAATAATTTCTGGGTCGAATGTGAAATTTTCATATTGACATACAGTGGCGTCGCTGGGGGGGAGGGGGGGGTGCGGACCGCACCGGGTGACATCATCTCAGAGGGGTGACACCAAAAAGAAAAGTTGCAAATTTTACAGAGCACACACTGCTCGGTCTAGTCGGATTTCATAAGCGGATAACCGATCATAGTTAAATACATGACTAGCAGGCACAGGGTGCCACTATGCAGTCTGCAGAGCGTCTGGTGCCTATTTTTATATTATACTATGGACTTATTTTAAGAAGAAATCCATGGTGGAAGTCTGGAGGGGTGACACCATGAGTTTACCGCGCTGGGTGACAGCAACCCAGTGACGCCGCTGTTAAGATATACTCCCTAATGATCATCGATGCATAACACTGCCATATACCGTATGTAATCTCTTATAAGTAAAGTTCAACTGCAAAGTTTACGTACCCATATATTCGTCGCATAATGCGCTGACGGATCTGGATACGCAGTTCGTTAGATGTGTTCACTAAAACAAACAGCATTGACCCGGATCTGATGCGATGGCAGATCGGAGAGTATGTTATTTGCAGTTGGACTGGACTTACACGAGAGTATATTCGGTAGCCTTTGATGTATGATGAATATATCACCTTTGCCTTGCTTTAATTTAAGCTACATAAAGGCATTCAGATTTTTAGAAAGTAAATCTACGCTTGAGGCACAGCCGTCCTTGCTCTACAGTTTGGACGCTAACTGTGACGTTTAGCAAAATGACACATCATTCCTTCCTCTACATTTCGCGGACTACGTGTGACGTTTAGCAGAACAGCACATGATTCGTACCTCCACATTTCGTACAGTACGTGTGGCGTTTAGCAAAATGACACATGTGTCCTACCTCTACAGCACGGACACTACGTGTGACTTTACGCAAAATGACACATTATTCCTTCCTCTACAGTTCCGGGACGACGTGTGACGTTTAGCAGAACAGCACATGATTCCTACCTCCACATTTCGGACAGTACGTGTGGCGTTTAGCAAAATGACACATGATTCCTACCTCTACAGCACGGGCACTACATGTGACTTTACGCAAAATGACACATTATTCCTTCCTTTACAGTACGGGCACTACGTGTGACTTTCAGCAAAATGACACATGATTCCTACCTCCACAGTTTGGACACAACGTGTGACGTTTAGCAGAATAGCACATGACTCCTACCTCCACAGTTCGGACACTACATCTGACGTTTAGCACACTGACACGTGATTCCTACCTTTATAGTTCGGACATTAAAAGAATTATCTTGAAGTTATTGAACATTAATCGACCACCTAAACATTTTCCTTAAAAATGTGATCATGGGGTCATTAAGCATTAATCGACCCATCGAAACAATTTCCTTAAGAATGTGATCTGAGGTTATTTAGGATTAATCCATGATCGAAACATATTCTTTAAAAATGTGGTCTTCAGGTTATTGAGCATTAATCGACACACCCAAAGGGGATGTCCATTAATTATGTCAACAATTTTTAGGCAATTTTTTACCCCCCTCCTCGCCCCCCCCCCCTTGTCAAAAACTGTCAAACTTTCAGTGACCACCCTAATAAAATTTTACCACCACCCCCCAAACTAACAATATTTTATACGGCTGGCTTTTATGCTAAAAATAGAATTATAGAAATTAAAAGGTCTACAAATAAATTTTAATACATTGTTTTTTACTTGTTTAACAGATTTCAAATTGACTATAACACTTTGAATTCATGAAAAATCGAGAGTTTATATTCTAGCTTATATCATCTTCCCATGGGGAAGCCAAATGTTCCTCAATTGTTATAATGGGCATAGTGGCTGATTCATTAATTTCTTGTGGACCCGATACACCCGACAAGTCAACATCATCTTCATCTAACCATTCTGCGCTTAACATCTCTCCATGAGCAATAATTGCCATCAGCTCTCTCTGTCTTTTGGCAGCCACTCGTATTGGCCGACTTCTTTGCGGTTGAGGAGCATGTGGTAATTGTCTAGGCCCAAGATCGCGTTGTCGGTGCTGTTGAACATGCTTCTTCAACATGACTTGCGAAGCAACATAGAGGTGACAGATTCTGCAGATCCGTTCAAGCAACGACAAATGAATGGAAGGACAATATAGATCATAGGGAAGAATTTTGAATGCCTTTGCCGATCGAGGTAGCATGTTATCAACTTTCAAAGACTGACTGAAGAAAAGAGATGGAAATCTGTTTTAGTCGCTCTCAGATGCATCTGGTGCTTTAAGGCCTTCACTAGTTTGGCAGACTGGAATTGGTGGTGGAATGAATCTATCAGCGATAATCTCAAAGTACGAGCTTCGAATCGGTTGGCAACAATTTACATCATGGTATTTTACAATTTGCAAAAATTATTGACTTGTTCTTACTTTTTTTTCGGGGGTGGGGCAATGTTAATTTTTGTATATAGGCTACAGCAATTTTACAGCACATGCAAATGGGGGGGGGGGGGGGGGCATTTGCCTGAAATGAACAAGAGTCTGTTTATCAAAGTGTACAATATTTGTAAGGCATTAAGGTTACTGCATCTGGTTGAAGAAGTTGTATGCTTGTGTAGGCTACATAATTTATTTTATGTATTATGTTAAAGATGACTGTATAATAGTCAAGCTCTCATGTTTCCTAGGCTCAGTTATCCATCCTTGGAGGGATAGCTCATGGACTTCAAAATACATAGCATCTATACATATAACATAGATGCTATTTAATAGAAGTCCATAGATAGCTATACTATTTAGATGGCTATGGCTCAGTGCAGTCTTTGAATTTAGCAACAGCTTCCCTTAAAAATCTGTCTACAGTCTACAATCTACATTGAATAAAAACAAATATGATGATGCAAGACTATGACTTCCTTGGCAAGAGCTCAACCGGTTTAGGATTAAACTGGTGGACTGTTGACGGGCGAGCGAGTGTGTGCCATACCAACGCACCGACTAATTTCCTATTTTTTGATTTATTAAATTTATTGTAAAAAATAACATCGTTGACGTCAATTTATCTTGAACTCCCCCCTCCCCCATGTCAACAATTGTCAAACTTCTTCAACCCCACCCCCATTTTGTTGACATAATTAATGGACGACCCCAAACATATTTCTTGGAAATGTGGTCTTCAGGTTATTGAGTATTAATCGACACACCCAAACATATTACTTGGAAATGTGGTCTTCAGGTTATTGAGTATTAATCGACACACCCAAACATATTACTTGGAAATGTGGTCTTCATGTTATTGAGCATTAATCGACACACCCAAGCATATTACTTGGAAATGTGGTCTTCATGTTATTGAGCATTAATCGACACACCCAAGCACATTACTTGGAAATGTGGTCTTCATGTTATTGAGCATTAATCGACACACCCAAACATATTACTTGGAAAGGTCTTCAGGTTATTGAGCATTAATCGACACACCCAAGCACATTACTTGGAAATGTGGTCTTCATGTTATTGAGCATTAATCGACACACCCAAACATATTACTTGGAAAGATCTTCAGGTTATTGAGCATTAATCGACACACCCAAACATATTACTTGGAAATGTGGTCTTCATGTTATTGAGCATTAATCGACACACCCAAACATATTACTTGGAAATGTGGTCTTCATGTTATTGGGCATTAATCGACACACCCAAACATATTACTTGGAAATGTGGTCTTCAGGTTATTGAGCATTAATCGACACACCCAAGCACATTACTTGGAAATGTGGTCTTCATGTCATTGAGCATTAATCGACACACCCAAACATATTACTTGGAAATGTGGTCTTCATGTTATTGAGCATTAATCGACACACCCAAACATATTACTTGGAAATGTGGTCTTCATGTTATTGAGCATTAATCGACACACCCAAACATATTACTTGGAAATGTGGTCTTCAGGTTATTGAGTATTAATCGACACACCCAAACATATTACTTGGAAATGTGGTCTTCATGTTATTGAGCATTAATCGACACACCCAAGCATATTGCTTGGAAATGTGGTCTTCATGTTATTGAGCATTAATCGACACACCCAAGCACATTACTTGGAAATGTGGTCTTCATGTTATTGAGCATTAATCGACACACCCAAACATATTACTTGGAAATGTGGTCTTCATGTTATTGATCATTAATCGACACACCCAAACATATTACTTGGAAATGTGGTCTTCATGTTATTGAGCATTAATCGACACACCCAAACATATTACTTGGAAATGTGGTCTTCAGGTTATTGAGCATTAATCGACACACCCAAGCACATTACTTGGAAATGTGGTCTTCATGTTATTGAGCATTAATCGACACACCCAAACATATTGCTTGAAAATGTGGTCTTCATGTTATTGAGCATTAATCGACACACCCAAACATATTACTTGAAAATGTGGTCTTCAGGTTATTGAGTATTAATCGACACACCCAAACATATTACTTGGAAATGTGATATTGAGCTTGTTTAGCATCCTAAGTAGACGCTTGTATTCTTTACACAAATGTCTTTTGATCCAACCAGGTTGAAATGTTTTATTAGGCCAGACAAGAAAATTCTCTTTGCTATCATATCATTTGTATGTGATATCAGTGGAATTTTCTTTCTTGTTATCCTTTTGTATTCAGGATTATGCGAAAATGAAACATCCATTTCATATGCAATTTTTCTGATTTGTTTAATTTGTTTCATTTATTTGCTATTTTTTAAACATCTACATTGAAGGATGATATTCTAGTAATTTCCGGAGAAAGATAATGAGTAGACTATTTGGTATCCAATTTTAAATATAAAATAGTTGGTAGTAGTAGTAAGTATTGGAGAGTAAACGTTGGACAATTATATACACTAATATCCATCTATTTTGTTGTTGTTGTTTTATCATACTTCATAGGACGAAACGAGAGCATTAAAAGCCAAAGTTAACATTTATTGAACAAGCAAGTGGTCGGGGTGTTGCGAAAATCATTTTAAAAAATTGGAAAACTCATACCTTGTTTATCCACATCTATCATTTAAAAACAAGAACACCATGTAATTACTACCGCACTGGCCAGACTTGTGGATGCTGTTTCACAAATTAAAAAAAAACAACAAAAAAACACTTGACTAGTTATATCATACAGGTACATAGTAAAAGCGTCAGAACATAGCAAAAGCACGATGAATAATGACACAAACCTACATTACATTGAATCCAACAACTCTTTGGCGAGTGATAGAAATATTTCATGAGTGAACATGAAAGCACTGATGTCGATAACAAGATATGATACTAGCTTGCTTTTACAAGTTTGGAGGATAAAAACGTGTTATCAAAGCAAGTTGCGTTACGGAATTGCATTCAAGAGAATAAAAATGTCAAGCATTAAAAAAGAATTCACTCCTATGTTACAGACATAATGAGGAAAACACTGAAATAAGTAGCATCAACCCTGATATCAAAATGGTTTAAACAGTTCAGTACGAAGAAGGAATACATTACGTAATTGATGTGCGCAAATAGACAAATTAGAATTCAGATAAATATTAGATACAGTGTAACTCGAAGGTCTCGTAAACATTGCAGGATCACTTTACAACGATTCGACAAAACATATATATTTTTTTAAAAACAAAGACCGATTTAAAGCAACAAATTTGTACTTGGTGTGTGAAGTAAAACTGTTTTAGATCATAGCAATGGAATGGTCAAATGTGATGTAAATCTTAAATCACTCATACTTTTAAAAGAACTGAAGAAACATTAAAATTGTTGAAAATAAAGCTACATGTTTTAACCAGCGGTCTTGTCCGCTTGTTTATAACACATAAAAGAAAATTGATCAAGAACAAAGTTTCACTGGATGTTTCACGCCATTTTATATGATTAAAAAAAGCAGTATTTAATGCCTCTTTAGTGCGACCATGCAAGTACAGTTGTAACAAATATTAATCAGTTGTGAGAATAAATTACATGTGAAAACAGATATAAATTGAATTTTTAAAACAAATGCTTAACTGAATAGTCTGCTTACATATTGCAAAATCAAGCAAGGGACACAAATCCATACACAAGAGTCTGTCATGTCCGTTACAAGTGGCGGAGATGGACAGCGATTTCTACTTATTTGTTTTCGAAATATGTTTGAGTATAAAGGATAAAAAAGTTAGATGACACATAATATAGAGAAATATTCAAAGAGAGAAAGCATACAAGGTATAGTTTCATAAAGAGACACATTTTAAAATAATATTTGAATGTTTCGAGGAAAACAAACAATTATTTTGAATCTACCCCAGGCAAATACCATCTGTGGAAAATGTTTCACAGATGTTTAATGACTAGAAGGTGTGTGTATTCCACTAACAATGAAGCCGGAAAAAGGCTGAAGTATTTCCAGATTTAATTTAGGGATAAGATAGACTCTGCTTGCAAAATGAAATCAGATAAAACCTATCGTTCAATATATTTGGTACAGGAGAATCAATACATTTGGAAGAAGTAAGTTTATAATGTTTGAAACCGATTTTTTAAAACGTATTCTTTGTTATAAATTGGCTACTTTTCTCACTTTACCTATAGTTTTAGTAATTACGGAAAAGTCGCGCGAGATTGATGTTTAAGTCATCAAAGTTTTACTGCATTATTTTTATTATTCGCATTAGTAGTAGTATCAGTATTAGTGGTAGTAGTAGCAGTTGTAGTAGTAGTAGTAGTAGTTTAGGGGGAGCTCACGAGTTATTATGTACTTTTGACAGAGTGACGTATGTAAGGTGAAGTTGTTTGCATTTAAAACATGCACAATGGAGAGAATGTTGGCATACCACATAATCATACACCAAAAATAAAGGGAATTAAAGGTTCTTTCATTTATACCTAAGATATACAAGGTTATTTTTAAATAGCCAGTATAACCAGTGAGGAAAGCTGGGGAAATTCTCTTTCTTTATAATTCTTACCCCCATATTCAAAATACGAAACTGTAGAGCGCCACCTTAATTATTGAAGGTAGACAGTGTAGAGACAATCTTTTACGAGCAGGTATTATCTCTATACGAGAAACAAGATGACATATACAAAGTTGAAAACAATATGAAAAAATGAGCCCTAAAATATTTTGTACATGACAACTATGAAGTATGAAATGAAACTTGAAATAAAGAAATGCAGGATATCTGAATTTGTGTTTTATAGGTAAAACATAAAATACTTCCCAAAACATCACAGGTAAATAAACAAATGGTACACAAAGAAAATGTGATAATGCAACCAAATTCTTGGCAGTATCCTCTCAGCACAGCAACTGACAGGGCTTAAAAACGAAACGAGATTACATTAAAAATATGATGTTCACTGAAACTAGTGAAAGAAAGTGAAATTATATACACTGTTAAAGACTACAAGTTGGTCAAAAACATTTTGACCAAAATTAAAGGAAATGAGAATTATATATAAAGAGTTGATGCAATTACGTAACAGTTAACCTTCTGAAATTTCATTCATTGAAGATTTAGCAACAGTGACAACGGTTATGCAATCAACAGTGCATATTTTTCCAGGACACGATATTTTCCATGTTCTCTTTTAAAACATCCATAAAACCTTTAAGTTACAAAAATTAGCCATAAACTTAAGCACACCCTTTTGATATGTGAAGGCATTTTGCATCACAAGAATGATGTAACATCCACTTTATTTTTCACAATATGTAGACTTACATATTTTGAAGACATAAGTTTCACATAGCTTTTTCTTAACATCTTCTCGTAACTGAAATTAAATTTTAAAATTAAATGGAAGTTAACACTGGATATTTGGAACGAAAATGTTACAATTGCAACAGCCGATTACGTACTGATAGGGAAATGATAAAAAACTATACCCAAAATACCAGAGACGTTATGAGTGTATAAAATCAACATAATTGCCAGAGTCTGATAAGAAAAGATTACAGAAGAAATCTATAACAATTACATGTAAATGTTGTAACACAGTATATAAAAGCTATATGTATTTTCAACAGAAGAGTCAATTTTAGATTATCTTTTTAAAATTATCTTTATATTGGGATTAACGTAAAAATATTTCCACCATATTGCGTAGACCTCAGAAGAACATTCGAGTCTCCTAAAGTAATCGCCTCAGTATCTAATTAAATATGCTCACGTTCTAATGTGATGGAATTAAGATCTGAGAAGAAAGACATACCTAGCAAGATCGGTGCCTTATCCTTGTGTTGCAGCTCAGTTTAATTTATTATAATGGAAATATTAATATACATCTGTCAACAATGAAGCAAACACTTTAACTCAATAAAAATTAACTACACTACAATGTTTCACATGCAAACTGTTATGCATTTTTTCATTTTCAAAATCAAAACAAGAGAAGATTTGAATATACATAGAATACCACGTGACGTAACATTTTTACAAACTTCAATTAACTGTGCAGAATGGATAGCAACAAATGGTTGTGGAATGTCTAATATATCCACTGTATCTGACTGAATGTAGTTTACAAATTTCACGTTTTATATCCAGGTTAAAACGATTTCCTGTAAGTAAAATACTTTTACCTCGTAAGGATATTTTTATTCCATAGATATGAAATAGTTGAACTTAACCTGCAACAATTTTAACATTGCACCAAATGATGACCGAGGAGACCTCATGACTGGAATAAAGTGAATCCTGATGATAAAATATATCCAGTATTTAAAGAACATTACGAAAAAAGATTCCCGAGTTGCTGACGATTCCTTATGATACCGAAACAGGTTAACTGGAGATGTATGGATTTCGATGGCCGTGGGATTACGAAGTACTTATGAATGAGAGGCAACATGTTAGAAATAATGCTTTCTGCAAGATACAGTGATTGAAAGATTAATTAATATTACGACCCATTTAGTTTATAGTTCTTATATATTTTTACATCGTAGGTAAACAATTTATGCACAGAGCATATTTTACACAAAACTACCCATACAGTGCCAAAACGTATTGAGTTCTTCAGGATGGAACTAATGCTTATCATAGTAATGGAATTAATATGAGCCATTGCAATAAGTGGTGAAGGTATCTTTATGTATTTGGTGTTATTGGATATAATAGCAATATACAGAAATTCAGTAACTCGGTTACATTAGGTTTAAGCTCAACCATTAATACTGATATGGTTACTGAAAGGTATTCAAAAGACAAATAAACATTGCTTTCGAAGAAAACTCCCCGATAGTGTTAGATAATGAGGTCATTGTGCCCTTATTATTTAAACTTCTTCAAGCAGTTCTTTCGATACGACCTCTTGTTATGATATATTTGTTTTCTAATCTCGTTCGTCAACTCGTAAAACTGTTTGCTAGACGTTTCAACAATTTTCGTAAAATTCTAATATATTTTTACAGTATCTGCAACACTGCATGACCTTTTCTTCTCTTGCCACTTGTGTCATGAATAAAAATGCATTGCATTTCGAAGCTCTCGCCTTATAATAATTTCGTGATATTCGTCAAGTAGTGTTAAAAACGAATCAAATAAGAAGTGTATTCTTTCAGTATTGAATACCCCTTCTGCTCGTATTGAAGTACTCACACTATTTGAGATCTAACCTGCAATAGCAAGATAAAAAAGGAGGTAAATGTCCATGCTAATATTTTGTTTTATATGTGGAACATTTTAAATTTTAAGATTCTAGATTTCATGACGTTTTGATGATTTTATTTAGATGTATGAACATAACTTTGTTCCATATGATTTCGCAAACGTTACAATTATACTGCTCCTGAAAAGCAAAAATTGGTAACCTGACAGCCAAAAATAACTTGAGATATATAGCTCTTAAGAGAACTATTTCGAAAATATTTGAAGGCTCTATGCTACAAAGATGTAAAGTCACAAACTCCGATAATCAGTTTGGTTTCAAAAAACAACATTCAACAGATTAATGTCTCTACGCCTTTAAGGAAGCTTTCAGCTATTATGTAGAACATGACAGCCTAGTGTTTGCAAGATTTGGATGCTAGTAAGGCATTTGATAATGTCAATCATTGGACACTCTAAAAGTTGCTTGATATTCAAATACCCGTCTAATAGTTCATACACTAGTTAACTGGTATTGCAATCAGCCACGCTATGTTCGCTAGGAAAGTGTAACATCCTGCTCTTTCAATGTAAGAATGTGTTGTTTCCCCTTTGTTATTTAATATATACATAGACGAGTTAAATCGTAAACTGGGTCAGAGTCACGTGGAGTTACCTCTGTCACCAAATGTGTTATTTCTTAACAAGATTTTATTATCCTGATTATACGTCTTTGATAAGTCCTTCTATCGCAGGTTTAAGGAAATTATTGCAGATATGTGAAAAACACGCATTAGAGAATGCTATAATTTATAATACACAAAAATCGGTATCCATGGTTTTGAAGTCAACTTCTTTCACAAATTACCATCTCCATCCCCTGTACATCTTAACCGCAATGCTCTTACGTATGTCACTAGCTGTACGTATTTGGGTCACATTTTAAAATCCAATCGGTCAGATGATGAAGATATGATGAGACATTACAGATTTTTGTGTACTCGAACAAACATGCTTCCACGTAAATTCAGGAATTGTTCATTGAGTATCAAAATTAGAGTATTCAGATCTTACTGCTGCACTATGTGTTGTGCTCCTCTGTGGACAAACTTAAGTGAATGTATGAAAAAAACTAGTTATTGGTACGAATAATAGTCTTCGTTTTTATTAAGCCTTCCAAAATGGAAGGTGCCTCTAACATGTTTGTAAATTATAATGTATTCCGGTCTGATGAAGAAATGAGAAAGTATGTGTTCTCAGTGATAACAAGAACATCAAATAGTAAGAATTGTATCTTGAAGTCTCTGTGCAACTATGACATTTATTTAAATTCACGCAGTATAAGTAGATGGAAATCATTTTATTCTTAGCAATGCAGGTCACAGACAATTGCTGTGGATGTGTCTGTATACTTGTACATAAGATATATATGATCTTTTATGCTTAAAATACATTTTCTTAAGATCTATATTTTAATTTAGATGTATGGACTATGTAGCGAAAAAAGAAACGTTGTTTCAAAGCTGGCCGGCGTAGAACAGGAAGAAGAATTCCAGTTATCTCCCTTATTACGGCACAAACATTTAAAAAAAATTCGACCGTTAATTTAGATAACCTAATTCAAATCCCAATTAATTCGTCAACCTTTATGTCAACTATCCAAGAAATACCTCTGCGCATTGCATTATTCAATGCCCAGTCAGTAGGACCACCGGAAAAGCGCACAGAAATAGTTAATTTTATCAACGACGAAAATGTTGACATAATATTTTTGACACAAACAATGCTAAAAACATCAGGCGATGAGCCCAAGTGTGCGGATCTAACACCCACTGGTTACTCCATCAAGTCGTTCCCCCGTAATTCTCGCGGAGGTGGAATTGCTGTCATCACAAAGAATTCTATCATAAAACGTCTGAACTACACCACAACATTCAGTTTCGACCACACATCGTTTGAACTAGTCCAAACCACACTCACACTGGAGTAAAGGTCAGTCCATTTTTTCTGCCTATACCGCCCTCCTCCTAGTAGAAAAAACAAGCTGGCTGACTCTCTCTTTTTGGAGCAGTTTCCGAATCTCCTGGACTATGGAAATTCGATAGGTGGCAACCTGATTATCCTTGGAGATTTCAACTTTTACTTTGACTGTCCCGGAAACTCAAATACATCAAAACTCATAGATTCCATTACTGTTTTCAACCTCAAACAGTCAGTTCACCAACCCACCCATAAACATGGTCACCTTTTAGACTGGATTCTTCATAGACCTGATGATAAAATTCTACGGTCCTCCCTGGTATCCCATGACCTTGCATCAGATCACCTCTGCATTATATGCCATCTTGACGTATCAGTCCCTAACCCTCCACCTTTATCTGCTACTAAGAGAAACCTCCGTATGATAAATAGAACCAAATTAATGCACGACATCCAAGCTAACCTAACAACTTGCTTACCTTTTACCGCAGAACAACTCGATAACATTCTGCGTTCATTACTTGACAAACATGCCCCAGCTACCAAGTGTAGAGTATCAATTCAAAGGTGTTCTCCATGGTATAGCAGTGTTAGGGACCAGCTTCGCACTGCTAAAAGAGACCGCCGTAAAGCTGAGAGGCTCTGGCTTTCCACCAGACTCACTATTCAAAAGCAAATCTATGAAGTCGCTAAGAAGAATGTCACAAATATAGTCCATGCAGCGAAATTAGCCCACTACACTACTAAGATCGTGGAAAGTCCCAGCTGAAAAGGCTCTTCGAGATTACTAACAAGCTAATGTCAAGGAACAAATCAACACCACTTCCAACTACCTCCTCTCCAGTCGACCTTCCGGACATGTTTGCAAATTTTTTCCGTGACAAAGTACAAACCATTAGAGATAAGCTTGACACCAAAATTTCAATTGACTCGTCACCATACAGATGGGATACAGAATTTGAGCGGCAGCCATTAGCAG
The DNA here is from genome assembly GCA_028554795.2 of Sinohyriopsis cumingii. Taxonomy (NCBI): domain Eukaryota; kingdom Metazoa; phylum Mollusca; class Bivalvia; order Unionida; family Unionidae; genus Sinohyriopsis; species Sinohyriopsis cumingii. The sequence continues at coordinate 37,240,170 of CM068829.1, forward strand.
CATTTGAACCTGTCTCTATGGATTTCGTACGTACAATCGTGATGAAGAGTGCACCAAAGTCATGTGAACTTGATCCAGTTCCAACATCACTGCTGCTTGAGTGCTTTGATCCAGTATTGCCTTCACTAACTGATGTTATTAATACCTCTCTCTCATCTGGGGAATTCCATCATTTTTCAAAACTGCCATTGTAAAGCCTCTGCTGAAGAAACCAACACTAGACCATAACGATTTAAAGAACTACCGCCCAGGTTCGAATCTCCCATTCATTTCAAAAATCTTAGAAAAGGTTGTTCTATCCCAGCTTGTATCTCATCTAAATTCAAACAGTCTTTTTAGCAATGTACAATCTGCATATCGCCCTTGCCACAGTACTGAAACTACTCTTCTAAAAGTAGTTAATGACATTCTCTCTGCATTGGATAGCGGAAAGATTACAGTCCTCACCCTCCTTGATTTGTCTGCAGCATTTGACACAATATACCATGATATATTACTTCACCGTCTCCAGAATGTATTTGACATTCATGATACAGCCTAACTGTGGTTCAAGTCCTACTTGGTCAACAGGACACAAATTGTATCTGCAAATGGAATACACTCCAGCCCAGTTGATCTATGTTGTGGTGTTCCACAGGGGCCTGTTCTTGGACCAGTTCTCTTCGTTCTGTACACTCATTCGCTCTCAAGTGTCATAGATCATCATCCAGTGTCTCATCAATTGTACGCTGATGACACGCAAATATACAAATCTAGCCACCCAACTGAAGTTGATGCTACCATCCAAGGTGTAGAGAGGTGCATTTCTGATGTGAAATCATGGATGACTTGTAACAAGCTGCGGATGAATGATGATAAAACTGAGGCCATTCTGATCACAACACAAAGACTTTCTCATTCACATCCTTTACCTCAAACAATAAATATCAGCAACGCCAACATTAAATTCACACAATCAGTACGAAACCTAGGTGTTACTCTGGACAGTACTCTCACATTGCACTAACATGTCATGAACATATGCAAGGCTGCATATCTTGAGCTGAGACGCATCAGCTCAATTCGCAAATATTTTTCAGTTGATGCCACTAAAACACTTGTGTGTTCATTAGTACTTTCAAGACTGGACTATTGTAATTCAATTCTGTCTGGTTCATCTCAATATCTACTCCAGAAACTTCAAAAAGTTCAAAACACAGCTGGTCGGATCATACTTAGAGTACCACGATCAGAGCAAACTTCCCCGCTGCTCTGTACCCTACACTGGCTATCCATTCGATCCAGAATCAAACACAAAATTTGTTCTCTGTGCTACATTTCACTGTCGGACTCTAGTCCAACATACCTATCTGACCTCACCCACGTGTACACACCAGCAAGATACTTACGCTCCTCTTCTGACAATCGTATGCTCATTATTCCAAGTATGAAAACAAAGTCATATGGACAGCGTTCTTTTGCATACCAGGGCCCAGCAACGTGGAATGAATTGCCCACTGAACTTAGACACAAAGACACAGTGATCCCATTCAAGAGGGCTATCAAAACTCACTTATTTCGACAGCAAGAACAAACTTAAAGTCCTAATAATGTTTCCTACCTGAAATATTCTCAGCATGTTTTTTATTTTTTTAATATTTTTCTAATTTCATGTTGTTTGTTTTTGTAATAATATTATTATGTTTCTTATCTTATAGGTGTTGTCTAAAGCTGTAAAGCGCTTACAGCTTCTAAAGATTAGGCGCTATACAAAGTCCTCATTATTATTATTATTATTATTATTATTAGCTTTATACCGTTGATAATGTCTTACAGGGAAAATTTATTGGAAAACACCTGTTCAGAATTGCCTCAAAATGAGGATAGACATCTTGAATAATTCAACTTGTTTTGCTCTACCACTTCGCTTTGGATGAATTCTTTAGTAAGAACATACCGAAATGTAATTGATATGTTATACATTTGTGTCTCTGTTTCATCTACTCTATTAGTTTTAATGTAGCATAGTTCAAACCATTTCTTTTACGTTACCAAAACTATCAGATTGCTTTATAAATGTCACTATACCCTCTAATTTACCCGAATCTTTCCAAGTAATGACTGGATCTGCTCAAGTTGTATTTTGTGTCCTATCGGATTCCAGAGCAAAAAATCACTTTCTAACGTCGTTATTGTTTATACTAATGCAAATGTTTTGATTTTTAATCCATTCAGGGATATCTATAAATGTCTTTCCTCTGTGCACTTGACACCTTTATATGTGCACTGTTAAATATTCAGTCCAGTAATTATAGGTTACTGCATTTGTATGGGAAAATATGAACGAGTTTTGGGATGGAATGCTGCATGACCTTGGGAGTGCAGTATATCCTTCCGTCAAAACGAGTTCATATTTTCCCATAAAAATGCAGTAACCTGTCTATTATATGCTCATTTTTTTATTCTACCTAAGGTTTAGTTATATAAACAAAATACACTACAAGAAACAACGTAAATGAATGAATGCCGTATTCCAAACTAAATACACAAGCGCATATTTGTCATTACACAATGACATCATTATTAATACGCACATAACTCCGCCCAGATAAATTTGAACTTAGTCGCGCGCTCGACATAACTTTCGAAAGAAAATGGCGTGTCTAGTTAAAATTGAAATTTGCAGTCATATTGTGAACGAATGCGCAATGCAACAACTTTTCCATTTGATCTGGAATGAATATATTTTGGTATTTTGTTTCGATTCGACGAAAGTTTGTGATTTTGGACTGGATTCATCTGTGCAAATTATACATGAAATACATCGGATTGAAGTGGCGCGGGAGAAGCGTATTTAAGTCTGCAAATGTGTTTCTGTTTCTGTCCTTGAATGTTTGAAATCGTAACGTGGAGTGGCAAATTTTATGTCGATCTAACAAGAATACATTAGTTGAGACCAGACAAACATTAATTAGATTTATGGAGACAAGCGCGTATCATATCGCCATGCTACCGTGTACGGTAATGTCCTTTAGAGGGAGAATTTCGTTCCTAATTAAACATTTGTTTATACAGCAGCCAGGCGGACAATTTAGGACAAGGAAAACTTCATTTTCATGGTAAAGTTTCTGCATAGGAAGTTGTGTATTAATCTTCTTCTTGAGTTTCTGCATAGGAAGTTGTGTATTAATCTTCTTTAGATAAGTTTGACGAATTGTTGTCACAAATTGAGAGATCGCAGAAACTCTGTTACTCAAACTACCAGGGTCAAGTTGACCCTGACTTTGGAGCCTCTGGAAAAAGGCGGCAGAGATATTTGATTCTGATTGGTTACGTTAAATGAGAGGGCGTGTTCCAACACAAAATTTCATAGGTTTTAATATCGCCCGCATCGAATTTTAATCAGTCTAAGCTTTTCCTACAAGAGGGGACCCAAAGGTTACGACTCCGGGAATTTGCAAGAAATTTCCGTAAAACTGTTGTCCAAAAAGGGGACGATTGTCGAAAGGAACCGACGAACTAATTTACCGATTAGAGGGAGGAACGTTGAAAGCAAAGGTAGTGTGACAATTCCATGTAATTTGTTGATGCCATATATAATGCTTTGCTGAAGTTATTTATTTGTATCTGCATGAATCTTTTATTTCTACATTCGTGTAATAATTTGCTTTATGAAGTATAACTGTGTTGAGTTTCTGCATAGGAAGTTGTGTATTAATCTTCTTTAGATAAGTTTGACGAATTGTTTGAATTGTTGTCTTGTTTACATAGGAATTATGTTCTAAGAATTTAATACATTATATTAGTTAATATGATTACAAGAATCCGTGTGAATTCGCCGAATTTAGAAGATTTCACGTATGATTAAGAATAAGTGTGTATTGACGGAAATGATCTAGTAATTAATTGACGTGATGTATCCTATTTATTCATTGTGTAAATTGAGGCTGGCTCAGAACCCCAGGCCTCGCGTATGTGTTAATGTGTAAGGTCAAGGCGTAACGAATTAGCCATTTGACTAACTAGGGTCATTATAGAACATGTGGAGTCGATTGATAGCCTTAGCGTCTGTTTAGCACTGATAGTGAAATCTGATAACGAGGGAGAATAATGAAGAATTAACCGTTTCATAAATAACGGGAAATTTAGGTTGTCTCTATTTATATTTATCTAAAAGGGAGAAAATAGCTCCAGAGACGTATGGAACGAATGAGGTGGTGTTATTCTGAGACCTATACGGAGAAGCATAGAGAAGAGTGCAGTGAGACGTTTTATCCTGTGATGCAATCCTGCGACGTATTAATTTCTGAAGATGAATTCTGAGAGTATCGTGAGACGGGTGGTAGAAAGTATCATCCTGAGATCCAAGGGTCTCAACAGCGACAGAGGAAGCAAAAACAGACTGAGGACGAGCAGGTTATGAAATCGTACAAGACGTTGACTTCGATTGTTCACTCGATCCTATGATGAACTAAATCTATCAGTAAACAGATCGACTATTTTATTTAAATCTATTTGCGTTTTCTTTGTATTTCGGTGAAAGTTAAATTCCTAAAAGCAGAGTACATTCCTGATGTAATGAATTTTCACAGTGTTTGTATGTAATTGATTAAATTGTTTGTTCACATGTACGGGGGCTCGTGTTGGTTTGTTCTATATACCTGCTCAGATCTCTATCTATTTCACCTATAAGTTTCACCACTTATATTTACAATTACTCGAACCGGGCAATAACATCGAGGGCGGTCAACCCCTAGATAACGAAAACCAAATACGGAGGGACAATCACTCACCCCCCCCCCCGTGTAACAAATTGCAATTATCAAAAAGACGCTATGGAATTTAATGCTTATTTCATTTTGAGTGCAGTAAGGAGGATGCAATAGCACTTATCATCGAAATTACAGCACAGTTTCGAAATGTGTAATCCAGATTCAAAACCTATGACATGGCTCATTTAATTCGGGTTTGCAGAATTAAGAAAATACATTTTGAGGAAATTCAGGATGTAAAACTGTAAGTATATTTTATTTTGCCATTCTTATCACCAGCTAAAGAAGAGAGTATATGCCTTGTCACTTGTATGTTACTTGTAAGGACCTAATCTTCCGCCTTTTATATAATGTAGCTAGCCTAAATCTGTAACATTGTATCAACGCGGAATGTGCCAAAACAGCTTGGTTTTTTTGCAGTCCACGAAACAACTTGTAGTTCATTCAGAAACAAAATTTAAACAACCACAACGTAAAGAGCCTCTTACGCGAGTGTATATGATTTGTTTACAAATCAAAAGTGCGTCTGCGTCATTGTTTGTTTACAATAGAAAGTAGTTCCTTTATTCACGTGATTGCTATTTGTGTATTGTCGCGCGCGTTCAGTATCGGGGAATATTGAACGATTCTGACATTGTAAAGTTAACGGGGAAAAAAATGAGCGTATAATAGCATTATCTATTCCATATCCGATCATTCTGTAAAGAACCTGCGTTCTAATATATAAATTATACACTCGGCGTGCTCTACCGTCTGGTTGGGATTTCATACATTCTAATATTTAAATCAAGCGGTACTTTCACAAAACCTAATGGCTGAATGTTTGGAAACAGAATCTTCTTTAAATATGACTCAATATCATTGAAAGTTCATACAAATCATTGCTGTACAAACACAAAATTCATTACTAATGCAAGTACATATACGTCATCGTTTAAAGAACAGAAATCCTGAAAATGTGTAAACAGTTTACTCAATCTAGAAATATATTATTATCGAACTCTTTTATCTAGAAAAAAATTATTTTTGTCGTCTATCTAGTTTTAGAGAGCAGACAGTGTAAGCAGTGGTCATATTGTCAATACAATCGCCATACGTTCTTGCTTATAAACCCATGCATGCTGTCAAGTCCTAACTGACGACATTTTATGAGCTCTACTGTAGTCTGACTGTTCTCGTATGTTTTACATTTGTATTTAGTTAACTTTCTTACACCTGTAGGTGATGATCATTAAAAAAACATAATTATTAGTGGTCTAATTATTTTGAACGATTTTCAAAAGCAAAAACTATGTGTGTGTGTGCTCAAGAAACTGTAACATATTTACTAATAAGTTTTTCAGCTTAACCACGACGATTGTCCTCGCTATTGTTTGTAAGGTGATTTCCTTAGCATCGTTAGTCACATGCGTCATCAATGTGCTATATATATATATATATATATATATATATATATATATATATATATATATATATATATATGCATTAACTTTTAATCGCTAACAGTTTAATAAAGCATGATATAGTAACACTCTTCAGGTACATCACGGAATGTGTTGTGTATGGAAAAATCAAGGAATAAACAAAGACTCGCATCATTGTCGTCCGTATATAATGATCCCTAATGCGTTCGGCATGGACTCGTATATGCCTTTGCGTACTGCGCAAAGTTATCGGAGTTTGCGATGTTCTCTTGAAATTATTTATTTTACAAACATCACAGACCCGTATGTATCAACGCATTATAGAATCACATGCCATGTCGTGATGAAAATGTTCAGCAAAAAATGTAACTCGGATTAAAAGCTTCAAAATACAAAAAAATTCAAAATACAGTAATCATACTTTGTGTCCTTCAATTTGGAATGTAAAAAGAAATATTTATAATACGACAACCCCATAGTTTACGTGGCTAAAACCTTACTTGGAGCGAAGTTATTCAGTATGGCTTTTATATAAAAAATTTGAGCATCGGTTCAATTATTTTTTTTTTTTTTTTTTTTTTTTTGCTTAGGCTCTTTCGTGAATGTGGGGCCAGTCGCCCTACCCACGAAACTGTCTGAACACAAATTTTGTTTTCAGGCTGTGTTGTCATTGCGTGATCAGGCCCTGGAGTCATAATCTGTCTGAGCACAAACACGGACTTCAGACTGTTTTGTGAATGTGGAGTCTGGCCCTGTAGCCAAGAAATTACCTGAGCGCAAACAATGAATTCAGACACTGAACTCCAAAATCAAAATTGCATATTAGATTTACAGTTGTTCAGTTGCATTCAAAATTGACTTATATGTAGAAACGCAAACAATTAGAAAGTCTCTAATTGTTAATTATTCTAGCCTTGCTCAGATAAAATATAATACCACAAAATGTTGTGCTCAGACAGATTTGTGGCTACAGTGTCTAGTCTGGGTCTATACTTTCGTGACCATTTCGCCCTGATCTGGGTCTTTACTGTTCATGACTACAGGACCTAGTCCGGCCTACACTGTTCGTGACTAAACGGCCTGATCGAGGTCTATACTGTTCGCAGCTACATGCAGGACCTGATCTGGGTGAATAATGTTGGTGACTACATGCTCTGGTCTGTGACTATACTGTTCGTGACTTCAGGGACTTATCCGAGTCTATACTGCTCATGACTACAGACAGGGCCTTATCTGAGTACGCACTTTTCGTGATTAAAGCGTCTGCTCTGTGTCTATACTGTTCGTGGCCACTGGGTCTGATGTAGGTCCTTTCTGTTCCTGGCTGTGTTCTGTTCGTGACTACAGGGTCTCTGCTCTGTATATATACTGTTGGTGACTACAGGGTCTGGTCTGGTCAATACTGATCGTGACCATAGGCAGGGCCTGATCTGTTTATAGTGTTCGTGATCACAGGGTGTGATCTAGGTCTCTTCTGTTCACAACTGTATATACATAATGCGCGGTTAAATACATTCTATTTGAAGGCTACACGGAAGTTGCTGAGGCAGGAAATTTCATTCTATACAGCTTTGAATTAAAATAATATAAACAAAAGGGTCTAATTTTTAAAATGTGTGCCCAGCCTTTATGCTTGAATTCAGCCTCTCACAAGAGAATTTTATAATACTACTACCCTAGATTGTTTCCGAATTTAAACACTGAATCGAAAGCAAGGAGGCCATTAAAAAGCATGCGTTTCTTTATCTACTTTGGAAAACAGATTAATAAACTTAAAGAGAGGTTATTTGCTTGAAATGACTGAAGACGGCTATATTTCATCGAGTGGGTAAAATTATACGCAAGAGATGAAATATATCCGTTATTAACTCGGATCAAGCTGATATTCTTGTAATGTTCTGACGTATTGGCTAGCAATATGTATAGCATACTGATGTAGCATATTTCTGACTGTATCCCGCGTGTTAGTGTCAGCGGTTTGCAATTTATGTTCTGCTGTGTTTTGTGCATATTCTCACTGTAAATAATTATCCTTCAAAATTCAAGGTAAAGCAGCGCATAAAACAAAACAACAAAATTAAGAGAAAAAAAGTAGTTGCACATCGTTGTTTGAGCCTGGGACTCGAGTATGCGAAGCATCCACGTTTACCACTAAATAGTTTCAAAATATCTATTGATCGGCAGTGAAAAAATATTAATTGTATTTCACACCAGTCAAGTTATATTTCTCAGAAATTCAAAAAATTCACGACCTAGCATAAAATTAAATAATAGACTTGAGGTTGATATATGTAGTTTGTTAGTTTTTGGTAAATTAAGGTTGTAATTAAATTGTGCACATCATTTATGTCCGTACGATAAAGTGAGCTGAATCAAATCGAATAGAATTAAATTAGAGAAGAAAATTTGCCCAGTCAGTTGCCTAAAATTGGCCCTTTCGTGTATAAGAGAGAAATTTTCTCATTGATGATAGGTTTGGGTGTGTTTTCAAATTATCTTCATATTTTAACAGTAGATGTTCAAATATGAATGTTGAATTATTTCGAAAAGAAAGTTGACATAACATTCAAAAGAAATAGATTTTTCTCTTATGTTGTACATTTGTGTTGCTTTGGAATCGTGCACCGTTCTTAAGGATGTGCGTACGATAAGTGAATATAATTTCATCGAGTCGAATTGAATTCCCCAAGAACTCCAGTAATCTGATTGTAGCAAGGCAATGTCTACTGGTACGAAAACAATGTAATAAATTTAAATGTAGGAAAGTTAATAAATTCATTTTAACGTTTATACTATGCTATAGAAAGTCTTGGCTAACTTTCATTGACGTATTTACTATAGATGAACGGCAAGATAATCTTACGAAATAAATCATTCTTCTTACTTAGTTTGTAAAACTAATGCACTATTCTGATTTTAATAGAAATATGATCACAGATAGTACTTATTGTTGATAATTAATTATAACGTTTTGTATATGCTTATTTATATAATCGATCCATGCATCTACATTGAGAGATAGATGGATAATTTCTGAAATGTAAATTTTAACACTTTTTCACTTGCTGCAAAAAATATAAATACACACCAGTTCATTTGAGGGGGATATTTGTAGGTGTTTCGCCATACATTGTTTTCATACTAACAACATGTATTCATCAATACCTCCAGCATGCTATTTATATAAAGTACCCATCAACCTATATATACACGTAGCAGGCAATCTTTCTATCAAGCCGGTTTTCTTGCTAGTGGTCACGTGATATTTTTTACTGTCTTTGCACATGCGTGAATCTATCCTAACCTGCATATTCTAAATGTAAATAATAAACAATAAAAAAATGTTTCAACTAGTTTATTTCAAATGTATCTAAAAACGTTTATTTCTTTTTACATAATTTAGGAACGTGACAAAACACACAGCAAATATACAAATCCAAAACAATACACCATATAACAAGTGTAAGAAAAAGTATGCATAAGCTTTCTCGAATTTTCTCTGGTAAGTGACCAATACTTCAGTGCATCTTACGGACCTCAAATATCAATCTTAAGGTGATTATAAAACAATTAAAAAGTAAACTAATAGCAAATTTATATTTAATGAAACAATATTAATAATAATTTTCATCTAAATTACATCTAGTCATTGCATTATATGTATTAAGTTCTCATTAAAGTTTTTAGAGTTGCATAATTCATAAGGTACGAGAAAATATATCTTCATTACCTCTACACTGCTATACTACTTGGAGGTAAGGTGCGATGATATATACCGTCTTTGCTTCTGCAAAGCAACAAAACACAGGTAAGGAAAAATGATATACCTTCATTGCTTCTACACAGCATCACCACAATTACAAGTTAGGTAAGATGGTAAATACCTTCGTTGCTTCAACACAACATTTCACTTACTGGTCAGGTACGATAATATATAACGTCATTACTTCTATACATCAACACAGTACTTACACGTTAGGTACGATGATATATATATATATATATATATATATATATATATATATATATATATATATATATATATATATATATATATATATATATATATATATATATATTCATTACTTATACACAGCATCGCTACACTTCTAGGTAAGGTACAATTATATATCTTCACTCAACACTGTATCACTAAACTTATTGGTAAGGCAGGATGATATATGCCTTTGTTGCTTCAACACAGTACACTTACACGTAAGGTACGATTGAATACAGCTACACAGCATCTCTACACTAACAGGTAAGGTACAACGATGTTTTATTTTACACAGTATCACTACATTTACATATAAGCTAAGATGATGTATGCCTTCATTACTTCAACATAGTATCACTACACGTACCATTCAGGTACAACTACACAGTGTCACTACACATACCGGTACGGTCCGATTACACAGTATCACTACATGTATCGGTAAGGTACGATGATATCTACCTTCATTACTTCTATTTACTTATATGCAGTATCAGTACACTTACGGGTAAGGTACGAATATATATGCCTTCATTATTTCAACAAAGCATCAGATCACTAATTATGTTTCTGATATATGTCCCTCATATATATTCTCTTTTGATGAAATCCAGTACATTAGTCAAATACACAGAGACTTTAATACTAATGCCTGGTGCTAAACTGGGAATATAAAACGTAAGCTGGCTGAACTCAATAAACATTGTATTTTCTGCTTAGGCTTTCATATCGTTTTTTAGGTAATACAAGCCCAGTTCTTCACTTGACAGCAGATCCCCAAGAAATATTGAGGGGAAAAAATTAATGTTGCAATCATTTTCTTAGGAACTACCATAGGATGCAATTCATTCTGCCTGGCTCATTTAGTGAAGTGATGCCCAATATAACTTATCTCAGATGCCTAATTCATGTGCTCACTAAAATCAGCAGAGAAAACAAAACATTATTTGAGAGAACATTTCTTGACAAATGAAAGCTACTGAAAGGATTATGTGGCATCATAGATCTGGCCATTGCTATAGGACTGTATATTGAACACGAGTTAACCAAGGACATGATCTGATGTTTTACTGAGTGTGAGTTTTAGCTGAACAAGATCTTTCTGTTCGACAAAATAATTAGAGGCTAAACAAGTGTGATATCAAGAAGCATGAAAATAACCGTGAAGTAATTTTTGAAGGGGAAATTTGTAACCAGTTAAGATATATGTAACAGGAAATTGTAACAAATTAAGATATCTTATTTTAGCGATTACTCGTTAACAACGTCAGATAACGACTGCCAATTATTTTACCAATATCTCTTTAACAACATAAGATAATGACAGCCAAGTGTTTTAGCAATTACTCTTTAACAACGACAGATAAAGACATTCAATTGTTTTAGCAATTACTCTTTAACAACGTCAGATAAAGACAGGCAATTGTTTTAGCAATTACTCTTTAAAACCGCCAGATAACGACAGTCTATTGCTTTAGCAACTCTTTAAAACTGTCTGATAACGACAGCCAATTGTTTAAGCAATTACTCTGTAAAGCCTTCAGATAAAGACATCCATTTGTTTTAGCAATTACTCTTTAAAAGCGTCAGACAAAGGCATGCAATTGTGTTTGAAATTACTCTTTAAAACCGTCAGTCAAAGGCATGCAATTGTGTTTGAAATTACTCTTTAAACCGTCAGACAAAGGCATGCAATTGTGTTTGAAATTACTCTTTAAACCGTCAGTCAAAGGCATGCAATTGTGTTTGAAATTACTCTTTAAACCGTCAGTCAAAGGCATGCAATTGTGTTTGAAATTACTCTTTAAACCGTCAGACAAAGGCATGCAATTGTGTTTGAAATTACTCTTTAAACCGTCAGACAAAGGCATGTAATTGTGTTTGAAATTACTCTTTAAACCGTCAGACAAAGGCATGTAATTGTGTTTGAAATTACTCTTTAAACCGTCAGACAAAGGTAATTGTGTTTGAAATTACTCTTTAAACCGTCAGACAAAGGTAATTGTGTTTGAAATTACTCTTTAAACCGGCAGTTAAAGACATCTAATTGTTTTAGAAGTTACTCTTCAACCACTTCAGATAAAGACAGGCAGTTGTTTTAGCACTTACTCTTCAACCACGTCAGATAAAGACAGGCAGTTGTTTTAGCACTTACTCTTCAACCACGTCAGATAAAGACATCCAGTTGTTTTAGCACTTACTCTTCAACCACGTCAGATAAAGACAGGCAGTTGTTTTAGCACTTACTCTTCAACCACGTCAGATAAAGACAGGCAGTTGTTTTAGCACTTACTCTTTAAAACCGTCAGATAACGACAGCCAGCTGTTTTAGCAATTATTCGTTAAAAATGTCAGATAAAGGTATCCAATTGTTTAGCAATTACTCTTTAAAACCGTCAGATAAAGACATCCAGTTGTTTTAGCAATTACTCTTTAATAACGTTAGATAAAGACAGCCAATTGTTACGACTTACATGTTGGATAATGCGGTCAGTAAGAAAGAAACTATTGCGTAACAAATACTCGTGAAAGAGGATGCAGAACATTAAGATCCATCTGATGGATACTTTTACTAGCCCTTTAGAAATAAAACGTATAATGTGACATTCGAATCGTTTTCCTTTGACTTGGAAGAAACATGCCATTCAGATTCGCTGAAACTGTGATATATTCTCTGGCTGGCTCGAGCTATCGGAATCACCGGAACTAGATGCAACTGTGCGAGTTTTACCGCGCAGCTGTTCCCAGCATTCATTAATATTTGTATTTTAGTTATCGTCATAATCATCACAAAACTTTCCATCATGGACAAATAGTTTATCAAACGCATCCTACGTGATCTGTACTTATACAGGTTTAGGTCACATTATTTTTTTTATTCGTTCTTTATAATTCTCGGACGATACGATTTCTTAATATTATAAGTAAAGTTGACCCTAATTTAACTTCTCTAATAATAGAACCATCTACAAATCTGAACCTCATGATAATCCTGGAAGGTGTGCATCATTTTCTGTTTACACAGAATTCACCCAAACATCTAACTTATAAGGTCGACGTTTCTTCCATGTCGACCCAGAAAACCAAATAGCACGAGCTCGTATTTGTTTGAAACATTATAGAAACTGAACATCACGTTTATATAGTTTATCACTAAACATTGGTCACAGGAGACTTTTCGTCCACGTCCGCCACACTTTTCAATACAATAGCATTTGCGTTCTTTTGATTATGAGGGCTCTTTGTCCTGCTATATTTGCTTTTACGATATTGTCGTATTATTTTCAAAACTTCCTCACTAGGTGGCGCTATAATGACGATAAGTGCCATAACTAATGCCCATACCTGACTGAAACCGACCCAGACCGTGAATTGGGTCTCGTCCATTATGGGGTATGATGCCATGATACCTGGGATAACTAAAGAAAACAAAGATATGCAACAGGCACCACCAATGTAAGCTGATAACTTTGCCTTTCTGAACGTGAACGCCATCTGCTCGAAAGACGGCTTGCCATCGTATTGGAGCCCTTTTAACTCTTCCCTGTAATTCAGCTCCCAAGGATTTAATGGATTTTCGATATCGTACATTTTCTGCCATTCTTCGTTTTCATCATTGTTGTTCCTGATTGTATGTGTGAAGTATGACACTATAAGACAAACAATCAAACTAGCACCAAAGCTGGAGCAGGTGCCCGCCAAAATAGCATAGTCCTGCACGGTGTTCTGCAGAAAATTGTTCAAACCTCCTTCGTACATGGTAGCAGAAACTAATAGAGCCGTGATGCCGCAGATTAGACCAGCAATACCGCCTGAAACAAAGACTGTAAATTCATCGAAAGCTTGACTGAAACAAAATAAATACATGTCATGATACAACTTTAATGACCCCAGACCAAATCATTTCTGCACTAATATCATGTCAAGACCATTTTAACAGCAGCAAAAATAATATTTCATACATATGTTCTTTATTCATATCAATCTTTTGAAAAACCATATCGTAAGAAATTCATATAAACTTGTTCATCAATTCTTACTACCGACAGTGCAGAAAGTTTTTCTTTTCGTGTAACATATTACACTTCTTTAGTTTCATCCATGAATACAACTTTAGGAAATAGGACAGAGAGAAAAAAAAGTCTGGGTCAGAACTGTACAAGAATGTGGTGATTTATTTGTTTATATTTGTTTATGATCATACCTGACTACGGATTTCATTCACTTGTTTGATGGTGATTATTTTTACTATTGTTGTTATTGTTATTATTATTATTATTATTATTATTATTATCATTCATGAGGGTCACTTTGTCGATGAAGATGATTGCTAAATAATTGTTTGTGTAAGCAAGTAAATCTGCATCTTCTCTTCCGCTTTGTCAATCTATGCTGAAAGGGGTGAGTGCGTTGTGTGATTCGAGGTCGAGTTACTGGACACGTGATGATCAGAACCAAAAACTTGCTTGCATTTTTGAAAGGAGCATAGACTCTGATACTAAATATCATCTTCTATATCATAGTTTGTTCTTTTCAGAAGCGATGACCAATTTGAAAGCATTACTTAACTCTCGAGTCCAGTTTTCTGTTTCAAGATAGTTACATTAAAATACGGTTAGTACATGGATTCACAAACATCGTCATGCATGCCATCGTTCTTTACTTGACTTTTGACATACTCTCAATCTTGTTTTCAATTGCTTACTTTACATACTGCCATCCAGGGTCAGATGCTATGTATAATCATGTGCTAGTCAGTGCATTTGCATTGCCTCAGTACCAACTAGCCTTTCGTGTGTTGATGTGTCATTAAATACCAAACTAGCAAATGCAGCACAGAGGTAAATGACATACAGATATATTACACACATTTTCAAAGTAGAAAAAGCAAAACGGAAGCTTAGAAAGAAATGAAAGAGTATAATAACCTGCAATCAGTCCTTTCCCTGTTGCTTTGACCCACAATATGGAAAGCATAACTGGCGGAAAACAGGGGATGGTGACGATTGCTCCCACATAAAATATCCAGTTGAGATCGATCCCTGTCTCAAAAACTATCAGGCCCAAAGGAATGATACCTAGCGTTACCAGCACGATGCACCAGTCTTTAAAACCAATGAGGCTATCCTGATATTCCCTGTAACGTCCATGGATTTGGCACTGATAAGGCTGCCCGATTCCGATCATATTTGAAGTCTCACGAGGTTTCAGATCCTCCTCGCACGACTGGCACCATGAGACATCCGGACACTGACACCTGACATCTGTTGCACTGGTTGGACCATCACTCTTAGCAACGATGTCTTTCTTCTTTTTTCCACAAAGTACGCAGTCGACTTCAGTCAATCCCTTCCTGATTAAACAGATAATTAATTTTGGTACTTTTGATCTTAATGCATTAATTATTGTGTGTCAATGTGAATGTAATAATTGACGAAAGCTTAACTGTTCAATCCTCAAACAAACAAATAAAGAAAAGATGAATTATCTTGCCATAAATATCGCCTTGTACTTAACCTAAATGAACCAATATGAATAAACAATCAATTAAATTGTATTGGCATGTATATTTAAAAACTTAAGCAATTTAGCGTAGGTTTTATAATTCTGAATATTGCTTCTGAGGATTGAAGTTAGTTTGTTTTATTAATTTCCTGTACAATTATTACATTCCAATCTGTTAGCCTACCTACTAATTTTACGATGTGATCTAGATGCCTTTCCTTCATTCGTCATCATGAATTTCCAAAACTGAACCATCCTGTGTAAAATTATTCGAAACTGTTTCTGCAAAATTTTCTCTCTTTTCTAAATAATAATCGTCAAACAAAATCTTTCCGACTGAGTTAAGAATTTAAGCAATGCATTCTCTTCATAATGTTTGAAAACAGGAATGCAATATTTGATTATGAAAGTCAATGCTTTCTCAATTTCTACCACAAAAGGAAAGAAATGGAACAACTCTTAAGAATGGGGCATGATATGCGCGTTAAATTGTGGAGAAAAAAAACCCAACAGTAATACACTTCTGTACTTGTAGCATCTGTATTATAAAAAAATAAGCAACACAGATAGTGGAGCTGTGTAGTATTGTGTTGAATTCATAAAGGCTAAGGTAGTTCTATAAAAGGGAACTGATTGCCGTTTTTATTTCGTCCGAATTCGGCTGTTGCTGAGAACAATTTCTTCTTTATTGATCTAACTTGGCTGTTAAAGATTGGAAACTACCTGGCACAGTGATTAACAAATGAAGGTTAACATCTAATTGACCACTAGTCAATGGTAATTGGCCATTGAGAGATGTTACTTAATCTACTATTCAGCACACCACAAGACTGAACAATAGATATTTTCTTATTATACCTTTTTTTGGTACGCTTAATAAAACTTAGTAAACCTGCTCGACCAACACCGATTTATACGTAACTCACATTTCTTACTCCTTGATATTCACTGACAGGTTTCGAAGTCCAGACTTTAAAAAACAAACACGTTTAACAGCATCAGCAAATTCTCTGGACGAGGATCAATGTAATTGAATTATTAAATTTCAATTTAAATGGCACCGGCGTTCTTGGTCTGTCAATATTTTGCCAGATTTGTGCAGAAGGATAATACATGCTAAATGCTGTCAGGCATGTCTGAAATCTTGACAGGTGGTGAAGACCTCGAAATTTCAATGCAGTGCAACGTGCGCTGGAACGTATTCTTATTCAAGATTTGGCCCCACAACTTCTATATTGCAATTTTTGTTATGTGCATTGTTACTGGAAACAGTTTGAAAATAATTAGCTGATTTTGATATAGGAGACAGTTTGAAAATAGTTAACTGATTTTTTTATTGTGTAAGAGGCGTGCAAAGAAATACGACGTTGAAGGACGATTAAATTTTCCATTCCACAGAACTTTCTACGTCTCATATCATGTTTCGAAATCACTAAGTATTGCTTTTCAATAAAATATGGAGAAGCGTGAATAAATATTGTTTCTGGAATTCAGCGTCTGCCTTTGAGGAGATAAAATATATGAATGTATTTGATTAAATGAATTGCGTGACCTCAGGTTAACGTAATCAGTCTTCATTGACAGTCTATTCAGCAAATCGTACGTTTGCGACTCATTCACTGTCAATGTTAAATCCTACTAGGATTACTGACGGATGATCTATCTATCTACTTCGAATATATTTATTTTCGTAAGTATAAAATGTAGTGCTTTGAGAAAAATTATATTACAGTTGTTACTTAAATTCGTGGATTTGGGAGGAAGTCCTTTTTCCATTTGTTTCCCCACAAAAAGGGCATTGTTCGTTTGGTCTTGATTGTCTTGGATCGAAGCCTTCAATAAGTATACAAAATTCGACACATCAGGAGAAATAGTGAATTCACAGTATTAATCCAGGGCGGATAAGATAAAGTGTTTTGGGAGGTTATCAAAATTTCAAAAGATCCTGACTTTCCTCGAGAGGGCTGTAAAGCAAAAGTCTTTGTGTAGATTTACTCAAAGTATGCATAATACCCAATGAACGTGCGCAACAATAAAACGATGGTCAAAATTCAAGTGCCAGGTAACTGTACGTTTGTGTGTGTACGTTATTTAAGCGGGAGGGGGGATTTCATGAAATATCCCTCTGATCTGGCCCTGCAATCTACCTCTCATTCTATCTAAGACTTGGGTAACGTCAAGAGCACACATGCCCATCGATCAGTTGTTGACTAAATGTATCGCCTTTATTTTAAATCAGTTATCGTTAAATATTGAATAGCCAATCTTTAATACTTTTTCTTCAGACATATACGTGTATTTTGTACCCTTAAATTTCGAAGTATATGAAACATCCCACTGCACAAAAATTTAATTTCAACAAGAGATATCTGTCAGACTGCCGGAAAATTAAATCTCTAACAGTGTTAAACTCGGTAGAGTTGTCTTTTGAAACCGTCTAGCATACATTTGTGTTGAATCCATTTGTCTCTTAAGGAAATCATTCATTTCCCGAAAAAAAGGATGTCTTACTATCATACGTGTCAACGAGATTACTCGGTTTAAAACTTTAGTTAACACTTCTCTTGTAAAATAATTTTGTCATAACAAGGAAAGGAAATAAACAACTAATACAACTACGATTTTTTACAAAGCGTGCTCTGAGTTAATTGAGACTAGGAATAAAGCGATAAAGTTATTATTATCGACCTCTTTGTTAATGGCACCATAAACACGTGATGTATGTTGATAGAACTGCCATTTGACCAGGGTAAAACTAATAGGGAAGTAAAATATGCGACCGCAGCAGTGAAATTGATCGGGAAGAAATTAAAGATGCGTGACTGCATGTGTTTCTATCTGTGAGCATGTAAGAGGGGGGGGGGGAGATTGCAGGGCCCAAACTCGACAACTCGAGGATTGATCTTCGTACCGGTAAAAAGAAACGGTGGAAATAAACGTCTTTATCTAGTTTAATTATCGTTCTAATGTAAAGTATGAGTATCGTTATTAACACTACAAGGATCGTTGTTTTGCTAGCAGCATTACAATGTTCAACAAATAAGCTTATCCTATCCTTGAACCTAATTCAGACATTTTACGAATTTTTGGTAAGCAGTGTGGAATCTCTCTCTCTCTCTCTCTCTCTCTCTCTCTCATGGTTGTGTGTAAACACCCCTTTTCCTTCAAATTTGGACACCAGACCAATGATATCGTCATGTTATCCAAGTGTATCAAATCAGATGCAACATCTTTATTGTATACACCAATTTACAAAGTTGTATTGAAATTGGTAGAGAAATATAGTCTCTAGGTTTAGAAAAGTAGCACGTTCAGTCAACCAGATGCAAAGTCACATTATTCATATACGGAGATTTCGCTTACAAAAGAACATGTTGAATGTTGACCAAAATCTCTAAACGTACCGAGCTACGTACCAGGTATACCGCGATTATATTAGGGACCAATAACTCAATGTTCTCCGTCAAGAGCCTGACACCTTTAATTTCTGTCTGACAATAGCTAGCAAAAATATCTTGCCCTGATTTATAGCAGAATAACACCATATTATTTCGATGATATTTTGGACTGACATATTAATTATCTTCAGGTAAAAGAAAAAAAAAAAAAGATTAACTGGAAGTGTTGATACTGAAGTCTACAATTTACGGCTACGCTATCGATATAATAGGCAAAGAAACATTGAATGGGATGCCAACAACCGGGCAAGATATTTATCAGAGAGGTCCAGCAACAATAATACAAACATGCTCCACAAACGAAAAAATATTCAGCCAACTTGAGAAATTACGCAAAGTTCAAGCAAATAACAAATGCGCTCCTGAAAATCGTAGGAAGATTCTCAGTCGTAGAAAGGAATATATATATATATATATACTTATTTCACATCAGCTGATAACTAAATAACTAAGCACCACTAGGAACAAAGCACCGCGGTAAACAGGTATAGCGGTAATACCGCACGCCTCTAGTATTTACCCATTAAGAGCAACAACTGAATGAGGTTAGGGCTTAGGAATGGTAACAAACTACGCCAATCAGATACAAGATTTAATTACCTCATTAAATATGCGTGGGTCTTGATTACAATCAAACTCGTCGTACATGGTTTATGACTATTTAACAATTATGATGAAATATCGGATTGGAAACAGAGTTGCTAGGATGTCGACAAACAAAGTAAATCATATGCACGGTCACCTCATTAATGCGAATAAATCTCACTCATAATCAAATTCATACGAGATATTGACGATAATACCCTTTTAACAAGTCTGATCAAATCAAAATCCTATCTAAACTCAGTCTCTAGAGTGGTAGACAACTCAGCTAATTAAATGCCAGATCAAGTCATAAATAAACATAGGCCTTTGTTCATAATAAAATTCGTCCAAAATCATAATGTTTTATTAGCCTATTTACCAGGCTAGATTATAATCGGGCCAGAAATAATCTCAATCAATAAGAATATCGGCCATTCAGATACAACATGACTTAATTATTATATGTAGATTTCTCTCATAATACAATGTACTGGATATAATTAAGACAATTTAGCAAATTTGATTAAAAACAACAAAAAATATCAGAACTGAGAATCTCAGCCAATCAGATGCAAGATCACTTTATGAATATTCATATCAATATGGTCTAATTACATTTATCACGTTAGATGAAACGCGGATCAATCATACAGTCTCTTTACTGATAATAAAACCAATCTAATCTAATACAAAATCACCTCTTTAGCATGTGTGGATCTCGGTAATTATAAATCACATGCTAGATCTTAATCAAGTCAAGCACTATTTCAACTTTTTTCAAACTTTAAATAGAAATATGGATTAAAGAGTGACAACAGTAGCTGCCCTATCAAATGCAAGAGAACATGTCTTTAGCATGAGTGGATCTCTCTCACTATGGATTTCGTCTGACACACTGACGAAAGAAGCCATATTCCAAGTTTGATCAACATCAAAACAAATGCTACAATACTGGTAACATGCGGAGACAATCAAATGCAGCTGGCTCATTATCAAACTCATATTGCAAATATTATCAAATCGTATCATAAATATGGTCTCCATAGAGATAATCAGTTGCAAGATTGCCTCAATCACTACTGGACTCGACCGAGATCTTGTTAGTATTAACTTCATGTTGAAACTTTGAAGAAAAAAACTCAGATCATAAATATAGCCTTCGGATTGGTAAGATCCAATTGTTGACCGTCAACAGACGACACGCGACGGACTCAGGGCCATACATGAAGCTCACGTTCCTTTACGGTCATGGGAAGTAACATTTGGCAGGAAGAATTTTTTTTTAAAGATAACAGATATTGACATAGCATAAGGAAAAATTAAAAGAATTATCAACTTCCATCGAAGATTGAACATTACAGCATCAACATTACAAACCAAAGTTCTGAGGCGTAGTACGTTGTAACCTGCATATTTCCTTGAAAATATTAATTATTGTCAGCAAAGATTGCCAGGTGGTTTCAATTAGCAACCAACTAGAAATCCGGTTGATATATGACTATGACGTTTGCTGCATCTACTATAAAACTTTCAAACCATAGTATATTTTTAACAATTCAGTTTAATGTTTTTATTGCTGATGCATGTCTAAATATTGTTCTCCTCCTCCTCCTCATCTTCGTTTTTATCTCTCAAAGTCTTCTTCTTCATTGTCTACTTCTTCACAAATTATGCAAATAATATTTATATTGCACAAACATAACGCTTGACAAAATCGGGAAATTCAGAGCAAATAAGATTAAATGTATAAGAATATTCTTGATTTGACTCCCTTATTGCGATGTCTTTAAATGTCACGTGTGGTACCTGAAAGGATGCACGTATGTCTGGTAGATGTCGTACACGACGATAGAGGATATAGCCATAACCTCTCCGGATCCTGTGGACATGAGTGCCATAGCTCCCATCGTTAGCACCAAGATACCTCCCGCGGACCCCAACAATTTCTCGGCAATCAGAGGGGTTACCAGGCCTATAAATATTAAGGAAACAGCACAATATTAATAAAAACGTTGGGTGAAGAACGATGTTGGACTCTGGTCAAACATTAATGATTCCTTTTGACTTTTGAAAGGAATTTAATGATTTATGTGTGTAAGATAAGATATTCTCTAGTTTAATGCGTATGGATGGAATAAACATATAAATAATTTTAGGTCGAAATCTTAACGTCTAAACAGAGATCAAATCTTTAATAAAATTATTTAAAACTAGAAACAGGAGAATGAAGGCAAGAAATAATGAACATGTTAATGTCATTTTGTAACAGGTTACTATCGACCTTAATCATGATTTTTGTTTTGACAGTAAAAGCAAATATATTTTAGTGCAAACAATTTTCAACTTCCTTAATAGACAATACTTGATATCTTTATAGAAAGAAACCATTGTTCAAACAAATTCACTTTTCTACGAAATAAATACTTCTGATGGCATTTATGAGAAGAATGTGCTATCGATGCTTGATGAAATTATTGCCTGGTACCATTAACGACACAGAAACCACCGTCGTTCTTGCACAGCACAAAATAAAAGACAAATGTTAATTAAAAGATTAATGATTGTTATATCAAACATTTGACAATTAATTTGAAGAATATAAACTGTGTGTTTAATATTCTAACAAAAATCAGAAAGCAAGTTGAAATTACCTTTTTGCGTCTTAATCATATTTAGAGATATAAAATAGTTTCCATCTAATTGATAATTGCTAACGGCCCTGAGAAACAGATCTGCGCGCTATTTGCAAGCCATAAAAGTCAATTTTATATATATATATATATATATATATATATATATATATATATATATATATATATATATATATATATATATATATATATATATATATATATATATATATATATATATATATATATATATATATATATGTGTGTGTGTGTGTGTGTGTGTGTATATATAGATATATATATATATATATCTGTATATATATATATATATATATATATATATATATATATATATATATATATATATATATATATATATATATATGAGCTGTTGGTGTTCACTAAAACGCAAATTTACGATACACTAGAAGCATTTGTGATTTATTTCTATTTAACTAAAATAGGTTATGTTGAGATAATAAGCATTTCCTTAAGTGGTGTTACCAAGTATGGCAGAGACATGAAAAGTGCTTTTTGAAAAGAAACTGTCAAATCTTGTGTTACGATTGAGAACATACAGATATCATGGAATGCATTTCCATTTCGACCCACGTCTTTGTCCCACAATTCCTAAATTCCAAAGGGAATAATGTATTGTTTAGTTTTTAAGTGGATCAAGCAGTAAATTCTGACTCTCTAGCCTTGTTGTACCAGATGACCCTGTCGACAATAACCAATACAAGCCTGTATATACTGAAACTTCACTATTCATTCAAGAATTTAAAATTATCTTTGGTTGTTGTTAACAAGTCTTTATTACTCTAGTACTTTGGGTGTAACATAATTTGTTAATTCCAGGATACCTTTCTAGCAAATAGCCTACAAACATTAGAAATAAAATGTATACGCAGATGCTAACTCTTTAATCTTTACAGCACAGAGAAAGCGGTTCTTGAATCACATCTTCCTAAAATAAACAAAAACACATGACTATGGTAATTTCCCATTATAATAGGACAGGATGGCATTAAATGCTTTCATTGGCTGATATTTTAATAGCCAGGGTTAGGGAACAGATGTGAGATCTGAATTTTAAAATAGGAGTCATGCCATATGATGACAAACAGGGCCGGCCTTAGGACAATTGGCTCCGTGCTCACAGGAGCAACGCGCGTTAGTAATTTAAAAAAAATATATATATATATAGAGAGAGAAAGTTATCTTAAAGCGATGGAAGAAAATTTTAAATTCAATATCAGATAAAACTAGCTTACAAGTTTATTTCCAAATGACTTGCTCACAGGGGTCCTCGCCAAAATAATGCAAATAGGGCCAAGTGTTTGCTAAGGCTGGTGAGGAGACAAATCAAACATAGAAGCCGTTCATTGTTTTATAATAGCATTTATCTTTTGTGTGCCTTGTAAATGTCTCGACGTAGACTTGCATACCACCTGTTGAATATCACATAAATTACTTCCTAATACCTCGAACAGTTTCCAATATTTTTAAATATATAAATCTTTTAAATTTAGTTCAAGCTATAAACGGACAGTCGTTTTATGGTAATTATTGCTACCAGGAATAATGAGGAAACAGAGAAAAATGATTTAAAAAAT
Organism: Sinohyriopsis cumingii; assembly: GCA_028554795.2. Taxonomy (NCBI): domain Eukaryota; kingdom Metazoa; phylum Mollusca; class Bivalvia; order Unionida; family Unionidae; genus Sinohyriopsis; species Sinohyriopsis cumingii. Next base: position 37,264,136 of record CM068829.1, read on the forward strand.
TGTATTTTATTTCCACATTTGCCATCATCACTGATGACCTCATTTCTTGGATGCAACATCAAAATTGAATGTGATTAATGCAATCAACGCCTGCGCCTTGTAAAAGAAAAAGAGAGTAACACAGGAAAAGTGTGCTTGCTAACAATATTTTTGTACTAATATATACATATGGAAGCTTACTTTTTCTGTGGCTATGATTTTCTTAAAGACGTTATGTTTAAACAGCCATGGTAACGAGGGGCGTACCTAAAGTATTTAGCACCCGGGGCGGATCCCACAAATAATTTTAAAATGTAAACATCCAGAAAAATATAGTTTGTTTGCAAGCAGATTTTTAAACAGTACAGAGCTGTCCTACGCAAATTGGAAATAACCATTACTTTGGCGAATTTTTCATCAAACTATTCCGATGGTATCCCTCCCCTTCTGGCTGTCACCCTTCGCACGCACACACACACCTCTTAGTACGCTCATTTCATTAAATCTAGAACAGGAAGACACGTACTTGCTGCAGGCAACCAGACTTTTCTCTTTAGTTCATTCCTTTATCAGGACTTAAATTGTCAGCAAACGTTCTGTATACTATCTAACTTTGGAATAACGTGCATTTAATTACCAGAAAATGACCGCTCCGCCTCAGATGCGGGAGGTCGTGTGTTCGATCCCCCCAAAAAATGGTACAAAAATGGTAACAACAGCTGCGTCGCTTGGCGCTCAGCATTAATAGCTTAGTGTTAGGACTGGTCGGCCTGGTGTCAGGATAATGTGAATGGGTGGGACATCATACTACATGTCTGCGGCATGATGTCCGGGTGCTAGACATCACTATAAACTGCCACACTGCAGACACCGTAGCGATATGACTGAAACATTGTTAAAGCTAAAATAAAACATAGCAATCACACACACACACACACACACACACACACACACACATTACCAGAAATGCAAAAATGGAAAGCGGGTCCCAAGTTTTACTTTCCTATTCATATGCATTCAGGTGAGATTGCAGTGCACTAACTGAAACGAGATTACAATATATCTACCTACTTCAATTCCCTGTAATGTAGTTAACAAACGTTCCTATGCCTAGCATGACTACATGATGACTGATATTTTATTTTCATAAAATGGAGAAAAAAGCGGTGCCAATTGCTCGAAAATATATCTGCTCGCACTCTTGTAATGTTTTTAGAACAATTTAAGATTCTGCATATGACGGTGTATATTAATAAGACTTGTATACATCAGACTATTTAAATTGTATACATAGGATTATTTAACTTGTATACAATAGACTATTTAATTTTATAAATCAAACAATTGAACTTGTCTACATCGGATTATTTAACTTGTATACATCAGTCTATTTAACTTGTCTACATCAGACTATTCAACATCTATACATCAGACTATTCAATTTGTCTTCATTAGACTTGTTAACTTGTCTACATCAGACTACTCAACTTGTATAGATCAGACTATTCAACTTGTATAGATCAGACTATTTAACTTGTATACATCAGACTATTTAAATTGTCTACATCAGACAATTTAACATGTATACATCAGACTATTTAAATTGTCTACATCAGACTATTCAACTTGCATACATCAGACTATTCAACTTGTCTAAATTAGACTTTTTAACTTGTCTACATCAGACTATTTAACTTGTCTACATCAGACTATTTAACTTGTCTACATCAGACTATTTAAGACTATTTAACTTGTCAACATCAGACTATTTAACTTGTCTACATCAGACTATTTAAGACTATTTAACTTGTCTACATCAGACTATTTAACTTGTATACATCGGACTATTCAACCTGTCTACATCAGACCATTTAACATTGCGATTTACATAAAATTCCTCCACCACAGTAGTTTCAGTAATCTAATGTTTTTTTATTGGAAAAGGTGTCGCTAAGGCTTCGGAGCATCAATGAAAAGAGGGTGACTCGATTTGCTAAATACAAATTCATTCAAATTTACATATCTGTATAATATTTCATATAGATATTGTCCTCAAACGATACGTTCTTACCAATAAACGCTGCTATATGAGTATTAAATATGTTGGAGGCTTCTAGTGTTGATTTACTGCATGTTTATGGCAATTACGTAAATAATAATTAAATATATATTTCATCGTTTGCTTTTCATGATCGTTGCGATACCTTGTTGTTTATCATTCTTATGCAAGACAGAGTGTCATTCGCATCATGATATCACGTGATTGGATCACTCAAAGATATAAGCATCAATTCAGAACGTTGTCTTGGATATTGTAAGGTCTATATATGTCTCTGTCTATACAGAATGACCTTTATTGAGATACAAATGAATGAACTTGAACGCAAAGATGAATGGTTTCACAGAACCGTTTTTGTTTTTAATAGTCTAAACATGATGATCCATTTCAGATTCCTATCACAATGCAGCTAAATGTTTGAGACTGGGATTTTAATGTAATGTGGTAGTCTCATGTTTCACTGGGTGTTTTGTTGGGGGGTGGGGTGTTCTTGTTTCTTTTTAACTTAACTGACCTTTGACCTAATTGTGATCCTCGAGAGACAAATCTCAGGTAGAATCCCAGTGTAAGTGTATTCAAGTAGTGTATATTTCATCTTAAACATTGATTTTATCCTTTACATGTGTTCTGAAAAGTTTCGTTGATTTTAATTCGTCTGGTAAAGACTAAACATTCCAAATTCAGTCATGGGACTAGCATTTAAAGAACAGTACTTTGGAACATTCTAAAACTCGCGGCTTACTTTTAAACACCGCAAACAGAAATCGGTTCGTGAAAAGATTATTCTGAAAATGAGAACCGATATCATTTGATAGATATTTTAATTATATGGTGAATGATTTAAATTATCTTTCAGCAATTTACATTATGAAACAGTTTTTTTTAACAAACCTAAGATATCATCTTAAGATTAGAAGATTTGTGTAGATGTGAAAGAATGTTTTGCTCCATCATTTTCATCAGCAAGAGGCTGGAAGTTACTTAAAACATATCTCGAAAATTTGGAGGACTTTTCTTCCACCTCTTCATTTTTTATAACTTTTTTCTGTTCTAATGGAACGTCTAAATTTTGTGTATTGCTACTTTCTCGAGTGTTATGTTACAAAAAACAAACAAATATTTTGCGTTATACAAAAAGTACATTTCATGGGAAATATGGGTTATAGAACAAAAACTGAACGTATATTATGATGTACAATACACGCAATACTAAGACGTAAAACACATAATGGACACAATGTTGTGACGTAAAACGAATTAAATTATGACGTACAACACTAACTGGACACAATGTTATGACGTAAAACACATAGTGGACACAAACAATGTTGATATTCTCCAAAGAGAAATGAGTAGTGGGCATTTATAATTTTATATCCTATATGGCTGTTCCTGGATCTAACATCAAAGTTTTACATTTTGTAGTGTAATTATTTGCATAGCCATAAGTAGGATGAAAAGGGGAGCAGAAAATATGAGTATACCTGCGTCTATTTGCCCAGGTTCCAACATATGTGTACTATTTGTGGCACTGAGAGCAATGTATGCCATCCCTGTAGTTGTTGCCATTGTGGATGGAATAGTAAACCACATGAGTCCGGCTAGAAGGAATCCAAATACTCCCTGCATAGGCTTGGCAGCAATTCTGCTCTGCCATGACGCCTGATCACAATATGTCACAGCAGACGACACGAATATCTCAATCACACCATACAGAAGAGAAACGCCAGACCGAAAAGTGAGGTAGCTATAGCCGACATTTTCTACTGGTCCTTTCACACAGGAAATGACGTTGAACATTTTCTCTACATTCCCAATGATTTCGTATTCTGTGTTACCCGTGTGCCAAATTTTCACCACGAAGACAATTAGTAAAATAAATACGAGACAAGCATTAAAGTAAGACACGTAGAACGTAGTTCCGAGTCCGCCAATTAAAGAGTACGAACCAAATAATATCGCCATGACGATGAGCGTGAATTCATCTGAGGCATTCTTCGTTAGTGACTGAATTGTGGCTTTTCCTGCCAGTATAATACCAATTGTAATCACCAAGTTTGTTAGTAAAGCAAAACAACAGAAAACAACGTGAGATGATCTCCCAAATCTGGCGTGGATAACCTAAAATTAAACATCAGAAATGTAATGATGAAATAAAAATCATTTGTGATTGATTTAAATCTTGCTTCATGCAAAATATTCAACATGACAAAAAATTATAGGACCTTCGTACCAGTTCAGGCATTGGTAGATTTTTGTTAGCTATGTCTAAGCACTTTAGCCAATAAACAACTACAAACATACCCTAATTAACTCGTTCCATCTTCAAGATAGATAGTGAATATTGAAAAGTTTCATTAGTTAAGTATTTAATTTCGTAAAGTGCCTCAAAACGGCATGTGAGTTAAGAAAATTTATCTCAAGAAAATATGTTCATGTAATCTTCATATTTAGAACGAAACAATGAAGAACAAATGTTTGATACTGATATAATACGATTCTAGATAAATCGCGCCGGAACGATATGAGGAGTGACGTAAACAATATTTTGATTGACAAGAAGGTGTAAAACCTGTACGTTCTCTAATTTACTTATTGGGTGGGTTGAAGATAATGTATTTGAAGGGATGTATTTGAATGGATGGCAATCACAATTGATACAGGGTTAATGCCATTCTATGTTAAAGATACAGAAAGAACAAGGTTGGACATCACCCTAAAAAGATAACTTTGCTTATTTCAAAGAATATCAAAGTACCATCCTTGAACGACATATCTGTTTTCGGTTTATTAGCTACAACTAACTGCAAAAAAATAGAGTGAATCAGAGTATAGTAGACAATGAAACAACAATAAATATGGGTGGTCTTGTTCCGCTAAATGCTTGTGATAATTGTTACTGCAATTTAAAATTCCTATCAATCACAATTACATGAGAGAGTCATTTCGAGTTCTCTATGATGCGATTATTTTCCCTTGTGTACGTAAAGGTATCCTCATACACTCGGGAAGGCTAGCACCTGTTCTGTGTCTGCAGATTTTGGAATAATGGAATCTGTTGAACCGGAATGTTGGAGAAAATGATATATAGATAGCATCATGAAGCAAAGAAAGATGGTTTACAGAAACTCTCGCCTTGTTTTGTATGAGACCCCATAGATTAGAAATACAAGGTTGAACATAAGTTCTTGGTTAAGCAGAATGGGAAAGCATTAATTAACGTTTTGTGCGATCTAACCTCGCAAAAGACCAACTACTTGAAGAAGATAAACATACAGTGGAGGCATCTTGGCGTTGAATAATGTTCTTATCCGCTATAAACAAGGACAAAAATGATTTGCCTTTCCTGTAGACAGCAGAAAAAATGAAAACCTGTAATATATACTATCTCCAATCCTCAATGTTTTTTCTGAATGACGCTAACGTGCCTCCTTTGTCTCATTACGTTGAAATTTCTGTTTATAAATTAGTCAACATGAAGAAAAATGATCGGTGTATGAATCTTCTTTGGGGGTTGTGTGTGTGTGTGTGTGTGTGTGTAGTGACACTTAGTTTACATTTAACTGCAAACATACATCGTCCTTACTTGATCGATAGTCATCTTAGTTATACAAGAATAGTTTGATTTTATGTCATATGTTACAGTTGAGAAGGTTGTATCGTGCACAGTTACTTGCATGCATGAAGTTTATATGATATTTTTGTACGAAAGTGAAAATGTTTTGGCAGTTAAGAACTTACATCGCAATTTTGATTTCGGTTTTGCATTTACATTGTCAAAAATTGCTTTTAATGAAACTAAGTTGGTTCCTTGGATCAAAGCTTGAAGTTACCTGTAAGTAAGTCTTTGCCCCCGGTGCTCTAGTTTTGAACTGGACGGAGAAGATAGGAAAAATGAAGATGTTGATCATGATCCCCACTGCATACCAAAAAGGTCCTGCAATGCCGTTCTGAAATTAGTACAAGAAGAATGAGTTGAGGTTACAAGAATGTATAACATTTTGATTCAACAATACATTTATAACAGGTATATAAGCCGTTATTTGATTTTCCAGAGTCATACACACACACGCACACACATTTATATATCTTGAGATCTAACATCTATAACAATGATGTTAGTCACATGGAAACCAACCTGGATTCAGGTCAACAAAATGAGGATGAACCGACTTTGGCGTATGAAGAAGCGGGACAAAGCAAAACGTATCTTCGTATAATAGAAAAAATAAAATCTTTAACAAATCTTTTCCTGGACATTTTTCCATTACCGAAAATCACGAATTTTAGTGCTAACTACAGGAATATTAAGACATGTGAATTGACAGGGAATAACTTTGAAAAGCACAACTTTCAACGATAGTGTTACAGATCGCCGGTCTGTAGTAGGAGATCGGGCTACATAGGGGCCACTCTGTAGTAGGAGATCGGGCTACATAGGGGCCACTCCGTAGTAGGAGATCGGGCTACATAGGGGCCACTCCGTAGTAGGAGATTGGGCTACATAGGGGCCACTCTGTAGTAGGAGATCGGGCTACATAGGGGCCACTCTGTAGTAGGAGATCGGGCTACATAGGGGCCATTCCGTAGTAGGAGATCGGGCTACATAGAGGCCACTCCGTAGTAGGAGATCGGGCTACATAGGAGCCACTCTGTAGTAGGAGATCGGGCTACATAGGGGCCACTCTGTAGTAGGAGATCGGGCTACATAGGGGCCACTCTGTAGTAGGAGATCGGGCTACATAGGGGCCACTCTGTAGTAGGAGATCGGGTTACATAGGGGCCACTCTTTAGTAGAAGGTCGGATTATAAAGGGGACAGTCTGCAGCAGGAAGTCGGATTAAAGACTACATAGTTTGGGGATGTTTCACTGTATTTTCATACCTAATTTGAAAATGTACCGTATTTGGTAAAAGAGTAAATCGCAAACGTAACATACCTAAACCATTACTAGTATTACGGACCAATAAAGAATGGATAGTAATAATGATTAAAAAGTGATAATTACTGAGAAAAGAAATAACTATTTCATACATATCTTGAAACAATGTTATCCATCGAGACATCCATTCATCCATCCTTCCATCCACCTACTGACCCACCCACCGACCCACCCACCCATCCATCCATCCATTCATCCATCCATCTATCTATCTATCCATCCATCCATCCATCCATCCATCCATCTATCTATCTATCTATCTATCTATCTATCTATCTATCTATCTATCTATCTATCTATCTATCTATCAATCTATCGATCTAACTATCTGACAATAAGCACACCATTAAATGCTGCATTAATGTGCATAGACTGATTATATCAACGCAGTATAGATAAACACTTATGAACATAAATATAGTATCGTCTTCAGACGAATTAAAATGATACAGTTAGGGGGAAGAAATAAAAGTACGTCACTGATACTAGCATGACTGTATTTAGAATATTTACTTAAATGACATAGCAACACAAAATGTGAATGTTGGGAAGTTCGGGAAATAGTACATCTTCATGAATGTTGTATTTGCCGTAGAGCAAGTATCGTGTTATTCATTAACATCACACACACACACACACACACGCAAACACACGCGCACGCGCTCGCACGTACCCACCCACCCCCCATTTTTTAACGCTGTTTCTTATATCTAAGGGTTCTAAAACATGTATACATGTCAAAATATTATAACAATCAATTTATTTCACATAAGCCGCAGAAGTTCAGATGGGAGAGCATCTGACTCGTAATCCAAAGTCCGCGGTTCGATGCCGACCCAGGCCAACTGCATCAGTCTGTAATTGGGAAACGAACAATATTCTCGACATTATATAACCACTAAAGTGATAAGGTGCCCTTACACCACCGATTACAAACTTAACAACAAGCTTTTACATTACAATCTGAGATCGATAACCAATTTCTAAATCATACCTTTGCCGTAAGTGTAGCACTGTGCAGAATATCTCCTGGCCAGAACAGCTGGGAGGCTACCGTTACCGCCGTCAAGCTGAGGCTGACGTTACCGCCAGCGTCAAAAGTCGTGTCCAAATTGTGCTCGTCATGGAAGATGTACTTTCGGACAGCGTTGTGAAGGAGTGCCAGGATAATGGAGAAACCCCCAAACCCAAGAATCAGCAGGAGAGCTGACTCATATTTGTCCAGCACAGCAGTCACTCTGGAAATACGGATTTGCACAACATGATTTAGGATGCCTTTTTGGTGTTATGACATTTCAATATGCATAGTGTAAGCTTTAGTTTTTGTATCAGACATTGTGACAAAAAATGCAAGAGAACTTTAGTTTGTATCGTCACGTTTGATTGGCTGAAAATGAACATAAAACTTGAGCTTAGATTTAGTGATCTCCGACCGGTTTCTATTTTGGGAGCATTAGGTTCTTTCTTCTTTCCTCTTCCTTCACCGTGGATTCATCTCCATTAGCTCTGCAAGCTGCATTTTCGTAAAATTCATCAAATGTTATATCAACCCTGACATGAAAAATCAATGGGTTTTATAACTTAATAATTCCAATTTTTATAATTTGACTGCGTTTTCTATGTTTTGATTGAATGTAAACGGTCACGTGATACTGATCTGGAATTTTATTACACATCGATAAATTATGCGGACTACTTTGGTTCCCCGTTACCAGATCATTTGATGTGAAGTTTTATCTATATCATCGCCTTACACCCTAATAATAATAATAATAATAATAATAACAATCTCCCCCCCCCCACTCCTGTGATTTCCGATCAAAAATGACAAGCCACAACTAAAAATCGACCATTAGAAGTTAAAACAATGTAATTGCACACACCTTCCTGTACTCCAACACTCACCCCTTTCGCCAAAGAAGGTATACAGCAGCGGTAAAGAAACGTCAGGGACATTATGTCAACCAAAGGATTTCACTAAAAGTGGACACGATTGTGCTTTTGAAGATCGAAATGAGTAGAAAGTAACAACGACGTTCCTATAACAACACTTGCCTTACCCAATCGTAATTTCAGAAAAATAAAGGAATATTCATAGTTTAACAGCATTAACCATTTTTTATATATAATATTCAAATAAAATAATGATCATAACAATATATCACTGTCATGACCCACTATGACATTCTACCCCGTATCACTGTATAAAGAATCGATGAATCTTGGCTAGCGAAGATAGTGTTATGTATTGTATCGCAGTTAAGAGGCTAATGAAAGAAATGTCGATGTATATAAAAGTGAATGTTTTGTTTATTAAATCTGCTGATCTGATGTTAGAAAGGAAGTAAATTAGAATTGTAAGAATGAAATGATCATGGGTGGGTATTTATCGATGTGTAAATTTTACCTGATCACTCACAACGTTTACATAAAGTCCTTCGGACATTATTTACATTGTGAGTGATTAGGTAAAATTTACACATCGATAAATACCCAACCATGATCATTTAATCCTATAATCAATACAAGATAGTTGAGAACATAAACATAAAATCTAACGTATTATAATGATCCTGTTCGCAAAGAAGCTCAGTTTCAAAGCAGTCCTCGATATAAACTGAAGGCATACTATATTAAAATGCTTCAATATACAAACTTGACCATATAAAGATCAGGCGTCAAAATACCAAAAGAATCTTTACAAAAATACAAATGACAAGTTATGTCAGAAAATATAACCAGAGTAAAAAATGTGAACTCCCGAAATGTGATTAGTAATTCAAGCGTTAGTCATTGTCAGGGTTATATGAGACTAAAGAATACGATTGACTTATTTGAGGATGGTGAACCACAAAAGTAAGAAGACAAATACTAAAGGAATGTAGTACTGACGAAACTAAAAAAATATATTTTGAATTATAGTTCCAGCAACGGAAGAATGAGTGTAATTGTTCTTGTTTATGACTTCGAAATAAAATGATCTTACATTTTGTATTATGTTTTTTGGCTTTTTTTACGTATTCAGGTTTAGTGTTCCTCTGTATGCATAAATGATCAGAAATACATGTTAAGATGAAAGAAAGACCTAAAGCCGAAATCTTTATAAAACATATTTTTCAGTATTTCTTTCAATTTTCCAGAATATATACAAATGTAATATGGTTATGACGCTAATCAACAACTTTCTTTGGTAAAAAGAAATTTAAAAGCTAGTTTTTACACCAAATTATCATACAAATTAATGACTGTACAGGCAAAATATGCAGAGATGAAATACTACATAAGCAGAATATTTTGGTTTGAGTGTGCACTCTTCTTAAATCGTGTGTGGTTTGGCAGTTTCACTATTAATTTGGTGGTTGAAAACGAAATTTAGCGATTGTATCGTTTGAAAGTTTGGTAAAATTAGCTACGTTTTTAGGTCAATATGAAGTAATCTAGCGTAAGGATGTTATACATCAATGGCCAGTTTATGCCTTGAATCTGGACCTAGCGCCTGTGCAAGAAATAATCGATTTTAGAAATTTAAATATGTCACTGATTTGCTGAGTGGCCATTGTGCCATTGTAACCTAATTGTTAAAATGTACGTGTGTGATGTATGATGTGGATTTTAAACGTAGCTTTAAAAAAATTCAGTCATATCGCTACGATGTCTGCAGTGTGGCATTTTATAGTGATGTCTAGCACTGGAGCACCATGTCCCACCCAGATACATTATCCTGACACCAGGCCGACCAGTCCTAATACTAACTTCTTAATGCTGAGCGCCAAGTGAGGCAGCTGTTGGTACCATTTTATATAAGTCTCCGGTATGACTCGGCCTGGGTTCGAACCCGCAACCTCCCACATCCCATGCGGACGCTCTAAGCACTTGGCCACCGGAGCGGTCCACCAAACTTGTAATGAACAATTATTTTGTTATTGAGTTTTGGTGGTCATTTGCAGATTGAAAAATAAGTGAAAATAAAACTACTGCAAATGTTATCGATTCAAAACAACATTGGGTGAATAAAATGTACTGGTCCTTTTCCAAAGTGTCGTAATAGAAGCAAGTCTTTTCTCAAACAAAAGACAAGGAATAAAGGTAGGATCCAAGTATATGTTTTTATCAAAATATTGTGTGGTCATTGATATATATATATATATATATATATATATATATATATATATATATATATATATATATATATATATATATATATATATATATATATACACACAGGGGGTGTAAGCCGTCGTTCCCCCCCCCCCGCTCTCATGTCTCTCACATAGCGCATGTTATACCAGACACTTTGAAAGTAATAAAAACTGCTCAGGCACCACGATCCCCATTTCTCTTTATTGCATATACAGAAGAAAGGATAGCTCCTATCGTTAGACACGACAGAAAATCGGAAACTGGCATTTACCGTTTTATATTCAAGATTTTGAATTATATGTAGAATTTCTTGAAGACGGTAGTCAATTAATTCGATGGTTTCTTCAGTTCCTAAGTCTGATAAATGGGCACTTGCAGTGACGCTGATACCCAATAGCTATCTTAGAATTTTGAGCTGAGAACTTATCAGGTTCTCTCACGCAATGACAAAATGCATCCGTTGAAAACATAGTCCAATTAAATTGTTCCTTATTCCAATTAATTCACTCTAATCATTTATTCAGAAGAGAGCTCTGCGTATAAAGATAAGTTTGGTGATAATGCTATAAATTAGGAATTGATAGTCTTCATCTGTTTGGCAAGTACTTGCTAAGCTCCTTGTCAGGTTTAAGTGTTTCACCGGTGCCTCTTCTATACTGGTGCGCCTGTGCGATTTATGGAACTTGATTAAGAGCTTTACGAAAATCAATTCATCAATTATAACAAGCGGCCTGCTGAGGGAAGAATTCCGAGGAGGTCTGATTATAAGGCCCAAATTAGACAGATTTTATTGAAATGTAAATAGTATCTTTTTCTTGAGATAAGTTGTCACCTAAAATAAAAATGTTTCTATTTTAGATGCTGATGATTCTCGAATAGGATAAATCAATCCACTGTCTCTGTGCATGGCACTCATATGGTGACATTCTGTGCATGGCACTCATATGGTGACATTCGGCTTTCTTGTTGATTAAGATACATATTCAGTTACAGTATTAAAACAAAATATGCATAGATTTCATTGGAATAATTTTATCTGCATGTAACACAATTGATTTTATTTGTCTACTTGCAGTAAAATTAGCTGTCAAAAATAAACGGAATGCTATCTAACTTGGCTTCGTTAATTCAAGGTAAATAATTTAATTTATACGAAATGTTTTTATAAATAGAAACTATTCACAAATCCCTTACTCAAACATTAAACGATTATACCAAAAATTTACAGTCAGTGACGAAACTGAGAATTATTGCGACTCCCACCTCGACGCAAGCGTACTAAGCACTGAAGACTATCGGGCAGTTCACTTAGTGCTTTTTGAAGTCTGGATCATGTCAGACAGACTAGAACATAAACAAAACAAAAGAAAACACATGTGCCAGTTGCAGGGGAGTATATTTGCCCGCTGCATATTCTTATATGTATCTGAGCAACGTACATTGGAAAATAATATATCAGTTTATCTCGAAATAATATTTGATTTTCTACGAAATTTTATGTAGCAATGTTATGTACAACCCATGTAATCTCAGAATAAACCTGAAGCACAAGCTGCAAATTCAGTAAAACTTATATTCTTTAGCTGAAATCAGGAAGAATGGTATAATGTCAGAGAATCTTCTCTTCCACGCTTTCTAAAAGAGCAAGCTGAAAATTAGGTACTTGGATATGCTCAGTGAATCTTGAGTGATATGTGGATATGTTCAATGTATCATGACTGATAAGGGAATATGCACAATGTATCATGACTAATATGGGGATATGCTAAATGTATCAGGACTAATATCATGATGACCAGTATGGGGATTTGCTAAATGCATCGTAACTAAAATCGGGATTTTGAGCACGAGTTTCAATTTCATTGTCAGCACTTTTTAGTATTACTGTGTCTAAATTTATGAGAGACAGGGGTGGGGTGAAGCTGTTAAAGCAAGAATGCAAACGTATTTGCTCATGGCGAACTTATGTTCAAGTAAATATGAGGACAAATACCTGTATATGAATTAAACTAATTGCTCCCTTTGTATTGTGACTCCCTAATGATGATGTCCATCGTATCGGAGTAGAATATATCAAGTTGTCATGATCCAAATCCGTTTCATATTTTTTTAAATACTTGTATTCAGGTATGTTCCCTTTATCATCTGGTAGATCACCTAACAAGAGGTCAAGCTGGGCTCGATATCGCTCACCTGTCTTACGTAACTAAAAGTGGACAATTTTACAAAGACTGGCTTATGTTGTATTGTAAGAAAACAACTTATGTGTATCTTCCAAACTTTATAATGTCTATTTTACTTACAATACCAAGGTCTAGTAAAAGACATTTCCAGACATAAAAACACAATTAATGCATATAGTTTCTTGTTTATGACAGAGGTCATCTAGTGTCTTGAGGATATCAACCTACTAACCAAATTCGCATCGAAATACAAATTACACAGCGATCTCCAACCTTCAAGAGCACTTGATGTAGCAAGAGATGGTGACTATCAGCGACTGATTAACACAAATGCCAACTCTGAGAACGTATACTAGTTTATAAGCTGAGCAGTCTTTGCCGAAATGCAATCACAGAACATACAAATAAGACAAAAACAATAAACCATAAAAGACAGTGCTGTGTGCACGAAAGTTTATATTTGTACATGTCTAATGGAAGCGTTATTTGAAAGTGTTAGCTGTCACGCCTTATTCATTTGAACTTCAATGACAGTGAGGAATAGCAGTATTATGTCTAATGTGATTCGTATTTTAGAAGCACAAACACAACACATTGTTTCACAGTTCAAGACACTGCTTAAGAATTATTTGGAAATTAACGTTGGTTAAACAATGTTATAACTCAGATAAATACACCACGATAGGATTTCAGCAAATATGTTTGTGATTAAAAGTTAGACTAGAAATGCTTTTCGTGGTGGCGATTAATACCTATGACAGCAACAAGTTTATTTTAAACGTCATTCAATCATTCAATAACCTTAACCGATGACATCTCAAAATTTTAACATATAGTATGCATCTGATACGCCTTTAAGAGTGACCATCGGTAATAAAGTGACCCAATACTGTATCTAAAGATATTTCATGCTATCATCAAGAAGTTGAAAATTCCAGAATGTCTGTCGTATGTCGCTGTACAGGAGTTTTTATGAAAATGTTGGGTACGTAGTTCATACAGGTCAAAATAAATATGCATTGCGTGAGTAGACACAGCAAACCTTTCAACAGGATAGCTCAAGTAAACGTCTTAATATAGACCTTTCATAAATTACATTAAATTTTCTAACGGTACTTGCATTTGTCATTTACCAAACAAAAATGAAAGATATTAACGAATATGCGTCAGCAAAGTAACTACTAAATTCAATACAGTCATGAATTCAGTTTATATCATGCGAGAAGCCAAAAGAGGAGGAATGGTACTAATTTGTTCATGTCTTCCTGTGTTCTCTCAGCTTTCTTTTCATATTTTCATGTACGTTTTGTTTTCCATTGTTATTATATTGTTGTAACTTTCAATGTCTTTCTGTATTTCGATTTAAATGTGTATTTATTATTCACTTTTGCTATCAAGAGGGATGCCATAAAGAATCTACGCTCAGCTCTTAGTGCGTATGTGCAGTCATTGCATAGTTTATGCATCTGTACCATGTTTTCCTTATTTTTTGCTGTCTTCTTTACTCCGTTGTTGCTCTCACTTACTTCCACTTTTTTTACATGTTAATTTCTGAATATTCTAAAATTGAAATCCTTTACTTCAGTTAAAATTCATCGAGTTCTCTTACTTGGTGTTTTGTTTTTATGTGCTCATATTGTTTACCCAATAGTTTACAAATATTAAAGTAGTGCATGTACAAAAAATGACCTAGCTTGATTCTACCTTTATTTTTGTGTGTTTTCTTTGAGTTTACATATTTTGTTTAGGAATCACCCATTTTCATACTACTCCTTCTTTGAAAAGTTCAATTTGGTATAGGTTGTATATAACCCGCAGTTTGAATATTACTAGTAATATATTCACAAATTCTTAATGGTGAAACTGTGTTAATGAGAATATTTCTTTTTATATTTAGACTAACGTTAGAAGATAAAACTGGCAAATGCAATAATTTCAGCCCAATTTACTGTAAACGTCACGTCAACCTGTCGTTTCTGATAATGTTTTTATAATACATGTTTCAAAATATAGGTTCAAAGCATTTTCAGTTGACAAATGTTTCAGTCAACTAGTTAGTGGCTAATTCCATTTTTGGTGTGTGTGTGTTGTTTTATTTGTATTTTTTATTTGTTTATTTATTTTTTAACAGTAAACTACTCTGAATTTGTTCATTGGTGCCTTGGGACCACCTAAGCGCATTCCGACAGAGTGATAGAGCATAGCATACAATTCTTCTTTTTATTTATTTATTTTGTTTTTTTATAAAAATGTGTGGGAAAATATCAGTTGTCTTCAGCAGACTGCTAAAGATTGCCTGAGAACGAAAAGTCCTCAAAATTTTGCATTTGAAACTATAAACAAAACAAGCTTAATCAATTATTTCATACTGCACATAATTTTTCTGCTTCTTGACGTGCAGCAAATAATATCTATTTAAACCTTTGATACTAGTAACCATAAATGACTGAGTCGGTTACGCTGATTTGACTTATCCACTCTTCTTGCGTCAGCTTTACCCAAACATCGAAATTTAATTTGCTGCTTGGCGGAATTTTTATAAAACTAATTTTTGCAGGTGCATGGTTCATAATGTATAAGAGCAGCGATAATACACAGTTTGTTGTATGCATAGGTTTGAGTCAGCACCCAGCAAAGATTGTGAACTCCTTGACTCAATACTCCTCTCTTGCGCACAGACAGACAGTACCGGATTAAACCCTATGGAGGCTCTTTCGCCCTTAGTAGTCGAAATCTTGATCCCTAGGCCGGTGCCTACTCTGCCTATTGGGTAATCCAGCACTGCCGGCAGACGTTTCTATACATCAAACCTGTATTTTCAATATAATGATATACGTTGATCGAGATTTTATTGTCTCAGTGGCGTTATTACAAAATTCATCTGCAAGCAGTTTGAATTCGATGGAGTAGCAAAATAAAAAATATATACAGTATTTGAATTCACGAGTTTATTCCCAGCGGGTAGGAACTACAAATAAATCCTTTATCCTTGCAAAACTCTATAAATGTTTTTAAAGTCTTTAAAAAATAAATATATCTCTATCTTTACATTTCAAAGATTTATTAATTTTTTTAACCGTGTCCCTTGCCTTCGCTGTCTTTTTACCAAAATTCCGACTGCTGCTCCTTCTGCAAATTATTTGTTACTATTTTGTGCCATAATTTCCATCGCTCTGTCCTGGATGCCCGGATCAATGCCCATAGTATAGCATAATTAATGTGGTCTCAATAGTAACGGTATTTAACTCAGCTTCAATTACAAAGGACAAGGCATTGCAGAATATGTATGTTGATTTAATAACCATCACAATGTTGAAGTAAATTTAACCAAGGCCATTCAAAGGCTCTTTTGAGCTCCGCATCCTCTTTATTCGCTGCTCTTAAATACATCTGACTCCAGTTTCAGAACATAGAAAACTTACCAACTGAAAAGAACAACCCTTCTCTTGTGTCTTTTCCATTGTAAATAATGCGTGTTAACGATAAGCATTCTGTAAGACGAATAATAATTACTTGTTTATAAACTTGTTTGTTTTTATGACTTTAAATGAACGTGTTTTGAAACGATACATATATATTATATTGTGATAGATTGGTTGCAAAATTAGCAAAGATCGCTTTAAATTGATGCATATTTTAATTTTTAAATTCCTTGAGGTACATTTGCATATTATTGAAAGAGTGAGAAATTTATCTGGAAGTGATGATAAAACAATCGAGAATGTGTCATAAAGAAGATGCTAAGAATGCACAACAGACACAATTTATTCTGAATACAACTTGAGCTCTTAAGTTATTAAGTCCATCATATCCTTGTAAGACATATTTCATTGACCATTTCCAGGTATCATGTTTCATGTTGGGGTTTGAGCTAGAGCTTCAATTTCTTGCCTGGCCTGGAAATCATAAAGTTCTTAAGCATGAGTCTAAGCTTGGGTTTTCATTATCAACCAATGAGACAAAACCTTTCAGATGTACTATCATTTGTGATTGGTTAAATCAAAATTTTAAGATCCTGAAACTATAATAATAAAATATGTTGTCGATTTTGTGTACTTCATGAAATGTGTCATTTATAATTTTTTGAATAGGTAAATAAAAGATTTATTCCTGAAGGAAAATTCATCTACGTGTTGAAATTAAATTGATGTAGCATAGTAATGTTCAAATAGTTTTGTGTAGCATGTTGAAAATTCACTTGATTAGCGTGACCAGGTACAGTTATATTTTTGCGTGTGGTGTTGTATGTTGTAGTGCACTTACATTTTAGCGTACGGTTTAGCATCATAAAGTGATTTATATAATGTATGGTCGGTCTAGCATGATAAAATACAGCTATATTTGGTGCATGGTTTACCGTGATAAGTACATCTGTATCTCAGCATATTGGGCAAAATTATATTTTAACGTACGATGTAGCATGACGAAATACAGCCATATTTTAGCATATAGGGTAGCATACTGAAGTCCAGTAACATCCTAGCGTATGATGGTAAGGTCAAGTTATATTTTATGTGTAGCATGATGAAAGTACATGTATATTTTAGAGCAGGGTGTAGTAGCGCATGCTGTGGCTCAGTGAAAGTACAGGTATGTTTAGCGTATAGTGTGGCATGATGAAAGTAGCGTATTGTATCGTGTTGTATGTCCTGATGAAAGTACAGGCATTTTTTAAAGTACAGGTATGTTTTAGCGTATTGTGTAGCTTGTTGAAAGTAGCGTATAGTGTGACATGATGAAAGTACAGGTATGTTTTAGCGTATGGTGTGGCATGATGAAAGTAGCGTATGGTGTGACTTGATGAAAGTACATGTATGTTTTAGCGTATTGTGTAGCTTGTTGAAAGTAGCGTATGGTGTGACTTGATGAAAATACAGGTATGTTTTAGCGTATGGTGTGGCATGATGAAAGTACAGGTATGTTTTAGCGTATTGTGTAGCTTGTTGAAAGTAGCGCATGATTTGACTTGATGAAAGTACAGGTATGTTTTAGCGTATGGTGTTGCATGATGAAAGTAGCGTATGGTGTGACTTGATGAAAGTACAGGTATATTTTAGCGTATGGAGTGGCTTAATTAAAGTACAGGTATGTTTTAGCGTATGGTGTAGCTTGTTGAAAGTAGCGTATGGTGTGACTTGATGAAAGTACAGGTATGTTTTAGCGTACCGTGGGGCATGATGAAAGTACAGGTATGTTTTAGCGTATGGAGTGGCTTAATTAAAGTACAGGTATGTTTTAGCGTATGGTGTAGCTTGTTGAAAGTAGCGTATGGTGTGACTTGATGAAAGTACAGGTATGTTTTAGCGTATGGTGTGACTTGATGAAAGTACAGGCATGTTTTAGCGTATGGTGTTGTATGATGAAAGTAGCGTATGGTGTGACTTGATGAAAGTACAGGTATGTTTTAGCGTATGGAGTGGCTTAATTAAAGTACAGGTATGTTTTAGCGTATGGTGTGGCTTAATTAAAGTACAGTTATATGTTAACGTATGGTGTGTCATCATCATTTGCACTTACATTTTAGGGTATCGTGGGGAATGATGAAAGTACAGTTATATTTTAACGTATTGTGTGACATGATGAAATTACAGTTATGTTTTACCGTATCGTGTGACATGATGAAAGTACAGTTATGTTTTTACGTATGGTGTGAGTTGATGATGTGCACTTACATTTTAAAGTATTTTGGGGAATGATAAAGAAGACTTATATTTTAGTCTTTGATCTGGCATGATGAAGTACGCATTTTTAGCGTGTTCATCACTATGCTTGTTTTTTCACAAAAATTGCCCCCCTTTGTGCAAAGAATGTAATCAAAATTTTCAACCAACATAAAACATGATAGTGATGTTGGAACAGCATGTTTTAGTCGTTGATATTATCTAACACAATACGATTTAGGCACTGACAAATGAGAGGCACAGGAGATGTTTCGTTTTTCATATTTTCACGTCCACAACTTATTTGTTGCCATTAAATCTGCTATATAAAAAGAACAAATTGTGTCCAGATAGGTATGTAATATTCACATATATAATGTGTCATCATTATATATTATGATATCATCGAAAGTGTACAGCATATACATGTTATTGCACCATTGTATAGCACATACATGTTACTGTACCACTGTACAGCATATATATGCTATTGCACCACTGTACAGCATATACATGCTATTGCACCATTGTACAGCATATACATGCAATTGCACCATTGTACAGCATATACATGTCATTGCACCATTGTTCAGAATATACATGCTATTGCACCAATGTACAGCATATACATGTTATTGCACCATTGTACATCATATACATGTTATTGCACCATTGTACAGCATATACATGTTATTGCACCATTGTACAGCATATACATGTTATTGCACCTTTGTACAGCATATACATGTTATTGCACCATTGTACAGCATATACATGTTATTGCACCATTGTACAGCATACACATGTTATTGCACCATTGTACAGCATATACATGTTATTGCACCATTGTACAGCATATACATGTTATTGCACCATTGTACAGCATATACATGTTATTGCACCATTGTACAGCATATACATGTTATTGCACCACTGTACAGCATATGCATGTTTTGTATGTTTTATACATCATATGCATGTTCTTCTATACCTTTGTACATCATATACACGCTCCTTTGTACGTTTTGTGCTAGAGTCGTCTCTCATAACAGTTTAAGATCTAAAATGGTCTGAAATGTCTGTAAAATAATATTGTTTTTCCACTTCGTATCATGACATTATTCCATAAAAAAGTCTGAGCTTCTCTTACTGATGTAACTTGGTTATGAACACCATTCCGCCACTGCATAATAGCCAAATCCTACTAGATATCGATTTAAGGTAATGATTGAAGAGTAATTAGGAGATACCTTATTAAAATATACGTTCCTACTATTTAAAATATTGCGTGAATTATCCCTCACCCACCCCACTCCAAGGTATGCACAATGGAAGGCAAATTCAAATGCTAGAGATCTGAACTAGTTCGAGTTAAATGCCACAAATTTTGTGATGCCAGTCTTTTGTATTACTCTTTACGCACCTTGATAATGCCTCTTCCCTTAAGAATAAACATCCAAAAGACATAACTGAACGTTCAGGTTTGTATTTATTTAGTTTTCAATTAGATGATTTAATAGTCCAATAAGTTAAAGATATGCATTATTCATTCAACGCGTTGTGCTGATCATACATCAAAGATCCTTAAATCTATGCCGTCTGATAGAATCTTAAAATGAAGTTATAGAGCTTACTTTGATAAAGTGATGTGCACTATATCTAATACTAGGTATTTTCTAGCATTGGACTTCTGACTGTTAAATTGCATTTACGCCGACATACAGAATTCTTATACAATACGTTCAAAGGCGCAATAATAAAACTGTGCAAAGTTATAGCAACAACCACAGATCTTCCTAGACTGTAACGTGTTTCAACGTTTTAAATGCAATATTGATGGAGGGAAGTTTTATTTTCAGATATAGGTTTTTTCACGTTACGTTTGGTACAGTACTTTTCGAATTAAGGCATAGTTATGCAATTGTTTTCGAATAGGAGATACATTTAATGGAGTGATAAAATAGAGTCTGAAATATTTTCAATAAATGCATTCTACAAAATGTACAATTAGTTTTATTGCAATACTTACTGGCAGATAATTTATAGAACAGTCATGTAGCTGCAGGTAAATTGGAAGTTGTCGAGTAAAAAATATCGGCAGATGTTTGATTAGAACTCAGTGCCATACATAATAACAACTTTAACGATGTTTAAATTCTACTTTTTAATTTATCATTAATTACAAATGACATGATTGTATCTTCATTAACACACGACTAGATGTTTTGACTTTAACATTATTAGACTATTTCATCTGTACCGAGAAAGAGTGAGAGTATTGCTAAATAACATCAAAATAAAAGTGAACATACACTTCCACGAGTTCGAAATTCAAAGTAAAGACCTTAAACTTCTTCAAAAAGTCATTAAAATAATAGAAAAAGATATTAAACCTCTTCAAGTGTTTTTCAAATGAAAGGTAAAGGTATTACAAATAAAGATAAGGATTGAGCAACATACTTAATTTAAAATACATACCCGGCACGATTAAAACCCAATGACATGTTAAGAACTTTAACGATGTCTACATTCTGCATTTTAATTTAGCATTGATTATGAATGACATCATTGTATCTTCATTAACACCCGACTTCGCGTTCATATGAAAGTCTAAGCTTTACACTAGTGGTATATCATCCAAAAGCTTATAGCCCAGGTGAAAATTAAACACAAGAAACAAAAAAGTATTTGTCTCACCAGCACTGAAGTTGTTCAAGGATGCTGTTAGCATCCGAAACCTCTGTGGTCATAAGATAAACATAGCAGCTTAGCAAAAACCAACAAAAGGTGAGATGTATGTCGCTGTGAACTTTGTGTATCTTAAAGGTGTGTTACAAACGAAGTTGAATTGAAAACCCTTAGTGTATGTCATGAACACGTAAACTGGCAGTTGTTGTATCGACAATTGTTTTCTTCACCTGGTTCGGAATGTAGTAAACATGCAGTTTATAATGCTATGACCAAATGGATTCTTAGTACATATGACAAAAGGGATTTTAGTGTGGGAAAATGTAAAATATACAGCAGTACCAATATCAGGTTTTTAACTAGTAATTATAGGTTACTGCATCTGCATGGGAAAATATGAACGAGTTTTGGGATGGAATACTGCACGACCTTGAAAGTGCAGTATATCCTACCGACAAAACGAGTTCATATTTTCCCATACAAATGCAGAAACCTTTTTATTATATGCTCATTTTTTTAATTCTACTTAAGGTTTAATTATATAAACACAATACACTACAAGAAACAACGTAAATGAATGTATGCCGCATTCCAAACTAATATGTGTAAATTGCATATTCATCATTACACAAATCAACATTATCACTGCGCACATAACTCCGCCCAGATAAATTTGAACTTAGTCGCGCGCTCGACATTACTTTCGAAAGAAAATGGCGTGTCTAGTTAAAATTGAAAATTGGAGTCATATTGTGAATGAATGTGCATTGCAACAGCTTTTCCATTTAATCTGGAATGAATAGATTTTGGTATTTTTCTCGATTCTAGGAAATTTAGTGTTTATGGACTGGATTTGCATGTGACGATTCCATTTGAAATGCATGAGATTTAATAAGCTAGGGAGAAGCGTGTTGACATCTGCAAATGTGTTTCTGTTTTTGTCATTGAATGTTTGAAATCATAATGTGGGAAAAATATGAAGTCTTTCAATTGCAATTATCAAAAAGACGCTATGGAATTTAATGCTTATTTCATTTTGAGTGCAGTAAGGTGGATGCAATTGCTCTTATCATCGAAATTACAGCACAATTTTGAAATGTGTAATCCAGATTGAAAACCTATGACATGGCTCATGTAATTCAGATTTGCAGAATTAAGAAAATACATTTTGAGGAAATTCAGGATGTAAAACTGTAAATATATTTTATTTTGCGATTCTTATCACCAGCTAAAGAAGAGAGTATATTACTTGTCACTTGTATGTTATTTGTAAGGACCTTATCTTGCGTCTGTTATATACTGTAGCTAGCCTATATCCGTAACATTGTGCCAACGCGGAATGTGGCAAAACAGCTGGTATGTGGCAGTCAGCGAAACATCTGTTTTAGTTCATTCAGAAACAAATTTAAACAACCACAACGTAAAGAGCCTCTTACTTGAGTGTACATGATTTGTGTACAAATCAAAAGTGCTGGCGTTTGCATCCATTTTTTGTTTACAACAGAAAGTAGTTCCTTAGTAGTGAAGGGGGATATTATAGCGTCAATGGGACTTATCATTAAAAATACCCCTGGGAACATATAGCGTCAAGGGAAATTTAACATGGAGAAAAATCGTGGGAACATATAGCGTCAAGGGAAATTAACATGGAGAAAAATCGTGGGACTGTTGAGCGTCAAGGGGATTTGAACATGGGAATAGGGGACTGTATAGCGTCAAAGGAATTTAAACAGGGTGGGACTGTATAGCGTCAAGGGAAATGGAACATGGGATTTTTTTAAAAAAAATTTAAAAAAAAAAAAAAAATAAGAAAGGGGTAGGCAATTCAAAGGCTATCTCTTTTCGAGAAATATGGCTGGCCCTGAAAAGGGCCTTTGGGTTTATGTTAATGTATTCATTAACATAAAGGGCACCGTATTGGTCTTCTTCTTGTCCTTAGGCTGCGTCTCACTGTTGGCCCGTAAACCAGCACTCTTTTCAGGCATCCTTGTCTTTCAACGTAGATCCTACGTATCCACAGGCTGGTGTTTGTCCTGTGGACAACGGTCCACTTGGATCGGACATACATAAGCAAGTCTGTCCGAAACATCATGGAAGACACAAGGGTAGATGACTCAACTGTGGTCCACATCTTGAAGCGACGAGAACAGGTGAATCAATGCACTGAACTGCGCTTATTTATAGGTACAGGTAGGATTGAAACGGATTGAGTTCATTCACCAATCCGAACACGCGTTACAAAATTCAGTCAGCCCGCATCCAATCCGAAGAGAGCAGTCTGTGACGTCACGTAGTCTATATAGATTCGCTAGCGCTTGTGTGCAGTCAATCTATGCGACAGTGATTCAACATGACGGAAACTCAGAAAACGATCCAATGGGGTGCACCAACAGGGGAGACCTCCCAAGGGAACCCGGACTTACTTTCAGAAGAGGTGAATTGGGATTTTGTGGATTTTCTCTCCTCGCAAGAATTTGTTCCGGAACCTTCGTTACCTTCTTTATTACCGCAAGTGGAGAATTTTAGACAGAGACAGAAAGAAGAATTGGAGAAATTTATACAACGACAAAAGGAAGCGGAACAGGCTTTTCTCCTACAGCAACAGCAACAAGAAGAAGAGGTAAGAAGAAAACAACAGCAACAACAGCAAGAAGTAGCAGCAAAGAAACAAGAGGGTGAAAATCAAACGGTCACGGTACTGTTGGACATTTTAGCGGAGTTAAGAAGTCTGAAACAAATGTATCAGACTTCTTTATCACGACCGAAGAGAATACGACCTTCCCGAGCTAAACACGTCAACCCTGGGACTAAGCCTACCGTACCACCCTTAGTGATTTCAACCCAATCATCATCAACATTACGCAGTTCAGAAGTAGGCCTTGGCCGTGGCAAAGGCATAAGGCAGTTAAAGTTGATTGCTTAAACTCACCCCTACACCATAAAGAGAAAAAAGGCCCTTTTCAGGGCCACCCACATTTCTCGAAAAGAAATACAATTTCAATTTGCCAATAACTCAAAAAAAAAAAAAAACCACCCATTTTACCTTTATAGTACGTGTCTGTGTATGAGTGCGTGAGTGTACGTTCTTATTTTAAAATCAAAACTAAAAGACTCTTACCTTATATCATTCATTTATTCTTTTATCCATTTTTTTACAATCCAATTCACAATTCACAACACAACACTTTAATAAAAAAGTTCATTGACTTCTTCTTTCTCCTTGTTTAGTCTCTCTGTTTTTTGAATTTCTTCACCGTCTTTTCCTCATTTTCTTCCCTTCTTCTTTTCTTTTTCTCCTGTTTCTTTGCCTCTTGTAAATAGAATTGTCTTTTTTCTTCCTCTTCTTCTGAAGAATTCCTCTCTTCATCCGAAGAATCCCTCTCTTCTTCTGAAGAATCCCTCTTTTCTTCTGACTCCTCTTGTTTCTTTTTTGGGCAATCTGGAGACCAATGTCCTTTTTCTTTACAATAATAACAGGTATCTTGACTTTTGTCTTTTTTAGTCCCTGTTTTTGTTCTTTTTTGACGGTCTGGACACTCTGAAGACCAATGCCCTTTCTTCTGACAGATATAGCAAGTATCTTGACTTTTATCTCTAAAGGAAGGAGAGTAGTCCGTAGGCTGGTCTGAAGAGAATTTTCTAATGACCCCTCGCAAAGCTCTGACGAAACGTTCCATCTGGTTAGTCTCTTCCATCGTTGTGCTCGGCTTGAGAGTGAAATGAATAGTGAAAGGACAAGACACACACCCTTTTATATACGCTGGTATGCTATGACTATAAAGTAGTTCATGGTGTTTGAACTTGAGTCATTTGACTTTTTGCTTTCAAGATGAAACGATCTAATTCATTCGAGAAGAAAGAAGAAGAAAGAAGTAAGAGGCAGAAACGTGATCTATCGCCTCGTACCAGGGCTGAAATCTTGGCACAAATTCATGCCAGTGATTTTGAAGAGGACATGAGTGAACCAGAATCAGAACCCTCTAAACAAATTTCACCACCCTTAGTTAACCCTGAAAAGTACTATTCCATTCGAGAGACGGAAAAGCGCTCCTCTAGAAAATTTAGAACTACGGCTTACAAATACACGGTGAAGTTTAAAGATTTCAAGGCTGAAGTGCCGTTAGAGAAAGCAGAAGTGTTTATCACTGGGGTGTGGGATTCTTTGCTCACTGCACTCAAGCAACAATGTCAACCCAAAGAAGACGATCGCTTGAGACTTTCCATACAACACGACGGTTTGAAATCCCCTGTTTGGATCGAGTTTAGCACCCCTGCAGAATTGACCGCTTCCAAAGTCATGGACAAGATTCAAAACGTGCAACAATCTAATGACCAGTTTGACATCACCGATGGAAAAGCCACATTGGACATGACCCACGTCTCTCCTCCTCAAGGGACCGGACGCAAAAAGATGTTATTGGTGAACGACCTTCGCAGCATTAAGCGTAGCCTTGTCCAAATTCACAACCCTCATGATCAGATGTGTTTAGCCCGTGCCATCGTGGTGGGACGAACCTATGCCAACAAGAACGACACGGTAGAATGGAAAAGAACCTGGAAAACTATTCAACAATCCGACCGAGCCAAACAACGAAACGAAGCAGAACTTCTGTTACAACAAGCCGGACTGTCCAAAGACACACCCTGTGGCATTCCTGAGATGCAAAAATTGCAAGATGCCCTAGCTCCACGTTACACCTTGAAAGTGCACCCTCAAGAAGTGCGCGGGTCTTTGTTGTTTCGAGGGCAAGACTTTAAGGACGGAAAATACATTCATGTTTATTATCACGATGACCATTTCGATACCATTACCACTATCACCGGATTCCTGGGATACGGTTATTACTGTGAGAAATGTGACCATGGTTATAATAATCGAGAGCAACACAAGCATTGTGGATCGAAATGCTCAGGATGTTTGGCCTCTTCACCCTGTCTGAGCGAAGAACCAGTGCCTTGTTCAACTTGTCTGCGCACGTTTGTTAGCCCTACCTGTTACCAACAACATCTGAAGACGCAAGGTTCACAGAAGAAATGTGCTTGTCAACTTCTGAGATTGTGCCCTACGTGTGAACAAGTCATACGTACCAATAATACCAAGGCACACGTATGTTCAGGAAAGAAAAAATGTCACATTTGTCACCACATCGTGGACTTGGAACACGAATGTTACGTGCAAAAATACCAACCCCCACCAGAGAAAGAGGACGGTCACAAGAAGAAAGGCAATTTCATCTTTTTCGATTTCGAATGCATGCAAGAAACCGGCATTCACATTCCTAATTTCTGCGTGGCTCATCGAGCGTGCGAGAAGTGCATTCAAGAACCTATCTTCAGTCATTGCCCTCACTGCAGCAAGATTCCTGGAGGACGTGAAAAAATCTTTCGGGGACGGAACACGCTAGCCGATTTTGCCCAATGGGTCTTAGACCCCGTCGACAAGACGTGAAGTCAAGAGGACATCGAACGTTACGGAGATTGTCATCGTCATGCCACGGTGATGGCTCACAATTTCTCCGGATACGATGGACAGTTTCTTTTGAGGTACTATACGGAACAAGGCACCGAGCGTCCTAAAGTGACTTTGAACGGAGCCAAAATCATTTTCATGCAAGTGGGACAAGTGCAGTTTAAAGATTCGATGAGCTATTTGGCCATGCCTTTGAGTCGAATGCCTAAAACGTTTGGAATGACAGAAATGGCTAAAGGTTATTTTCCACACTTTTTCAATACGGAAGCCAATCAACATGCCGTTCTACCCCATTTACCCGAGGCTCACTATTACGACCCCGACAACATGCGTACCGAACAACGAGAAGCTTTCTACGCTTGGTACCAGGCTCACGCCTCGGACCCTTTCGACTTTCAGGAAGAAATGCTAAAGTATTGTCGTTCCGACGTGGACATTTTACGGCGTTGCTGTGGAAAATTTCGAGAACTGTTCATGGAACACGGAGGGGTCGATCCTTTGAAAGAAGCTTGCACCATTGCCAAAGCGTGTTCCTTAGTGTATCGACAACGATTCATGCCTGAAAACACCGTGGCTGTCATCAGTCCTCAAACGACCCACTATGTCAAACGTCAATACTCGGTCAAAGCCCTACGTTGGTTACATTACTTGTGCGACAAGGAAGACAAGTGGATTCAGCATGCCCGCAACGGAGGGGGCGAAAAGACCATCGGAACGTATTCGGTCGATGGCTGGGACTTAGAAAACCCCAAGATCGTGTACGAGTTTAACGGTTGCTTATTTCACGGATGTCCCGTCTGTTACCCTGACCGTGGCACTAAAAATCAGTTTTTGCAACGAACCATGGAAGACTTGTACCAGGACACTTGTCAGCGGCGCCTAAAGTTAGAACAGCAAGGATACCAAGTGGTGGAAATGTGGGAACACGAGTACGATCACCGTATGAAAACCGATCCCGAGTTTAAACGCCTTGTGGAAAGTTACCAGTTCATGGATCCGCTGAACCCGAGGGATAGTTTGTACGGAGGAAGGACCAATGCCACCTGTTTGCTGTACCAAGCCGACGAAGAGAAAGGAGAAGAAATCAAATACTTGGACGTGTGTTCGCTGTATCCCTACGTGTGCAAATATTGTCGCTTTCCTGTAGGGCACCCGCAATTGTTCACGGAACACATCGACCTGAAAAACATTCGACAATACGAAGGCTTGATCAAGTGCAAAGTTTTGCCTCCCACGAACCTATACCATCCCGTCTTACCTCACCATTGTCAAGGCAAACTGATGTTTCCATTGTGCCGTACTTGTGCCGAAACGTGCAACCAAGACCAACCTTGCCATCACAGCCAGGAAGAACGTGCCTTGACGGGAACCTGGGTCAGCGTGGAATTGTTCAAAGCTCTGGACATGGGATACCAACGGTTAGAAGTGTACGAAATTTGTCACTTTCCCAAGACACAGCAATACCGCAAGGGTGACCCCACGCAGAAAGGCATTTTCGCCGACTACGTGGATGCCTTTTTGAAACTGAAGCAAGAAGCCAGCGGCTATCCTTCCTGGTGTCACACTCCCGAAGACCAAATACAATTCAAAGAGAAATACTACGAACAAGAAGGCATCACTTTAGACCACATCGAGAAAAACGAAGGCAGGCGATCGTTTGCCAAAGTGATGTTAAATTGCTTGTGGGGTAAAATGGCACAACGACCGTGTTTACCCAAGACGGAATATTTGACAGAACCTTCCCGCTACTTCCAGATGATTCACGACAAAACCAAATACATGAAACACGTGGACGTCGTTCGAGAGAATTTGATCTTGGTCAATTACGAAGAAGATCTGGACTTTGTACAAGACGACCCTTTTGGAAATGTCATCATTGCGGCTTACGTGACAGCCCATGCTCGCTTAAAATTGTACGAAGCTTTAGAACTGTTAGGGGAACGCGTCCTGTACTTTGACACGGACAGTTGCATTTACATCCATCACCCGATTCAACATCACCCTAACATTGAAGGAGACCGTTTAGGAGCCTGGACAGACGAGCATCCCGACGACAAGATTTTAAGTTTCGTCAGTGGCGGTCCCAAAAATTACGGCTACGAATACCGGGACAAACAAGGAGAAGTGCACACGACGTGCAAAGTGAAAGGACTGACTGTGAATTATCGTACCAGTCGTGTGGTCAACTTTGGGGTATTGAAAGAAGCCTTGCAATCGGGAGAGGATGGAAACTTTAAAGTGACCACCTATCAACCGAACAAAATTGTACGTTTACCCACTCACCACATCGTCAGTCGACCCTTGGAAAAAGTCTATCAAATCGTGTACCAGAAGCGAGTTCGACTTCCCAATCATTTCACCTTACCGTATGGACACGTTGGTATAAAACATTGGTTGTAAGAGGATAGCCACCCACTAGAAAGATGACTTCGCCACAGCAAGAATCGAGTGAGAAACCCGATGAGAACTCCAAGTTCAAACCCTACCATTTTCCAGTCTTCTTACCTGACTATTGTGATTGTGCCCGTCGATTGGACACGTTTCAGAAATGGCCTACGGATAGGGAAGGATTACCTTCTTCGCATGTTTTAGCTAGAACAGGATTTGTCTACTTGGGACCTGAGTCAGGATTGGGATACGAGGTACAGTGTTTCGCTTGCGGACTGAAGTTACGAATGGATCTATGTATCTATAAAGATTCAGCTATTCTGGAACATACTCGATGGTCTCCGCACTGCCCTTACCTTTCTATGGCCTTTCCACCCATTACACTACGGTACAATGTTGACGGTACCTTAGAGACGGTACCTTCCGAAACAAGACATAAGAAACGTAAAAAAGGAAAGATGTACAAGCTGGAGACTGCATTGCGACTAGTATAAAAAAGGGCTATGGTCAAGATCAATAGTTCATTGTGACTACCAAGACCGAGCGAACAAGATGAATACTTTAAAAGAGACATCGTTCCAGTTTGGGGATTGTAAAAAAGTTGTATCTTCCTCTAGTGTGACTAATACTGGATGGATAAGACCCAGGCATTGCGACGGAAAATGTCCGGAAGGAAACTGCGATTGTCCATGTGGTTACCATTGTAATTGCGTAACGGAGTTTGCAGACGAGTGCGATTGTGAGCCTTGCGATGGATACGATGCTGTACCTTGTGACCTGAGCGATGCCGTAAAGCATCATGGGAACTTTAGTGCCCCTACCCCTATCATGGAAAGTGATGCTGTGCGTGTCAAACCTGTGGGATGCGAAAGCGATGCTGCTCGTCCTCTTGGACATTTTACTGGGTTTCGTTTTAAAGGGGAATGTTCATCTTCACGTCTACCCCCCTACGGATGTCATCCAGCCCTGAGCAAACTCCTACCCATGTCACTCAACCCTCATCGAAACGAGCCTGTGAAAGACGAATATTCGTTTCCTGTGCGTTTGTCGGAATACTGCGACTTTGAAAATCGTCTTCAATCGTTCAAAGGAAAATGGCCAAAGTATCTGGGAGGACCGACCCCCGAAGAATTAGCCAGAGCCGGATTTTTCTACTTGGGCGAAGGAGATAAAGTCAAGTGCTTCAGTTGCGGTGTGTTACTTCACCACTGGGAACCGCAAGATTCGGCCTACGTAGAACATGCTCGATGGTCACCGAATTGTCATTACTTACCCTTAGTGGGACCGAGACATTGAAGTAACTTCTTACCATAATAATCTGTTCATGGATACTTTACAAGAGAACATTCGTGCTTTGCCTGTGGAGTTGAGAGAATGCATTTACCGAGAGCTGGTCAAAATACAAGTGAAACGTAAAGAACAATTGCATCCGTTACGTCACCGGTGTTTGAACCACTGGTACCTTCAGGCTATACAAGGACTGATTGAGTTGAAAGTGTTCAATTGGACAGACATTGATCAACGACCTCCTGGTTATAAAAAGGAATGGTTTGGTATTGACGATTCTATCTACTACATTGTAAACGTACTGCATCGAATTCCAGAGGAAGAGTTAACGAATTACCAACATCTTTCACGCAATGTCAACTTGGTGAAAGAGGAAACTTCTGAACGAATTGTAATGTGTAGATTAGTGGTGAAACGATTTAGATTCGACAATGAATTAAAACCATGTTTGTGCAAACAGTACATTTCTTGTGTCAGACCAAAGAGGATTTAGTATGACCTATTCATGGATACTTTACAAGAGAACATTCGTGCCTTGCCTGTGGAATTGAGAGAATACATTTACCGAGAGCTGGTCAAAATACAAGTCAAACGTAAAGAACAATTGCATCCGATACGTCACCAGATCTTTAACCACTGGTACCTGAATGGTATAAGAGAACTGATTCGTCAGAAATTCTTTCAATGGTCAGACATTGTTCAAAACTTTGAGGTCGCTAATGATCGACATGTTCATGATTATGGTTACTTCGAGATTCACCTAGTGCAACGCATTGAGGAAGACAAGTTAAAGGATTACAAACATATTTACGTGGAATCTGCTTAGCGGAAGAGGAAACACCTAAACGAACTCTGACGTTTCGGTTACAGTATGCAAGATTTAGATTCCCTACTGGAGAACGAAGATCTCTGGCTAGAAAGTACGTGTATTGCATCCGAAAAAAAGAGAATATAAAAACAGGCTGCCATGCCACGGTTTATGTCACATGTCATCCAACAGATTCCGTGGAAGGAACTCAATGACCATATTCAAACCGTGGATCATTACCATCAATTATTACAAGAATTGTATCCATTCAATTTGGGACGACAAGTGGTGTGTGTCTTAGTGACTTGTTTTCTGGGATTTCGTTTACCAGCCGATTCTTTGTGGACTCTTTACGCTCAGTACTTACCACCTCCATGGCCTTAAATGGTCACGAAAAACTCCTTTTGCTCAAAGCCTTGCGTTTTCATCTGGATACTTCTCGACCTCAACAGGAAAAAAAGATTCGTCAACTTTTAGCTACCCAAGACGTGTATAACGATGTGTGTGTAGCTTGTGACTTACATCCCCATTGGACAGATGTCCGTGCCTGGAAAGAATGGGGTTTTGAGGCTTGGACCCAAGAAGTGGCCCAGTATGCACGAGAGTTGTTCAAGGAAAAAAGTTACTTTTCAACCCGTGTTAGTGACGGTGCCAGAAGAACCCGTCACCCAGGACAGGACTGTCGTGGACAGGCCTGAAAGACCCTTTCGGGAGGACACTTGTGTGACCTTACCCCCTGTTGAACTGGTTAGAACATTACCCAAAACATGTGGTTGTTGTACAGACACTTGTGTTTATTCCACATTCATAGTTATCATGTGCCTTTTATCCTTGTACTTAAGCCTTTGGCTTTTATGTATTTTTGTCTTTCGTATTCATGTTTGAAAAAAAAAACATTCAATAAACGTGTTCTGAAAAAGTATATAAACTCTTGTCTTGTTTGTTTTTCGTGTCACAAGTGACATTTCTCACACCATGGCTACCTCTACTGTCTCTGCTCCCTCTTCCTCTACTGTCAAAGTCATCGACGAACACTTAGATCGTGCCAGTTGGGAGGCTTTGTATCTTCGCCATCCCTTTAACATGCTCATTGCTGGACCTAGCGGTTCAGGCAAAACCGAATTCGTCAAACGTTTGATCGAACATAAACATCATTTGATCGATCGGCCCCCTCAACGGATCGTGTGGTGTTACAAAGAGTGGCAATCGGCGTACAGCCTCTTGACAGAAAGTCAAGGCGATTCCATCGTGTTTGTGGAAGGCATTCCTAAAGAAGACGACGGCATCGTCTCTGACTCCCGTCAAACCCATTTGGTCATTTTCGACGACATGTTAGGAGAAGACGAAGAAGAAATTAAATTGTGGTTCACGCGCAAAGGGCATCACCGTAATGCCAGTGTCGTTTACATCACCCAAAATTTGTTTCAACAAAGTAAAGCCCATCGCACCATCAGTCTCAATGCGCATTACGTGGTCTTGTTTAAAAGCCCTCGAGATAAATCGCAAGTGCAAGTCTTAGCCAAACAGTTAGGAACGCCTTGGCTGACTCAGGCGTACGACGATGCCACTCAAACACCACACGCCTATTTACTCGTCGATTTGAAACCTACGACCCCCGAGGATTTGCGATTTCGTACCCACTTGTTTCACCACTGGTGCCAAGACGGAGGGCCTGTCCTGTACACGTCTCCGTCCTCGACTTCATTTCACTCCCCATGAAAAAAAAATCTATAAAAACCTCAGACCCTTTTTCGTCTGTCTCACACAGTGTGAACATGACGTCCCTTCAGTCGCATCTTCCCGTCAAATTGATTCGTGCCTTGTATGGCATCAGTCGAGAAAAAGATCCACAAACACGAGCTCGTGTCTTAGAAGCTAGTCTCAAAGAAGTCTTACGATGGTTCACGGTGACGGCACGTCAATTACTCCAAGGAATCATTCAGATTCCTCATCAAACCAAACGCTTTTTCGATCGAAACAAAGTCGCTTTGGTCCAACTGGCCGATCCCCGCATCGACACTCAAACCAAAAAACAAATCATTTTGAAACCTGGAGGGAGCGGTACTCTAGGAGGGGTCATCATTCGCTCACTCTTAAGATGGGATCCTAATGCCCCCAAAGTTATCCCCAAGACCAAAGTCCAACGAAGCCCCAAGAAGAAAAAGAAAAAGACCAGGTCCCCAAGAAGAATAACTTCTCCAGTGGCAGGACCCTCCTCTGACCAGACACCACCACCACCACCCCGGAAAAAGAAAAGAAGCCCCCAGAAAAAGAAACAGAGAAAAAGTCCCCAGAAAAAGAAAAGTCCACAGAAGAAGAAAACTAGTCGCAAGAGAGGCACTTCGGCCAGGACGCAACCTTACACTCGCAAACCACGACCTGCCACGGCAATGACTGCGTCTCCGGCAGCCTCACGTTTGTCCACTTCTCCGTTGATGTCACCAGGAACTGAAGAGTACTTGGAGACGTTGATCACACCAAGAACTTCTCCGTTGATGACCCCCAAAAGAACTTCCCCAGTGGCAGGACCCTCCAATTTAGCGGCAGTGGCTGCTGCTCACAAAGTACCTTCTCCCAAAATCAAAGTCCATGAAAGATCGGGCATGTTACAAAGTTTACTGGATTTGTCCAAGCAAGAACTGGCTCGATTTAGTCCGTTACGTACCCCTGCACGACGTGTCATGCCTGTCCTCAAACTAATACGCCGTAAAGACAATCAGTGGCGACGCGTTCCAGTATAAAAAAGGCCAGTGACCGAATAGGGTATCAGTGTTTTTAGGTGCTCCTAAAGACTCAAAGATGTCACCCTCCAGAAAACCCCAAGGAAAGAAAAGGAAAGGACTGCCACCACGTTTAGCCAAACATGGGGACCTGTTATCTGTCCTGTCCAAAGCTTCTCCACCCCTACGAAAAAAACTCATTCAAACGGCCTCCAAAGAGGTCATCGATACCGTGTGCGAATGTTGTTTGAACGTTTTGAAAGGCACGATCCCTTTGTCCAAACACCAGAAACAATGCTTAGGCAAACATCGTCACGTTCTTCGGAAAATGGTTCAAAAGAAAATTCCCATTCGTCAAAAAAAGAAGATGTTGGTCCAACGTGGAGGCATTTTACCTCTCTTGTTAGGCCCCATACTGAAAGGAGTCTTGGGAACCATGTTGGGAGGACTGGTGGGAGCAAGATAAAAAGGCCTTCGGAAGTCCCAAGATCTCAGAATTGACCCCTGACAACCCCATGGAAGGACGAAAACTAGCTTTAGTGCCTTACAAACGATGGATGGAATACCATCGGTGGCAAGAACAACGCACCCCGCATTTACCACCCAATCCCAATTTGAGCGAGATGTCCCAGTTACGACACGAATTGCAATCCTTGATGGATCGCCAAGATTTGTCCGAAACAGAAAAATCGCAAAAGTACGGTCAACTCTTGCAAAGACTGCAACTCTTTCACCAGAAAGCTTTAGACGAAACAGCTTTACCCACTCTAAAAGATTTTAAGACCTTGATGAAAAGTCCAGCACCATCACCAGTACCAGTACCAGTACCAGTACCACCAGTACCCGTGACCAAGACAGAAAAAGGAGAAGAAGAGGAAGGGTTTCAAACTCCACCAGAAAAAGTACGCAAGTTAACAACACCACCTACCTCCAGAATTGGATGGATTAAAAAGATGATGGCCACCCCTTCTTCCTCACAAGAGAAAAAGAAAGTGAAGACAGAAGTGAAGACAGAAGTGAAACAAGAACCGATATCCCCCGCTCAGACATCCTCCTCCTCCTCTTCGACACCTATTGCCGGCCGCACACGCAAAGCCTTGCAATCCAAGAAAATACCCCAAGAGAAAAAGAGTAGCATCCTCCAAGAGTGGGTGTCTTATTAACACACCAACCAACACAAAAAATGGAAAAAGTCTTAGCCAGCATTTACTACGATCCCTCCCATCCTGCAGGTTACGCAGGAGTTCAAAAATTGTATCGTGCTGCCAAAACGCGACTGAAAAGTCTCCGTTTACCTCAAGTGCAACGATGGTTACAAGAACAAGCTACCTACACTTTACACAAACCCATTCGACGCAAGTTTGCCAGAAGTCGCACCCGAGTGGAAGGCATCGATCATCAATGGCAAGCCGATTTAGCCGATGTCTCTCATTTGGCCAGCTACAATCGTGGTTACAAATATTTGTTTTGTGTCATCGACGTCTTTTCCAAATTTGCCTGGGTCGTGCCCTTGACTTCCAAATCGAGCAGCGAGTTAGTGCGAGCCCTGCAACGGGTGTTGAAACAAAGCGGTCGTCACCCTCTTCGATGGCAAACGGACAAAGGCACCGAATTTCTGAACCAAGCTTTCCAAAAAGAATTAAAGAAACGTGACATTCATTTTTTTACCACCGAGAATCCCGAAACCAAAGCCAGCATCGTGGAACGTTTTCAACGCACTTTGAAAGAACGCATGTGGAAATATTTTACGCATCACCACACTCTGAAGTACATCGACATCTTACCGCACCTGGTGCAAGCGTACAACCAATCTTACCATCGAAGCATCGGACGTGCCCCGCAAGACGTGACCCCCGAGAACGAAGTGTTGGTGTTTGAGCGCCTGTTTGGTACGTCCCGGACGAGGGCTGTCCCCAAGAAAAGTGGAGAGTTGACCGCAGGAGATTGGGTGCGCATTGGCAAAACCAAACGCACTTTCGACAAAGGTTACTTACCTAAATGGACGACCGAATTGTTTCGCGTCACTGGACGAGTGCATGGCCGTCATCCTGCCGTCTATAAATTGGAAGACATGAACGGAGAAGTGCTCAAAGGAACGTTTTATTTACCCGAGTTACAACGTGTCACCAAAAAAGAAGACGACGTGTACGACATCGAAAGCATTCTCGAACGCAGAACCCGTAAAGTGGGCAAACGACGTGTCAAAGAAGTCAAAGTACGTTGGAAAGGATATCCACCCAGTTTCGATTCTTGGATCGACGCTTCGCAAGTCATGGACTATAAAAAGAAGTGACCATCATGCCCTTTCACACAGCAGACGCAGCTACGTCGACCACTCCTTCTTCCCCTAGTTCTTCTGTGCAAGATTTACAAAAACAACCCTTGTGGGTGTGGTGTGGAGAACGTGTGCCTAAAACGCAAATCGTCTTTTTCTGCCAAATCTTCGTGGTGTATTGTGTCATCGGGGCAGCCATTGCCAATTTGAGTTTGCAACAAGGAGACAAACAATTGTGGACCATTTTATTGAGCAGTTGCATCGGTTACCTGCTTCCTAATCCCTCCCTGAAATTCTCCTCGAACGGGAACCTTGTGTCCAGTGCCAGTGTCAGTCACCAGTCCAACCACAACCAGAACCCCATTTTGGGCGGAGACACGCCTCTGACATCCACTAACCCCTCGGACAGCCACAGAACTCTGGAATTATGAGTCACCAAAACCAATTTTACTTAACCTTACCCAGTGACAGTTCCATGGAGGTGTTTCCCAATAACACGTTGTGCTGTTACACGGCCAAATTACCTCAAGCCATCCCCTTAGATCACGAAGCCCATTGGGAACTGGCTTTAGTAGAAATGATTCACCCGACCCAAGTCCTCAATGTCCTTCCCAATCAAAATAAATTTGATGTGGAAGTTTATGACGAACAAATACAACAGTGGATGGATACTTATAGCAAATATGACAAGAAAACCCCTAACAAAGAAAATCCAAAGTGGACCACCTATCAGTTGTTCATTCCCCCAGGCTATTATTTTAGTGGTCAACATTTGGTCAGCACCATAGCCACCAAGTTTAATGGCGTGTTTGGGGAAGCTTTTAAGAATGTCAAGAACAAAACTGTCACCCTGGAATACCACAAAACAGCTCGTCGCTTCCTGATGAAATTTCCTGAGGGGGATAAAATCATGGGTTTCTATTTTTATGATGAATTGTTTGACATGTTGGGCGGTGACATAAAGATGAGGAAGAAAGTAGAACTACAAACACGACCCCAAAAAACCATCATTTTCAGCAACGAGTCTTTTGGCCAGTATTTTCGTACCCCGGTAGAACTGAACCAAGGACTGAATTTGATGTTTGTGTACTCCGATGTGGTGGAATACAACGTGGTGGGACACACCTCCGTACCGTTACTGCGTGTCATTCCTTTCAAAGTGGATTCTGCCGCAAACCCTGACGAGGAAGGTGGAAACACTTACCACGTCCACCGCGAATTTGTCCATCCTCACTATTTGCCTGTCACCAAGTCGTATTTGGACACGGTCAACATTACTATAAAAGGAGATTTGGGACAAAATATTCCATTCACCAAAGGAAAAGTCACGGTGAAACTCCATTTTCGAAAACGGTTCTCTCACGATTCGTAAGCAAGT
Organism: Sinohyriopsis cumingii; assembly: GCA_028554795.2. Taxonomy (NCBI): domain Eukaryota; kingdom Metazoa; phylum Mollusca; class Bivalvia; order Unionida; family Unionidae; genus Sinohyriopsis; species Sinohyriopsis cumingii. The sequence goes on from CM068829.1 coordinate 37,302,113, forward strand.
CATGTATCCAGTGTACCGAGGGGTTGCTCGACAACGAGGACACGGTTTGGGAGATATGTTAAAATCGGCCTTTCGTTCGGTGGCCTCAGTCTTGAAACCGATGGTGACACGCGGATTGCACGCCTTGAAAGATGCGGCACTGACGCAAGGCAAAGAATTTCTCCAAAATGTCATCATCGACAAACAAAACCCTAAAGAAGCCTTCATGAGGGCAGGCAAAAATGTCTTGCTGCAAACGGGCAAAGACCTTTTGGGTCGACGAGAGACACCTATAAATGCCCTGCACGCTACCGAGTCAGGCATTCAGCAAGGACAAGGCAGAAAGAGACGACGCAGAAAACACCCTTTCACCAGACTTCAAGCTAGAAAGGCCAAGAAAAGAAAAACCGTTCGAGACTTAGACGTTTTCGATTATTGAGACACAGAAAAAAAATGATGCACCGAGAGTCATGTGCTTGTTCCAAGACGGAACTGGATATGTTTGCCATGCCCCCCACCATGATGACCATGCAAGAATCCCAGTGGGTGGAATTTCACCCGGTCTCCTCATTGACCGATTCCGCTCCCATCGAGTTTGAAATCAAAGGACAGCCCGAAGATTACATCGATCTGAATAACAGTTACCTATACTTAAAAGTGAAAGTGATCGAACCACCCAACGCTGACCTAGCCGATGATGATGTAGTAGCTCCCGTCAATAATTTCATGCATTCCTTGTTTAGCGAAGTGGACTTGTACTTGAATAACAAACTGGTCAGCAGCAGCATGGATACTTACCCTTATCGAGCCTACCTGGAAAATCTCTTGACGTACGGAAAAGAAGCCAAGAACACTCATCTGGATGCTTGCGTGGTATGGAAACCTGACCAAGCGACTAGGTTCAACAGCATTACAGTTGCTGGGGATGCTCAAAATCTATCGGGATTTGTAGAACGAAGAGCGAAAATTGCTAGAAGTCGTGTTTTAGAACTGATGGATCGCTTGCATTTGGACATGTGGTTACAAGAAAAGTATTTGCTGAACGGGGTGGATATCCGTCTGAGACTGAATCGGAGCAGTGCCGCTTTCCATTTGATGGCTGCTAATGATGCCACTTACAAAACCATCATCCAAGAAGCCAGACTCTACGTGCGTCGTGTGGAAGTGTTGCCTAAAGTGGGAAACGACATCAGTCAAACGTTGAGCAGAACGACCGCCAAGTATCCGATCCGACGCGTGGAAGTCAAAACCTTCACCATTCCCAAGGGACAGCGATCCATGATCGAAGATCATCTGTTCCAAGGACAGTTACCCAAACGTTTGATTATTGGTATCGTCAAGAATTCAGCTTTCAATGGAGTCTACAACGAAAATCCTTTCTACTTTAATCATTACAATGTGTCCAAGATTGAAGTCAGTCGCGATGGCAAGACCTTGTGTACCCGACCTTTTGAGCCTAACTTTGGTGCCGCGAAGAATTATTTGAGATCGTACTTGTCCCTGTACGAAGCCACCGGACAGTTAGGAACCAACACCAGTCACGGCATTACGTACGACGATTATGCAGGAGGCTACGCTTTGTGGGCTTTCGATTTCACTCCAGACCAAGGCAGCGACGAGGGACATTTCCACCCTATAAAATCCGGCCAGATTCGTGTGGAAATTCAGTTTGCGAGTCCACTGGATGCAGGGAACACAGTGAACGTCATCCTGTATGCAGAATTCGATAATACCATAGAAATCAACAGTTTGAGAGAAGTCATTCTAGACTATTAGAAGCTATGGAAGACTGTTATCCCTCTTTACAAAGTGGAGAAACTTTGAAGATGGAATGTGAGGAGACCGTGGAAGGAGAAGAATCTCAAGATAAAGACGAAGAAGATATCATGATGAAGTCGAGATGGCCAGAACAAGAAGCCCATTTAGTCTCCTGTTTTGCCAAACACTTGGTCGACAAAATAACAGAATTGATCAAGAAAAATTGTTATGGATGTCAAAACGATCATCCCAGTCAAATTCAACACGATAAATGCCTGATGTTAAGTCAAGAAGAAAAATTGGACGAGTATCTGGACGAAGCTTGGAGCCTCATCTCGAACAAAGACGTGTTGCACCAGTGGTGTAAAGACTTGCGTGAACATTCTTGTCCACCATTAACCACTCAAGAGATCCATCGTATCGAAGCTCTCCTGAATCAGAGTGAGGAAACAGAACGAATAACCGTTTATTCGTCAGACATTTTCAAGCAAAAAGTCAGAATCGAATTGACAACGTATTATTACCTGTGAAGAAGAAGAAAAAACACAAAACAATGGATACCTGGGAACTTTATTACCTTTTGAACCACAGTTCGTATACGGCTTCTTGGAATCCTGTCGTCTGTGCTAAAGATGAACTCCCTCATCGCAAACCTAAAAACCATCAAGCTTACGTGATCAACACGGACGACAGTCATCTCCCAGGAACCCACTGGGTAGCCGTTTACTTTCCTCAAGAAGGATGTGTGGAATATTTCGATTCGTACGGATTGCCCCCTTTGGAAGACGATATCATCGACTTTATGAGAAGAAATGCTCAAACCACCCGATTCAATAATGTGAAATTACAAGGCACAGATTCCTTGGTGTGTGGACAGTACTGTGTGTATTTTCTGCATCATCGCAGCCTGGGCTATTCCTTAGAACATTTAGTGACTCATTTCGATCCTCGTTCTTCTGCTAGAAACGATGTGAAAGTAGATCGATGGTTTTGTGACCATTATGCTTATCTTTTGTCTCAAGCTAGGAAACGTAGTGTCCATCAATGGCCTAATGACTTCCAACAGTGGAAATCACAATTTCATTCACAACGTTGTCAGCCCTGTTCAAAGTAGATTGTAGATTGAGAAAAAAATGTTTGTGATTTGAAAAAATTGTTTGATGTTATAGTGTTGGATTATTGTTAAAAAATGCTAGAAATGTTGTTGTTTAGTGTTAAGTGATTTTTGAATAAAAAATGTTGTGTTTGGAAAAAAATGCCTTTGTCTTTTGTTTAACTATAAGAATGTTGGATTGATGCTCTTTCATTTCTTACTATCCCTCTCATGACACTCACTGAACGTTGCGACTCGAAAACCGTGTGGGGATGTTTTCCTTCACGTCCGCGCTTTGACTTTAAGAACCGGGGTTGTTCCCAGTCTAACCATCCATTGTCGACTCATCCTCCTAAGAAGATGTGTTCCAAACTAGCTAAGCTCAACGAAGCCTACGTGAATTTGCATAGGGTCAGACACAGTCTGATACCGAAGCCAGAAGAAATAGAGAATGTGAGAATGTTAAAAATCACTGAAGACCTGATAGAAGAGCTCTTCAGAGAAGAAATGAACAGGGAAAAAGAAGAATGGACAGAGAAGTACAGACTTCAGAGACAGCAGCAACAGCAGCAACAACAGCAACAGCAGCAGCAACCTGAAGCTGACAGAGGCTTTGTCGATTGCCGTATCGACACCAAAGAGTTCTTCTTCTCTTTCCGAAGAAGCAGACCTATCGCCAGAAAGTCTATCCTCAGAGGACATCGCATTCTTAGAAACTAAAAAAGAATGCCATAGCAAAACAAAAAAAACAGCCCTTTTCAGGGCTACCCAATACTCTAGAAAAGAAATAACCATCAATTTGCCAATGTGTGTAGATAGAGTAGTGTGAAAATAAACACTAACTCTTTTTCAAAAAATGTGAGGGTATGTGTTTGTGTATAGGATTGTGTGTTTGTGTGTTTGTAAGTGATAAAGTAGGTTGGTGTGGATAGTAGATTAAAATGATGTTTGTTTTTTTTTTTTGGCTGTTAGAGGTGTATATTTGGAGTTAGATTGGATTGCTTTGCGTATGTGGATAGTCTATTGAAGTGATTTATAAAAAATTTTACAATAGTGATGGGTAGCATAAAAAAGTGAGTGAGTGTTTCTTTTAGGTCCGCGCGTTGCTGTTTTTTTGGGTCACGATCTAGGTAAGATCAATTTTATGTTATTAGGGGATGTTTTCCATCACGTCCGCGCTTTCACTATAAATTGAAACTCGCTGGGCAGTCTAGCTACCCTTGTTGATTGATCAACACCAAAAATGAACACGAGACTGGAGAAACTGTTGGAACTTCATGTGCATCTGGAATATGCCAGGCGCGTATTAAATGAACTGGCCGCGGAAGCCATTGTCGAGGAGGGAAGGATAAGAGAGGAGGAAAGAAGAAACAAAGAAGAGGAGGAGAGAAGATATAAAGAAGAAGAGGAAAGAAGATACAAAGAGGAGGAGAGAAGATACAAAGAAGAGGAGGAGGAGGAAAAGGAGAGAAGAAAAAATTTCAGAATCCCAGAGAGCGAAAATTTGGATTCTGAAGCGACATATCCTGCCTCTGCTCTCTCCCCCCAAAAGGTAAAAGGTAACTGGGGGATAAGATGTGTATGTGGTGCCAGGCCTGGAAGGTGCCACCATTAACCAGGTGTCCATGAAGTTCCAAACAAAACAGCCCTTTTCAGGGCTACCCAATACTCTAGAAAAGAAATAACGATCGATTTGCCAATGTGTGTAGGTAGAGTAGTGTGAATATAAACACTAACTCTTTTTAAAAGATGTGAGGGTATGTGTTTGTGTGTTTGCGTGTTTGTAAGAGCTCAGGTATGTTTGTGTGAATAGTAGATTATGGGTTTCTTAGCGTATGTGGAGAGTATAGTTTGGGTTATATTATATGAAATGAAAAAGTAGGGGGATGTTTTCCTTCACGTTCGCGCGTTGTTGGGTCATGATCTAGGTAAGATCCATTTTATGTTTTTAGGGGGATGTTTTCCTTCACGTACGCGCTTTAAGTATAAGAACCCACAGTATTCGTCGTTCAAACCATTCTTCATAGAAGATGGCTTCAAACCACCTGGATAAATTTCAATCATTGCAAGACGTCCTTGACAATTTGGGAATGATGGAACAAATGCTCGTACGACTAGTTGAAGATCACTATTCTTATAGTCCGCATAGAGTAAAAATGGAAATTAATAATTTAAGAAAAGCAAAGGATATGATAAGTGGTGTGATGAAGGAAATAAAGGAGGAGAAGGAGGATGAAGAGGAAAGGACAAGGATGAGAGCATGGAATGAAAAAATTGAAAAAGAAGAAGAAAATGAGAAGAGGAAGAAAGAAGAAGAGGAGGAAGAGAAGAAAGAAGAGGAGGAGAAAAAAAAGAAGAAAAAGAGTGTAGGTGAGAAAATAAGAAGTTGGTGGAGGAAAAGAAGAAATTAGAAGCAGAAGAAGAAAACCCAAAGGCCCTTTTCAGGGCCAGCCATATTTCTCGAAAAGAGATAGCCTTTGAATTGCCTACCCTTTCTTATTTTTTTAAATTTTTTTTAAAAAAAAATCCCATGTTCCATTTCCCTTGACGCTATACAGTCCCACCCTGTTTAAATTCCTTTGACGCTATACAGTCCCCTATTCCCATGTTCAAATCCCCTTGACGCTCAACAGTCCCACGATTTTTCTCCATGTTAATTTCCCTTGACGCTATATGTTCCCACGATTTTTCTCCATGTTAAATTTCCCTTGACGCTACATGTTCCCAGGGGTATTTTTAATGATAAGTCCCATTGACGCTATAATATCCCCCTTCACTACTTTCCTTTATGCACGTGAATGATATATGTGTATTGTCGCGCGAGTTCAGTATCGGGTAATACTGAACGATTCTGACAATGTAAAGTTAACGGGAAAAAATGAGCATATAATAATACGTGAGATGTGTGAATATGGGAATTTCAGAGACAAGTGTGATGGACGCATATTCTGTATGTGGGGAAAGGGTGTGGAATTACGATATGTGTATATAGAGAGATACAAGGTATAGTGGGGGTAGAGAAAACAGAAGAAGGCAGAAGGACACAATGCAGAAAGGAAAGCAGAAACCGGGCAGAGGAAGAAAAAGAGACAGTAGAGATAAGATGTAGTTGGAAATAAGAATCAGACAGAGATATACAAGATGGGGAGTTAAGAGAAAGGATACCTAATAGGCATAATGGAGCGATAGATGGATATTCTGAGTGGACACATATAGTGAGAAACAATGTAGATAAACATTAGTGTAGAATTTGGAGAGGTGGACAGAACATAGTGTGTATATTGGATATAAACAGTAGATTACAATATGACTTAGTGATTTAATTAGTATATCCCTGGTCCCCGCCTCACACCGAAGTCAACAGGAAGACCCAATAGGTCAGACAGTCCACGCTTAACGGGTCAGACTCCTATCCAGCTAACACACGACATTGCTTCTGTATGAGCGCGCGAGTCTTGATTAGATGTGGAAATAACGTAGATGCAATGTTTCTATTATTACATATGTTTATATTTTGTAACTTCCCCCACTTTTCATCTTTGATTTATTTGTATCACTGTATTTCTTGGGAAAGGGATTGTCTAATATTCTAAGAAGGTGTAGCTCGACCCCGTGTGTGTGTGTGTGTGTGTGTGTGTGTGATTTGGAGTTTTAACGTAGCTTTAACAATGTTTCTGTCATATCGCTACGATGTCCGCAGTGTTGCAGTTTATAGTGATGTCTAGCACTGGGGCATCATACCGTAGACATGTAGCATGATGTTCCACCCCGTCACATTATCCTGACGCCAAGCCGACCAGTCCTTACACTAACCTATTCATGCTGAGCGCCAAGCTAGACAACTGTAAGTACCATTTTTATAAGTCTTTGGTATGACTCGGCCGGGGTTCGAACCCACGACCTTCCGCATCCGAGGCAGACGCTCAAACCACTAGGCCACCGGTGCGGTCGACCCCTTTTTCATAATTTAGCAAATAAAATATGTTTATGCAGATATTTCCATCCTCTGACTGTGAAGGCATATGGCACGAGCTGTGTAGACAACCCATGGCATCGGCTCAGTAGCAGTAGAAACTGATGGCCATGCACTCCATCCGGACGTGTCTCCACACGTTTCGACACTGTAGTGCCACTTGATTCAGGCAGACCCAGGCGAATAAGTGTGACTCTGCACAACTTTCCACACACTTAAATCCAACTCATGCGCAATGCATGACACTATTACCCTCCCGCTCAGACCTGCGGATAGGTGGATCAGGGCATAAGGTAGTTTTTTACTGGACCGAGGAAACAGCGAAACTCGGCAGCTCCCTGGGTGACTGAGATGCCCTTTTTACTCTTCATCTCCAAATCATGAAGAAGGAGTTGGAAAAGGTACCCCAAATGTGGTCTGCCTCACTTTAACCCTTGTCAACACCGTGGCTGACGGTGATCCTATTCGGGCGGTCAAAAACCAAGCAAGAATGATCGGTGCAGGGGGACGTACGCACGCTAATGAGCAGTACATCAGCAGATAGAACAGAGAGAAGAACGTCTCTAGTGTACATAATTTAAGCAAAATTGAAATTAAAACATAAATGAAAACTGTATTCTCAGTTTTGCAATGAATAGCGGTAAGTTCGGAAGGTTGAGCTGACGCAAAGGATGGCATAAACACGTCACATTTAACTTTTCGTCTATAATGGTGGACTCTGCTGGTTTGTCTTTTAAAACGACATCATGAGGAGCATCAAGTACATTTATGAATTTAAAGGAGAAAAATGTCGATAAATATAGTGAAGTGATAAGATGACCATTTTGATATAGATAACTAAAGAAGTATGGCTTAGCCATTACCTTCATTAAGTAAGATAAATATTCTCTCTCTCTTTCACATACACACACACGCACACACACACACACACACACATACACACACACACACATGCATATTCAATATTACCAATATGACAAGTCATTTTTGCCCGATATATTTTTGGTCATTGTATTGCAGAACCATTTTCGCATGAGCTGCCTGAAGACACTGATGACGGGGTTTCAGAAACTGAGGATCTCACACGAGGAGGAATGTCAAGCATTCTCGTTGTAATGAAGAAAGGACGGTTGACTTGGGCTGTCAGGATGTCAGAAGAGTGTGTACTAAACAAGATCCTCTACGGCGAACTGAAGCAGGGAAAGCGATCTCAGGGTGGTCAGAAGAAACGCGTAAAAATCTCTTATGTTATACTTGAAACACTTCAATATTGACCGCGACTATTGGCTAGATTTCACACATGATCGCACCAAGAAATCTCATCAATACTGGAGCCTCTGATCTTAAAAGGAGGAGAACTGCACAGGCAGTGTAGATGCGTGAGAAGCATATAGCTCTGACAAACAGCACACTGATCACTCAAACACAAGCGGCATCTCCTATTTACTTTGCCAAAGACAGTTCAGAGCACAGTTGGCCTGATCGCCATTGACACACTCAAAGAAATCAAAGGGGTCAAGGATGTCGTGGTCATCTTCGAACTCGAAGGACAAACAAACATATCCCCAACAAAGTGGAAAGTGGTTTCCTGGACCCTACAGAAGTATGCGTGATAATATGATTTGAAATTATATATAGAGAAGGAGTATTGCCATATGGATTTGAGACTGTTTAATCCACCTAAGATATTCGAACCCGGGTTCGAACCCAGGTCCGCGGGTTACGACAGCAACAGCCCTCATTGCATGCACCAGCTACATACCCTCTCGACTAGCGCACGTCACCTTAAAATAGCGTGGAATATGCACCTCACACACATGTTATATACTTAGTGTAACAGTGCAAAATTTTACAGCCCATTTGCCGCGGTCACTGTGAAACTTAACAAATTCAACTGACGAATGGATCTAGGCACCGTTGTTTTAATATCCATGTTTGGGACTTGATTCCTTTATCTTATTTGACATTCTGACAGGTCTAGTCAAATTCTTGATATCATCTCTCAGTACTGGTCTGTGATCCATATATATCGACGCTTGTTGTTTGTGTGACATATTGCACTATATTAACATCTGAGCACACACACGTTCTGTGTTTAAACTGTTAAGGCCCGGCCTCATAAATTTTGTCGTCATTTTCATTTTGCAGGGTAATGCGAGTCCACATTGTCTACGATATTCTGTTGTCCACAGCGTCCATATTTTTTTCAGTAGTTTTGTGGCCATAGCTTGTTTTTATAGTTCAATCTATATATGTGATGGAACAGACAATACTTAACAAATGATGTATTAACTGGATAATTGTAAAACAGTCGTCCTTTGATTCCGGAAATGGTCAAGTGGGATGGAAGGCGAACCACGATTGCGTCTGAAAGCACAAACCATCCGAGTCTGAAGTATTCATGAACTCCCTAGTAATGTTTGTCTTCAATTTCGTTTTGCAAGATAAAGGGATTCCCAGCTGTCCACGATGGCTCATGTCTACAGTTTCCATGTTATTGTCAATAGACATGTATGTCCTCAGCTTCAATTGATAGTACATGTTATATAATCATACAATACTCTCCACGTCAGGTCACCGTCTACTATAAACTTTAATTCTTTTCATTTTATAATAGCTAGAACAAATGTTCTCTGCACGGGATTTCATATCTGAGTCCTCAATATGCACCAAATACAAGTATGTATGCATGTATGTATGTATGTATGTATGTATGTATGTATGTATGTATGTATGTATGTATGTATGTATGTATGTGTATGTATCTGTGTGTGTGTGTGTAAGTATGTATGCGTGTGTGCATGTGCGCGGGCGCGCGGGCGTGCGTACGTGCGTGTGTGTACAGGGATTACTGGCATATCAAGACAATTCTGGCTAAATAATGACGAAGAAAAATAGGGGTATATAAATATAAGAGAGCAGACAGGGAGCACCTAAGTAACGAAATAATATCATGAAAATCAAAAAGAGGAATTTAATTTACTACAGTTAAAGAAAGGCAAACCAAAATCGATATTATTACAAGACAGCTGGATACGGGTCGCTTTCATGTGGGTTATTTGCATTCCTAAGTATAGTTAGGTTGCTAATAAACCTTAAATTCAATGTTTGACTCTGCTCAGGAAGTACAAAGAATCATGGGTAGAATAGTTGATGAGATTTCAATTACCAACATACAGACAGTGAATATTGTCCCTTTGATCAAGGCAGACGTCTGAGGTGAAACATAAAACTGACACATTCATTAATATAAAAAGGGAACAATTTTGCACGCGACATTGTACCCCTAGTTGTCGATAATAAGCACAGATTTTATATTGAAATCCTTAACGTTTATGGTTAGCAAATCTCTAATAATGTGGAAATTCCATTTTGTATTTGAGCTGAAGACAAAACATATATCGAATAAGTTCCGGTATTTTAGTGTACTTATCCAGGCAATGCTCATAACCATTTGCTAACCAGTAGTTCTTGATTACCATTAAGTATTCAGACTTCAATAATTGTCAACATAAAAAAGTTTTATTTGTCGACATCAAAGATTTTTTATATGTACCCTGCAATCTGTCAGGAAATAAAATTTAAAATTTAAAAACAACATGAAAAGTGTGGAAACAAAAATCCGCCGAACAAACGAGCTCTTGTTCAATATATTAGTAAATATCCTAGAGTAATAGTCAATAAGACTAAAGTATAAGTAAATAAGACACAATATACACCAAATAAGTCAAAACGTATAATCATTTTAAAGGCCGTTATGATCATTTCAAGCACATCCATTTTGAAGTAAATGTTTTTACCATAGACATAAATATGTATTAATACAAACTTTGTTAATATAAAATGTATGTCTGCTTTTGTGCGTTAAGTTTAATTACTGATCAAAACAAGAATTTAAAATAAAATAAAGAATTCTGATTTTTTTTAATATCTCTTGATACTATTTTAGAATAAGTAATTCCGAAATGAATGCTTCAGAAAATCGTTATCAGACAAATTTTATACTTTTCGCGACTGAAGGAAGGTTATTCCATATTACCTGGATCACCGTTTGCTGTTCGCAATGTACTCACTATAAGGAAGTGCATAAATTGAATATCCAGTTACGATGTTTATAAAGGTTTAGGAAGGTGTTCTATTAAGGTATTCTATGAAGGTTTTCTAGGAAGTAAAATCTAGATGGACAATATACTAGTACTCATGGAAGCTATCTACAAACATATAATGTGCCTGTCCTTACAAAGCACTGCATTAGAATCATGCGCTCTCCTTTCCTTGGCAACTTGGCAGAAGAATGATTTATGATTGTGTATCAGATTACCGGCTTCTTCTGTCTGAAGGCCGCGATTTCTCACCCGATAATCTATCGCAGATACAAAATGTTAGAGATCAGGTGATGAAGTTGGAGCAGCTAAACTAAAATACCTTTCACAAATGTTATTTCGGCGACAATTCGTTTATTTGTAATTTATATTTACAAAATGCCAATGATAAAGTTTGTTCAAGACAACCGCTGGCAACTCTGATAAAGGTCGCTTCTTAATAAATGTAATCTTTCGACACTGTCCCACTCTCTCAACTTCGTTGGTAGCCCAAACATCGGTCACTATCTTTAAGCTTCACAGAACAGAAAAGAACAGAACAGGAAGTTTTTTCAGTAGTTTAGGCTTCCGGGCCATACTACATAACATATTAAACAGAGGTTAATAAACAGTGCGGACCATACTACAGAGGATAATACACAGTGCGGCGTAAATAATATAGTAAAATACACTTATTTAGGTGTTGATATTTAAACTTTTTAACAGCTGATAGCTTTGTTTAAAAGCAAAATACAAAAACTTTAATCTTTACAGTAATAATTGAACTTCTATTTTGATTCCCGAATATTTTGGTCTTGAATTCTAAAATCTTTTCCAGTCCAAGTTTTAATCTAAGAACTCAACAATTTTAAATTATACTTTCCTTTTGAAAACATAAAGTTGTAAAAATTGCAATAATATTTCAGGATAGCACGTAAGTAAATTATTTTTTTCTTCAGTTTGAGTCTGAGAATATAAAGCTAAATGAATTCAAGCTCTATTACATTACTCTAAAGTTGGTTATTTCGCCAAAATGTCGCGCTTCCTAAATTTTCGGGGTGTTTTAAATTCGGGCTGATGCCCGTCGGACATATTTAAATATGAGGATGACCTTTTCTCCTGAACTTATTACTTTCGTATATGATACAATGACGCATGCATATAGTAAACAAAACAAATCTAAAGTTGTTTTCTTTTTAAATGATTAAGTAACTTTAATGCCATAACGTATTTGCAAACTTTCCATTTCGTTTTCTATCTCGCAATATATGATATATGGGCTGAAGTCGGAAGAAGAAAAAAAACAGACAGAAAAGTCATACAACCAGTCATGTGAGCCTGATTATTTTGCTAACTTCGTTCGCCAGTTTGATCTGTGTACTGCATATGATGTACACTTATGGACCAAGGCTGCAAGTGAATACTACGAACGTAAAAAGTGAATACTACGAACGTAAATTAGCTTGATACAATATTTTATCACTCTAATAGTTGAGATTCAAGGATGAAATCTGTCCTGGGTGAGAAGAAATTACAACAGAATATATGAACAAATTATCATGTGAGAGCTCTGAAACAAAACAAATTAAGTATGACTTTGTACATAAACTGTCCATGTAAACCTACGAAAATTTGCTATGCTTCTTTCGAGAAATTTTAAGTGCTGTTTTAGGTCATTGTGTTGCGTAAGATTTCCAAAAGTAACGAATTTACAGAAGGACAAAATGTAGCTTTAATTCTTTATTGAAACGTTGATACAGACATACTACCTGATTTCAGGTCTCTTAATCCGGCACATTTCAAGAGCGCTATTCCTTATTACCTACGCCAAAATGCGTGTACGTTTAGAAGATCCGCCCGTGAACAACAGAAGTCGTAACAAAAAAAAAAAAAAAAAAAAAAAAAAAAAAAAAAAAAAACGGTGCATGCATACTCAGCAAAATTAACTTACGAGGCACATATTAATATCCTCGAAGTAATACACAAGCCTGCAGTAAAAAAAGTCTGACTATTTCGAGTAATGAAAATGTCAAACCAGAATATCTTTGATAGGGGGCCATACCAGGATGTCACTGCAAAATAATCACTGTTAATGCTGATCATACCCTTTCTGTCGTTGTTTGTCTCTCTGTATATTCCGTTTATCTCTTGATGAAGACGTAGGAACGTAGGAAAATATTATACTGTGGTACACATCCAGAGACACAGAGAGACAGAGAGACGGAGACAGAGAGACAGATACAGAGAGAGACACACAGAGAGACATAGATAGACAGACAGACAGAAAGAGACATAGTTCTCTTTGCCAATAACACACAATAAAATCACAAGGTTATTGCTGAATATCTCTACCGTGCACAAAACTGAAAACGCAGCATGTGTAATTTCCTTTCAACGTGAATGAGTACAAATTTATTCGAAAATTCGTATATAACCTGGCCGTCTTGCAGATCGTTCTCGCATTGTGAATTCTCTATTTTTCAGCGTGTACCAATTTCAGCGGATTTAGAAGTTGCTACATACCAAAAATGTGAAGACCCTCCGAATAATAACTCTGTTGTGGAAACAGTAGGACACTTTCTCCCAACCAACGAAATAAATGTACAAGAATTCTAACTTTTCCCAATAAAGAGAGAAAACTGATATCCAAGAAAATAAATGAATTCGCAAATTCTTGAACTTTTTCACTGATCAGGATATCGGTCATTACGAAGTTATTACATAATGACAGCTGGCATATTACACTATCAGTGTTTCTAATGACAATTTGTTTATAAGTGTTTCTATAATTCTTTATGCAGTTAGGGTACCAACCCATTATGTATCGTGTTATCCTGCTTGCCATGAAATCAACTCATAGCACATCCATCCATCCATCCATCCATCCATACGTACATACATACATACATGCATGCATGCATGAATACATACATACATACATACATGCATACATACATACATACATACATACATACATACATACATACATACATACATCTAATATTAAGATAAAACAAAAACTTACCCCGAGTGCCCAGTAGGTGGCTGAAGTATGATTGGACACGCTGCTGTCAGATTGCTTGCATTCATGTTGGTCTCCTATGTTAACCCTTTTAACTGTTACATATCCAAGACACAATATTCCTTCCGATCCCTCCCCACCTCTGTAAGCAATAATACTACTCGCACGGGTCTTTCTCCTACCACTGCCGGCTGATGACATTGAACGATCTACGGTCTATCTATTCCACCACCAGCCGCTGCCTTCATCTGCGTTGGCCAATTGAAATCTCTTGTGTACTTAAGTAACGAGCAAGAGCAACGTCCGTTAATTGCCTGGCTTATGTCTTCAGTGTACATGAATTTCAATAGTTTATGTTTGTTTGTCATATATATCAGATTGTCTATAATGACATGATTTCGGTGTAAAGGTGTACAATTTCTCTAATTATAAATATCAATTAATGGAAAAGCGAGGATCATTCTTTGAGATAATACGTTTAACCGGCTTATTCTGTTTGTCTCTGATTCGCCAAATTTCCCAACAATTCGAATATTAGGCGGAAGCAGATGCCCCCAGTGATACACTATATGTTCACTTAGATCCATTTCAAAGTATCTCGCCTGTATTATTGACCGAGAGCTACGTCAATACTGGCTCAAGATAAGCGTTATTTCGAATCATAATTTTAACAACACCTGCAAGTGATACACTCGATTATTGTTTCAGTTTGTACAGGCTCCTAGGTTGTTGTTGTTGTTGTAGGTTTAACGCCAATTTTCAGCACAAGATTGGCCATACAAGACGGTCAGTAAAAATGGTTGAGGAAGAACCCGAGAAATATGGAGGGGTATTACCGCCATACTTCTATGCGTGTATTTTCCAATCTTCCTTGATGCATTATTGTAAGTGGCTGCTTGCAAGTGATATTTTCATAATTCTATCCATGTATATTGTATTCTTCATTGGTGCAAACTGTACGTGGTAGTTTGCAAGTGTTACTTTCCTTCTGCATTATTGTCAATACCTGCTTGCAAGTGCTACATTCATAATTCTAGTCATGAATTTTCTATTCTTCATTGATGCAAGCTGTTAATGGCTGCTTGCAAGAGCTTAGATCTACTTTCCTTCTGCGTAATTGTATCTTACAGTTTGCCAACTACTAAACTGATCATGCAGTTTGTCGTATGGCAAACGCTATGTCAGTTATTACAAGTTTTGTATATTCTGTTTATAAACTTGCCATATTACAATTACATCATTCCAACTGATGCTTCCATACAGATTTGGCCTTAAAACAATATAGACCTTTTTCAGGAAGTCGAAATTTGGGTTTTTCCCCTTTAATATTTAACGCATGCGCAATCAACGTAGGGCAACTTTTAAGCGATTGTCATTGACCTAGTGTATGTTCGTGAAGAAAGTTTCAAACAAATTTGTAAAGGTTTGACATCTGTACACCCTTCACAGAAATGGTGTGTGTTTAAAAATCATGAGTGAATAGTAGATATGAGTACAAAATGCACCAGAGAGGACCAGAAAGCGGACAGGGTTTGTGGGCAATATTAAAAATTATCCAACAGGGCCAAATGAATCACAAATTGAAACAATGCTGGTCCCCCTGACCGTTGTGGTCCCCCCGGAATTTGTCCTACCCTGTCCGCGGTTCTGGATAGGACTTACAAAGTTGGATTATCCATTTCTGAAAGGAAAGGGGTGGGTGGACGATTTTTCTATGTGACCAGAATTACAAATTGTACAAATCTACGTGTATTTAGATGACTCTTCAAGACTTTATACTCGCGAAAACAGGAGGACTTAAAAATCTCTTTGTTGCACATACTTAATTTCATAGTGGATGAATGCATACAGGTGAACACAGCATTATCAATGCCAACGAGTTACACATAGCTGATAGTACAGAAGCAAATGGCCATTGCAAATGTATCGCAGGATGAGTTAACTCATCATTATTATCCATATTTATTCAAAGGAGTTAGCAAACTAAAGAGAGAGAGAGAGAGAGAGAGAGAGAGAGAGAGAGAGAGAGAGAGAGAGAATAAATTTCTTAGCCAATCCAGTGTATCATAAGCAGTTTTGGGATTCACATTCATTCCCATTTAATTTATTAACTAAATTTCAAATCTTTGAGGAATCTGCTTAATATGTGACGTGCCACCTTTGGTGTTCATTGTTTGCTGCTAATTAGACAAGTTAACTTGTTTATTTTCGGATTATTCATTACCATGCAGTCATGGGGGTGGGCGGAGTTAACATGAGAGTCACGATGCAGTAACATAAAACAATAGATACTCATTTGTTGTTAAAAATACTTGATGAAAACGTACAGTTCAACTCTTATACATGTGGGCTGGCACATTATTGTTCACTACTATCTGCGGCGATCTAAAATGACAAAATGTTATATTCGTGTAAGAAGTGTAGGTCACTAGAGTTGCCCTACGTCAAATGCGCATGACCGTACCGGATGCGGCTCTGGAATAGGTTTGGCCAGCTAAAAATAGTATCTGAAAATGATTTATAAATGCTAAGCTTTATCAGTATCGTCCTTGTTGTCCGGCTCGTGTCGCCATCTGTTGTCATAATGGCATACTAGAGATTAGCGTAGCATTATGACAACAGACGGCGCTCTAAATTTCTAAAGTTTTTCCTTCACCAAAAATAATTTATGATCCCCACGGAGCTTTACGACATTCATTTTATTTCGATAAATATTGTACTTCTTTCAGTTCCTTCATTTAAGGTGTCCGTTTGGCAACGAAGTTTTAATCATTCTCTAAAACCAAATGCTTTCTCGAAGATCTAAGTGATTTTATAGTACCTTACGAAAATAAAAACGCATACTATTACAGCAGGGAGGTCCAGCTTCTTCAACGCCACTTAAGTATTTACTTTCACCGTTTAAGAAACCTACTTCTTAGTGATATGTCTCATTACATTTGGAAACATTAGTTATTTTAGCAAAGTAAGGATCAGACACGACAATGATATATTCCCTCGTAACTCTTCTTACCGAGCTTTCATGAGACGACCCCTGGTTGTACGGATCGTATTCTACGTCACCCATTTTAACGCACCTCACAGACGCCAATCCTTTAATGTGATACTATTGTACATAAGCTCAGGCGAAAATAATATACTTCATAGTAACATCAATAGCACATAAAAAAAAGTTCATAGGTAAAATGACATTAAAAAGAAATTAATACACTTTTAGAACAGTCTTTGCTTTAATATTCATCAAAGGAATAGCCTATATAAATCTTGATGACACACACATTATGGTTTACAAGTAATGGTTGCTTAATTTGGTATTAGGTAAGGAACAGCTAAATTGCTTGTCAACTGGTCAAATGCAGCAATAGGTTGCAGATCTGCCTATATGTCTTCTGATTGGGAGTTCCTACCATTTGACAAGTGTGACAAAATCTATGGTACTTTTAAACATCAATTTTAATTTTCGGCAAATAAAGATGATGCCGGATCTTGTGATTAGTCTTACACCAAACTGACCAGCTAGACTATGAATTTCCTGTCTATACGACTTAGAAACAACAATTTGATTGCTCACTGACCACTCGTCAACAACAGGTACATCAGGTGGTCTCCAAAAGGTAACAAACTGGTAGTTTTTTGGCTTCAAGACAAGACAATCCAGGTACTTGTTCTTTATAATTGCCTACCTGGATGATATTTTTTGTTTTAGGCTAATTCATCTAACAGTGTTGTATTTATGAATGCCGGTTTACATTAAATGTTTATTGTTATCTAATATTTCGTATGAAAAGTTAAACACGGGGCTGTATATAGTTTTTATTTATTTATTTTGCTTTATTGAATAGTTGTATTGTGCTGATATTGTTTGTGTCATGACAATATTAACTTAAAATCACAGACAAATGAAGATGATTATGCGGGGGTGGGGGTGGTGCGATGGATGTTACAACAGCCTGGGCTGGGAGTTGCCTTAAAAACTTTTAAAGTGTTTTAAAAAATTATGTGTGTGGAGGAGGTATTAGATATAAAACTTTGTATTACTCTTTATAACTACTACATTAATTTCACATCCAAATGTATCAAGCAAGTTTGGTACTGTATTGTAGCAGTAATAATAAAAACAAATTGAGCTGGTTACTGGTAACAGTAGCAACGTAATTTGTATTCAATATATTTTATTTGTATAATTGCTACAAAAGGAGTCTGATGTTTTATCAGTGAAGTACCTTACACTCAATCATCTTATCTGTACTATAAATATTGCTTCATATATGGATGAATACGATTTTAAATAACACTGGTCAACAGTGAAATCATTACTGACTTGAAAAGGCCCTAATCTGTAGTATTTTGGTGTGCCGAACACGAATATAACCGTGAAAAATTTGTATTGGCTCTCGTTTTAAAGATATTCATATACCTCATTTTCTATGTTTCACTGTGTAAATTTCTCCAGTAGGACTGCAGCAACATCCGGAATAATGATGTAACATTGCATAATACCATCATGCTCACATCATCCACAGTTGATTGCATCATTTTCTGATGCAATGCAATACTAATGCCATGCGGCTGCTGAAGTAAGTTGACGTCAGCAGTGTACTATACATGTGTAGGCCTATTATACTAATGCCAGGCGGCTGCTGAAGCTGACGTAAGCAGTGTACTATATCAAGCCCAATCAGATAGGTTCAGCATTTAAAATATTTTAGACGTTGTGCGAGACAGTTCAAGCTACTGTTACATAAAACTTATTATTTTATCCATTTACGTACAATAAAGAACAGTAATGCCTCGAAAGTGTGTTAATACCGCGGACAATTTTTGCTATATTTGTGGGGAAGTGACATTTGCCAACCAGAAGAAAAGTATCAATTCTCAAGTGAAGAAGGCATATCATCTTTACTTCGGATGCAAGGTTGGTGACCAAGACAAGCCTTGGGCTCCGCATATATGCTGTGCTACATGTACAACACAGCTTTCACAGTGGTTGAATTGCAAAAGGTCATCAATGCCGTTTGCAGTCCCAATGGTGTGGAGAGAGCCAAGCAACCACCTAAATGACTGTTACTTCTGCTTGGTTCCTCCTCTTTCCGGCGGAATAACGAAGCGAAAGAAGTCGAGAATAGTCTACCCAAACATTCCGTCTGCATTGAGACCAGTTCCACATGGTGAGGGACTTCCTATTCCAGAACCTCCAGCAGAATATTCTCTTGATTCATCTGACGAAGACAAAGGTGAGTCGACCTGTTCTTCTCCTGGTCCATCAGCATGCAGTGATCCAGATTTTCACTGTGGTGCATCATCAACCCCACACAGAATAACACAGGAAGAACTAAATGACCTGATTCGTGATTTGGACTTATCAAAGAACAAGGCAGAATTGCTAGGATCAAGACTCCAACAATGGAATCTTCTAGAAGAAGATGTCACAATTACTGCATATCGAAAGCGCCACCAGCAATTGGAGCCTTTCTTCAGAAAGGAAAGTAATCTGATATTCTGTTCCGATATTGAGGGCCTCATGAATGCTTTAAAAATCACTCATGACCCACAAGAATGGAGACTATTTGTGGACTCTTCGAAACTGAGTCTCAAAGCTGTGCTTTTGCACAATGGAAACATTCTTCCATCTATTCCAGTAGCGTATGCTGTCCACATGAAAGAGACATACGATAACTTAAGGCAGCTACTGAATTCCATTGAGTATAACAAGTACAGCTGGCACCTCTGTGGTGATTTGAAGGTAGTTGCCCTTTTAATGGGACTGCAGCAAGGATATACAAAATACATGTGTTTCTTATGCGAGTGGGATAGCCGAGCAAGGGAAATGCACTACATGAGGAAGGAATGGACTCACAGGCAGAATGTAGCCATTGGAGAGAAGAATATCCAACACCCAGCTCTGGTTGAGGCTCAGAAAATCTTGCTACCACCCCTTCACATCAAACTAGGTTTGATGAAGAACTTCGTGAAAGCCATTGACCGGACTTTGCCAGCATTCCGATACCTGCATGAAAAATTCCCTCGACTCAGCGAAGCAAAGATTAAAGAGGGAGTTTTTGTGGGTCCTCAGATTCGAGAGCTTTTCAAAGATGACCGGTTCAACAACTTGCTGGAAGGTGACGCGAAACAAGCATGGAATGCTTTTCGCCTAGTTTCTACAAACTTCCTCGGAAATGTTAGGGCAGAAAACTATAAGGAACTAGTAGAAGACATGTTGATGAAGTATAAGAAACTTGGCTGCAATATGTCTCTAAAGATTCACTTCCTTCATTCCCATTTGGATTTCTTTCCTAGCAACTGTGGTATTGTTAGTGATGAACACGGCGAACGTTTTCATCAAGATATCGCAACAATGGAACAAAGATACCAGGGAAAATGGTCCACTACAATGCTGGCTGACTACTACTGGACACTCCTCAGAGATGCTCCCGAACAGCTGTAAAAGAGACAGGCGAAGAAATCTAAGATGTAGTCAATGACTTGATTTTTTATAGGTAGGCTATTACAGTTGACCTTTTACTATTGGAATGCATTTCGTTATGTAAACATTACTTTCTTGCAGATTACAAAAAAACTAGAGCCAATTTTGCAATTTGACTGTCATATTCGTGTTCAGCACATAAAAATTGATAAGAATTGACTAATTTTATTTCAGTAACATGACTTTTGTAAAAATTTGTTGTCCAGTGTAATTAAAAATGTAGTTTCCAGTTTGATATCGGTGGAAATAAAGCATCTCATAATTGTATGAAAATGTTTTTTTTATGTTTAGATATAGAAAATATATCATACTGTTAGAATTTATTTTCCTATATAATGAAATAAGTTCATATTTTTGTAGCTTACAGCTATGCTACAGTATATGCTTTGTATGTGATGTCCTTGTTTCAAGTCATTTGCCTCTTGCTCTTGTATTGGAAGTGGAAATTTAAAATGAAATTGGAGATATGACATACTTATCACAGACAAATAGTGACAATACTTGCTGGCCATTGCCTAATCATCCATACCATACATATATAAGAATTCTGTATAATTGTGAATATTTACCTTATATATATAATTAAACGGCCACTGTAAACTACAGATTAACAGTAAAAATTAATTTCATAGGATGAGAGAATGAACAGAATCTTCAGAATCTTCAACCCTGTGATGTACACTCTCTCTCTCTCTCTCTCTCTCTCTCTCTCTCGTAAATAAACAAGAAAGAGAAAGTACGGCCTTGAGGTGCAGTTATCTGCAATTTCCTCAAACCTTATGAGGCCTTTACTGATACAAGAAGTAGAATTTGCACTGTTCTCTAAAATAGCAGCAGAGAATGTGAACAGACCACTTACTTTAAAGTCCATTTGTGAACATAAAACATCATAAGAAAAAAAATGAAAATAAAAGGTCAATAACGTCAAACCAAAGCCTGTAACTTACCGAGACGTTCTCTAATTGGGTTATTGTATCTTTGTCGTTTGTGTTTTTAAAAATTTGTGTTTACCTATCGGGACACTCATTTGTGGTCGCACCCTCTCTACTGCTATAAATCTGTGAGTAATGAAATCATTATTATATCAATAATGGAATCTTACACTAGTAGACTAGCTCGAGAAAGATTAGAAGCAATTAGAAGATATCTTCCTGTTTGTGATGCTCTCAGACAAAAAATTGCAGGAACGACAAGAAGCACAAGCTGAATATGCAGAAGGTACAGAAAAAAATTAGTTAAACCTGTTACATGGGTTACTGAAAGAGTTGCAGAGCTACTGAAGGTTTTCTCCCAACGTTAAAACAAACTGCTGAGGAAACTGAAAAGATAGCAAGAAGAACCAAACAGACAATAAAGATTTTAAGAGATCTTCCAGCTGAACTAACTGCTGCTCAACCTACTGGTAGGAAGGAAGAAATACTTGAAGGTATTGGAAAAATAAAAAAATAGATCTTGCACCAATACATGGAGTAAGAAAAGAAACCATTGAATTGATTACAATTTTTTAGAAAAGGTGTTATTAAAGAACTTAAAGAAGAAGTTAAACATAAAGATTTAGCTGAAGCTGCAGTGAGAGGTTTTCTTCAAAAGTCTGAATTTTTAAAGCCTGAAAATGCTGGTGTAAATTTTGATACTTTTCTTGAATGAATATATCGTATATATTACAACAAAATACAGGCTAGAAATGATGAGCTAAAATATAGAGAATATATTGAAAAAGTAAATAATTTTTATGCGGTTTTACATAAACAACAATCTCAACCTGAGCCACAAATTCTTCAACCTGAAGCACAAAAATCAAACATTTCTGAGCCACAAATTTCTCAACCTGAGCCACAAATTTTTAAACACAAAAAGTTCAAAAACAACCTCAACTACAATCTTTTAAACCACAATCTTTTAAGCTAATATCTCCTAAATCACAATCTCTACTAATTGATATTAAGAATAAATTTACAACGAGTGGTTTAGACAATATCACAAAATCAGAATATATAGACGCAGTAGATAATGCCGCACAGGGACACAATCAAACAGAAAAATATGCAAAACCGAAATATGTTCGATCTTGGAAAACAAAATATAATTGGGTTAAAGATGTATAAATCCATATATACTAATAAACTTGCTGAATATGAAGACATGAATTTTAATCAATTTAAAAAGGATGTAAGAAAAAGAGAATCTGGCACACCTCCTGGTGCTACTGGAAGTGGTTTTGTTACTCAAGGAAGTTGTCCTGACAGTGTTTTTGCCGTTGTTGATCGCTTAGAAGTCCTGATCAGAGGAAAACGCACAGGAAATAATCTTCCAAAAATCATTAATGAAATATCTGATATTTGTCGAAGATTATTTACAGGAGGTGTTATGGATCCTAATGTTTATCATTCTTTCATTAATGAAATTGTCGATGATTATTACAGCGACTGAAAACAATTAATTAGTCAACTTGTAATTTAAAAAATGATCATACACACTGCTCAACGCGCGCCTGAAATGATCAGAGTAGTAAATTCTCGATTACCAACTCGGTGATGTTGTTCAATGTTTATTTAAGAGAATATCTCCAAAAGCAATACCGATTACAAAACAATTAGGAATGAAAACTATTGACGCTATTCGCGATAAAAGAATCAGTGCTGTTGGTAATGTTGCCGGTAAAGCATTTCAGCAATCAAAGAAAGATAACTCGATTAGAACGAAGAAAATCACAGCCAGTAAAATTACCCAGTATTGAAGTTATGCCTGCAAATATCAGTACAATAATGAATCAAGCTGCCAATAAAAAAACTAGCAGAGTGGGCTGTTGATGAAGTTGTTCTTACAAAATTGACTAATGATATTGTGCCAGCAAATACAAGTTTTATTTCAGGAAGTGGCCTTCGTGTTAGACGAAGAAAGTTATCATAAAATGTTCAAGCGTATATCCGATTCAGCGTTTGATATGGACGCATCAGTTCTTAAAGATGAATCTGTTCGCGATTATCAATACTATTCTTATGAAGCACGTATACCAGATCAACGTGGTCGAATAGAATTACACGTTCAAGATACAAGCAGATCTTTCTTGCCTGCTGAAGTATTTATCGAAGTAGAAGGTGAAATTGTAAAAGCAGATGATACTATGTATAATGCTAATGACATATCTGGTTTTGTTAACAATGGTATTATGGCTTTGTTTGACAGCGCTACGTATATAATTGATGGAAGAAATATTGAAACAATTCCAAAAGACGTTGATGTTGCTACAACGATACGTGGTCTTGCAAGATATTCAGATGATTATACAAGATCAGCTCTTCCGTCAATGATGCTGGTTAAAGATAATTTTGACAGTCCTGATCATAGACCGTATACTATAAGACGACCAAGAAACAATGCAGGCGCTGTTGACATTGACGCTGAAAACATGATTATTAACACCAATCCAGAATATAATTTAGGATTTGGTGTACGTAAATCAATGTTAAAGGATATTTCGTGAGAAATTCCACTACCTCATATCTTTTGATTTTGTAGAAATGTCAGAAAAGTTATCTTTGGAGCTAAACATACAGTTGTATTTGTAAAAAAGCTACTGACAATTATGCAATCTGGCGACTAGCCGCTCTTGCTGCTGATGCTGGTAAAGTAAGACTAACAAAACTTTCACTGTGGGTGCCAGTAATGACTCCAATAATTGCTCAAGAAGAAAAGTTAATAAGCTTTATGAATTCAGGCGGAAAATCATTGTTATCATAGTTGACAATGACCACAGATAGCGTTCAAAGTAATGTTGTTGGGTTATTTACGTGGCATATAGCATCAAAACAAGGAGTTACTGCGCCAAGGCATATGTTTATCGCTTTACAAGATCATGATCGAGTAAACTCACAAGAACGCAGTCATATGATATTTGACGAACTTGAAGTTAGTGAGGTTTCTCTACTGATAAATGGACATCAAGAATCAACTAAAGATATAATGTTAAATTTTGAAAAAAATCATATAACACGTGCATATCATTGTTTAATGACATTTAAGGGCGTGATCAAAATATAGACTGGTTTATAAATATCAGTTAGATTTTATAAATATATATCTATTATTTTTCATTGGAGCATATAGAATTATTAAAACAATCTGTTGTTGATATTTATCTTGAACCTCGTATGAACGAAGCTGGTGCTATGTATAGAGCAATTGTAGTTATACTCAACGATAAAGCAATAGCGGGCGAATGCGAGTTATTGACGCACCCATAAATTACCATATATATATATATATATATATATATATATATATATATATATATATATATATATATATATATATATATATATATATATATATCTGCACTGGACTAAGTCAGATAATTCTAAAAATAACTACTGCATTACAAAGCGGGTTAATGATTTTGTCAACGGTGACGGAATTTTTTAGAGATAAAATTAAAAAGTGTAAATTATTTGAACTATTACAAAAATATTTTACTTCACTTATGCTAATTATCACACAGATGGTTAATGTTGTTGTTGTTGTTGTTGTGGGGTTTAACGCCATTTTTCAGCACACGATAGGCCATACATGGCGGCCAGTATTAATGGTGGAGGAAGAACCCGGGAAAACCCCGGAAAGAACCACCGACCCTCGAGAAGCTACTGGCAAGCTTTCTCACATACCCACATTGGCTGAACACAGATGGTTAAATTATTGTATATTTGTATACAATTAGTTTACAATGACAAAAAATAGATATTAGTTAGTCACGCAGCAACAAGCGGGGGAGAGCTTTGTTTGAGAGAGTTATCTCCCATAATCGCTAGATAGTCACGCAGTAACAATCAGGGTAACTACTTAATTACTCTACCGGAGAGAGAGCTTTGCTTGACAGAGTTATCTCCCTTCAACAATAATGATAAATTATCTTTTGTTTATATTTCTTAGAGAAAGCAGATCTGGTAATAGTATTTGCAACGCGCTGAACCGATGGCATGTGAATATGAAAATATTTGCCAGCTGCATTCATTGATTGAAATATTATTTATTCACCAGTTTCTACATTTGTATATACAACTGCTCTGGCGATCTTACAACTACGACCAGTATTTCCAAATTTACAATTTTGGTTCTGAGTAATGGCTTGTAAATTATCTGAAGAGATATTGAGGTTTTCTCCATCAATATAGTCGATCACAAAACGGTCTTCAATTACCCCCCGGAAACATTGGTACACGAATTTATGACAAAGACATATTTTCTTCCCCCGATACTGAATATGAGATAACCAGTATTAGGGACAAATCCGACTGGCTTATTTTTATTCCAGAGTTTCTGATTACACCATCTCGAGATGCCTCTTATTTCTTGATGATAGGATGTGTCACAAATTCTTTTTGCTCCATTCATATATCATATTATTTGTCTAAATGATTATTTTGAAAATCTAGCGATATAATCTTCTGCATTTCTTATAACCTTGCCATTACTATCAGTGTTATTTTTTGTCATAATATCTTTTCAGTTCTCTGTATTTTTGCCACCACATTGCACAAACAAAAATGCGTTTCCTCTAACCCCAACACCACATTTCAAACACAATTTAGGTCCTAAACTCCCGATCTGTACACTTTGTAAGTGAAGTCCACAAAATTCGTTTACGCAAACTTTGTGACAGAGATGCGTAGGACTATCATAAGCCATTTGCATTTATTCTTTGTTGATCCGACGGGAACTCTGATTCAAAGTATTCTTAATGCTAAAAAAACAATTTCGCATCGATAACGCAACATTCAAAATTGTACGCTATAACACCGAAGTACATCGATGCTACAATGAACGACCTACGTTCAGCGACGATTATTAATTATCTCGACAATCAAAAGTATTTTTTCAGAGTAAAGTTTATTAAGGAAGTAGATGGTACTTGGATTATCAGTGACAAACGTGACCCTGTCCATCATAATGAAAAAAAACCCCACCGTATTAAGTTAAACTTCCAAACCAGGAATGCTGACTGGTATTGACAAAACGTATTATAAAATAGCTTATCCTGTAATCTCGGTTATTTATGGAATTTATCGCTGAATGATAAACCCAGCGTTCATGATCCAAAGCCAATGAAATTTTCGAAAATAAATTTTGTCGCCGAAGGAGTAAGGGAACGTTTTACAAACGCGATATGTGGAAATAAACTAGCAGATCAGCAACGTGAAATAATAAGCAACTGGGCTGAATCAGTCAAGGATAAAGGAGCTACAATAAATGATGTTGCTGAATTAGGAAAGAAATTAAATTCCCCAAAACAGTAAGAACGAAAATCGGAGAGATTTTATACGAATCAAAGTATAAATCGAAAGGGAATTTCGATAGAAATTATTGTTCATAATGTGCATGCGTGAACTAATATAGTAACAGTATTTCCAGGAAATCGAATTGTTAAATTTTACCAAGCAGATATATTTGATTTTATTAACAAAGTTAGTCAGAATGATCCTGTATCTGTGTGGCTGTTTCAAAGTTCAGATAATGGAAACTATAATCAGTTTGTACGGCCTAATGGAGATATTTATCCTACAGAATCTCTCCACGAAGAAATGAAGAATGTTGCGTTGAAATATACCCATGACGATGCTGAACAATTACTGAGAAATCTTTTTTTACCATTCCGTCAGTTGCTGCTCATTTTGCAAGAGAGGAAAATGCGTGGAAACCAACATGATTGGATTTTCTTGAAGAAATACAACGCAGTTCTATCGAATATGGACTTGGTGGATTATGGAATACTAAATACGATTATAGGGAGGTCATTTCGGTTGATATGGTTGCATGTTTTCCCGAAAGTTTTCTTGGAATGGGAGAGTGTTCTAAGTATTTTGAGCGATTTGGACATCCAACACATGAAATGATCAGAGTATCGATAGATAGACCATTACCAGACTTTGACCTGACTGCAAGTTTGCCGAAGATCTTCATCCGATTTGTTATGTCTGGTTTGGCAAATATTTTCCAGAAAAAAATTACAGTATTAATACGGTATATGTTCGATGTAAAAAAAAAAGTAAGTGAAAAAATTATATCGTATCGTTCACAGAAACAAGTTTGGTTACCACAAAAAAGAGATATTCTGATGAGGAAAATCCTGATATAACTGATTTTGAGAATAAAATAACAAAATATCTTGGCAGAAAAATAATTGATAAATTTACCCAAGGAGGATCATATGATCAGAATGGACATTGTTCAAGATTAATTATATATGATGCTGAACTCGATTTTATAATTACTGATACAATGAATAGAAACAAATTTATGAGTCGAAGTAATATTAATTGATCAGACGGAAATAAGTTAGGTACAATTGTGAATTATCTTGATGGTGAGTCACGGCAGTTTACTCATTTACGATTTTCAATGTTTGCGTATGTTTCGATAAATCTATTATCGACGATAAGTAGAGTTTCTGAGTTTTCTGTCAGAGTCTTTACGGATTCTTTTTATATCAATAAACAAATACAGGATTGCTAGAACAACTACATATCGGCACTTATTTTTCATCATTGGGTGAATGGAGAATAAATCAAGAAAATATACTTAATTATTCTGAGTTCGCCGACGTTGAAATCAAAAATATTTATTACCCAAAAATTCAAGTATCAAAATTGTCATCTGTGCCATCGGTATATGATCCTGTAACTAGACATAATTTCAATTTCCCTGGTCGTTGTGGTAAAACAACTCCTGTGATTAAATTATTCTTGAACAGTTGTTTCGAAATAGTTGTATTAACACCGACACACATACTCGCAAGAGAAATGAGAGAAAAAATATTAAATCATGCACTTATCACATTTTTTTCGATGGAAGGAGATAAATGGACTCCGGAACGAATGGGAGAGAAACATATTCCAAGGATTATTGTTTGGTAAAAATTTTCACAGTTTCATTATAAACGTTAAAAATATTTCTTGATTGGTCATTGACAAAAAAATATTGTTGTAATAATGTGCGGCGATCATGGTCAACTACCAACTTTTGTTGAATTGTTTCCACATACATGGCTGAAGACCTTTGTCGATTACTATGAAGAAATAACTGATGATCATAGTGCACTTGATCCAGAATTAAGAGAGTTTAAGAAATTAATCAGACTACAACCGAATTAAATTCAATGTGAAATAATACGTGAAATAATTTCAGAAACTCCTATTAACAATTTTTGGAAGTTATGAAAACCAAATGATTTGATAGTTGCAAGTAGAAAGATAGTTCGTGATACACTTCAACAACAATTATTTATGTTACATAAAGAAAAAATTCAAATCTACCCGTACCATTGTGTTGTCGATTAGCAGATACGCGAAGACAATATCAACGTTGATATACCCGTATCGTCAGTGAAACAAGTTTTGTATTAAATTATATTGTTTTATTTCCTATCAGTGTTGTTGAGAAAGCGTTTACTATGGACAAAACTCCATGGATGCTGAGATACGCAATGATAATTCATTCATCACATGGAAAAACTATCTCTGATACAAATGTTTGGATCGTTGATGATCGTATCGAATGGTCAAACTTAGTTTATCTCGCTGTGTCTGGAGTCAGAAGAATCTCTCAGCTGCGGAAGGATATTATAGACTTTACAGAAAATAATAATCAAATTCAGGAAACTAACGATGATAAAGTAACAAAAAAAAATATTTGGTTATAAACAATGTGACCAAAAAATAAGCGCGACCTTGATTTCGATGCTGAATTTAGCATGACATTGAAACAACGAGATAATGATCATTGTGCAAGCTGTAACACAGCAATGTTGTAGCAATATTCAAAAAATAATCCAAGACAATTTACCGTAGACAGAATTAATAGTAGTTTTGATCATACACGCGAAAATGTGATGCTGAATTGTTTTGAATGTAATCGACGTCTAGGTGCTAATTTACAAAAGTGATTGTGGTGGCAATTGTGTATCTTCAAGAATTACTTGTAACTGTTCACGTATAAATCCATGTTGAGGAGCAGTTGAATCTAGTCTGTAGATTGCAGGTCTACCCGTAGATGTTACCACGCTAGAAAGTTTGAATTCTGTGTCATAATACTCCAAATAGGATCAGTCGCTCTTTTTTGATCGCCTTCATGTTCACCAGGTTCATATAAATATCTTTCAGTAACATTATCTAGTACTAGTTGTTTTGAAAAATCATGTTGCTGTATTCGTATATGTCTTTTTGTAATTGCATTAATGGGTTTCATAGAAATTGCACTAGTAATTTCATTATTTAATGCAGCTATTACACTTCGCGAGATCTCATAACTTTCTGAATTATTTCCCCCTGCATATTGATATCCAAATAACCGCTCAGCAAGTGTTCTATTAAATCGTCCAACAATTGCCTGATCACGATGAGTTGCAGTATGTCCTCGTCTAATCTTGACGTAATGTTTTTTTACATCAGAGAAATTCCTTGCCAGGATCAACCTGTAGTAACTGTGGCCATCGCAAGGGTCCTTCGTTCATAAATTTGTTCAAAAGCAGATACAACTTCAGCTGCTGTTTTAGTTGATAATGGCTCTGCTTTTTATATCTACTTGCAACATCAAATGTCACCTAACGCATATTTATATCCACGTGATTAACGTCTACCAATTTTAATAGCATCGTGTGGGAAAAATAAAATATCTGCTTGATGAATTTCAACAGGAGTGCTGACATCAAAATGTGCATGCGGAATTTGTTTAGGTGGTGGAAAATAATTGTGTCATATTGCCTGTCGTGCTAAACAATTTGCAGCAACGTAATGTGTAACATTTGCTGAATCAGCGAGTTTACTAATGGCTGCTATATCCTACAATATCCTCTTTGACTACATTAAATCGATTCCATTATTTTATTAATCGGTTGATTAATTACCGGCTCCTAATACTAGTTTACCTTTCATCGCAGATCTTACCAGCCAAAATACCTAATGATTCTCTGAAAGATTTATTTTTATGGAATTTAACGAATGAATCAGCGTCACATCTGCAACATGTCCTTGTTACAGATCTGGATTTGTATCAGCTACTTAATGAACATTACATGCTTGATCAATAGCATTTATTGAATACTCTCCAGGTCTTGGCTGATATCGCTCGTCAAGTCGGATATCAAGTCGAGTTCCAGGACCACAATAATTTGATCCTGGGAGATATTTTTTCCTGGGTATTTAGCCCATGGATTTCACTTAATTTTCCTAATGAAGTAGTCATATCGCCACCTGTTTTCATACGAGACGAAATAAATTTATATTTATTTGTACCACATTTTGCACATTTACCTGCCGATCTTTTATTTTTTGTTATTATTGTTGTTAATCCACTTGTGGAGGTAGATGCTCTACATCGAACACAATATAAATCCATATTATGTATTATATTTGTATAATATGGATGTCATTGATTTCTCAGCGACACGAAAGCAAGAATCAGTCAAGCATTATTCATCGCTACCAAATTCTCTCAGAGCAATTATCATAGGTCCATCTGGGTTTGGTAAGACTATTACTTAATCTGTTAACGATATGTCTCAAATATTTTATGTCTCAAATGGGAAAAGTTGTATTTAGTATCTCCATCAGTTGATGTTCAGAGATGTTACTATGTACTTAAAGATTTTAATGAAAATGCAAGATTGTTGGACGAAGATGGTAATTATATTATTGATTTTATTACCGATATTGATGAAGCCCCATCTGTAGATGACCTCGATGTATTTATTAATAATCTCGCACCCTTCCAGGCCAGGCTTCACAGCATCGGCAACTCTTTGTCTGGACCAAGTGCAGATAGACATCGAGTGTCTAAAGCATGGCTTTTGGCCTAACAATTCTTTTTTGTTATCGTTCTGATGACGGTGATGGCATTGATGTACCTCCTCCTCCTTGTTCCTGTTTAGCCTTTTCCCTTTCCTTATTCACCTCAGTCTCATCTCTAAATCCATTTTCAACGGTGCTTCAACCATTCGTGAAATGCGACCGATTTCTTTTCTACTCTACCTTTCCTTTATAGTCCTCTTTCATTCACGAAGTCCATTTAATTTAGTACGCTAATTACAAGTACGCAATGTTACACCGGGTTTAATCACTGACATATTAAAGGATGCTTCTTCTTGAGTGCATCTGACTTGGACATCATTTATTATTAATGAGGTTCCGTTTGATAACTGTCAGAAGAAACTGGACAGGTGAAGATTGGGTTTTGTTTATCGAATGGCCAAGGGTAGACAATGTTGCATAAATAGCGTTTGTACTTGCTGAATTATTTATCATAAGTTTAACTTTGCAGAGATCGGTTTATTAAGGGCAGTGGATAATGTAAACTTCCCAAACTTTAGAGAGATGTATGTTAATAATTACGTTTAGATAAACTTAAGATATTATTGGGTATTTAATGGTCTAATGTGTTTCCCGTGCGAAATCCCATGTTTTAAAAATTACTTACACAGCAGAATCAGGCAGGATTGACAAGGACAGTAATTATCCAGTCCGACCTAGATTTGAAGTATCTGAATGCTGGTTTCTAAAGGCTATGATGCTCTGTCGGTAGGGTTCCTATTAGTACTGGAATGTTCTGCTAGCATTCAGTGAATTTCTCCCCCTTTTTCCTGGAGTTGTACGTGGCTTTCATTTATGCGTTGTTTAGTGTTTCAGGCGTCATTCTGCTTTTTGCTGTCAATAAGACTCCAGATCTTTAGTACATTTTCTTGCCGAGATCAGTTATTGCGATAAATAGTCTGTTCCGATTTATGTGGATTGCTCCGAGGCATACTGACTAGTTTCAACATATGGAACATAAGGTTTGTTCTGCCTTGGTGGTATTGGTTGACGCTATTGCGTGTACAGAATGGAAAGGTTAATATAAAATAAGAACGATGCAAAATTTCTTTTGTTTCTGTCGACACTTTAATGTGTCCTGCCCAAGCAAATCACTTACTGACTAAATCGCAAACATTGAAGACTGGCGATTACGGAATACGGAATATGTTCAGTTTTTAAGCCCTAAATAGGAATGAACTGAAATTTGACGTATACTACATTACACGATTTTGTAATGAACACACGTTCATTTGGTAACGAACATTGCTTGTAAAGAAATGGATTTCAGCGCACAGCAGAAGTGCATATTTTCATAATTTCATAATGTCACGCCTGTCGTGTGGACAGCATAATTTAGATGGCTTGTGAACTGAATAGCTTGGTATTCATTTTGTGATCAGAATAATTTTATACAAGTTATGTAAGCAGAATAATCCTATACGTGTTATGTGAACAAGATAATTTCATATTGCTGAATAAACAACTTGAAGCCATTATGTTTTCAATAACAGATAAATTTAGCATTTTGATAAAAGGTCTTCATTTCTTTTACATATCCGATCCCTGAACGTCTATTCTTGTGATACGAGTGTCAGAAATGCAATTAGATTAGCAGGAGAAATATTATGATAAGCTGTAGGTTGAAATCTGCGGCGACTATCCGAGGCGGACACTAACCACTAGCGATGGATTTATTGTTTATACTTGTATAATAAATATGTTATTTTAATAACAGATCTTAGCTTTGTGATTGAATCCCCGCTTGTTCTATCCTATTGACACAGTGCTTGATCACGGTGTAGTCTTACCACCTACTTAGTCTGCTTTATCGTGTTAAGGATATATACAAAATTGTGTTTAAAAAAATGCATACACAATTACCACGAAACCGCAGCTCTCTCTCTCTAGCTCTCAATTTTTCGCCAGATTGTGTCCAAAACAACTTCTTGAGTGACAGCTGAAATCCAATGTTATAATGTTGATGGAACTGCACGCAGTATTGTCCACACACGATCATATTTAGTCTTTATGCTCTCACATTGCGGAAAATGGTCAAATCGGCATTTATGTGATATTGTCTTCGATCATGGGTAACCCGACTAAACAAAATATTACAATATGGATATAGTCCTCGGATCGGATTCGTGACGCTTTAGAATGTTTTAGCAGATCTTTATAACATTTAAGTTTTTTTGGAATTAGAGTCCAAGATTCATCCACAAAATGATCTAGTTTTTTGTCTTAGTTAATCTTTCAAACACGGACTGCACTTGACTGGGAGGATCGACTTGACATGTGGCATCAGGTAACAATTATCTTCCTTCTCTACTATGTATAATGATTCGTTATTGTACATTTGCTATTAAAGTTGATAGAACTTTGTAACTTTCTGGACACACTAACCCAGGTCATAAAATCCTGTAAGTTTTATGATGGATTGATGTGCTTGTTTTTTTGTGTTGTTGTTTTTTGTATTAACACGGTAAACAGACTGACTCTGACTCGAGACAAGTAAGAAAAAATGCAACACTGATACGCAAAAAGCGACATTGTACGTGTTCATTGCAGAGTAAACAGTTAAAACAATCTTATAGTTTGAAAACTTTTATTTTCAAAATAGCTTTACGTTTTTAAAAAATCTTTCTGATCTTGGTCTGCCTAGCTAACTGTGGTCCGAGTAACACTGTTCTATCGTAATTAGCTTGGTTCTCTTAGAAAAGTGTTTGGCAAAACGTTTCACTAGCGCATCGTCTTGCTCAGACTATCGTGCCGACACTGTTTCCCATCTGTGTACCACGCTTCAAATCTGCTACTGATGTTGTTCTCGCGCTGGTTCGTCTGTTTTCATGATGAAGACTTTAGCATTCCAAAACCTTTCTCATAACAGTGATTGCACTGCTATTGTCGAGTTCTATTAACATGATGAAGACTTTAGCATTCCAAAACCTTTCTCATAACAGTGATTGCACTGCTATTGTCGAGTTCTGTTAACATGATCACGTTAACCGTCTTGTCTATTATCTTAGCAAGCAGAATTTCAAAATAGAGCTGCACCGATTTAATAGAGTTGTAAGTAGTAAGAGGGGTAGGATTAGCCTCAATGGGAATTAGCATTACAAACACCCTTGGGTCCGATTAGCCTCAAGGGAAATTTAACATGGAGAAAAATCGTGGGTCGGATTAGCCTCAAGGGAAATTAACATGGAGAAAATTGTGGGTCAGATTAGCCTCAAGGGAAATTTAACATGAAGAAAAATCTTAGGTCTGATTAGCGTCAAGGGAAATTAACATGGGATTTTTTTTTTAAAAAAAAAGGGGTAGGCAATGGAAAAGCTATCTCTTTTCGAGATATATGGCTGGCCCTGAAAAGGGCCTTTGGGTTTTCTTCTTCTTCTAATTTCTTCTTTTCCTCCACCAACTTCTTATTTTATCTCCAACACTCTTTCTCTTCTTTTTTTCTCCTCCTCTTCTTTCTTCTCTTCCTCCTCTTCTTTCTTCCTCTTCTCATTTTCTTCTTCTTTTTCAATTTTTTCGTTCCATGTTCTTATTCTTATCTTTTCCTCTTCATCCTCCTTCTCCTCCTTTATTTCCTTCATCACACCACTAATCTTGTCATTTGCTTTTCTTAAGTTGTTAATTTCCATCTTTACACGATGAGGACTATAGGAATAATGGTCTTCAACGAGTCTTATTAGCATCTGTTCCATTATTCCTAAGTTGTCTAAAACGTCTTGTAAGGTTTGTATTTTGTCCATTTGGTTTGACGCCATCTTCTTTTTATTCTTTGCAGAATGGTTTGAACAACTAACACTGTGGGTTCTTATAGTGAAAGCGCGAACGTGAAGGAAAACATCCCCTAAAAACATAAAATTGATCTTACCTAGATCATGACCCAACAACGTGCGGACGTGAAGGAAAACATCCCCCTACTTTCTCATTTCATATAATAAAACCCTAACTATACTCTTCACATACGCTAAGAAACCCATAATCTACTATTCACACAAACATACCTGAGCTCTTACAAACACAAACACACAAACACACAAACACATACCCTCACATTTTTTTAATAAAGAGTTAGTGTTTATTTTCACACTACTCTACCTACACACATTGGCAAATCGATCGTTATTTCTTTTCTAGAGTATTGGGTAGCCCTGAAAAGGGCTGTTTTTTTTGGAACTTCAGAGGCACCTGGCTAATGGTGGCACCTTCCAGGTCTTGCGCCGCATACACATCTTGCCCCCCAGTTACTTTTTACCTTTTGGGGGGAGAGAGCAGAGGCAGGATATGTTGCTTCAGAATCCCAATTTTCGCTCTCTGGGATTCTGAAATTTTTTCTTCTTCTCTCCTTTTCCTCCTCTTCTTTGTATCTTCTCTCCTCCTCTTTGTATCTTCTTTC
Organism: Sinohyriopsis cumingii; assembly: GCA_028554795.2. NCBI lineage: Eukaryota > Metazoa > Mollusca > Bivalvia > Unionida > Unionidae > Sinohyriopsis > Sinohyriopsis cumingii. The sequence goes on from CM068829.1 coordinate 37,337,747, forward strand.
CTCTTCTTCTTCTTTACATCTTCTCTCCTCCTCTTCTTTATTTCTTCTTTCCTCCTCCTCTCTTATCCTTCCCTCCTCGACAATGGCTTCCGCGGCCAGTTCATTTAATATGCGCCTGGCATATTCCAGATGCACATGAAGTTCCAACAGTTTCTCCAGTCTCGTGTTCATTTTTGGTGTTGATCAATCAACAAGGGTAGCTGGACTGCCGAACGAGTTTCAATTTATACTGAAAGCGCGGACGTGATGGAAAACATCCCCCAAAAAACATAAAATGGATCTTACCTAGATTATGACCAAAAAAGCAACAACAACGCGCGGACCTAAAAGAAACACTCACTCACTTTTTTATGCTACCCATCACTATTGTAAATTTTTTTATAAATCACTTCAATAGACTATCCACATACGCAAAGCAATCCAATCTAACCCCAAATATACACCTCAAACACCAAAAAACATCATCTTAATCTACTATCCACACCAACGTACTTGAGCACTTACAAACACACAAACACATACCCTCACATTTTTTATAAAAGAGTTAGTGTTTATTTTCACACTACTCTACCTACACACATTGGCAAATCGATCGTTATTTCTTTTCTAGAGTATTGGGTAGCCCTGAAAAGGGCTGTTTTTGTTTTTTGCTATGGCATTCTTTTTTAGTTTCTAAGAATGCGATGTCCTCTGAGGATAGACTTTCTGGCGATAGGTCTGCTTCTTCAGAAAGAGAAGAAGAACTCTTTGGTGTCGATACGGCAATCGACAAAGCCTCTGTCAGGTTCAGGTTGCTGCTGTTGTTGTTGTTGCTGTTGTTGCTGCTGTTGCTGCTGTCTCTGAAGTCTGTACTTCTCTGTCCATTCTTCTTTTTCCCTGTTCATTTCTTCTCTGAAGAGCTCTTCTATCAGGTCTTCAGTGATTTTTAACATTCTCACATTCTCTATTTCTTCTGGCTTCGGTATCAGACTGTGTCTGACCCTATGCAAATTCACGTAGGCTTCGTTGAGCTTAGCTAGTTTGGAGCACATCTTCTTAAGAGGATGAGTCGACAATGGATGGTTAGACTGGAAACAACCCCGGTTCTTAAAGTCAAAGCGCGGACGTGAAGGAAAACATCCCCCACACGGTTTTCGAGCCGCAACGTTTAGTGAGTGTCATGAGAGGGATAGTAAGAAATCAAAGAGCATCAATCCAACATTCTTCTAGCTAAACAAAAGACAAAGACATTTTTTCAAAACACAACATTTTTTATTCAAAAATCACTTAACACTAAACAACAACTCTAACATTTTTTAACAATAATCCAACACTATAACATCAAACAATTTTTTTCAAATCACAAACATTTTTTCTCAATAGACAATCTACTTTGAACAGGGCTGACAACGTTGTGAATGAAATTGTGATTTCCACTGTTGGAAATCATTAGGCCATTGATGGACACTACGTTTCCTAGCTTGAGACAAAAGATAAGCATAATGGTCACAAAACCATCGATCTACTTTCACATCGTTTCTAGCAGAAGAACGAGGATCTAAATGAGTCACTAAATGTTCTAAGGAATAGCCCAGGTTGCGATGATGCAGAAAATACACACAGTACTGTCCACACACCAAGGAATCTGTGCCTTGTAATTTCACATTATTGAATCGGGTGGTTTGAGCATTTCTTCTCATAAAGTCGATGATATCGTCTTCCAAAGGGGGCAATCCGTACGAATCGAAATATTCCACACATCCTTCTTGAGGAAAGTAGACGGCTACCCAGTGGGTTCCTGGGAGATGACTGTCGTCCGTGTTGATCACGTAAGCTTGATGGTCTTTAGGTTTGCGATGAGGGAGTTCATCTTTAGCACAGACGACAGGATTCCAAGAAGCCGTATACGAACTGTGGTTCAAAAGGTAATAAAGTTCCCAGGTATCCATTTGTGTGGTTTTTTCTTCTTCACAGGTAATAATAAGTCGTCAATTCGATCCTGACTTTTTGCTTGAAAATGTCTGACGAATAAACGGTTATTCGTTCTGTTTCCTCACTCTGATTCAGGAGAGCTTCGATACGATGGATCTCTTGAGTGGTTAATGGTGGACAAGAATGTTCACGCAAGTCTTTATACCACTGGTGCAACACGTCTTTGTTCGAGATGAGGCTCCAAGCTTCGTCCAGATACTCGTCCAATTTTTCTTCTTGACTTAACATTAGGCATTTATCGTGTTGAATTTGACTGGGATGATCGTTTTGACATCCATAGCAATTTTTCTTGATCAATTCCGTCATTTTGTCGACCAAGTGTTTGGCAAAACAGGAGACTAAATGGGCTTCTTGTTCTGGCCATCTCGATTTCATCATGATCACTTCTTCTTTTTCCAGGGTCTCCTCACATTCCATCTCCAAAGTTTCTCCACTAGGTAAAGAGGGATAACAGTCTTCCATGGTTTCTAGTAATCTAGAATGACTTCTCTCAAACTGTTGATTTCTATGGTATTGTCAAATTCTGCATACAGGACGACGTTCACTGTCTCTGTCAGATGACTTGCAAACTGAAGTTCCACACGAATCTGGCCAGATTTTATAGGGTGGAAATGTCCCTCGTCGCTGCCTTGGTCTGGAGTGAAATCGAAAGCCCACAAAGCGTAGCCTCCTGCGTAATCGTCGTACGTAATGCCGTGACTGGTGTTGGTTCCTAACTGGCCAGTGGCTTCGTACAGGGACAAGTACGATCTCAAGTAATTCTTCTTCTCAAAGTTATGTTCGAAAGGTCGGGTACACAAGGTCTTGCCATCTCGACTGACTTCGATTTTCTTCACCTTGAAGTGTTGAAAGTTGAAAGGATTTTTTTCGGCAGCTCCGTTGAAGGCTTTATTCTCGACGATACCAAGGATCAAACGTTTGGGTAACTGTCCTTGGAACAGATGATCTTCGATCATGGAATGCTGTCCAGCGAGAATGGTGAACGTTTTTACTTCCACGCGACGTATGGGATACTTGGCGGTCGTTCTGCTCAATGTTTCACTGATGTCGTTACCCACTTTAGGTAACACTTCCACGCGTCGTACGTAGAGCCTGGCTTCCTCAATGACAGTTTTGCAAGCGTCAGTACCTATCAAATGGAAAGCGGCACTGCTACGATTCAGTCTCAGGCGGACATTCACCCCGTTCAGCAAATATTTCTCTTGTAACCACATGTCCAAATGCAAACGATCCATTAGTTCCAAACTCTGTCCATCTTTGATTCTGTTTCTTCGTTCTGTAAATCCCTCATCGTATGGTTTATCTTTTTTAGTTGTATCAATTTCGAAATTTTCAAACTCGTTAGCATCGTCAGCTTCCCATAGCACACAGGCATTGAGATGAGTGTTCTTGGCGTCTATTCCGTACGTCAAGAGATTTTCCAGGTACGCTCGATAAGGGTAAGTATCCATGCTGCTGCTAACCAGTTTGTTGTTCAAGTACAAGTCCACTCCACTAAACAAGGAATGCATGAAATTGTTGACGGGAGCTGTTACCTCAGTACCTTCTAGGGGCGTATTATCCTCATCGATAACTTTGACTTTCAGGTACAAGTAACTGCTATTCAGATCGATGTAATCTTCGGGCTGTCCTTTGATTTCAAACTCAATAGGAGCTGAGGCTGTCAATGAGGAAACGGGGTGAAATTCCACCCATTGGGATTCTTGCATCGTCATCATCGTGGGGGGCATGGCAAACAGATCCAGTTCCGTCTTGGAACAGGCGCAAGACTCTCGGTGCATCATTTTTTTTGTCTCTGTTCTCAATAATCGAAAACGTCTAAGTCTCGAACGGTTCTTCTTTTCTTGGCCTTTCTAGCTTGAAGTCTGGTGAAAGGGTGTTTTCTTCGTCGTCTCTTTCTGCCTTGTCCTTGCTGAATGCCTGACTCGGTAGCGTGCAGGGCATTTATAGGTGTCTCTCGTCGGCCTAAAATGTCTTTACCCGTTTGCAGCAAGACATTTTTGCCTGCCCTCATGAAGGCTTCTTTAGGGTTTTGTTTGTCGATGATGACATTTTGGAGAAATTCTTTGCCTTGCGTCAGTGCCGCATCTTTCAAGGCGTGCAATCCGCGTGTCACCATCGGTTTCAACACCGGGGCCACCGAACGAAAGGCCGATTTTAACATATCTCCTAAACCGTGTTCTCGCTGTCGTGCCACCCCTCGGTACACTGGATACATGACTTACTTACGAGTCGTGAGAGAACCGTTTTCGAAAATGGAGTTTCACCGTGACTTTTCCTTTGGTGAATGGAATATTTTGTCCCAAATCTCCTTTTATAGTATTGTTGACCGTGTCCAAATACGACTTGCTGACAGGCAAATAGTGAGGATGGACAAATTCGCGGTGGACGTGGTAAGTGTTTCCACCTTCCTCGTCAGCGTTTCCGGCAGAATCCACTTTGAAAGGAATGACACGCAGTAACGGCACGGAGGTGTGTCCCACCACGTTGTATTCCACCACATCAGAGTACACGAACATCAAATTCAGTCCTTGGTTCAGTTCTACCGGGAAACGAAAATACTTGGCAAAAGTCTCGTTGTCAGAAATGACTAATAATTCGCCTTTTTGTTGTTCTACTATCTTCTTTAGGTTCATGTCACCGCCCAACATGTCAAACAATTCAGGACAAAATAAGAAAGACATGATTTTAGACCCCTCAGGAAATTTCATCAGGAAGCGACGAGCTGTTTTGTGGTACTCCAGGGTGACACTTTTTTTGGTACTTTCCAAAGCTTTCAGAAACACACCATTAAACCTGGTGGCTATGGTGTTGACCAAATGTTGACCACTAAAATAATAACCTGGGGGAATGAACAAGTGATAGTCGGTCCAGTTTGAATTTTCTTTGTTACGGGTTTTCTTGTCATATTTGCTATGGGTATCCATCCACTGTTGCACTTGCTCGTCATGAACTTGCACCGTAAAAAAATTTTGATTGGCAATGACATTGTGGACTTGGGTCGGGTGAATCATTTCTACCAAAGCCACTTCCCAATGGGCTTCGTGATCTAAGGGGATGGCTTGAGGTAATTTGGCCGTGTAACAGCACAATGTGTTATTGGGAAACACCTCCATGGAACTGTCACTGGGTAAGGTCAAGTAAAATTGGTTTTGGTGACTCATAATTCCAGAGTTCTGTGGCTGTCCGAGGGGATATTACTAGACGTCAGAGGCGTGTCTCCGCCCAAAATGGGGTTCTGATTGTGGTTGGACTGGTGACTGGCACTGGCACTGGACACAAGGTTCCCGTTCGAGGAGAATTTCAGGGAGGGATTAGGAAGCAGGTAACCGATGCAACTGCTCAATAAAATGGTCCACAATTGTTTGTCTCCTTGTTGCGAACTCAAATTGGCAATGGCTGCCCCGATGACACAATACACCACGAAGATTTGGCAGAAAAAGACGATTTGCGTTTTAGGCACACGTTCTCCACACCACACCCACAAGGGTTGTTTTTGTAAATCTTGCACAGAAGAACTAGGGGAAGAAGGAGTGGTCGACGTAGCTGCGTCTGCTGTGTGAAAGGGCATGATGGTCACTTCTTCTTTTTATAGTCGATGACTTGCGAAGCGTCGATCCAAGAATCGAAACTGGGTGGATATCCTTTCCAACGTACTTTGACTTCTTTGACACGTCGTTTGCCCACTTTACGGGTTCTGCGTTCGAGAATGCTTTCGATGTCGTACACGTCGTCTTCTTTTTTGGTCACACGTTGTAACTCGGGCAAATAAAACGTTCCTTTGAGCACTTCTCCGTTCATGTCTTCCAATTTATAGACGGCAGGATGACGGCCATGCACTCGTCCAGTGACGCGAAACAATTCGGTCGTCCAGTTAGGTAAGTAACCTTTGTCGAAAGTGCGTTTGGTTTTGCCAATGCGCACCCAATCTCCTACGGCCAACTCTCCACTTTTCTTGGGGACAGCCCTCGTCGGGGACGTACCAAACAGATGCTCAAACACCAACACTTCGTTGTCGGGAGTCACGTCTTGCGGAGCACGTCCGATGCTTCGATGGTAAGATTGGTTGTACGCTTGCACCAGGTGCGGTAAGATGTCGATGTACTTCAGAGTGTGGTGATGCGTAAAATATTTCCACATGCGTTCTTTCAAAGTGCGTTGAAAACGTTCCACGATGCTGGCTTTGGTTTCAGGATTCTCGGTGGTAAAAAAATGAATGTCACGTTTCTTTAATTCTTTTTGGAAAGCTTGGTTCAGAAATTCGGTGCCTTTGTCCGTTTGCCATCGAAGAGGGTGACGACCGCTTTGTTTCAACACCCGTTGCAGGGCTCGCACTAACTCGCTGCTCGATTTGGAAGTCAAGGGCACGACCCAAGCAAATTTGGAAAAGACGTCGATGACACAAAACAAATATTTGTAGCCACGATTGTAGCTGGCCAAATGAGAGACATCGGCTAAATCGGCTTGCCATTGATGATCGATGCCTTCCACTCGGGTGCGACTTCTGGCAAACTTGCGTCGAATGGGTTTGTGTAAAGTGTAGGTAGCTTGTTCTTGTAACCATCGTTGCACTTGAGGTAAACGGAGACTTTTCAGTCGCGTTTTGGCAGCACGATACAATTTTTGAACTCCTGCGTAACCTGCAGGATGGGAGGGATCGTAGTAAATGCTGGCTAAGACTTTTTCCATTTTTTTTGTGTTGGTTGGTGTGTTAATAAGACACCCACTCTTGGAGGATGCTACTCTTTTTCTCTTGGGGTATTTTCTTGGATTGCAAGGCTTTGCGTGTGCGGCCGGCAATAGGTGTCGAAGAGGAGGAGGAGGATGTCTGAGCGGGGGATATCGGTTCTTGTTTCACTTCTGTCTTCACTTCTGTCTTCACTTTCTTTTTCTCTTGTGAGGAAGAAGGGGTGGCCATCATCATTTTAATCCATCCAATTCTGGAGGTAGGTGGTGTTGTTAACTTGCGTACTTTTTCTGGTGGAGTTTGAAACCCTTCCTCTTCTTCTCCTTTTTCTGTCTTGGTCACGGGTACTGGTGGTACTGGTACTGGTACTGGTACTGGTGATGGTGCTGGACTTTTCATCAAGGTCTTAAAATCTTTTAGAGTGGGTAAAGCTGTTTCGTCTAAAGCTTTCTGGTGAAAGAGTTGCAGTCTTTGCAAGAGTTGACCGTACTTTTGCGATTTTTCTGTTTCGGACAAATCTTGGCGATCCATCAAGGATTGCAATTCGTGTTGTAACTGGGACATCTCGCTCAAATTGGGATTGGGAGGTAAATGCGGGGTGCGTTGTTCTTGCCACCGATGGTATTCCATCCATCGTTTGTAAGGCACTAAAGCTAGTTTTCGTCCTTCCATGGGGTTGTCAGGGGTCGATTCTGAGATCTTGGGACTTCCGAGGGCCTTTTTATCTTGCTCCCACCAGTCCTCCCAACATGGTTCCCAAGACTCCTTTCAGTATGGGGCCTAACAAGAGAGGTAAAATACCTCCACGTTGGACCAACATCTTTTTTTGACGAATGGGAATTTTCTTTTGAACCATTTTCCGAAGAACGTGACGATGTTTGCCTAAGCATTGTTTCTGGTGTTTGGACAAAGGGATCGTGCCTTTCAAAACGTTCAAACAACATTCGCACACGGTATCGATGACCTCTTTGGAGGCCGTTTGAATGAGTTTTTTTCGTAGGGGTGGAGAAGCCTTGGACAGGACAGATAACAGGTCCCCATGTTTGGCTAAACGTGGTGGCAGTCCTTTCCTTTTCTTTCCTTGGGGTTTTCTGGAGGGTGACATCTTTGAGTCTTTAGGAGCACCTAAAAACACTGATACCCTACTAGGTCACAGGCCTTTTTTATACTGGAACGCGTCGCCATTGATTGTCCTTACGTCGTATCAGTTTGAGGACAGGCATGACACGTCGTGCAGGGGTACGTAACGGACTAAATCGAGCCAGTTCTTTCTTGGACAAATCCAGTAAACTTTGTAACATGCCCGATCTTTCATGGACTTTGATTTTGGGAGAAGGTACTTTGTGAGCAGCAGCCACTGCCGCTAAATTGGAAGGTCCTGCCACTGGGGAAGTTGTTTTGGGGGTCATCAACGGAGAAGTTCTTGATGTGATCAACGTCTCCAAGTACTCTTCAGTTCCTGGTGACATCAACGGAGAAGTGGACAAACGTGAGGCTGCCGGAGACGCAGTCACCGCTGTGGCAGGTCGTGGTTTGCGAGTGTAAGCTTGCGTCCTGGCTGAAGTGCCTCTCTTGCGACTAGTTTTCTTCTGTGGACTTTTCTTTATCTGGGGACTTCTTCTCTTTTTCCGGGGTGGTGTCTGGTAAGAGGAGGGTCCTGCCACTGGAGAAGTTATTCTTCTTGGGGACCTGGTCTTTTTCTTTTTCTTCTTGGGGCTTCGTTGGACTTTTGTCTTGGGGAGAACTTTGGGGGCATTAGGATCCCATCTTAAGAGTGAGCGAATGATGACCCCTCCTAGAGTACTGCTCCCTCCAGGTTTCAAAATGATTTGTTTTTAGGTTTGAGTGTCGATGCGGGGATCGGCCAGTTGGACCAAAGCGACTTTGTTTCGATCGAAAAAGCGTTGGGTTTGATGAGAAATCTGAATGATTCCTTGGAGTAATTGACGTGCCGTCACCGTGAACCATCGTAAGACTTCTTTGAGACTAGCTTCTAAGACACGAGCTCGTGTTTGTGGATCTTTTTCTCGACTGATGCCATACAAGGCACGAATCAATTTGACGGGAAGATGCGACTGAAGGGACGTCATGTTCACACTGTGTGAGACAGACGAAAAAGGGTCTGAGGTTTTTATAGATTCTTTTTCATGGGGAGTGAAATGAAGTCGAGGACGGAGACGTGTACAGGACAGGCCCTCCGTCTTGGCACCAGTGGTGAAACAAGTGGGTACGAAATCGCAAATCCTCGGGAGTCGTAGGTTTCAAATCGACGAGTAAATAGGCGTGTGGCGTTTGAGTGGCATCGTCGTACGCCTGAGTCAGCCAAGGCGTTCCTAACTGTTTGGCTAAGACTTGCACTTGCGATTTATCTCGAGGGCTTTTAAACAAGACCACGTAATGCGCATTGAGACTGATGGTGCGATGGGCTTTACTTTGTTGAAACAAATTTTGGGTGATGTAAACGACACTGGCATTACGGTGATGCCCTTTGCGCGTGAACCACAGTTTAATTTCTTCTTCGTCTTCTCCTAACATGTCGTCGAAAATGACCAAATGGGTTTGACGGGAGTCAGAGACGATGCCGTCGTCTTCTTTAGGAATGCCTTCCACAAACACGATGGAATCGCCTTGACTTTCTCGCAAGAGGCTGTACGCCGATTGCCACTCTTTGTAACACCACACGATCCGTTGAGGGGGCCGATCGATCAAATGATGTTTATGTTCGATCAAACGTTTGACGAATTCGGTTTTGCCAGAACCGCTAGGTCCAGCAATGAGCATGTTAAAGGGATGGCGAAGATACAAAGCCTCCCAACTGGCACGATCTAAGTGTTCGACTTTGACAGTAGAGGAAGAGGGAGCAGAGACAGTAGAGGTAGCCATGGTGTGAGAAATGTCACTTGTGACACGAAAAACAAACAAGACAAGAGTTTATATACTTTTTCAGAACACGTTTATTCAATGTTTTTTTTCAAACATGAATACGAAAGACAAAAATACATAAAAGCCAAAGGCTTAAGTACAAGGATAAAAGGCACATGATAACGATGAATGTGGAATAAACACAAGTGTCTGTACAACAATCACATGTTTTGGGTAATGTTCTAACCAGTTCTATAGTAGGGGGTAAGGTCACACAAGTGTCCTCCCGAAAGGGTCTTTCAGGCCTGTCCACGACAGTCCTGTCCTGGGTGACGGGTTCTTCTGGCACCGTCACTAACACGGGTTGAAAAGTAACTTTTTTCCTTGAACAACTCTCGTGCATACTGGGCCACTTCTTGGGTCCAAGCCTCAAAACCCCATTCTTTCCAGGCACGGACATCTGTCCAATGGGGATGTATGTCACAAGCTACACACACATCGTCATACACGTCTTGGGTAGCTAAAAGTTGACGAATCTTTTTTTCCTGTTGAGGTCGAGAAGTATCCAGATGAAAACGCAAGGCTTTGAGCAAAAGGAGTTTTTCGTGACCATTTAAGGCCATGGGGGTATGGTAAGTACTGATCGTAAAGAATCCACAAAGAATCGGCTGGTAAACGAAATCCCAGAAAACAAGTCACTAAGACACACACCACTTGTCGTCCCAAATTGAATGGATACAGTTGTTGTAATAATTGATGGTAATGATCCACGGTTTGAATATGGTCATTGAGTTCCTTCCACGGAATCTGTTGGATGACATGTGACATAAACCGTGGCATGGCAGCCTGTTTTTATATTCTCTTTTTTTTGGATGCAATACACGTACTTTCTAGCCAGAGATCTTCGTTCTCCAGTAGGGAATCTAAATCTTGCATACTGTAACCGAAACGTCAGAGTTCGTTTAGAAGTTTCCTCTTCCGCTAAGCAGATTCCACGTAACAAATGTTGGTAATCCTTTACCTTGTCTTCCTCAATGTATTGCTGTAGGTGAATCTCCAAGTAACCATAATTATGAACATGTCGATCATTAGCGACCTCAAAGTTTTGAACAATGTCTGACCATTGAAAGAATTTCTGACGAATCAGTTCTCTTATACCATTCAGGTACCAGTGGTTAAAGATCTGGTGACGTAACGGATGCAATTGTTCTTTACGTTTGACTTGTATTTTCACCAGCTCTCGGTAAATCCTTTCTCTCAACTCCTCAGGCAAGCCCAAAATGTTCTCTTGTAAAGTATCCATAAGTATATACACTGTTTTTGGAATCGTTGGGTGGTGGCCAATAGCCTCGTTTAACTTTGTGCCTAATGTAATATCCACTCATAATCAGTCTTCTTGTACTTTGGAACATAGCATAATTTAAAAACGGATGAATCACTTTGAGTTTGCGTTTCACTTGTATTTTCACCAGTTCTCGGTAAATCCTTTCTCTCAACTCCACAGGCAAAGCACGAATGTTCTCTAGCAAAGTATCCATGAATAGGTCATACTAAATCCTCTTTGGTCTGACACAAGAAATGTACTCTTTGCACAAACATGGTTTCACTTCAGTGTCGAATTTAAATCGTTGAGTCACTAATCTACACATTACAATTCGTTCAGAAGTTTCCTCTTTCACCAAGTTGACATTGTGTTCAAGATGTTGGTAATTCGTTAACTCTTCCTCTGGAATTCGATGCAGTACGTTTACAATGATGTAACTACAATCGTCCATACCAAACCAATCCTTTTTAAAACTAGAGGATCGTTGATCAATGTCTGTCCGATGGAACACTTTCAATTGAATCAATCCTTGTATAGCCTTCAGGTACCAGTGGTTCAAACACCGGTGACGTAACGGATGCAATTGTTCTTTACGTTTCACTTGTATTTTGACCAGTTCTCGATAAATGCGTTCTCTCAACTCCACAGGCAAAGCACGAATGTTCTCTTGTAAAGTATCCATGAACAGATTATTATGGTAAGAAGTTACTTCAATGTCTCGGTCCCACTAAGGGTAAGTAATGACAATTCGGTGACCATCGAGCATGTTCTACGTAGGCCGAATCTTGCGGTTCCCAGTGGTGAAGTGACACACCGCAACTGAAGCACTTGACTTTATCTCCTTCGCCCAAGTAGAAAAATCCGGCTCTGGCTAATTCTTCGGGGGTCGGTCCTCCCAGATACTTTGGCCATTTTCCTTTGAACGATTGAAGACGATTTTCAAAGTCGCAGTATTCCGACAAACGCACAGGAAACGAATATTCGTCTTTCACAGGTTCGTTTCGATGAGGGTTGAGTGACATGGGCAGGAGTTTGTTCAGGGCTGGATGACATCCGTAGGGGGGTAGACGTGAAGGTGAACATTCCCCTTTAAAACGAAACCCAGTAAAATGTCCAAGAGGACGAGCGGCATCGCTTTCGCATCCCACAGGTTTGACACGCACAGTATCACTTTCCATGATAGGGGTAGGGACACTAAAGTTCCCATGATGCTTTACGGCATCGCTCAGGTCACAAGGTACAGCATCGTATCCATCGCAAGGCTCACAATCGCACTCATCTGCAAACTCCGTTACGCAATTACAATGATAACCACATGGACAATCGCAGTTTCCTTCCGGACATTTTCCGTCGCAATGCATGGGTCTTATCCATCCAATATTAGTCACACTAGAGGAAGATACAACTTTTTTACAATCCCCAAACTGGAACGATGCCTCTTTCAAAGTATTCATCTTGTTCGCTCGGTCTTGGTAGTCACAATGAACTATCGATCTTGCCTAGGGTTCCTTTTTTATATACAGACCAATACCGACGTGACCGTACGGCAACGTAAAGTGATTGGGAAGTCGCACTCGCTTCTGGTACACGATTTGATAGACTTTTTCCAAGGGTCGACTGACGATGTGGTGAGTGGGTAAACGTACAATCTTGTTCGGTTGATAGGTGGTCACTTTAAAGTTTCCATCCTCTCCCGATTGCAAGGCTTCTTTCAATACCCCAAAGTTGACCACTCGACTGGTACGATGATTCAGAGTCAGTCCTTTCACTTTGCACGTCGTGTGCACTTCTCCTTGTTTGTCCCGGTATTCGTAGCCGTAATTTTTGGGACCACCACTGACGAAACTTAGAATCTTGTCGTCGGGATGCTCGTCTGTCCAGGCTCCTAAACGGTCTCCTTCGATGTCAGGGTGCTGTTGAATCGGGTGATGGATGTAAATGCAACTGTCCGTGTCAAAGTACAGGACGCGTTCCCCTAACAGTTCTAAAGCTTCGTACAATTTTAAGCGAGCATGGGCTGTCACGTAAGCCGCAATGATGACATTTCCAAAAGGGTCGTCTTGTACAAAGTCCAGATCTTCTTCGTAATTGACCAAGATCAAATCCTCACGAACGACGTCCACGTGTTTCATGTATTTGGTTTTGTCGTGAATCATTTGGAAGTAGCGGGAAGGTTCTGTCAAATATTCCGTCTTGGGTAAACACGGTCGTTGTGCCATTTTACCCCACAAGCAATTTAACATCACTTTGGCAAACGATCGCCTGCCTTCGTTTTTCTCGATGTGGTCTAAAGTGATGCCTTCTTGTTCGTAGTATTTCTCTTCGAATTGTATTTGGTCTTCGGGAGTGTGACACCAGGACGGATAGCCGCTGGCTTCTTGTTTCAGTTTCAAAAAGGCATCCACGTAGTCGGCGAAAATGCCTTTCTGAGTAGGGTCACCCTTGCGGTACTGTTGTGTCTTGGGAAAGTGGCAAATTTCGTACACTTCTAACAGTTGGTATCCCATGTCCAGAGCTTTGAACAATTCTACGCTGACCCAGGTTCCCGTCAAGGCCCGTTCTTCCTGGCTGTGATGGCAAGGTTGGTCCTGGTTGCACGTTTCGGCACAAGTACGGCACAAGGGAAACATCAGTTTGCCTTGACAATGGTGAGGTAAGACGGGATGGTATAGGTTCGTGGGAGGCAAAACTTTACACTTGATCAAGCCTTCGTATTGTCGAATGTTTTTCAGGTCGATGTGTTCCGTCAGCAATTGCGGGTGCCCTACAGGAAAGCGACAATATTTGCACACGTAGGGATACAGCGAACACACGTCCAAGTATTTGATTTCTTCTCCTTTCTCTTCGTCGGCTTGGTACAGCAAACAGGTGGCATTGGTCCTTTCTCCGTACAAACTATCCCTCGGGTTCAGCGGGTCCATCAGCTTGTAACTTTCCACGGCACGTTTAAACTCGGGATCGATTTTCAAACGGTGATCGTATTCGTGTTCCCACATTTCCACCACTTGGTATCCTTGCTGTTCTAACTTCAAGCGTCGCTGACAAGTGTCCTGGTACAGGTCTTCCATGGTCCGTTGTAAAAACTGATTTTTAGTGTCACGGTCAGGGTAACAGACGGGACATCCGTGAAATAAGCAACCGTTAAACTCGTACACGATCTTGGGGTTTTCTAAGTCTCAGCCATCGACCGAATACGTTCCGATGGTCCTTTCGCCCCCTCCGTTGCGGGCATGCTGAATCCACTTGTCTTCCTTGTCGCACAAGTAATGTAACCAACGTAGGGCTTTGACCGAGTATTGACGTTTGACATAGTGGGTCGTTTGAGGACTGATGACAGCCACGGTCTTTTCAGGCATGACTCGTTGGCGGTACACTAAGGAACACGCTTTGGCAATGGTGCAAGCTTCTTTCAAAGGATCGACCCCTCCGTGTTCCATGAACAGTTCTCGAAATTTTCCACAGCAACGCCGTAAAATGTCCACGTCGGAACGACAATACTTTAGCATTTCTTCCTGAAAGTCGAAAGGGTCCGAGACGTGAGCCTGGTACCAAGCGTAGAAAGCTTCTCGTTGTTCGGTACGCATGTTGTCGGGGTCGTAATAGTGAGCCTCTGGTAAATGGGGTAGAACGGCATGTTGGTTGGCTTCGGTATTGAAAAAGTGTGGAAAGTACCCTTTAGCCATTTCTGTCATTCCAAACGTTTTAGGCATTCGACTCAAAGGCATGGCCAAATAGCTCATCGAATCTTTAAACTGTACTTGTCCCACTTGCATGAAAATGATTTTGGCTCCGTTCAAAGTCACTTTAGGACGCTCGGTGCCTTGTTCCGTATAGTACCTCAAAAGAAACTGTCCATCGTATCCGGAGAAATTGTGAGCCATCACTGTGGCATGACGATGACAATCTCCGTAACGTTCGATGTCCTCTTGGCTCCACGTCTTGTCGACGGGGTCTAAGACCCATTGGGCAAAATTGGCTAACGTGTTCGGTCCTCGAAAGACTTTTTCACGCCCTCCGGGAATCTTGCTGCAGTGAGGGCAATAACTGAAGATAGGTTCTTGAATGCACTTCTCGCACGCTCGATGAGCCACGCAGAAATTAGGAATGTGAATGCCAGTCTGTTGCATGCATTCGAAATCAAAAAAGATGAAATTGCCTTTCTTCTTGTGACCGTCCTCTTTCTCTGGTGGGGGTTGGTATTTTTGCACGTAACATTGGTGTTCCAAGTCCACGATGTGGTGACAAATGTGACATTTTTTCTTTCCTGAACATACGTGTGCCTTGACACTATTGGTACGTATGCCTTGTCCACACGCGGGGCACAATCTCAGCAGTTGACAAGCGCATTTCTTCTGTGAACCTTGCGTCTTCAAATGTTGTTGGTAACAGGTAGGGCTGACAAACGTGCGCAAACAAGTTGAATAAGGCACTGGTTCTTCGCTCAGACAGGGTGGAGAGGCCAAACATCCTCGGCATTTCGATCCACAATGTTTGTGTTGCTCTCGATTATTATAACCACGGTCACATTTCTCACAATAATAAACATATCCCAGGAATCCAGTGATACTGGTAATGGTATCGAAATGTTCATCGTGATAATAGACATGAATGTATTTTCCGTCCTTAAAGTCTTGGCCTCGAAACAACAGAGGTCCGCGCACTTCTTGAGGGTGCACTTTCAAGGTGTAGCGTGGAGCTAGGACATCTTGCAATTTTTGCATTTCAGGAATGCCACAGGGTGCGTCTTTGGACAGGCCAGCTTGTTGCAACAGGAGTTCTGCTTCGTTTCGTTGTTTGGCTCGGTCCGATTGTCGAATAGTTTTCCAGGCTCTTTTCCATTCTACCGTGTCGTTCTTGTTGGCATAGGTTCGTCCCACCACGATGGCACGGGCTAAACACATCTGGTCTTGAGGGTTGTGAATTTGGACGAGGCTCTTTTTGGTACTGCGAAGTTCGTTCACCAATAACACCTTATTGCGTTGTCCAGTCCCTTGAGGAAGAGAGACGTGAGCCATTTTCAGTGTGGCTTTACCATCGGTGATGTCAAACTGGTCATTAGATTGTTGTACGTGTTGAATCTTGTCCATGATTTTGGAAGGGGTTAGTTCTGCGGGTCTGCTAAACTCGATCCAAACAGGGGATTTCAAACCGTCGTGATCTATGGATAGTGCCAAGCGATCGTCTTCTTTGGGTTGACATTGTCGCTTGAGTGAAGTGAGCAAAGAATCCCACATCTCGGTGATGAACCCTTCTGCTTTCTCCAACGGTACGTCGGCCTTGAAATCTTTAAACTTCACCGTGTAGGTGTAAGCCGTGGTTCTAAATTTTCTAGAGGAGCGCTTTTCCGTCTCTCGAATGGAATAGTATTTTTCAGGGTTGAGTAAGGGTGACGAACTTGGTTTAGAGGGTTCGGATTCTGGTTCACTCATGTCCTCTTCAAAATCACTGGCATGAATTTGTGCCAAGATTTCAGCCCTGGTACGAGGCGATAGATCACGTTTCTGCCTCTTACTTTCTTTTTCTTTCCTCTCAAATGAATAGGATCGTTTCATCTTGAGTGAAAAACGTCAAATGACTCAAGTTCAAACACCATAGACTAATTTATAGTCATGGCAGACTAGCGTATATAAAAGGGTGTGTGTCTTGTTCTTTCACTATTCATTTCACTCTCAAGCCGAGCACAACGATGGAAGAGACTAACCAAATCGAACGTTTCGTCAGAGCTTTGCGAGGGGTCATTAGAAAATTCTCTTCAGACCAGCCTACGGACTACTCTCCTTCCTTTCGAGATAAAAGTCAGGATACTTGCTATATCTGTCAGAAGAAAGGGCATTGGTCTTCAGAATGTCCTGACCGTCAAAAAAGAAAAAAAACAGGGGATAAAAAAGACAAAAGTCAAGATACCTGTTATCATTGTAAAGAAAAAGGACATTGGTCTCCAGATTGCCCAAAAAAGAAACAAGAGGAGTCAGAAGAAAAGAGGAATTCTTCAGAAGAAGAGAAGGATTCTTCAAAGGAAGAGAGGGATTCTTCAGAGGAAGAAGAGGAAGAAAAAACACAATTCTATTTAAATGAGGCAAAGAAACACGAGAAGAAAAGAAGGGAAGAAAATGAGAAGAAAGAAGAGGGAATGACGGTGAAGAAATTGAAAAAACAGAAACTAAAGAAGGAGAAAAGAAGAAGTCAATGAACTTTTAATTAAAGTGTTGTGTTATGAATTGTGAATTGGATTGTAACAATGGAGAAAAGAATAAATTAGGTATAAAAAGGTAAGTGTCTTTGAGTTATGATTTTAAAATAAGAACGTACACTCACGCACTCATACACAGACACGTACTATAAGGGTAAAATGGGCTGTTGAATATTTTTTTGAGTTATTGGCAATTTGAAATTGTATATCTTTTCGAGAAATGTGGCTGGCCCTGAAAAGGGCCTTTTTTTATTTGGTGCAGGGGTGAGTTTAACCAATCAACTTTAACTGCCTTATGCCTTTGCCACGGCCAAGGCCTACTTCTGAACTGCGTAATGTTGATGATTGGGTTGAAATCACTAAGGGTGGTACGGTAGGCTTAGTCACAGGGTTAACGTGTTTAGCTCGGGAAGGTCGTATTCTCTTCGGTCGTGATAAAGAAGTCTGATACATTTGTTTCAGACTTCTTAACTCCGCTAAAATGTCCAACAGTACCGTGACCGTTTGATTTTCACCCTCTTGTTTCTTTGCTGCTACTTCTTCTTGCTGTTGCTGCTGTTGTTTTTTTCTTACCTCTTCTTCTTGCTGCTGTTGCTGTAGGAGAAAAACTTGTTCGGCTTCCTTTTGTCGTTGTATAAATTTCTCCAATTCTTCTTTCTGTCTCTGTCTAAAATTCTCCACTTGCGGTAATGAAGAAGGTAACAGGTTCCGGAACAAATTCTTTCGAGGAGAGAAAATCCACAAAATCCCAATTTACCTCTTCTGAAAGTAAGTCCGGGTTCCCTTGGGCGGTCTCCCCTGCTGGTGCACCCCATTGGATCGTTTTCTGAGTTTCCGTCATGTTGAATCACTGTCGCATAGATTAACTGCACACAAGCGCTAGCGAATCTATATTGACTACGTGACGTCACAGACTGCTCTCTTCGGATTGGATGCGGGCTGACTGAATTCTGTAACACGTGTTCGGATTGGTGAATGAACTCAATCCGTTTCAATCCTTTCTGTCCCTATAAATAAACGCAGTTCACTGCATTGATTCACCTATTCTCGGAGCCTCAACATGTGGACCGACGTTGAATCTTCAACCCTTGTGTCAACAATGATGTTCAGGACGGACATGCTCATGTATGTCCGATCCAAGTGGACCGTTGTCCACAGGACCAGCAGCAGCCTGTGGATAAGAAGAGTCTATATAGAGAGACAAGGTTGCCTCAAGAGGACTCTGATGTATGGCCCTGCTGTAAGACGAAGTTTGAGGAGAAGAAGATGTCGCAAATGCCCTTTATGTTAAGGGCATATTAACATAAACCAAAGGCCCTTTTCAGGGCCAGCCATTTATCTCAAAAAGAGATAGCCTTTCCATTGCCTACCCCTTTTTTTTTTTTTTAAAAAAAATCCCATGTTAATTTCCCTTGACGCTAATCAGACCTAAGATTTTTCTTCATGTTAAATTTCCCTTGAGGCTAATCTGACCCACAATTTTCTCCATGTTAATTTCCCTTGAGGCTAATCCGACCCACGATTTTTCTCCATGTTAAATTTCCCTTGAGGCTAATCGGACCCAAGGGTGTTTGTAATGCTAATTCCCATTGAGGCTAATCCTACCCCTCTTACTACTGTTGTAACGTCGTCGAGCTAACACCCTTTGAAACTGAATTGGTATTTAAGAAATAACAAACACGTATGCAAGTGACAATAAAAAGATGTATTATTCTCTCACACTAAAGTAACATATCAAAATAAGTACAAGGTACATAATATGGATCCAGTGGAAAACTATGATGAAGAACAGATATACTTATTTGAAATATTCAATAATTATAAAGTTGTCTCATAATTAAACACTACCATGCATTCTTACAGTTAAACACTATAATGAAATTCCTCTTAGCCAGACACTATGACCTTCTTATGGTCAAACACTATAATGAAATTCTTATAGTCAAACACTATAATTAAATTCTCTTATGTCCAATGTTTACTTGACATTTCCTATGCCCTTTGACCCGCTCCCCGGCTCGGTCACTTCAACCATCCAGACTTCTCGTGCACATATACGTTGGCACTTTCCTGGCGGTCTTTCATCACTATTGCTGCGGCCTCTGGCTACACCTAGTCAATCCGCACAGTTATCCACACCTAGATACTTATACCTAGTTATCCACAACTAGTAATCCACGCTTAGTTATCCACATTTAGTTGGCTGAATATGAAAAGAAACAACTTTCCAAATAGCCCGCATTCTGTGTATCTAGATTAAAATATCTCAGCATTTCAAATGGATTAATTGATTAATACTAACACGCCTGAAATATTCCTTATGTAGGACTATGACGTACGAATGGCATACCAAAAAATAGAAATATGATATACTAAAACTCTAATACATAATACGTCTTCAATATGAGTTATAATAATAACGACAAGATGACCTACCAACCGGAGTATTGCATATATGTTCAAATCCCTGTTAATAATCCGAATCGTACCATCTCTCGCTACCAAATTACATAAGCCATACACTCTTGATGAATTAACTACAAGTACGATAAAACAACGCAAACGTATAATACAACATTGAACGTGTTTTGCGAAACTGAACATTAATTAAAAAGAGCGTTGATTAAAAATAATATAACTCACCCAACTCGTTGGCTCAAACTAAGACATAATGGCGATCCCGCTCCGACAGCTAAATACATAAATAGCTTCCCTCTGATGGCTGTATCAGTCAAGATTCCTAAGCAACATATATAGTCGCGCGCGTTAACATATATTACGCACGTGCCGCGCAAGCAATGAAGGCGTCACGCGATGCAAAGAAAAAGTATATCTACAAGAAACTATGGCGCGCGAAACACGTCAAATACTGGTCTAAGCAAGCCATATCAGGTATTTAGTAACAAGAGTGGAAATGTTTCTCATGTCTACCTTGGTGTGAAATCGAATCCCCACGAGCAGTAACCTCCCGCATAGCCGTTGTTGGAAATGCCCTTTGTGTTGTTGCTACCCAATCGTCACGTGATTTCCGAAGAGACTGGAAGGATCTCCTCGGGTGATGATTTGATCAACAGTTCTGTTGAGGCCGCAATGCTTACAGTGCCAACAAATATATGTTGTGCTAACTGATCCTGGATGACATGATCTTGGATCTTGGACAATAGTCGGACAGCGCAATTGATGGAATTTACCCGTCGTATTGGATGATTGGTGTTCTTCTGGTAGATGGGGGCCATGTTGCTAATGGTATTATATCTGGTGCGATTGGATTCTCGCGCTGTCATAACTGTAAGTGGCATGACAATAATAATTAGGTTGAATTCCGTCTCTGGTCATCTGAACGATTTTTGGTGCATCATTTTGCTTCAGTAGTCATTAGGATCAGCCAACTTTCCTACTTCTCAGTGGTTCATTTCGTTGCCTTAACGTTGTCTTATTTCTTTTTGCCATGTGCGTCTCAGAACAACGTGTGGTGTGATCTATACATTTTCTAGGGGTCCAAACCCCCTTTCCCCGTTTGGATAAGAACACTTTCTTCATATCCAGTAACACCTGTTCGGAAACTTTGAGGCACCGTAACGTTTAGAATGAGCTATTTTCCTTACGTCAGGTCGTAACGTTTCAAAGCATTTAGACTGTGTTGGACGAAAGGTTTCAAGGCTTGCACGACAGTACGAAAGACTGATTTGAGCATACTGCTCAAAACGTATAGAGTCTATCGAGCTACTCCTCAACACACGCAATACAAGGGTTATGAATCATTTGAGAACCGTGTGCGAATATGAAGTTTCGCTATGACTTTCCTTCGTTTATATCAATATTCACGCTGTATGATTTACTGACGTATGACAGTGAGGGTGAACAATTTCACTGTATACGGCCTAGGCGTTTCTTCCCACTTTAATATAATCACTTTTACCAACGGAATTGGTATTGTTCCTGCCACCCTGTACTCTACCACTTCAGTGTTGTACACAAACAGACTACCTTAGGTCTTCATTCGAAAATCCTTTAATTACCTGCTGGTGGTGATGATGACAACGATTTCGTTCGTGTCAGGAGCTAAGATCGTATTACATACAGAACAATAAACAAGATTGGAAAACGTTTATGAATAGCGGTTTGTGGTCGGATAAAATGACTTTTGCAGGCGATGACACGATGTGTGGTAGACGATATCGGTAGTCATGCGTTTTTTGTTTCTCAAGAGTACGTAGCCAAACTGATCGTTGAATATTTTCCAAACCATATCGTGAGATGTTGGGCAATAAAACAACATCTTTCCGGAATCCTGTTCTCGAATACATTCAGCTTTGATTGGCTGCCGGGTACATAAATCTTGCGTGAAAACGATTATCTCTTCTGTCAAATTGTTTTTCCAGCTGAAAAGTGTTTGATTCCTGGTAATGCCGAACACTTAATACGGTGGCTTGACGTCAAAATATGACCACATGTCTCTAAGTGTAAATATTGCTTACGAATCCTGTAACACATTTTTCGCAATATTACCTGTATTTGAAAAATCCTTTAACATCGGTAACAGAGTCTAAATAAATTTGGCTATAATACAAGTGTATGTGTTTCAGTCAGGAAAATGGTGACATCAAAAAGGAGATTGGGTATTTATGGGTGGATCATCATATAATATTTGTCCATAGCCTCTTATATTTCGTTGCATCTGTTTTCTCTAGTTCAGCTCTAGACAACGCAAGAAAGACACTTGTCATTGTTAGTATCGATCTCGACTATGCTAATCATGATTGATCGGGAAATAAGGACTAATTGCCTAATGACACTTTAAAACGGTCGTTGCTCGAAGGAAGAGAAACTCGAGTCAATCCTTTATGCCGAATTCGTCGTTGGAATCTTTTAGTTCAGAATCAAGTCGATAATGTGGATGTTGTCAGTTAAGCAGATATGCTAAAAGTGATCGATACCGGAGATTTTAAACTGTTGCGTTTGACGGTGAGTCCAAAGTGATCTCAAACATTAGCCTGACGCTGTAGATTAGATTCTTACAACATATACTAATTAAATAAGTGGTAAGCTCGTCCGATTTCTTCCTCTGTGTATGTGTGTGTGTAAAACTGTTATTCATGATTGTAGGTTGAATTTGAAGCTAATGGTCATTTTAAACAAATGTTTAAATAGCTAACTTTTGTCCATGGTTGTGGGTTGAACTTTAAGACAATATTTGTAAAACTGTTGACATTGCTTTTTGACCTTGGACAGTTCTGAAAGGAAATCTATGACCCATATCTTAGTTACTTTATTGTGTCTTAGATTTTTAAATATGGTTCTGGTAAACAAAAGTATTAATTTCTATCGCAATATCAGTTTTACGTGAATCTATCATCAGAGTTTTTAGCTGTGTTCATTTATAATTTGAGAATAGTTATTATATTTAAAATATTCCTTGGAATTACAAAGTCCTCATTAACTTTGAGATAAAAATACTCTATTATTAAGAACTCTTTCATAGACCTTCTGGATAATATCACTGTGCTATATCAAGATCATAAGTACATCGACATATTCAAGACAATTGGAACATCACCACATTCAGGAAAGTAATTCATCCGGAACACCACTGGAATTCATTCATTAGGAGTACTCTATAGTGACAGAACGTTTATGATTATTTTGGATTTAATTCACAATACTGTACGTTCCTCTTTAATTTTCACTTTGTAATTTTAAAGAATTAAATCATCTGTTGAATTTTACAAAGCTTGCTGGGTTTGCTTTTTCTGTCACTTAGTTTAAATGCGAAGAATCGTTACAACACATTGCTACTCGCAAGGGGTCAAAGGTCGAGCGAATTAGACACCTGCTTGAGCGTAGCTTGATAGACCATGTTTTCTTCGTTATTTTCAAGGACATCCAGGACAACAGTCCTTGTCAACTGAAAGGTTCTTAAACGCGTAAATACTACCGCTATTTTCCTCAAATTACATATTCATTAAACATAACGAAACTCTAATAATTTCATACTTACATGAATTTTCTTCTTTCACATTTTTATAATTTACCAGTAAGCTTTTCTAAGCCGAATATCAGTACTTCATCAACAAAAAAAAAGAATTACCTATGTTAACAAATTAAGGAGGGCTATTTTACGAAACTAATCCCGGCTGTCATAAAATCTCGTGAATACTGTACATTATGACGTCTGCTCGTAGAAATTGGCTAATTACACTCGACTCTCCCCATATTCGGCAAATAATCACTACAATCTAACAGCTATAGACGGTGATGTAAATAAAAATAGCAAGCACCCTACATGTGTTACTATCTATCCATCTATATATATATATATATAGAGAGAGAGAGAGAGAGAGAGAGAGAGAGAGAGAGAGCGCATTCTATTAGACTAGGACCTTAAACCAGTGAAGATGGAAAAGACCGATTTTCTGGTCCGTGATTTTCTACTAGAGGTTCGAAATTGTATGCATCTACTAAGACCTATTCGGAGATTCAAAACCACTTGTTAGTCTCCCCTTCCTTCCCCTGTCTTTGTATGAAAGACTCCACAACTATTTTTCTTGTTTTCTTTTAAACCCGTTTTATTTAAATGACAGTTGTATTTCTGCCTATGACATCGGAACTGTCTGCACTAAGGGAAAAAAATCGGAGAGACACATATCAAATAAATCAGTTTTGACTTTGGTAAGTGATGGTGGTGGTAGCGGAAGCGACTTATTATCAAATTGGTACGCATGGTTGTAAAAGGTACGAATGCGTGTTCCACAGGCAAATGGTTATGTGCCGTTGTTTGTTGAAATGGTATTATCCATACTGACTGACTTACACCACACACAGCCACACATTCTGAATGGTTGGCGTTAGACATACTCGATTGGCCGAAGGAGAAGCGCTATGTTTCTTTCCCAACAGAAAAACATGCCACGGCTAGTTGCGTGCCAGAACTAATTTCAAATTTCCTTACTTTTCATCCCTAAACAAGATGCAGCTTTTTCACCTGTCGTACCATCTATTCTTGAAAAAGTATCACAGAGCCTGACTTATAGTTTCCCACAACAATTTCCAGCATTTATGTTCAGCCTATCGTGTCATGTCTACATCAAGAAAATGTGAGTCGTCCATCAAAGAACAGAAACGCACACGTTTATCAGATGGATTTGGATCAAGCGACAAGGGTGTTTGAAGCTAGACTAAGAGTACGGAACCATGGTGACAAAATTCATTGGGTGTTGTTCCTGTAATAAATATTTGCTAACATACCGTTAACCCAAACAAGACATTTTCAAGATCATTAAAATTTAAAAAGAGAGGGAACAAGTCTTTCATAATTGCCATCTTAACAAGTGTTTGTCTATCAGTAAGAGTGGTTGTTTGTTAGTGTGTGCTTGCCTGCAATGACGAATTTTCCTCGTTACGGTGTTCGAAGGTTTGTAAGGAAGAGTGTTAGGTTGTACGAGTGGGTGCGTGTGTGTATGGGTGTGCGTGTTTGTCTCTCTGTACTGGAGTTTATATGTTAATTATCGTAAGTGCTTGTCTGTAAGTATGTGCGTTTGTATGTAATTAGGCTTCTTGTTCATATATCCATGTGTTTGTACATTGATGTACCTTCATCCTTCGGTTTGGAGCACTATGCGACTCTCAACCCAGTTCTCTCTAACCTATGTTCAATCCCACTCTCGTTACACTTTTGAACCACTATAGAAACCTTCTGTTTCATTCCATTCTGATCACTATGGGCAGCTGGTGCTCTAATTTCAGATTTACAGGGTTTGAAAGTGCCGTGCCGTCAGTACTTACCATCCACACATCACGATCCCATAATGTTTATATCAAGAGCCACAAAAGATTATGAGGATGGTTGGTGGGTTTGTTGAATAGTTGGCTAGGTGAACCTTTTAAGGATGTTACGTTTAAGCTGGTATTCTTACTCCGGGTCAAGTACGGTCATTAAACGAATATGCATGAGCAATTAGTAAACGAAACTGACAGGGGAAACGAATTTAACAATCGCATCTGATGTCCCCCAACAAATGCCTAATCAGCAACACACGCTCAAGTAATAAATCAATCCCCTTTGACGCATACCGAATTCAAATAATACACAAACCCTACCATTGTCCTGCCACATAGACACGGTCCACAAATTACATTGATACCACTTATATCTTTTTATTTGACAAAAATAGTTATCGTGCAGCCTCTAATTAACTGTAGCATGATAGGGAAACAATAGAAGAATTACAAGATAGGTTATTATTGAGATTAAAAACAAAATCTATACAAAACACAAAATATAGGTACAAACCATAAAACAAAGATAACAGGTGTCCTAATTGAATAACAACACTGTTATTTAATACAATACAGACTTCACGCGCATACACACACTTTATACCAACTGCTACAAATACAAGATTAATTATGATACAATGCATGCCATGTTAATTTAAATTAGCAATAAAGTATTTGAATTCAGCTGGTTTCTGTTTTGGATAAACTATATCATTGCCAAGACGTTTTAACACTTTTATTACAGAAAAATTGGAAAGAATGAATTTATATATATATAATGCAAAACTATGGGTCAAGGTGCGAGTTAACAAATGTTTTCACCCATTGGAAACGGGGTTTGGCTCGTCTGATAATGTCATGGATGTACATACAATAAAGTAAACAAACCCATTAACACCGTAAAAATTATTAAAAAAAATACAGTAATAAGAAAGAATTTAGTCAATCTAGTAAGTGTAGTCTCCAGATGATGATATCGCCTTTCTCGATACAGTATCACCACCATAATCTGATCTTCACAAGAATTTTGCAAAAACGTCTACTTTTGTACCTACCTTTTTCCCCAGGTAATTTCAGAAAGGTATATACAACATATATGGGTTTTAAGGCATTCAACAGCACATGTAGTCATGCAATTTATAATCTAATTTGCATTTTATTCGTCAAAATTCGACTTCAATGTCAACATAAAATATATATATGTGTGTGTGCGTGTGTGTGTGTGTGTGTGTGTGTGTGTGTACTGTGTTTTTTTTTTAATATACCACGATTTTTATAAAGAAATGAAGCTTATCTTATATTATGGATAAAGCGTACATTCTGTAAAAATATTTTATTATGCTACATGTACATATTTACGTTTCTAGCAGAGTTCATGCTGTCTGCGGGGTTGAACACGTCACGCCCCTTTCTAATTTGTTCGCTACAAAATCTAGTTTTGTAGCTATTGTATTTATTCCCAATTCGTTTATCAACTGTTTAATTTGCTGGTTTTCGATGAATAGGCCAAGCTTAAAGGCAAACGCGCAAGAGGTGATTGAAACATTTAAAGTTCGTTATAGTCCATCTAATTCCTTATGATATTTTACTTAAAGTTCGTTATAGTCCATCTAATTCCTTATGATATTTTACTTAAAGTTCGTTATAGTCCATCTAATTCCTTATGATATTTTATTTAAAGTTCGTTATAGTCCATCTAATTCCTTATGATATTTTATTTAAAGTTCGTTATAGTCCATCTAATTCCTTATGATATTTTACTTAAAGTTCGTTATAGTCCATCTAATTCCTTATGATATTTTACTTAAAGTTCGTTATAGTCCATCTAATTCCTTATGATATTTTACTTAAAGTTCGTTATAGTCCATCTAATTCCTTATGATATTTTACTTAAAGTTCGTTATAGTCCATCTAATTCCTTATGATATTTTATTTAAAGTTCGTTATAGTCCATCTAATTCCTTATGATATTTTACTTAAAGTTCGTTATAGTCCATCTAATTCCTTATAATATTTTACTTAAAGTTCGTTATAGTCCATCTAATTCATTATGATATTTTACTTATCATTGCTACTGAGGTAATTCGTTGGACATTATAAAATATCAAGACTAGAATAATAAAAAACTAGTCACACAGATTACTTCATTTCAATATCTGCATAATTATATACCAACGAACCCCAAAATGAACTGAATACGACAGAAATTTGTAAGCATCGGATTGGTAGTGACAATGAATTTATAAAATACATAAAATAGTATATAATTGATCATGCTTTGAATCATGGACGAAACATGCGCTCGGTTTCTTGTTTGCTATCAAAACGTGATTAAAAGGATTAGCATCAATATAAAAAAAATATATAAAATCAATGGAATATTGAAATATTTTATTGTGATCCTGTCTTTAGTTTAAGAAAGAACATAGAAAGAAGTTATATTTCATGCTTGTGTTTGTGAATTGATTAATTTTATTACTTTTACTTCTTCATTTATCTGGTAATATTGTCATGTATGTCTGATTTAATTTATGTTATTTTAATTTGATTGTTCGTCTGTCAGCTTTAAAAAAAAAACTTATTATGTTACATCTATTGTAATATAATCTTGTTTACGTGATCTGGAACTTTTTCCAGAAGATAGATTGACCTTGACTGTTCATTTGTAAACACTTAAAGCTGACCTAGTTCCCGACATTAATTCAAAATTAGTTACAGCCACGTGAGCAAGTTCTTTCTGTAAATTTATTTTTGTTGTGGGAGTAATCAGGGTGAGAATCGAGGCTGTATTGGATACGTGATCCTAAACTTGTAAATAGTTTTTAGTGAAGTAAACAACTTTTGAAAATTTTATTATCAGAGTGAAATGATTGTTGTTGTTTTGTTGTTTTTTTTTTTTGTCAGGGCCACGTAGAGAGTACGTGACGTAAACATGATCACGTGAACCTCATCCGTGCATCTGTTTTGTGCAGTATTCTGGTTGTATATCATTGTTTTAAAGAAATAATCTCAGTCTGGGCTTAAAACACTTGATGTCAAGTCGTTTTCTTCTGTTGTAGCAAGTTTTCGAGTTATATGTTACTTTTTCTTCAGATTATTTGGATTCTAAAAGATTAATTCGTTTCTCAGTGCTCATACATAAGACTGGAACAAAGACATTTCTTAAAAATTTTATTCGGATTTCCAGAAAACTTTGTTTTTTTTAAATTTGAATTCCTCTGGTTTTTGAAATCGTTAGTGAAATCGGCAAGCCGTTTCTAAAATGGAAATCTCTCTTTCAAATCCTACCTAGCAACTACCTAGCTGGAGACAAGGTTGTGGTTAATCCACTTGTAACTGACAAGCCCTGCTTGGGTCAGAAAGTCGATCCAATTGAAAAATAATTCCTTGACGTATTCCCAGATTGTGCAGTTAACATAGCTATGGCAAAGAAAAGTTTTGAGAATGGCTTTGATAACGAAAGTGTTCATTTAGCAGACACGTGTATTGGTCAAGCTTTTGATGAGGTCACTTTCACTCCTTGTTTGGATCAGTAAGAACGTATTGATCACAGTGATCCTCTTTTAACTACTCATTCCCTTTATTCTAATCAGGGTGATAAACGACAATCACTTGTCGTCGAACAGGTAAAGGATCTTGAGATCTTCTTTTTGTTTCAAAGGGACATTAGTGAAACTTAAGCTACTGAAGTTCCTGTCTGTTATTTCATTAAAAATGTAATTCTTATGAGAACATGGAGACCTCCCGAGGTACCTGCTGGTGATGAGTGGTCAGTCAACTATCAAACTGTAGTTCCAAAATCTTACAGACAGGAAATACTTAGTCTGGCTCATGAAATTCCTTCCGCTGGTCATTTAGGGATTCATAAAACTTATCGCAAGATCTTGGCTCACTTTTATTGGCCAAAAATCAAAAGTGATGTTGGTAAATACTGTAGATCTTGTCATACCTGTCAAATGGTAGGAAAAACCATTAAGAAAATATATAAGGCTCATCTACACCATATTCCTACCTTTGTCGAACCATTTAGTAGAATTATGGTAGATTGTGTTGATCCCTTACCTAAGACCGAGTTAGGTAACCAATATATGTTGACCATTATGTTTGCGTCAACAAGATTTCCAGAGGCAATTCCCTTGAGGAATATAAAATCTTAAACAAAAATAAAAGCTTCGATAAAGTTCTTTTACTCAATTTGGCCTTCCCAAATATATCCAGTATGATCAAGGCTCAATTTCATGTCTGACATTTTCCAGCAAACTATGTACAAATTAGGCATCCAGCAATTCAACTCTTCTGCTTATCACCCTGAGAGCCAAGGGCAATTAGAAAGATTTGATTAGACTTTGAAAAATATGATAAGATCATATTGTTTTGATACGGGTAAAGATTGGGATAAAGGCATTCATTTACTATTGTTTGATGTTAGGGAATCACATCAAGAATCTCTAGGCTCCAGTCCCTTTGAACCGGATTTTGGACACACAGTGCGTGGACCATTGAAGTTGTTGAAAGAGAAACTTTTCTCTAATGAAGATACTGAAATTAATCTTCTTGATTATGTTTTCAATTTTACGTATAAGTTGTGAAAGGCTTGTTAAGTCGCAAGAGCAGATTTGCTCTCTACTCAATCAAAACGAAGTCAAGATATTATAAAAACTCGAAGGAAAGGAGCTTTCAGCCTGGTGATAGAGTCATGACTCTCTTGCCCAGACCACAAAATCCTCTTCAGGCCAAGTAGTATGGTCCCTACACAGTTGACAGGAAACTAAATGACTTAAATTACATCATAAATACTCCTGGGAGGCGAAAACAAACCCAACCCTGTCACATAAACATGCTTAAAGGGTATACTGAAAGAGATAGTCAGGTTAAACATGCAATTAGTTTAGTTGTACCTGTCCCACTCAGTGAAGATTTAAGTGAAATAATATCATCAGATTATACTGATATTGGAGTGACAAATCTTCGGAATTCAGAAATTATGAAAGATCTGGACCAAAAACTTTCACGTTTGCAAGAGCAAGAAAGAAATGAACTTAATCAGTTAACTTTTTAATATGAGCACTCTTTTGTTACGTATTTAGGCTCGAATAAACGGTAACACAAGAATGAATGAAAACAACAAGCTTTGAAAACTTAGACATATAATTTATTTTTGTGGAAATTGACTCTAAAAACTATATTAAAAAAAGAACTTACGGTTTTAGAAATCAAATCCAAAAGATATCCAAGAATAATCAACGAATAAAATTTTAGAAGTCCTAATATTGAAATGTTCTACTTAAATCAATGACGTATGCTGATATTATGAGCTGAATGAACAGCAACATAGACTTGAATCGATTATGCAATGCGTGGACTTTCATAGACCCAGACAGTCCGAACATTATGCGATGGCAGATCCTTCGTACATACAAACGTATTGGTCATTTATGCGCTGATACGTCTTTCGTAGACCCAGACCTGTCGGCGCATTAAGCGATGTCACTTCCTTTTAAAACCCAGTACTGTCGGCGCTTTGAGTATTAGTAGGTCTGGAATTTTGCTGTATACAGTTACGTGATCTTTTTCAAGTGTGAATATGTTACTAAAATCATAATGCACTTTACCTGAGTGAGGTTTAAGTAATAAACTGCAGTGTGTGTGTGTGTGTGTGTGTGTATGTGTGTGTGTGTTGTCTACAAACTTGTACAATAAGGTTAGGTTACACGATCTGCTAACTTAGTATTGGCCTTTTGCAGTTTGAAAACAATACAACTGTTTGACTGGGTGGGGTAGTGCTATGAAATATATGTAGAAATGTAAGTTGGATCTTAATGCTGCTGTAGTCGGACTTTATTCAAGCTTATAATTGATTACATGGTGAAAGTATGCACGAAGAACGAATTCAAATATGAAAATCAGTGGAATGCTGCATGCTGCCTTGCCTGCGTCACCGGTACATGATCCAAATCCTTAGCAGGCCATTTTTAGCACGAAACGTGGGTCATTACAACCACAATTTACGTCTATACGTGTTAGCATAAGTTATGACGGAGATGCACATATTGTTTCGTGATATTACAAGCCACAGTGCCATGACAACAAAAGCTTCGTGTAAATAAAAAAAAACTGAAAATATTCAATGAGACCTGTCAAATACATGTCTTATCATTTCTACCTATATAAGCTTTCTGCCCCGTGGTGATTCAAAATGTGAACACACTCATCAAATTGTATGACTGTATAAAGACTAGTGTCTACAATCACTTGAATTTGAACATTAAGTCACTATGACCTACTTTTCACAACAGTTAGATGTGTCCTCCAATGAAAACTTGCAGCTGGCGATAACGTATAAGAATTGGTTAGCGTTTAGCGGTTATTCGGAATTCTCATATGGGATACACTGCTATCCAATGTAGCTTGCATTAAGAAGTTTCTGGCGCACTCTACCAAAGTTATTATGATTGTTGGATAAATCTGACTACAGTATGAAAGTTATTATGATTGATGGGTAAATCTTACTACAGTATGAAAGTTATTATGATTGTTGGGTAAATCTGACTACAGTATGAAAGTTTATGATTGATGGGTAAATCTGACTACAGTATGAAAGTTATTATGATTGATGGGTAAATCTGACTACAGTATGAAAGTTATTATGATTGACGGGTAAATCTGACTACAGTATGAAAGCTATTATGATTGATGGGTAAATCTGACTACAGTATGTCTGAAAACTAATTTGGTCATGTATCGACTCTAATATTCAAAATGAAAATATCCCAGTATGGTTTCTTTTAGCTTCGCCTCCGTTTAATCAAATCTAATAGTGCCCGATGTGTCTGCGTAGGTACTTTAAAATCCATGTCTTACTTGAGAAGGGTGTCCAGAAAGCAGATAAGTTCAAGTATGTAAAACAAACTATAATTTATTTTTCTTCTACTTTAAGATCACGCATTTTGTTTTAAAACCGCTGCTTTGCACGATTTGGCAAATCCACTCCCACCCCCTTCCCACCCTTAACGAAGCATGCGCAGGAAGCGAAATCTCAACATGATATCGTCCATATTGTCTTCTTCACTCTTCTCTTTTCATTATCTTAATATGGTCAACTTTTTCTTGTCTTGATGTAAGGTACGAAAAACAAACCCAAAACAATGTTCTCTTTACGTCTTCTGTACTGGCACACCATTGTATTATAATCAACCTCTTTGTATCAAGTTGCCCATGTGTTATCTAACAAGAAAGGAGAGAAGAAATTAGTCTTAGCCCGATGCAAATAACTCTGCATGTACTCTAGATGTGTACTTTAAAATTACCCAAATTAAATTAATATTGTCCCCAGTAAGTATATCGCCACACTGTCTAGTCAGAATAATTATCTGTGTGAACATACCAATAAAGTCTGATTTACAGCTGTATTGAAAAGAGTAGCTAACCTTTATTTATAAGTTCAGACTAGAAGAAGATACAAACAAAAGCTATCATTACATTATTGTAGTATGATCCAATTACGGACTAGCTGATAACTTTTCTGGCTTTTCGTTTCCCAGAGATTCAACTTTAGCGCGAAGGTCCATGACGACACACAATTTCTTCAAATTCCTAATTTGATCTGGAAGTGTCTGATAATATAGAATTGGGGGTTGGGTGTGTGTAAATGCACTGTATTATTCGCCTACCGTCTAGGCAACTTGTTCCCCCACCCACACCGATTTTAAAAGTCAAAAGGTATCAAGGATTAAAAAATGCACCTTTTTCATTCAAAGATTTATAATATTTGGACTGGATTGTCGAAAGCGGGCCTCTGATGCTCATCCCTTTCGAGTTTCAATCCAAATGGGACACTTTTCACTAAGACGTCCATCTCATTCGTTTGTTCGAGTCTGTATTCTTCAGTCAACAGGAATGATGTAATTCATCGTCTTAGATATGCTCCGAATGATTCCGCAGATTTGAGAGTTACGTGCTTTTTAACGCTTGTTCATTTTATTTTGCTTATTTATTATTATAAAATATTAAAATTCAACTTTGCAAATATTGGATGCAGACGACGACTTATTTTTTACCTTCTCTGTATGTATAGTCCAAGTAACCTTACCCATTCACTGAAAATGGACTTTTCCATGGACCAGAAAAGAACAACATGTTTTGTTTTGTTTTGTTTCGTTTGTTTGTTTGTTTGTTTTTGGGGATCACTGTTGAAGACCCCTGGCGATAACCAGTTCGAAAATAAAAACTGATGAATTAAAATAACTAAGTTTTGTGCATTTTTCGTCCATGATGTCGTTCGTTTTCAAAATCGTTCGGGCGCGGCACATCCTGCTTGGAAAATGGGTGAATAATATACCACGAAGTTCCACAGCCAGGTACGCCAACCATTTCTAAGAACATTCGCGGTATAAAGAGCAGATTGTGTACGGTTTAGTGCCATGTTGAAAACGATAAAGCTGCGCGGGATATGTGAAATCCAAATCCAGCAATCGTGATTACAAGCAAGACTCGTTGGTTTATTTGGTTGCAACAAGACAAATATTTAGACAATCATGCGTTTCCATACCGTGGAAATATTTAATATAGTCAGATATAATAACTGTAAAGTTTAACTGTAGAGCGTCTTATTTTAAAAATACAATTGTACTAAGATCTAAAGGGTGTTTAAATTAGGTGGGTTTTTTGAAGATTTATGTCCAACATTTTATTTGACAGGTTTTCTCAACAGAAAATGTAACGGAAAAACTCCCCATTTTAAATTTATATTATCTCGGAAACGTGAATACCAAAATAGTGGCTTTTGTTTGTGAAGTAGGTATAATATTAGATTATAAATATTTCAGTTCACTGTAGCATTAAGAAAGATAGCTTGATACATGTACCAATTGTCTGATTAATTGATTTATTTCCGTTAAAATGCAAGAACGCCGTCAATAGCGGTATGACTGAATTAGAAATAATAGTTTTCTCTTTCGCATTTGGAGCAGTACGCCTCATGACTAATCTACGTAACAAACTGCATTACCCTGAAGTCAACACTGTCAGACAAACTGAGGTGTAGGCCAATCTTAGCGCAACAAAAAAAAATTAAGAAAGCAATATAGGTCACGGTGGTCTTTTTCTTTCCGCACTTTTTAATATACCTCATGGCGGACGATAAACATTTAAATTTCATGATTTTCTGAAAATAGACTCTGAGACACTGAAATACTGCAAAACTAGATGTAAATCACTGAAGTTCAAGAAAAAGGTCACAGTGACAATAGTGATAGTAAGCAATATGGCGGCAGTTAATTGGCACGATTTACCAGTTAACCCATACTAGTTAACTGGCACGATTTACTTTGAACTTAATCACGATAAGTGCTTCCCACATTTTCTTAAATTCTGAAGCAAGCGAATAGAGACAACTTCGTTCTGTTTGAGTTTGCTTCACACACACACACACACACACACACACACAGACAGGCACGTGCGCGCGCGCACATACATGCATGCATACATACATACATACATACATACATACATACATACATACATACATACATACATACATTATTACATTAATACATACATTAATACATGATGTTCGTCCATCGGTGTCGATGAGGACAATTCAGGAGCTGGCGAATGCAGAACCTTGGTCTTGCTGGTCGAGATGGTGAGTCCGATGTTGATGGAAATAAGGTCCATGCTCTGTTGTATGCCTGTCTCCGTGCTGAAGTTAAGAGCACAGTCATCTGCAAAGAGGAGGTCGCGAATGTTCTCAACTTGGACTTGAGTTTTGGCTTGAAGCCTCTTCAGGTTGAACAACTTCCTATCCAGACGGTATCGGAGACATACCGATGTTGTACGCACAATGAGACGACGTTTCTCCTCTAGCAATTAATGTATTTCTTCACAGTTCTCGTCGAACCAGTCTTGATGCATTCGCGCAGTGATCCTTATGGTTTCAGATGCAGTAGCGTACACGAGATGTTTGAAGACCGCCTAGCATTTGTCTACGTCGTTGGTATAAGAGTCTGTGGCTTCTAGCTGGCTTATCAGAGCATCAGACAGAGCTTGCTCAGTGTTGCAGACCTTCAGCCTGGAGACATTGAGTAGCTGCGGGACATTAATTTCCTGTTTACGTCTGAGGGTTGAATTCTAAGATTCATCTTGGAATTCAGTAGCCAGTGGTCTGTCCAGCAGTCAGCACCACACATAGCCTTGGTCACACGGACATCTTGTCTGTCATTCAAACGGACTAAGATGCAGTCGATCAGATACCAATGCTGTGGGTGCATGCAAACTGTTTTATTGCGGTTAGGCTAACGGAAGACTGTGTTTGTGATCAGGAGATCATATGATGCGCACATTCTCAAGAGCTCATGTCCATTGCTATTGCAGTTGTCAATGCCATGTCTACCAATAACTCCCATTAACGAGATGTGGACGGCGCCAACTCTGGCGTTAAAATCACCGAGAATGATCAGCTTGTCTGACTTTGGTACTGAAGCAATCAGAGCGCCAGCTCCTAGTAAAACCTGTGTTTTACTTCGTCCGAGTTGGTCATTGTTGGTGCATAAGCACTAATGAGTGTGGCTTGCTTTTTACGATGTAAGGGTAGCTTCAGCATTATAAGCTAGTCATTAATTCCCTTTGGTAAGATGGAGAGATTATTCACCAAACTAGACTTATGTATATTTGATTTAATTAATATCTAATTTAATTGTCTGCAAGTTTTAAAATCTTTCTATTTTTGAATTTCATTATATGACAAAATAATCTAGTTCTGTTTACTAGGAACACGTATTGTTTTCAGAAAAAAAGTTTGACCTTTACTGTGTTCATTTATGTAAGCACATAAGGCTGACCTTGTTCCCGACCTTAATTCAAATTTAGTAAAAGTAACTTCAACAAGTTTCTTTTAAAGTTTACTTTTATTGTGGGAATAATAAGGCTGAGATTAAGGCTGTATTGAATACGTGATCCTATGCTTGTAAGTAGTTTTCGTGAAGTAAACAATTTTTTAGAGTAAAATGATTGGTTTGTATCAAGGTGACGCTGGGGCTACGTGATTTTTTTATATGTAAAGATGATCACGCGATCCTCCATTTAACAATTAGGCATTTCCGACATTGCGCATTACTTAGTTTTAACTGTGATGCTTAGAGAGACATCTCGCAGTCTGGGTTTAAAAACGTTTGATGTCAAGTCGTTTCCTTCTGTTGTATCCAGTTTTCGAGTTATATGTTAAATGTTCTTCAGATTATTTGGATTCTTAAAGATTAATTCGCTTCTCTGGAAATATTTTTGAGCTCATGCAGAATCCTTGAACAAATACATTTCTTAAAAAATATATTCGGATTTCAAACACCGGATTACTTCTTGTGTTCCTAAAAGGAACTGTAGACCACAGAACAACACATGATACAGCATACGTCATCGTCTTCCATCTTGGATTCTTCCTCGGGACTCGAACTTGATTTCATTATAACATTTCAATATTAGGAATTCTTAAATTATATTCGTGGATTATTATTGGAATTTTTTTTGTATTTGATTTTTAAAACCGTAAGTTCTTATTTTCTTTTTTATTTTTACAGTATTTTCCCAGGAAAATTAATAATTTGTAAAAAATTTCAAAGCTTGTTGTTTTCAATACGTTTTGTTACTGTTTATTCGAGTTTAACATAAGACAGCAAAACCAACTCCAGACTCACGACGTTCATCGGTGCCACTTCCACTCCAGAAAAAGGCGTAGCCAGCTCCAACTTCAGTCATCTGGCCCTCGTCGGTCAAGCGAGTTACACTCGGCTGCTATCTCTATCTTGTAGAGTGCAAGTTCTCTTGCAATCAGGGCAGTTATTCTCTCCGATCTGTCAGCCTATTCACGATCCTATAGAGTGCGTATGTTCCACGCACCAAGAATGAGTGGAACCTTTTGGGTTTTCTTTGTGTTTCGACCGCAAGAACGGGATTCCCTCCAGCCACGGTAAGCTGGTGGGGATAGTTGAAGCATGATATTTTAAGGCACCTTTTCTAGCCCCTTCCACAGGCTATAAAGGTAAACAGCGTTATCCTGAAGATGTCGTCCAAGTCATTCAAAAGGCTGCCTACATCCATTTCTGCTTCGGGTCAAGGACGAGGACCCTATGGCCTGAGCCGCCTACGTCCAAGTCCGCTATTACGGCTCCCAGTGTATCCACACCTGTCGTGTCGCAGCTCACCTATCTCCGCAGGCCTTAGGCACGGGTGATGCCATAAATAAATTTCACGTGAATTGGATTAAAGTGAATGAGAGCTGTGCTCTGTCAGCCTCACTCTCTCGCCCATGCCCCACTTTGTCCAGTTGCAAGACGTAGTCAAGACGGCTGGAATGGAGACTGGATGCAGTGGATCTTTAAGGCGTCCTACGTATCATGCAGTGCTCTTAGCGACCCACTTCGCTTTCCTGGGTCCAGTCTTCACATGAAATGGGTGACAATCCCTAACTAACCAACACGGGGGCTCGTTACAAAGAAAATCTAAGGATGGGGGTTCTAACCTGTAATAACGTAGGCCAATCGTAATCAAGAATAGTTCAATTTTCAAAATAGCTCGACACACTTCGTTCAGTTTGTGATATAATGGAGCAAATGCAATAATTGTTCGCCGATCTTGACGTTTAGACAACACTCACAGTGCAATTTTGCATTCGGATAGTCTTGGATTTCACCATTGACCGAAAGGTAAGATCCGAACAAACTCGAGTGTGTATAAAATATTGAACACTGTTTTGAAAATTGAGTTGGAAACTAGCAGACGCAATTAGGATAAACTAGCAGTGTTGGAACTACCGAGGGGTGCGGACCGGTGTCTTCCATTGTCTTATATTAGTACAAGTTAGAACCCCCATCCCTAGATTTTCTTTGTAACGAGCCCCTGTGCTAACCAAGGGTTTGATACCTGTCGGTTACCCTCAACCTGATTTAGCCGGCTAGTCGAAGCCGTTGCACATGGTGTGGCCGCTGCGCATGATAGAGCTTCTTGGAGAAACACATGTGAGAGTTGAGCGCCAAGTGGGGACCAATGGTGGACTAGCTACCCCGAGGGGAAAATTCAGTGGCTGACCGAGATACAACGGACAATGTGAATTATATATATATATATATATATATATATATATATATATATATATATATATATATATATATATATATATATATATATATATATATATATATATATATATATATATATATATATATATATACGGTGCAAATTTCTGCCAATCTATAAAGAGCACAATAATTTGGGCAAGAGAACAAATAATTAGATTTATGGGGACAGGTGCGAGTTAAATCGCTATGCTGCAATGATTTTTAATGTATGTGTCATGAGAGGAAGTGATTCTTAATTTGGCCTTCGTTTATTTAACAGTCAGACAGACAGACTGGAAGATAAAGGTTAACTTCGATCTTTATATCGAAAACGTCAGAGTTGAGGTTGTCAAGAATCGGCATTTGCAAATCTAGAAGCCTGGCTGACCACAATGTTGGTGCCTTGTTATAAAAGGCGGTAGATATATTTAATCTTGATTGGTTACGCTAAATAACGAAATTTCATGGTTTTTTTTTAAATATACCCCATCGCAAAATGTAGTCGGTCTACGTTTTCCTGCAAGAGAAAAACATATAAGAGGCTTCGGGATTAAATTTAGAAGAAAATCTCTCGTAAAACATTTATCCGAGAGACCTGATGTTTGGAAAGTCGACGGACACAATTCTGGTGGTAGAAGCGAGCAAAACTTGAAAACACAAGAGGAACTAGCTCCACTGACGTATCCACGTACCTACTTCTCCAAGTATATATGTATTTACGTACTTACGTATCCACCTACCCACAAAAGGTTTGAGCGCCGAAACAGGCTAGCCAATAGAGAGTTTGGAGAAGAAAAAAGCGAAAGGACCAAGAAAAACAGCCACAGTAAAGTTGGAATGAACCGGAAATA
This sequence comes from Sinohyriopsis cumingii, assembly GCA_028554795.2. Lineage (NCBI taxonomy): Eukaryota > Metazoa > Mollusca > Bivalvia > Unionida > Unionidae > Sinohyriopsis > Sinohyriopsis cumingii. Next base: position 37,376,514 of record CM068829.1, read on the forward strand.
GGCAGGTTATGAAATTGTACAAGGGAATGATTAGATTGTTCACTCGATTTTATGATGAACTAATTCTATCATTTAAAACAGATCGGCTATTTATATAAGTATATTTGTGTTTGAAATTCAGTGAAAGATTTATTCCAAAAAGAAGCGTATCTTCCTAATGTAATGTATTATCCCAGCTGTTTATGTAATTGATTAAATTTCTGTATTTCATGTACGAGGGCTCATGTCATTATGTTCTATATATCTGCTCAGATCTCTGTTTATTCCATCTATACGTTTCACACTTTATATTAATATTTACTCGATCCTGGCAACAACACTAAGGGCGATCACCCTCTAGATAGATAATGATAACCAAATAAAGCGGACACCTTGTAAGAAGGCACTATCTGCCAATCAACCCTACCAACACCTCCAGCCCCACAATATATATATATATATATATATATATATATATATATATATATATATATATATATATATATATATGCAAATAAAGCAATTTCACAGTTGCAGTCATGTTCATTCGACATTACATTTTCTTTTGCATATATGGTTTGTGTTTTCATAGTATTTGGTTCATGTCATATATGTTTAGCTTCTGTGTTACCAATGAAGCCTCTTTCAGAAATATATTGCTTCACTCAGCGGTACCTAGTTTAGTCCACGACAGAAGTAAGGGAAGATTCAGCGGCTGACCGAGATACGACGGACAATGTGAATGCAATACGGATGGTCTTCGATCGCCTTAGCTAGGATATTGTGATAGATCTGGCGGACTTGTCTACAGCTGTCACGAGCTGTCGCGTAAAAGATAGGAAATAAATAATTACAGATACATTATCAGTCAAAACGATCGAAGAACGGCGGATTAGAGTTTTTAATAGACATGTCTCTTATTAAACGCATTTCAGTGATTGAATAATTTGACGCCGAAAATTTGAGAAAAAACAATGATTTTGCCAATTGACTAATCTAATTAAAAGATTAATCGATCAACCCACTAACCAACTAACAAACTAAATAAATATCTACTTCTCAATTGTGTTCCGACTACATCTATCCTCTTTTCGCCAAGACCTGATTTTCTGTCCTCAGTATCAGTTTGATCTTACTGTCCTTGGGATCAAAATTGGCAAGATTTTTCAAGTACTCACCTTGATTTAATAAGCAAACTGTTATATACATGGTTTACCTGAACACCATTTTTGTATTTTACTTCCATTCCAATCCAGCCTGAAAAATGATCTAAACTGCTCCTTTTAGCCAACTTCCCAAGTCGTTTTACGAAAGTATATAAGCATTTTGTATTCTCGCGTCAAACACTAAATGTTGACTTCTGATCTCGCAGCACGGCTAGTAGGGGACATGTATGTATGTATGTATGTAGGTAAGTAGTGAATAGGGATACTATAGCAGTAGTGAATAGGGCCATCCTAGCGACAATGGGAATTAGCATTACAGACCCCCCCCCCCCCCCCCCGGCCACTCTAGCGACAATGGAAATTTAACATTACGAAAAATCGTGGGCCACTCTAGCGACAAGGGAAATTAACATGGGGAATAGAGTTTGGGCTTGTCTAGCGACAAGGGGAATTTAACATGGGGAATAGAGTTTGGGCTTGTCTAGGGACAAGGGGAATTGAATATGGGATTTATTTTTTTTAAATTAAAAAAAAGGGGTAGGCAATTGAAAGGCTATCTCTTTTCGAGAAATATGCGTGGCCCTGAAAAGGGCCTTTGGGTTTCTTCTAACACTTCCACTTCTTCAACCATCTTCTCACTTTTGTCACTATTCCTGTCTTCTTTTTCTCCTTTTCTGGCATCCAGTCAGGATGACCTAGAGCTCTAAACTTTTCCTGAACTTTTATCCAATTCTGATTCAACCTCTCAAACTCTGCCTGTTTCTTTTTGTTTTCCACATCTTTTCTTTCTTCCCTCCATTTCTCTTTAATCTTCTCTACTTCTTCCTCCATTACTTTTCTCATCAGATCTTCCCCTTTCTTCACCTTTTCCAATCCCCATTTTACATTTCTCCACTCTGTCCAGTACAATATTTTTTCTAGGAAGCACCGGACTTTGATGACATTATCCAGTGCTTCCTTCAAACTTCCCACTCTGAAGTAAGGTGGGTTAATGAAGCCTCTTGACTTATTGACTTCTTCTTCAATCATCCCTGCTATGATATCTCTTGCTGTCTTTAGGCCTTGAACTTGACTCGTTACAAAGTCTTTCATATCTCCGTGCCTCCATTCCTCTTCTATTCTTCCTAAAACATATTCTACATCCATTATCCAGAAATAGATGTCTCTCAATAGATTAAATAGAACTGATACTTGAGTCATTTTGTCTCAGTTATTCCTTAGAATGGTTCCAACATCAAACTTTGTGGGTTCTTATAGTGAAAGCGCGGACGTGATGGAAAACATCCCCCTAAAAACATAAATTTGATCTTACCTTGATCATGACCAAACAACGTGGACGTGAAGGAAAACATCCCCATTTTTCTCATTTCATATAATATAACCCAAACTATACTCTCCACATACGCTAAGAAACAATAAAGAAACCCATAATCTACTATTCACACCAACGTACGTGAGCAGTTGCAAACACAAACACAAACACACAAACACATACACTCTCACTATGAATAAAGAGTTAGTGTTTATATTCACACTACTCTACCTACACACATTGGCAAATTGATCGTTATTTCTTTTCTAGAGTATTGGGTAGCCCTGAAAAGGGCTGGGGTTTTTTTTGGAACTTCATGGACACCTGGTTAATGGTGACACCTTCCAGGCCTGGCGCCACATACACATCTTGTCCCCCAGTTACTTTTTACTTTTTTGGGGGAGAGAGCAGAGGCAGGATATGTGGCTTCAGAATCCCAATTTTCGGTTTCTGGGATTCTGAAATTTCTTCTTCTCTCCTTTTCCTCCTCCTCCTCTTCTTTGTATCTTCTCTCCTCCTCTTTGTATCTTCTTTCCTCTTCTTTTTTATATCTTCTCTCCTCCTCTTCTTTGTTTCTTCTTTCCTCCTCCTCTCTTATCCTTCCCTCCTCCACAATGGCTTCCGCGGCCAGTTCATTTAATATGCGCCTGGCATATTCCAGATGCACATGAAGTTCCAACAGTTTAGACAGTCTCGTGTTCATTTTTGGTGTTGATCAATCAACAAGGGTAGCTGGACTGCCGAAAGAGTTTCAATTTATAGTGAAAGCGCGGACATGAAGGAAAACATCCCCCTAAAACATAAAATTGATCTTTCCTAGATCATAACCCATCAACGCGCGGACCTAAAAGAAACACTCACTCACTTTTTTATGCTACCATCACTATTTTAAATTTTTTTTAAAATCACTTCAATAGACTATACACATACGCAAAGCAATCCAATCTAACCCCAAATATACACCTCAAACACCAAAAAAGACATCATTTTAATCTACTATCCATACCAACATACTTGAGCACTTACAAACACAAACACACAATCACATACCCTCACATTTTTTAAAAAAGAGTTAGTGTTTATTTTCACACTACTCTACCTACACACATTGGCGAATTGATAGCTATTTCTTTTCTAGAGTATTGGGTAGCCCTGAAAAGGGCTGGGGTTTTTTTGTTTGCTATGGCATTCTTTTTAGTTTCTAAGAATGCGATGTCCTCTGAGGATAGACTTTCTGGCGATAGGTCTGCTTCTTCGGAAAGAGAAGAAGAACTCTTTGTGTCGATACGACAATCGACAAAGCCTCTGTCAGCTTCAGGTTGCTGCTGCTGTTGTTGTTGTTGCTGCTGTTGCTGCTGTCTCTGAAGTCTGTACTTCTCTGTCCATTCTTCTTTCTCTCTGTTCATTTCTTCTCTGAAGAGCTCTTCTATCAGGTCTTCAGTGACTTTTAACATTCTCACATTCTCTATTTCTTCTGGCTTCGGTATCAGACTGTGTCTGACCCTATGCAAATTCACGTAGGCTTCGTTGAGCTTAGCTAGTTTGGAGCACATCTTCGTAGGAGGATGAGTCGACAATGGATGGTTAGACTGGAAACAACCCCGGTTCTTAAAGTCAAAGCAAAGTCGAAACATCCCCCACGGTTTTCGAGTCGCAACGTTCAATGAGTGTCATGAGAGGGATAGTAAGAAATGAAAGAGAATCAATCCAACATTCTTATAGCTAAACAAAAGACAAAGGCATTTTTTTTCAAAACACAACATTTTTTATTCAAAAATCACTTAACATTAAACAACAACTCTAACATTTTTAACAATAATCCAACAATATAACATCAAACAATTTTTTCAAATCACAAACATTTTTTTCTCAATTGGCAAAATACTTTAAACAGGGCTGACAACGTTGTGAATGAAATTGTGATTTCCACTGTTGGAAATCATTAGGCCATTGATGGACACTACGTTTCCTAGCTTGAGACAAAAGATAAGCATAATGGTCACAAAACCATCGATCTACTTTCACATCGTTTCTAGAAGAAGAACGAGGATCAAAATGAGTCACTAAATGTTCTAAGGAATAACCCAGGCTGCGATGATGCAGAAAATACACACAGTACTGTCCGCACACCAAGGAATCTGTGCCTTGTAATTTCACATTATTGAATCGGGTGGTCTGAGCATTTCTTCTCATAAAGTCGATGATATCGTCTTCCAAAGGGGGCAATCCATACGAATCGAAATATTCCACACATCCTTCTTGAGGAAAGTAGACGGCTACCCAGTGGGTTCCTGGGAGATGACTGTCGTCCGTGTTGATCACGTAAGCTTGATGGTCTTTAGGTTTGCGATGAAGGAGTTCATCTTTAGCACAGACGACAGGATTCCAAGAAGCCGTATACGAACTGTGGTTCAAAAGGTAATAAAGTTCCCAGGTATCCATTGATTTGTGTGTTTTTTTCTTCTTCTTCACAGGTAATAATAAGTCGTCAATTCGATCCTGACTTTTTGCTTGAAAATGTCTGACGAATAAACGGTTATTCGTTCTGTTTCCTCACTCTGATTCAGGAGAGTTTCGATACGATGGATCTCTTGAGTGGTTAATGGTGGACAAGAATGTTCACGCAAGTCTTTATACCACTGGTGCAACACGTCTTTGTCCGAGATGAGACTCCAAGCTTCGTCCAGATACTCGTCCAATTTTTCTTCTTGACTCAGCATCAGGCATTTATCGTGTTGAATTTGACTGGGATGATCGTTTTGACATCCATAACAATTTTTCTTGATCAATTCCGTCATTTTTTCCACCAAGTGTTTGGCAAAACAGGAGACTAAATGGGCTTCTTGTTCTGGCCATCTTGACTTCATCATGAACACTTCTTCTTTTTCCACGGTCTCCTCACATTTCATGTCCAAAGTTTCTCCACTAGGTAAAGAGGGATAACAGTCTTCCATGGCTTCTAGTAATCTAGAATGACTTCTCTCAAACTGTTGATTTCTATGGTATTATCGAATTCTGCATACAGGATGACGTTCACCGTTTCATCAGGGTCTCGGTCTTTAAACTGAATTTCCACACGAATCTGGCCGGATTTTATAGGGTGGAAATGTCCCTCGTCGCTGCCTTGGTCTGGAGTGAAATCAAAAGCCCACAAAGCGTAGCCTCCTGCATAATCCTCGTACGTAATACCGTGACTGGTATTGGTTCCTAACTGTCCGGTGGCTTCGTACAAGGACAAGTACGATCTCAAGTAATTCTTCTTGGTAAAGTCAGGTTCAAACGGTCGGGTACACAAGGTTTTGCCATCGCGACTGACTTCGATTTTGGACACGCCAAAGTGTTGAAAGTAGAAAGGATTTTTTTCGGCAGCTCCGTTGAAGGCTGTATTCTCGACGATACCAACGATCAAACGTTTGGGTAACTGTCCTTGGAACAGATGATCTTCGATCATGGATCGCTGTCCCTTGGGAATGGTGAAGGTTTTCACTTCCACGCGTCGTATGGGATACTTGGCGGTCGTTCTGCTCAACGTCTGACTGATGTCGTTTCCCACTTTAGGTAACACTTCCACACGGCGTACGTAGAGTCTGGCTTCTTGGATTTTGGTTTTGTAACCGTCACTATCAGCCAATAAATGGAAAGCGGTACTGCTACGATTCAGTCTCAGGCGGACATCCACCCCGTTCAGCAAATACTTTTCTTGCAACCACATGTCCAAATGCAAACGATCGGTGTTTTCTTCGTCGTCTCTTTCTGCCTTGTCCTTGCTGAATGCTTGACTCGGTAGCGTGCAGGGCATTTATAGGTGTGTCTCGCCGGCTTAAAATGTCTTTGCCCGTTTGCAGCAAGACATTTTTGCCTGCCCTCATGAAGGCTTCTTTAGGGTTTTGTTTGTCGATGATGACATTTTGGAGAAATTCTTTGCCTTGCGTCAGTGCCGCATCTTTCAAGGCGTGCAATCCTCGTGTCACCATCGGTTTCAACTCCGGGGCCACCGAACGAAAGGCCGATTTTAACATATCTCCTAAACCGTGTCCTCGCTGTCGAGCAACCCCTCGGTACACTGGATACATGACTTAAGAGTCGTGAGAAAACCGTTTTCGAAAATGGAGTTTCACCGTGACTTTCCCTTTGGTGAATGGAATATTTTGTCCCAAATCTCCTTTTATAGTAATGTTGACCGTGTCCAAATACGACTTGCTGACAGGCAAATAGTGAGGATGTACAAATTCGCGGTGAACGTGGTAAGTGTTTCCACCTTCCTCGTCAGCGTTCGTGGCAGAATCCACTTTGAAAGGAATGACACGTAGTAACGGTACGGAGGTGTGTCCCACCACGTTATACTCCACCACATCGGAGTACACGAACATCAAATTCAGTCCTTGATTCAGTTCTACTGGGGTACGAAATAACTTGCTACACGACTCGTTGTCGTAAACGATGGGTAATTCGTTTTTCTTGAGCATGGCATTTCTCATGTTCGTGTCTCTGCCCAACATGTCAAACAATTCAGGAGAGAATAAAATGGACATGATTTTACTTCGTTCAAATTTCATCGAGAAGCGACGAGCTGCTTTGTGGTACTCCATCGTGACAATTTTGTTGACATGCTCCAAAGCTTTCAGAAACACGCCATTAAACCTGGTGGCTATGGTGCTGACCAAATGTTGACCACTAAAATAATAGCCTGGGGGAATGAACAAGTGATAGGTGGTGTACTTTTGATTTTGTGTACGGGTTTTCTTGTCATATTTGACATTGCTATCCATCCACTGTTGCATTTGCTCGTCATGAACTTCCACATCAAAAAAATTTTGATTGGGAAGGACATTGAGGACTTGGGTCGGGTGAATGATTTCTACTAAAGCCACTTCCCAATGGGCTTCGTGATCTAAGGGGATGGCTTGAGGTAATTTGGCCGTGTAACAGCACAACGTGTTGTGGGGAAACACCTCCATGGAGCTGTCACTGGGTAAGGTTAAGTAAAATTGGTTTTGGTGACTCATAATTCCAGAGTTCTGTGGCTGTCCGAGGGGTTAGTGGATGTCAGAGGCGTGTCTCCGCCCAAAATGGGGTTCTGATTGTGGTTGGAGTGGTGACTGGTACTGGCACTGGACACAAGGTTCCCGTTGGAAGAGAATTTCAGGGAGGGATTGGGAAGCAGGTAACCGATGCAACTGCTCAATAAAATGGTCCACAATTGTTTGTCTCCTTGTTGCAAACTCAAATTGGCGATGGCTGCCCCGATGACACAATACACCACGAAGATTTGGCAGAAAAAGACGATTTGCGTTTTAGGCACACGTTCTCCACACCACAACCACAAGGGTTGTTTTTGTAAATCTTGCACAGAAGAACCAGGTGAAGGAGGAGTGGTCGACGTAGCTGCGTCTGCTGTGTGAAAGGGCATGATGGTCACTTCTTTTTATAGTCGATGACATGCGAAGAGTCGATCCAAGAATCGAAACTGGGTGGATATCCTTTCCAACGTACTTTGACTTCTTTGACACGTCGTTTGCCCACTTTACGGGTTCTGCGTTCGAGAATGCTTTCGATGTCGTACACGTCGTCTTCTTTTTTGGTCACACGTTGTAACTCGGGCAAATAAAACGTTCCTTTGAGTACTTCTCCGTTCATGTCTTCCAATTTATAGACGGCAGGATGACGGCCATGCACTCGTCCAGTGACGCGAAACAATTCGGTCGTACAGTTAGGTAAGTAACCTTTGTCGAAAGTGCGTTTGGTTTTGCCAATGCGCACCCAATCTCCTACGGCCAACATTCCACTTTTCTTGGGGACAGCCCTCGTCGGGGACGTACCAAACAGACGCTCAAACACCAGCACTTCGTTGTCGGGAGTCACGTCTTGCGGGGCACGTCCGATGCTTCGATGGTAAGATTGGTTGTACGCTTGCACCAGGTGCGGTAAGATGTCGATGTACTTCAGAGTGTGGTGATGCGTAAAATATTTCCACATGCGTTCTTTCAAAGTGCGTTGAAAACGTTCCACGATGCTGGCTTTGGTTTCGGGATTCTCGGTGGTAAAAAAATGAATGTCACGTTTCTTTAATTCTTTTTGGAAAGCTTGGTTCAGAAATTCGGTGCCTTTGTCCGTTTGCCATCGAAGAGGGTGACGACCGCTTTGTTTCAACACCCGTTGCAGGGCTCGCACTAACTCGCTGCTCGATTTGGAAGTCAAGGGCACGACCCAGGCAAATTTGGAAAAGACGTCGATGACACAAAACAAATATTTGTAGCCACGATTGTAGCTGGCCAAATGAGAGACATCGGCTAAATCGGCTTGCCATTGATGGTCGATGCCTTCCACTCGGGTGCGACTTCTGGCAAACTTGCGTCGAATGGGTTTGTGTAAAGTGTAGGTAGCTTGTTCTTGTAACCATCGTTGCACTTGAGGTAAACGGAGACTTTTCAGTCGACTTTTGGCAGCACGATACAATTTTTGAACTCCTGCGTAACCTGCAGGATGGGAGGGATCGTAGTAAATGCTGGCTAAGACTTTTTCCATTTTTTTGGTGTGTTAATATGTCACCCACTCTTCGGTGATGCTACTTTGGGTGGGACGAAAGGGTGGTTTGGAAACGGATTTACGTGTCCGATGGGCCACGGGAGTAGAAGTCGAAGGTAGTGGTGGTGGTGGAGGTGGCAATGGAATGGCTTTGGTTTTCTTTTCTTTTTTCACTTCTGGTTTCCCTTCTTTCTTTTTCACTTCTGTCATTTCTTCTCGTTGGGGTGTGGGGTACGGGGTCAACAAGGATGCTGCAATCTTACTCGAAATGGGAGCTGCTGATGGTGTTTGAAACACTTCTCGCATCTCTTCTTCCTCAGGCCTTCGTGGGGTAGCATCTCTGGTGACCCCTGGGGATGGTAGTAGTGGTGGTGGTAGTGATGATGGAGCTGGACTTTTCATCAAGGTCTTAAAATCTTTCAGAGTGGGTAAAGCTGTTTCGTCTAAAGCTTTCTGGTGAAAGAGTTGCAGTCGTTGCAAGAGTTGACCGTACTTTTGCGATTTTTCTGTTTCGGACAAATCTTGGCGATCCATCAAGGACTGCAATTCGTGTTGTAACTGGGACATCTCGCTCAAATTGGGATTGGGAGGTAAATGCGGGGTGCGTTGTTCTTGCCAACGATGTTATTCCATCCATCGTTTGTAAGGCACTAAAGCTAGTTTTCGTCCTGCCATGGGGTTGTCAGCGGTCGATTCTGAGATCTTGGGACTTCCGAGGGCCTTTTTATCTTGCTCCCACCAGTCCTCCCAACATGGTTCCCAAGACTCCTTTCAGTATGGGGCCTAACAAGAGAGGTAAAATGCCTCCACGTTGCACTAACATCTTCTTTTTTTGACGAATGGGAATTTTCTTTTGAACCATTTTCCGAAGAACGTGACGATGTTTGCCTAAGCATTGTTTTTGGTGTTTGGACAAAGGGATCGTGCCTTTCAAAACGTTCAAACAACATTCGCACACGGTATCGATGACCTCTTTGGAGGCCGTTTGAATGAGTTTTTTTCGTAGGGGTGGAGAAGCTTTGGACAGGACAGATAACATGTCCCCATGTTTGGCTAAACGTGGTGGCAGTCCTTTCCTTTTCTTTCCTTGGGGTTTTCTGGAGGGTGACATCTTTGAGTCTTCAGGAGCACCAAAAAAACACTGATACCCTACTCGGTCACAAGCCTTTTTTATACTGGAACGCGTCGCCACTGATTGTCTTTACGTCGTATCAGTTTGAGGACAGGCATAACACGTCGTGCAGGGGTACGTAACGGACTAAATCGAGCCAGTTCTTGCTTGGACAAATCCAGTAAACTTTGCAACATGCCCGATCTTTCATGGACTTTGATTTTGGGAGAAGGTACTTTGTGAGCAGCAGCCACTGCCGCTAAATTGGAGGGTCCTGCCACTGGGGAAGTTCTTTTGGGGGTCATCAACGGAGAAGTTCTTGGTGTGATCAACGTCTCCAAGTACTCTTCAGTTCTTGGTGTCATTAACGGAGAAGTGGATAAACGTGAGGCTGTCGGACACGCAGTCACCGCTGTGGCAGGTCGTGGTTTGCGAGTGTAAGGTTGCGTCTTGGCCGAAGTGCCTCTCTTGCGACTAGTTTTCTTCTGTGGACTTTTCTTTTTCTGGGGACTTTTTTATGTTTCTTTTTCTGGGGGCTTCTTTTCTTTTTCCGGGGTGGTGGTGGTGTCTGGTCAGAGCAGGGTCCTGCCACTGGAGAAGTTCTCCTTGGGGACCTGGTCTTTTTCTTCTTCTTGGAGCTTCGCTGGACTTTTTTCTTGGGTATAACTTTGGGGGCATTAGGATCCCATCTTAAGAGAGAGCGAATGATGACCCCTCCTAGAGTACCGCTCCCTCCAGGTTTCAAAATGATTTGTTTTTTGGTTTGAGTGTCGATGCGGGCATCGGCCAGTTGGACCAAAGCAACTTTGTTTCGATCGAAAAAGCGTTTGGTTTGATGAGGAATCTGAATGATTCCTTGGAGTATTTGACGTGCCGTCACCGTGAACCATCGTAAGACTTCTTTGAGACTAGCTTCTAAGACACGGGCTCGTGTTTGTCGATTTTTTTCTCGACTGATGCCATACAAGGCACGAATCAATTTGACGGGAAGATGCGACTGAAGGGACGTCATGTTCACACTGTGTGAGACAGACGAAAAAGGGTCTGAGGTTTTCATAGATTTTTTTTATGGGGAGTGAAATGAAGTCGAGGACGGAGACGTGTACAGGACAGGCCCTCCGTCTTGGCACCAGTGGTGAAACAAGTGGGTACGAAATCGCAAATCCTCGGGGGTCGTAGGTTTCAAATCGACGAGTAAATAAGCGTGGGGTGTTTGAGTGGCATCGTCGTACGCCTGAGTCAGCCAAGGCGTTCCTAACTGTTTGGCTAAGACTTGCACTTGCGATTTATCTCGTGGGCTTTTAAACAAGACCACGTAATGCGCATTGAGACTGATGGTGCGATGGGCTTTACTTTGTTGAAACAAATTTTGGGTGATGTAAACGACACTGGCATTACGGTGATGCCCTTTGCGCGTGAACCACAGTTTAATTTCTTCTTCATCTTCTCCTAACATGTCGTCGAAAATGACCAAATGGGTTTGACGAGAGTCAGAGACGATGCTGTCATCTTCTTTAGGAATGCCTTCCACAAACACGATGGAATCGCCTTGACTTTCTCGTAAGAGGTTGTACGCCGATTGCCACTCTTTGTAACACCACACGATCCGCTGAGGTGGCCGATCGATCAAATGATGTTTATGTTCGATCAAACGTTTGACGAATTTGGTTTTGCCTGAACCGCTAGGTCCAGCAATGAGCATGTTAAAGGGATGGCGAAGATACAAAGCCTCCCAACTGGCACGATCTAAGTGTTCGTCGATGACTTTGACAGTAGAGGAAGAGGGAGCAGAGACAGCAGAGGTAGCCATTATGTGAGAAATGTCACTTGTGACACGAAAACAAACAAGACAAGAGTTTATATACTTTTTCAGAACACGTTTATTGAATGTTTTTTTCAAACATGAATACGAAAGACAAAAATACATAAAAGCCAAAGGCTTAAGTACAAGAATAAAAGGTACATGATAACCATTAACGTGGAATAAAAACAAGTGTCTGTACAACAACATGTTTTGGGTAATGTTCTAACCAGTTCTATAGTAGGGGGTAAGGTCACACAAGTGTCCTCCTGAAAGGGTCTTTCAGGCCTGTCCACGACAGTCCCGTCCTGGGTGACAGGTTCTTCTGGCACCGTCACTAACACGGGTTGAAAAGTAACTTTTTTCCTTGAACAACTCTCGTGCATACTGGGCCACTTCTTGGGTCCAAGCCTCAAAACCCCATTCTTTCCAGGCACGGACATCTGTCCAATGGGGATGTAAGTCACAAGCTACACACACATCGTCATACACGTCTTGGGTAGCTAAAAGTTGACGAATCTTTTTTTCCTGTTGAGGTCGAGAAGTATCCAGATGAAAACGCAAGGCTTTGAGCAAAAGGAGTTTTTCGTGACCATTTAAGGCCATTGAGGTGGTAAGTACTGATCGTAAAGAGTCCACAAAGAATCGGCTGGTAAACGAAATCCCAGAAAACAAGTCACTAAGACACACACCACTTGTCGACCCAAATTGAATGGATACAGTTCTTGTAATAATCGATGGTAATGATCCACGGTTTGAATATGGTCATTGAGTTCCTTCCACGGAATCTGTTCAATGACATGTGACATAAGCCGTGGCATGGCAGCCTGTTTTTATATTCTCTTTTTTTCGGATGCAATACACGTACTTTCTAGCCAGAGATCTTCGTTCTCCAGTAGGGAATCTAAATATTGCATACTGTAACCGTAACGTCAGAGTTCGTTTAGAAGTTTCCTCTTCCGCTAAGTAGATTCCACGTAACAAATGTTGGTAATCCTTTAACTTGTCTTCCTCAATGCGTTGCACTAGGTGAATCGCGAAGTAACCATAATTATGAACATGTCGATCATTAGCGACCTCAAAGTTTTGAACAATGTCTGACCATTGAAACAATTTCTGACGAATCAGTTCTCTTATCCCATTCAGGTACCAGTGGTTAAAGATCTGGTGACGTAACGGATGCAATTGTTCTTTACGTTTCACTTGTATTTTCACCAGCTCTCGGTAAATCCTTTCTCTCAACTCCTCAGGCAAGCCCAAAATGTTCTCTTGTAAAGTATCCATAAGTATATACACTGTTTTGGAATCGTTGGGTGGTGGCCAATAGCCTCGTTTAACTTTGTGCCTAATGTAATATCCGCTCATAATCAGTCTTCTTGTACTTTGGAACAGAGCATAATTTAAAAACGGATGAATCACTCTGAGTTTGCGTTTCACTTGTATTTTGATCAGTTCTCGGTAAATGCGTTCTCTCAACTCCACAGGCAAAGCACGAATGTTCTCTAGCAAAGTATCCATGAATAGGTCATACTAAATCCTCTTTGGTCTGACACAAGACATGTACTGTTTGTCACGGAATGGTGTAAATGTTGTTAATTAAATACATGTACTCGGGTTTCGTTTCTTTTCTCTGTACAACGATACCCGAGGGTGATTATAATATGGTCTATGTATTTCGAAATCGTGAGTACGATTCGTCCTGTGCCACACGTGCAAGGTGCCTTTGATAAAGAATAACGAAAATTCTAAAGGTATAAATACGTTACTACATGTAAAGGACCTTTACAATACTAATGGTTTTGTCAGCAAGCGGCCTGCTAAAAGGAATCGCACAACTCCAGCTGTAGGGCTAAGAGACTGAGTGAGTTTTTGATGGTAGGAATATCCGGGGTGTCCGGTGTTGTCAGAGGGTAGAAACGTCCGTGTGTCCGGAGCGTTTAAGGTGCCGGAGCGTCTAATGTCTAGCGTCCGGAGTGTCCAGAGGGACTAAGGTGACCCAGCTGTAGAGCCGTCAAAGGACCAGGGGGTCCGGAGGGTCTAATATTTCAAGTGTCCGGAGGGTGTAATGTTTCAAGTGATCATAGTATTCCGAGGGTCCGGAGTCTATATTGGTTGTGAAATTGATTCGGAGGAGCTGTGGAGCGGATATGGTGCACGGGTGACGGAGTTCATCTCCACACATGTATTTTTAGCTGTATGCTAAATTTGGGTTAGTAAGACCCAGTGTATTATTCAGGACTGGAAGGATAGATTGTATATCCGTTCTTGTTTAGTGACATATTTTCGCTACCTGAGCGAATACATTTTTTACTATGTGTAAACACATACATTGTTTACTATTTGAGTGAACTATATTCATCTTTCCATTATTGAATCATTTGGCTTACATTGTTTACTATTTGAGTGAACTATATTCATCTTTCCATTATTGAATCATTTGTGAAATCATTTATCCTGTATTTTAGGGTTACTGAACTAATTTATTTGTATATTTTTTCCATCTTTGAAACTGTGCGTTTTTTATGTTAAATAGATCCAATATTTGGATTATAAATACGCACACATCTTCATAATCCACTATTCATATAAATCGCCACATTAAATCATATATATGTGTCGTCATTATGTGTTCTGTTGTTAATCTGAAATATCCCACCCGGTTATCTTGTTACAAATGGTGTCAGAAGTGGGATCATTTCGGATATAACAGAGCACTGAAATTGTTTTATTATATTTGTATGCTTTTTGTGTGTTTCAGATGCGTTTGACAAAGCACCAAGGTTAGGTAGATACCTAATATTACGTTATTTTTTGTATTTAATATTTTTGTGGCATTTCGTGAAAGAAAATACGGTTTGTGGTAATTACGTGTTTTGTATACAACTGCACTTTAAGGTTGGTCACCACCAAACTTTTGAAATGTCTTCTATGAAAGAACTGGTAGAACTGGGGAAACAGTTTGGTTATGAGGGGGAGTCCCTTAGAAATTTCGTTCGTGAAGAACAAGCCCGGGAGAGGGACCAAAGATTTAAGAAGAGGGAATTAGAGAGGGAAAACTTTGAAAGGGAACAACAATTAGAGAGGGAATTAGAAAGGGAAAAAAGGGAAACCCAGAAGGAAATGATAGAATTAGAGAAGGGTAAGATAGAACTAGAGAAACAGGCTGAGAGGGAAAGGATAGAATGGGAAAGGGAAGCAGAGAGGGAGAAGTTAGAAAGGGAAAAACAGGTAAGGTTAGAAACTTTAGAGATGGAAGATAGAAATCGGCAGAGGGAATATCTAAGAAATTCTGAGCTATTGCAAGCTAAAAAAGAGGGGGAACATGACGTTAAACTGAGAGGTCCAAAATTGCCCCCATTTGAAGACGATAAAGATAATATGGATAGTTATCTAAATAGGTTCGAGAGGTATGCTACGGTACAAAAATGGAAGAAAGACGATTGGCCGCTCCATCTTAGCGCGTTATTGAAAGGTAAAGCGTTAGACGTGTATTCGCGTTTATCCACGGCCGATTCGCTCAATTACCCCGTGTTGAAAGAGGCACTTCTCAAGAAATATGAACTAACCGAGCAAGGGTTTCGCAAGAAGTTTAAGTATAGTAAACCAGAGAGAGGCGAAACATTCACTCAGTTCGTCAGTAGGACTTGCAATTATTTGCAGCGATGGGTGGAATGTGGTAAAGTCGTCAAGACATTTGAGGGCCTTGTCGATTTCTTGCTTCGTGACCAATTGTTAACAACTTGTGGCAAGGAGTTATATTTATTCTTGAAGGAAAGATCCTTCACAAATGTACATGAAATGGCCACACAGGCGGATTTGTTCGCCGAAGCTCGGGGAGGTTCGCAGAATGTCATCACGCGAGATGTCAAAGGTGGGAATCAGGTCAACGACAGAAAACCCAGGGAACCTGAAAAATCTGGTAGGAGTAACCAGGGGAAGCGGAGTGACATGCAATGTTTCATTTGCAAGGAAGTGGGTCATATCTCCCACTATTGTCCTAAGCGGAAGGGACCAGTCCAGAAAGTAGCGGTAGCCATTAGAGGCAGAAGATCGGTAAATGGAAAACTTAATGTTTCCCAGCAAGTTAAGCGGAAAGCAGTGCGTGAACCGGTGGTGCGTTCAGAGACCAGTCGCGATGTGATCCAATCAATCGGCACGGGTATTTTTCCAGAGGCACGGGTGCCGACCGCAAACGGCACTGTTAACGGACAAGAAGTCACCGTTCTACGAGACACGGGATGCACTACTGTAGTCGTGAAACGGAGCTTAGTCCGCGATGATCAATTGCTTGGGTTTAAATCACCTTGTATGTTGCTTGACCAGACAATCGACCACGTTCCAGTTGCAAGGATAATGATAGATACACCTTTTTTGACCGGGACTGTGGAAGCTTTATGCGTAGCCAACCCGATCTATGAACTGACGATTGGCAACGTACCGGGTTCTAGACTTCCAACCATAGCAGATTTCCGATTCCCTATCATCCAGGCAGTGCAAACTAGGGCTCAGGTAAAGGAGGAAAATAAGCCTTTGCGTAAGTTAAAAGTACCGGAAGCCATTACTGATATATCCCGCGAAGAATTTCAAAATGAGCAAAAACGTGACGCGTCTTTACGTGCAACCTCTGAGAAGGCATTAACGGGTACCGTGAGAAAGTGTAAGAACGGGGGTTCCTCTAAATTCCTTGTTCGAAAGGGTTTAATGTACAGGGAATACTCTACATCGGATAGGAAGTTCTTGCAATTAGTGGTTCCCCAGAAATTTAGGGCACATGTATTAAAGGTCGCGCACGAGTCGAGTATGGCAGGTCATTTAGGTGTAAAGAAAACAACGGATAGGGTATTAAGAGAATTTTATTGGCCTGGCGTCAATAGCGACATAGCGCGGTTCTGTCGCTCGTGCGACGTTTGCCAGAAGACGATCTCTAAAGGCAGGGTAACTAGAGTACCGTTAGGTCAGATGCCCTTGATAGATACTCCGTTCAAACGAGTAGCCATCGACATTGTAGGACCAATATTTCCGCATACAGATCGGAAAAACCGATACATCTTGACACTGGTAGATTACGCTACCAGATATCCAGAAGCCATAGCTTTGCCATCAATTGAAACCGAACGTGTAGCCGAAGCGCTCGTAGACATGTTCAGCAGGGTCGGAGTACCCGAAGAGGTTCTTACGGATTGTGGAGCGCAATTCACCTCAGATCTCATGGCAGAAATTAGTAGGTTGTTGTCCCTTAAACAGTTACGCACAACACCTTACCATCCTATGTGCAATGGATTGGTCGAGAAATTCAACGGCACATTGAAGCAAATGTTGCGGAGAATGTGTGCGGAAAGACCGAAGGATTGGGATAGATATATGAACGCCCTTCTGTTCGCATATCGTGAGGTTCCTCAGGAAAGCTTGGGTTTCTCCCCGTTTGAACTATTGTACGGTAGGACAGTTCGTGGTCCTATGCGCATACTTCGTGAACTGTGGACAGACGAGGTCGCGGACGAAGAAGTTAAGACCACATACCATTACGTAGTTGATTTGCGCGAAAGATTAGAAAGTACTTGTCAAATGGCGCAAGACGAACTCGCGAAATCTAGTCGTAGGTACGCCAAGTACTACAACCGAGGAACTCGGAGTAAAAAGTTTGACGTAGGCGATCAAGTGTTGGTGCTTCTCCCAACGAATAGCAACAAGCTGCTAGTCCAATGGAAAGGGCCATATGAAGTCAGACAGGTGAAAGGCGAAATGGATTATATCATTGATATGGAGGGGAAGTCCAAGACATTTCACGCCAATATGCTTAAACTCTACGTAGCGAGACCTGGACAAACGATTGATAAAGGGATTTTGAATGTAGTATGCGTTGCGGTGATAGAGGATAGGTCTGGTGACGAAGCGGAATTCGTCTCCAGCACAGAAATACCCCTTGAATACCCCATGGACGTTGGTAAAGAAAGTATTGACCAGATAAATGTATGCCCTGAGTTATCGGAGGGTCAACGTACACAGATTATGGAGGTTTTGTCCAAATATCCAGATGTGTTCACGGACAGACCAGGTTGTACGGGTCTAATTCGACACGAGATCAAATTGAATACCACTGAGCCTATCAGGATTAAAGGATATCCGATACCCTTTAATGCACGGGAGACAATCAGCGAAGAAGTGATGAAAATGTTAGACCAGGGAGTGATCGAACCTTCAAACTCCCCATACTCGTCCCCCGTGGTGTTAGTCAGAAAGAAAGACGGGACCAACCGGTTTTGCATCGACTTTCGGCAATTAAACAAGATCACCGTATTTGATGCAGAACCAATGCCAGATATGGAAAGTGTATTTTCAAAATTGGCAGGTCATAAATACATTTCCAAATTAGATCTAAGCAAGGGATATTGGCAGATACCCATCGCCGATAATGCCCGCGAGTTAACGGCATTCGCGACTCCCAAAGGACTGTTTCAATTTAAAGTTATGCCTTTCGGTTTAGTCAACGCCGGTGCGTCGTGCGTTCGTCTCATGCGCAAATTATTAAACGGAACAGAAAACGTCGACAGCTTCGTAGACGACATCTTTGTTTACACGCATACATGGGATGAACATGTTAAGGTATTACGGGATCTGTTCGATAGACTTCACATTGCAAATCTTTCAGTTAGGCCTACTAAGTGTAGCATAGGGTATTCCAGTCTGGAATGTTTGGGACATCTGGTAAGTGGACTAGGCCAGTTGCAACCTCATCCAGATAAAATAGGAGCAATCAGGGATGCCCCTAGACCAGAGACAAAAAAACAAGTAAGGTCTTTCCTATGTCTAATCGGGTTCTACAGGAAATTCGTCCCCAACTTTTCGGCTATTGCCAGCCCATTAACGGATTTGACTAGGAAGGGGCAACCGAATAAAGTTTCATGGGGTGTATGCCAGGAAAAAGCGTTTAACACTCTAAAACACAAACTGGTAAGTGCGCCAATTTTAAAGTTGCCGGAAATAGATAAACCTTTTGTACTGAGGACTGATGCGTCCGATACGGGTCTTGGGGCTGTTTTGCTACAGGAGCAAGGGGGGATGAAATTGCCCATTGCTTATGCAAGTAGGAAATTGCTCCCTAGAGAGGAAAAGTACTCCGTGATTGAAAAGGAGTGCCTAGGTTTAGTATGGGGAATAGGAAAATTCCATACATATCTTTTTGGGAGGGAGTTTACCTTGCAAACGGACCATCAGCCGCTTTTATATTTGAATAAAGCAAAGGTCACCAATGCAAGATTGATGCGTTGGGCGTTGTCTTTGCAACCATACAGTTTTCGAATCGAGGCAATTCGAGGGTCAGAAAATGTGGGTGCTGATTTTTTAAGTAGGGTGTAATTAGCAAATCATTTCGTTCGGTCTGAAAATTGGAAGTTTTAATAATGATTCATTGTTCACATTCCGTGATTGTTTTAAAAGTGATACCACTTTTTTTTAGGGGGGAGGTATTGTCACGGAATGGTGTAAATGTTGTTAATTAAATACATGTACTCGGGTTTCGTTTCTTTTCTCTGTACAACGATACCCGAGGGTGATTATAATATGGTCTATGTATTTCGAAATCGTGAGTACGATTCGTCCTGTGCCACACGTGCAAGGTGCCTTTGATAAAGAATAACGAAAATTCTACAGGTATAAATACGTTACTACATGTAAAGGACCTTTACAATACTAATGGTTTTGTCAGCAAGCGGCCTGCTAAAAGGAATCGCACAACTCCAGCTGTAGGGCTGAGAGACTGAGTGAGTTTTTGATGGTAGGAATATCCGGGGTGTCCGGTGTTGTCAGAGGGTAGAAACGTCCGTGTGTCCGGAGCGTTTAAGGTGCCGGAGCGTCTAATGTCTAGCGTCCGGAGTGTCCAGAGGGACTAAGGTGACCCAGCTGTAGAGCCGTCAAAGGACCAGGGGGTCCGGAGGGTCTAATATTTCAAGTGTCCGGAGGGTGTAATGTTTCAAGTGATCATAGTATTCCGAGGGTCCGGAGTCTATATTGGTTGTGAAATTGATTCGGAGGAGCTGTGGAGCGGATATGGTGCACGGGTGACGGAGTTCATCTCCACACATGTATTTTTAGCTGTATGCTAAATTTGGGTTAGTAAGACCCAGTGTGTTATTCAGGACTGGAAGGATAGATTGTATATCCGTTCTTGTTTAGTGACATATTTTCGCTACCTGAGCGAATACATTTTTTATTATGTGTAAACACATACATTGTTTACTATTTGAGTGAACTCTATTCATCTTTCCATTATTGAATCATTTGGCTTACATTGTTTACTATTTGAGTGAACTATATTCATCTTTCCATTATTGAATCATTTGTGAAATCATTTATCCTGTATTTTAGGGTTACTGAACTAATTTATTTGTATATTTTTTCCATCTTTGAAACTGTGCGTTTTTTATGTTAAATAGATCCAATATTTGGATTATAAATACGCACACATCTTCATAATCCACTATTCATATAAATCGCCACATTAAATCATATATATGTGTCGTCATTATGTGTTCTGTTGTTAATCTGAAATATCCCACCCGGTTATCTTGTTACACTGTTTGCACAGACATGGTTTCAATTCATTGTCGAATCTAAATCGTTTAGTTACTAATTTACACGTTACAATTCGTTTAGAAGTTTCCTCTTTCACCAAGTTGACATTGCGTACAAGATGTTGGTAATTCGTTAACTCTTCCTCTGGAATTCGATGCAGTACATTTACAATGTAGTAGATAGAATCGTCAATACCAAACCAATCCTTTTTAAAACCAGGGGGTCGTTGATCAATGTCTGTCCAATGGAACACGTTCAACTCAATCAGTCCTTGTATAGCCTTCAGGAACCAGTGGTTCAAACACCGGTGACGTAACGGATGCAATTGTTCATTACGTTTCACTTGTATTTTAACCAGCTCTCGGTAAATGCGTTCTCTCAGCTCCACAGGCAAAGCACGAATGTTCTCTTGCAAAGTATCCATGAACAAATTATGGTAAGTTACTTCAATGTCTCGGTCCCACTAAGGGTAAGTAATGACAATTCGGTGACCATCGAGCATGTTCTACGTAGGCCGAATCTTGCGGTTCCCAGTGGTGAAGTGACACACCGCAACTGAAGCTATTGACTTTATCTCCTTCGCCCAAGTAGAAAAATCCGGCTCTGGCTAATTCTTCGGGGGTCGGTCCTCCCAGATACTTAGGCCATTTTCCTTTGAACGATTGAAGACGATTTTCGAAGTCGCAGTATTCCGACAAACGCACAGGAAACGAATATTCGTCTTTCACAGGTTCGTTTCGATGAGGGTTGGGTGACATGAACACGAGTTTGCTCAGGGCTGGATGACATCCGTAGGAGGGTAGACGTGAAGGTGAACATTCCCCTTTAAAACGAAACCCAGTAAAATGTCCAAGAGGACGAGCAGCATCACTTTCGCATCCCTCAGGTTTGACACGCACAGCATCCCTTTCCATGATAGGGGTAATGACACTAAAGTTCCCATGATGCTTTACGGCATCGCTCAGGTCACAGCGTACAGCATCGTACCCATCGCAAGGCTCACAATCGCACTCGTCTGCAAACTCCGTTACTCAATTACAATGGTAACCACATGGACAATCGCAGTTTCCTTCCGGACATTTTCCGTCGCAATGACTGGGTCTTATCCATCCAGTATTAGTCACACTAGAGGAAGATACAACTTTTTTACAATCCCCAAACTGAAACGATGTCTCTTTCAAAATATTTATCTTGTTCGCTCGATCTTGGTAGTCACAATGAACTATCGATCTTTCCTAGGGTTCCTTTTTATATACAGTCCAATACCGACGTGTCCATACGATAAGGTGAAATGATTGGGAAGTCGCACTCGCTTCTGGTACACGATTTGATAGACTTTTTCCAAGGGCCGACTGACGATGTGGTGAGTGGGTAAACGTACAATCTTGTTCGGTTGGTGAGTGGTCACTTTAAAGAGTCCATCCTCTCCCAATTGTAAGGCTTCTTTCAATACCCCAAAGTTGACCACTCGACTGGTACGATAATTCAGAGTCAGTCCTTTCACTTTGCACGTCGTGTGCACTTCTCCTTGTTTGTCCCGGTATTCGTAGCCGTAATTTTTGGGACCGCCACTGACGAAACATAGAATCTTGTCGTCGGGATGCTCGTCTGTCCAGGCTCCTAAACGGTCTCCTTCGATGTCAGGGTGATGTTGAATCGGGTGATGAATGTAAATGCAACTGTCCGTGTCAAAGTACAGGACGCGTTCCCCTAACAGTTCTAAAGCTTCGTACAATTTTAAGCGAGCATGGGCTGTCACGTAAGCCGCAATGATGACATTTCCAAAAGGGTCGTCTTGTACAAAGTCCAGATCTTCTTCGTAATTGACCAAGATCAAATCCTCTCGAACGACGTCCACGTGTTTCATGTATTTGGTTTTGTCGTGAATCATCTGGAAGTAGCGGGAAGGTTCTGTCAAATATTCCGTCTTGGGTAAACACGGTCGTTGTGCCATTTTACCCCACAAGCAATTTAACATCACTTTGGCAAACGATCGCCTTCCTTCGTTTTTCTCGATGTGGTCTAAAGAGATGCCTTCTTGTTCGTAGTATTTCTCATTGAATTGTATTTGGTCTTCGGGAGTGTGACACCAGGACGGATAGCCGCTGGCTTCTTGTTTCAGTTTCAAAAAGGCATCCACGTAGTCAGCGAAAATGCCTTTCTGACTGGGATCACCCTTGTGGTACTGTTGTGTCATAGGAAAGTGGCAAATTTCGTACACTTCTAACAGTTGGTATCATATGTCCAGAGCTTTGAACAATTCTACACTGACCCAGGTTCCCGTCAAGGCACGTTCTTCATGGCTGTGATGGCAAGGCTGGTCCTGGTTGCACGTTTCAGCACAAGTACGGCACAAGGGAAACATCAGTTTGCCTTGACAATGGTGAGGTAAGACGGGATGGTATAGGTTCGTGGGAGGCAAAACTTTACACTTGATCAAGCCTTCGTAATGTCGAATGTTTTTCAGGTCGATGTGTTCCGTCAGCAATTGCGGGTGCCCTACAGGAAAGCGACAATATTTGCACACGTAGGGATACAGCGAACACACGTCCAAGTATTTGATTTCTTCTCCTTTCTCTTCGTCGGCTTGGTACAGCAAACAGGTGGCATTGGTCCTTCCTCCGTACAAACTATCCCTCGGGTTCAGCGGGTCCATGAACTGGTAACTTTCCACGAGGCGTTTAAACTCGGGATCGGTTTTCATACGGTGATCGTACTCGTGTTCCCACATTTCCACCACTTGGTATCTTTGCTGTTCTAACTTTAGGCGTCGCTGACAAGTGTCCTGGTACAAGTCTTCCAAAAACTGATTTTTAGTGCCACGGTCAGGGTAACAGACGGGACAGCCGTGAAATAAGCAACCGTTAAACTCGTACACGATCTTGGGGTTTTCTAAGTCCCAGCCATCTACCGAATACGTTCCGATGGTCTTTTCGCCCCCTCCGTTGCGAGCATGCTGAATCCACTTGTCTTCCTTGCCGCACAAGTAATGTAACCAGCGTAGGGCTTTGAGCGAGTATTGACGCTTGACAAAGTTGGTCGTTTGAGGGCTGATGACAGCCACGGTGTTTTCAGGCATGAATCGTTGTCGATACACTAAGGAACACGCTTTGGCAATGGTGCAAGCTTCTTTCAAAGGATCGACCCCTCCGTGTTCCATGAACAGTTCTCGAAATTTTCCACAGCAACGCCGTAAAATGTCCACGTCGGAACGACAATACTTTAACATTTCTTCCTGAAAGTCGAAAGGGTCTGAGGCGTGAGCCTGGTACCAAGCGTAGAAAGCTTCTCGTTGTTCGGTACGCATGTTGTCGGGGTCGTAATAGTGAGCCTCAGGCAAATGGGGTAGAACGGCGTGTTGATTGGCTTTCGTATTGAAAAAGTGAAGAAAGCACCCTTTAGCCATTTCTGTCATTCCAAACGTTTTAGGCATTCGGCTCAAAGGCATGGCCAAGTAGCTCATCGAATCTTTAAACTGTACTTGTCCCACTTGCATGAAAATGATTTTGGCTTCGTTCAAAGTGACTTTAGGACGCTCGGTGCCTTGTTCCGTATAGTACCTCAATAGAAAATGTCCATCGTATCCGGAGAAATTGTGAGCCATCACCGTGGCATGACGATGACAATCTCCGTAACGTTCGATGTCCTCTTGGCTCCACGTCTTGTCGATGGGGTCTAAGACCCATTGGGCAAAATCGGCTAACGTGTTCGGTCCTCGAAAGATTTTTTCACGCCCTCCAGGAATCTTGCTGCAGTGAGGGCAATGACTGAAGATAGGTTCTTGAATGCACTTCTCGCACGCTCGATGAGCCACGCAGAAATTAGGAATGTGAATGCCGGTCTCTTGCATGCAATCGAAATCGAAAAAGATGAAATTGCCTTTCTTCTTGTGACCGTCCTCTTTTTCTGGTGGGGGGTGGTATTTTTGCACGTAGCATTGGTGTTCCAAGTCCACGATGTGATGACAAATGTGACATTTTTTCTTTCCTCGACATACGTGTGCTTTGGCAGTATTGGTACATAGGCCTTGTCCACAGGTAGGGCACAATCTCAGCAGTTGACAAGCACATTTCTTCTGTGAACCTTGTGTCTTCAAATGTTGTTGGTAACAGGCAGGGCTGACAAACGTGCGCAGACAAGTTGAACAAGGCACTGGTTCTTCGCTCAGACAGGGTGGAGAGGCCAAACATCCAGGGCATTTCATTCCACAATGCTTGTGTTGCTCTCGATTGTTATAACCATAATCACATTTCTCACAGTAATATATGTATCCCAGGAATCCGGTGATGGTGGTAATGGTATCGAAATGGTCATCGTGATAATAAACATGAATGTATTTTCCGTCCTTAAAATCTTGGCCTCGAAACAACAGAGGCATGCGCATTTCTTGAGGGTGCACTTTCAAGGTGTATCGTGGAGCTAGGACATCTTGCATTTTTTGCATCTCAGGAATGCCACAGGGTGTGTCTTTGGACAGGCCAGCTTGTTGCAACAGGAGTTCTGCTTCATTTCGTTGTTTGGCTCGATCGGAACGTTGAATAGTTTTCCAGGTTCTTTTCCATTCTACCGTGTCGTTCTTATTGGCATAGGTTCGTCCCACCACGATGGCACGGGCTAAGTACACCTGGTCATGAGGGTTGTAAATTCGGACGAGACTTGTTTTGGTGTTGCGAAGGTAGTTCACCAATAACATCTTTTTGCGTCCAGTCCCTTGAGGAGGAGAGACGAGGGTCATGTCCAGTGTAGCATTACCATCGGTGATGTCAAACTGATCATTAGATTGTTGTACGTGTTGAATCTTGTCCATGACTTTGGAAGCGGTCAATTCTGCAGGGGTGCTAAACTCGATCCAAACAGGGCATTTCAAACCGTCGTGTTGTATGGAAAGTCTCAAGCGATCGTCTTCTTTGGGTTGACATTGTCGCTTGAGTGCGGTGAGCAAAGAATCCCACACCCCAGTGATGAACACTTCTGCTTTCTCTAACGGCACTTCAGCCTTGAAATCTTTAAACTTCACCGTGTATTTGTAAGCCGTGGTTCTAAATTTTCTAGAGGAAGGCTTTTCCGTCTCTCGAATGGAATAGTATTTTTCAGGGTTGACTAAGGGTGGTGAACTTGGTTTAGAGGGTTCGGATTCTGGTTCACTCATGTCCTCTTCAAAATCACTGGCATGAATTTGTGCCAAGATTTCAGCCCTGGTACGAGGCGATAGATCACGTTTCTGCCTCTTACTTTCTTCTTCTTTCTTCTCGAATGAATAGGATCGTTTCATCTTGAGTGCAAAACGTCAAATGACTCAAGTGTAAACACCATAGACTAATTTATAGTCATGGCAGACCAGCGTATATAAAAGGGTGTGTGTCTTGTCCTTTCACTATTCATTTCACTCTCAAGCCGAGCACAACGATGGAAGAGACTAACCAAATCGAACGTTTCGTCAGAGCTTTGCGAGGGGTCATTAGAAAATTCTCTTCAGACCAGCCCACGGACTACTCTCCTTCCTTTCGAGATAAAAGTCAAGATACTTGCTATATCTGTCAGAAGAAAGGGCATTGGTCTTCAGAGTGTCCAGACCGTCAAAAAAGAACAAAAACAGGGGCTAAAAAAGACAAAAGTCAAGATACCTGTTATTATTGTAAAGAAAAAGGACATTCGTCTCCAGATTGCCCAAAAAAGAAACAAGAGGAGTCAGAAGAAAAGGATTCTTCAGAAGAAGAGAGGGATTCTTCGGAAGAAGAGAGGGATTCTTCAGAGGAAGAAGAGGAAGAAAGAAGACAATTTTATTTACAAGAGGGAAAGAAACAGGAAAAGAAAAGAAGAAGGGAAGAAAATGAGGAAAAGACGGTGAAGAAATTCAAAAAACAGAGAGACTAAACAAGGAGGCAGAAGAAGTCAATGAACTTTTTATTAAAGTGGTGTGTTGTGAATTGTGAATTGGATTGTAAAAAAGTGGATAAAAGAATAAATTAATGATATAAGGTAAGTGTCTTTGAGTTTTGATTTTAAAATAAGAAGCTACACTCACGCACTCATACAAAGACACGTACTATAGGGGGTAAAATGGGCTGTTTACTATTTTTTTTGAGTTATTGGCAAATTGAAAGGCTATCTCTTTTCGAGAAATGTGGGTGGCCCTGAAAAGGGCCTTTTTTCTTTATGGTGTAGGGGTGAGTTTAAGCAATCAACTTTAACTGCCTTAAGCCTTTGCCACGGCCAAGGCCTACTTCTGGACTGCGTAATGTTGATGATGATGATTGGGTTGAAATCACTAAGGGTGGTACGGTAGGCTTAGTCACAGGGTTGACGTGTTTAGCTCGGGAAGGTCGTATTCTCTTCGGTCGTAATAAAGAAGTCTGATACATTTGTTTCAGACTCCTTAACTCCGCTAAAATGTCCAACAGTACCGTGACCGTTTGATTTTCACCCTCTTGTTTTTTTGCTGTTGCCGCTACTTCTTCTTGCTGTTGTTGCTGTTGTTTTTTTTCTTACCTCTTCTTCTTGCTGCTGTTGCTGTAGGAAAAAAGCTTGCTCCGCTTCCTTTTGTCGTTGTATAAATTTCTCCAATTCTTCTTTCTGTCTCTGTCTAAAATTCTCCACTTGCGGTAATGAAGAAGGTAACGAAGGTTCCGGAACAAATTCATGCGAGGAGAGAAAATCCACAAAATCCCAATTCACCTCTTCTGAAAGTAAGTCCGGGTTCCCTTGGGCAGTCTCCCCTGCTAGTGCACCCCAATGAATCGTTTTCTGAGTTTCCGCCATGTTGAATCACTGTCGCATAGATTGACTGTACACAAACGCTAGCGAATCTATATAGACCACGTGACGTCACAGACTGTTCTCTTCGGATTGGATGCGGGCTGACTGAATTTTGTAACGCGTGTTCGGATTGGTGAATGAACTCAATCCGTTTCAATCCTTCCTCTACCCATAAATAAGCGCAATTCACTGCATTGATTCACCTGTTCTTGGCGCTTCAAGATGTGGACCACAGTTGAGTCATCCACCCTTGTGTCTTCCATGATGTTTAGGACGGACATGCTCATGTATGTCCGATCCAAGTGGACCGTTGTCCACAGGACAAACACCAGTCTGTGGATACGTAGGATCTACGTTGAAAGACTAGGATGCCTCAAAAGAGTGCTAATTTACGGGACAACAGTGAGACGCAGCCTAAGGACAAGAAGAAGACCAATGCGGTGTCCTTTATGTTAATGAATACATTAACATAAACCCAAAGGCCCTTTTCAGGGCCACGCATATTTCTCGAAAAGAGATAGCCTTTCAATTGCCTACCCCTTTTTTTAAATTTTAAAAAAAAAAAAAAATCCCATATTCAATTCCCCTTGTACCTAGACACGCCCAAACTCTATTCCCCATGTTAAATTCCCCTTGTGGCTAGAGTGACCCACGATTTATTCCCATGTTAATTCCCCTTGTCGCTAGAGTGGCCCACGATTTTTCGTAATGTTAAATTTCCATTGTCGCTAGAGTGGCCCAGGGGGGTCTGTAATGCTAATTCCCATTGTCGCTAGGGTGGCCCTATTCACTACTTATAGCGTCAATGGGACTTAGCATTAAAAACACCCCCTGGGAACATATAGCGTCAAGGGAAATTAACATGGAGAAAAAATCGTGGGACTGTTGAGCGTCAAGGGGAATTGAACATGGGAATAGGGACTGTATAGCGTTAAAGAAATTTAAACAGGGTGGGACTGTATAGCGTCAAGGGAAATTGAACATGGGAATTTTTTTTAAGAAAGGGGTAGGCAATGGAAAGTCATTCTCTTTTCGAGAAATGTGGGTGGCCCTGAAAAGGGCCTTTGGTTTCATCATTATCTTCTTCTTTTATTTCCTCCACTTCTGTAGCCATCTTCTAACTTTTGCCATTATTCCTGTCTTCTTCTTTATTTCTTATTCAGGCATCCAGTCCGGGTGACCCATGGCTCGGAATTTCTCCTGTATTCGTATCCAGTTATTGTTCAGTTTCTCAAAGCTTTCTTTTCTCTTTCTATTTTCTTCTTCTTTTCTTTCTTTATTCCATCTCTCTTTAATCTTCTTTACCTCTACCTCCATCACTTTTCTCATCAACTCCTCTCCTTTCCTCAGTCTGTCCTGACCTCTCTCCACAAAGAGAACTCTGTCCCATGTGACATATTTTCAAGAAAGCACCTGACTTTGTTTGCATTGTCAAGTGCTTCCTTTAGGCTTCCCACTCTGACATAGGTGGGATTTATCATACCTCTCAATCTCTTTTCCTCCTCTTCTATCATTTCTGCTATCACTTCATTTGCTACGTTTAGGCATTTAGCGTAGTCCAGATACTCTGCTATCTTCCATTCTTTTTCTAGTCTCTCCACTACATAGATACCATCCATTATCCAATTGTATATATCTACCAAGTTGTTGAACAAATCACTTGCAACCACCATCTTCGTTTTTATTATTCCGTAGAATGGTTCGAACATCAAACCTTGTGAGTTCTTATAGTGAAAGCGCGGACGTGATGGAAAATATTCCCCTAAAAACATAAAATTGATCTTACCTAGATCATGACCAAACAACGCGCGGACGTGAAGGAAAACATCCCTACTTTCTCATTTCATATAGTAAAACCCAAACTATACTCTCCACATACGCTAAGAAACAATAAAGAAACCCATAATCTACTATTCACACAAACTTACGTGAGCAGTTACAAACACAAACACAAACACACAAACACATACACTCACATTATGAAAAAAGAGTCAGTGTTTATATTCACACTACTCTACCTACACACATTGGCAAATTGAGTGTTATTTCTTTTCTTGAGTATTGGGTAGCCCTGAAAAGGGCTGGGTTTATTTTTGGAACTTCATGGACACCTGGTTAATGGTGGCACCTTCCAGGCCTGGCGCCACATACACATCTTGTTCCCCAGTTGCTTTTTACTTTTTTTGGGGAGAGAGCAGAGGCAGGATAAATAGCTTCAGAATCCCAATTTTCTGTCTCTGGGATTCTGAAATTTCTTCTTCTTCTCTCCTTTTCCTCCTCTTCTTTGTTTCTTCTCTCCTCCTCCTCTTCTTTGTATCTTCTCTCCGCCTCTTCTTTGTATCTTCTCTCCTCCTCTTCTTTGTTTCTTCTTTCCTCCTCCTCTCTCATCCTTCCCTCTTGGACAATGGCCTCCGCGGCCAGTTCGGTCAACAGGCGCCTGGCATATTCCAGATGCACATGAAGTTCCAACAGTTTCGCTAGTCTGGTGTTCATTCTGGTGTTGATCAATCAACAAGGGTAGCTGGACTGCCGAACGAGTTTCAATTTATACTAAAAGTGCGGACGTGAAGGAAAACATCCCCCTAAAAACATAAAATTGATCTTACCTAGATCATGACCAAAAACAACGCGCGGACCTAAAAGAAACACTCACTCACTTTTTTATACTACCCATTCCTATTCTAAAAAATTTTCATTAATCACTTCAATATACTATTCACATACGCAAAGCAATCCAATCAAACCCCCAAATCTACTCTCCCAACACCTCAAACACCAAAAAAAAAGACATGATCTTAATCTACTATCCATAAAAACGTACGTGAGCAGTTACAAACACAAACACAAACACACAAACACATACACTCACATTATGAAAAAAGAGTCAGTGTTTATATTCACACTACTCTACCTACACACATTGGCAAATCGATGGTTATTTCTTTTCTAGAGTATTCGGGTAGCCCTGAAAAGGGCTGGGGTTTTTTTTTTTTTTTTTTTGCCATGGCAATCTTTTAGTTTCTAAGAATGCGATGTCCTCTGCGGATAGACTTTCTGGCGATAGGTCTGCTTCTTCGGAAAGAGAAGAAGAACTCTTTGGTGTCGATACGACAATCGACAAAGCCTCTGTCAGGTTCAGGTTGCTGCTGCTGCTGATGCTGTTGTTGTTGTTGCTGTTGCTGCTGCTGTCTCTGAAGTCTGTACTTCTCTGTCCATTCTTCTTTCTCCCTGTTCACTTCTTCTCTGAAGAGCTCTTCTATCAGGTCTTCAGTAACTTTTAACATTCTCACATTCTCTATCTCTTCTGGCTTCGGTATCAGACTGTGTCTGACCCTATGCAAATTCACGTAGGCTTCGTTTAGCTTAGCTAGTTTGGAGCACATCTTCGTAGGCGGATGAGTCGACAATGGATGGTTAGACTGGAAACAACCCGGTTCTTAAAGTCAAAGCGCGGACGTGAAGGAAAACATCTCTCTACGGTTTTCGAGCTGCAACGTTCAATGAGTGTCATGAGAGGGATAGTAAGAAGTCAAAGAGCATCAATCAAACATTCTTATAGCCAAACAAAAAAAGACAAAGGCATTTTTTCAAAACACAACATTTTTTTTATTAAAAAATCACTTAACACTAACCAACAACTCTAGCATTTTTTTAACAATAATCCAACCCTATAACATCAAACATTTTTTTCAAATGACAAACATTTTTTTCAATTCATACTCTACTTTAAACAATGCTGACAACGTTGTGAATGAAATTGTGATTTCCACTGTTGGAAGTCATTAGGCCATTGATGGACACTACGTTCCCTAGCTTGAGACAAAAGATAAGCATAATGGTCACAAAACCATCGATCTACTTTCACTTCGTTTCTAGAAGAAGAACGAGGATCAAAATGAGTCACTAAATGTTCTAAGGAATAACCCAGGCTGCGATGATGCAGAAAATACACACAGTACTGTCCACACACCAAGGAATCTGTGCCTTGTAATTTCACATTATTGAATCGGGTGGTTTGAGCATTTCTTCTCATAAAGTCGATGATATCGTCTTCCAAAGGGGGCAACCCGTACGAATCGAAATATTCCACACATCCTTCTTGAGGAAAGTAAACGGCTACCCAGTGGGTTCCTGGGAGATGACTGTCGTCCTTGTTGATCACATAAGCAAGATGGTCTTGAGGTTTGCGATGAGGGAGTTCATCTTTAGCACAGACGACAGGATTCCAAGAAGCCGTATACGAACTGTGGTTCAAAAGGTAATACAGTTCCCAGGTATCCATTGATTTGTGTGTTTTCTTCTTCTTCACAGGTAATAATAAGTCATCAATTCGATCCTGACTTTTTGCTTGAAAACGTCTGACAAATAACTGTTTCTTCGTTTCGTCTCCTCACTCTGATTCAGGAGAGCTTCGATACGATGGATCTCTTGAGTGGTTAATGGTGGACAAGAATGTTCACGCAAGTCTTTATACCACTGGTGTAACACGTCTTCGTCCGAGATGAGACTCCAAGCTTCGTCCAGATACTCGTCCAATTTTTCTTCTTGGCTCAGCATCAGGCATTTATCGTGTTGAATTTGACTGGGATGATCGTTTTGACATCCATAGCAATTTTTCTTGATCAATTCCGTCATTTTTTCCACCAAGTGTTTGGCAAAACAGGAGACTAAATGGGCTTCTTGTTCTGGCCATCTCGACTTCATCATGACAACTTCTTCGTCTTTGTCTTGGGTTTCTCCTTCCACGGTCTCCTCACATTCCATGTCTAAAGTTTCTCCACTAGGTAAAGAGGGATAACAGTCTTCCATGGCTTCTTATAATCTAGAATGTCTTCTCTCAAACTGTTGATATCTATGGTATTATCGAATTCAGCATACAGGATGGGTAACTGTCCTTGGAACAGATGATCTTCGATCATGGAATGATGTTGAGCGGGAATGGTGAACGTTTTCACTTCCACGCGTCGTATGGGATACTTGGCGGTCGTTCTGCTCAACGTCTGACTGATGTCGTTTCCCACTTTAGGTAACACTTCCACGCGTCGTACGTAGAGTTTGGCCTCCTCGATTTTGCTTTTGGGATTGCCACCAGTAGTAGCATCACCATCAGCCAACAAATGGAAAGCGGCACTGCTGTGATTCAGTCTCAAGCGAACATTGACACCGTTCAGCAAATACTTTTCTTGCAACCACATGTCCAAATGCAAACGATCCATCAGTTCTAAACTGTGTCCATCTTTGATTTTGTTTCTTCGTTCTACAAATCCCTCATTGGTGTCTGCTTTTTTTAGGTCTTCACTAATACCTGTTTTATCAAAATCGCCCGCTTCGTCAGGTTCCCATAGCACGCAAGCATTGAGATGGGTGTTCTTGGCATCTATTCCATACGTCAAGAGATTTTCCAGGTAGGCACGGTAAGGGTAAGTATCCATGCTGCTACTGACCAGTTTGTTATTCAAGTACAAGTCCACTGAGCTGAACAAGGAATGCATGAAATTGTTGACGGGAGCTACTTTCTCTTCGCCGCTTATAGAATCTCCTCCCTTATCTAGAACTTTGACTTTCAAGTACAAGTAACTACTATTCAGATCGATGTAATCTTCGGGCTGTCCCTTGATTTCAAACTCGATGGGAGCGGAATCCGTCAATGAGGAGACGGGATGAAATTCCACCCACTGGGATTTTTGCATCGTCATCATGGTGGGGGGCATTGCAAACAGATCCAGTTCCGACTTGGAACAGGCGCAAGACTCTCGGTGCATCATTTTTTTTTTTTGCTGTGTCTCAATAATCGAAAACGTCTAAGTCTCCAACGGTTCTTCTTTTCTTGATCTTTCTCGCTTTAGACGTGTGAAGTCTGGTGAAAGGATGTTTTCTTCGTCGTCTCTTTCTGCCTTGTCCTTGCTGAATGCCTGACTCGGTAGCGTGGAGGGCATTTATAGGTGTGTTTCGTCGGCCCAAAAGGTCTTTACCTGTTTGCAGCAAGACATTTTTTGCCTGCCCTCATGAAGGCTTCTTTAGGGTTTTGTTTGTCGATGATGACATTTTGGAGAAATTCTTTGCCTTGTGTCAGTGCCGCATCTTTCAAGGCGTGCAATCCGCGTGTCACCATCGGTTTCAACACCGGAGCCACCGAACGAAAGGCCGATTTTAACATATCTCCTAAACCGTGTCCTCGCTGTCGAGCAACCCCTCGGTACACTGGATACATGACTTAAGAGTCGTGAGAGAACCGTTTTCGAAAATGGAGTTTCACCGTGACTTTTCCTTTGGTGAATGGAATATTTTGTTCCAGATCTCCTTTTATAGCAATGTTGACCGTGTCCAAATACGACTTGCTGACAGGTAAATAGTGAGGATGTACAAATTCGCGGTGAACGTGGTAAGTGTTTCCACCTTCCTCGTCAGTGGCCGTGGCAGAATTTACTTTGAAAGGAATGACACGCAGTAACGGCACGGAGGTGTGTCCCACCACGTTGTACTCCACCACATCGGAGTACAAAAAGATCAAATTCAGTCCCTGGTTCAGTTCTACCGGGAACTTAAAATACCTTGCAAAATGCACGTTGTTGTCAATCTCTGCTTTCTCTATCTTTCTGGTCTTTTTATCCGTGACCATATTGAGGTCTCTACCCAAAATGTCATACAATTCTGGGCAAAATTTAATACGTATACTTTTCTCCTCACTTTCAAATTTGATGAGTAGACGATGAGACAGTTTGTGGTACTCATGGGTAACACGTTTATTTAGTTTGGTCAGAACTTTGTCAAAGGCTGCATAGAATTTGTCAGCGATGGCCTCCACCAGATGTTGACCACTAAAATAATGGCCTGGGTTAATTTTAAAGTGATAAACGTAAAAAGTAGGAGAAGGGTCACTGTTGTTACGTGGCAATGGGTCTTTCGCAAGTGATCTATGTTGAAAAGTGACCGTCATGGTTTGCTGCACTGTTGGGTCCAGAATTTCGACGTCAAAAGTGTTTTCAGTTTCAGTGATGTTTTTGATTTGTGTTGCGTGAATCATTTCTACCAAAGCCACTTCCCAGTGGGCTTCGTGATCTAAAGGGATAGCCTGAGGTAATTTGGCCGTGTAACAGCACAACGTGTTGTGGGGGAACACCTCCATAGAACTGTCACTGGGTAAGGTTAAGTAAAATTGGTTTTGGTGACTCATAATTCCAGAGTTATGTGGCTGTCCGAGGGGTTACTGGACGTCAGAGGCGTGTCTCCGCCCAAAATGAGGTTCTGGTTCTGGTTGTTGTTCGAGTGGTGACTGGCACTGGCACTGGACACAAGGTTCCCGTTGGAAGAGATTTCAGGGAGGGATTGGGAAGCAGGTAACCGATGCAACTGCTCAATAAAATGGTCCACAATTGTTTGTCTCCTTGTTGCAAACTCAGATTGGCAATGGCTGCCCCGATGACACAATACACCACGAAGATTTGGCAGAAAAAGACGATTTGCGTTTTAGGCACACGTTCTCCACACCACACCCACAAGGGTTGTTTTTGTAAATCTTGCACAGAAGAACCAGGTGAAGGAGTGGTCGACGTAGCTGCGTCTGTGTGAAAGGGCATGATGGTCACTGCCTTTTATATTCGATGACTTGCGAAGCGTCGATCCAAGAATCAAAACTGGGTGGATATCCTTTCCAACGTACTTTGACTTCTTTGACACGTCGTTTGCCCACTTTACGGGTTCTGCGTTCGAGAATGCTTTCGATGTCGTACACGTCGTCTTCTTTTTTGGTCACACGTTGTAACTCGGGCAAATAAAACGTTCCTTTGAGCACTTCTCCGCTCATGTCTTCCAATTTATAGACGGCAGGATGACGGCCATGCACTCGTCCAGTGACGCGAAACAATTCGGTCGTCCAGTTAGGTAAGTAACCTTTGTCGAAAGTGCGTTTGGTTTTGCCAATGCGCACCCAATCTCCTACGGCCAACTCTCCACTTTTCTTGGGGACAGCCCTCATCGGGGACGTACCAAACAGACGCTCAAACACCAGCACTTCGTTGTCGGGAGTCACGTCTTGCGGGGCACGTCCGATGCTTCGATGGTAAGATTGGTTGTACGCTTGCACCAGGTGCGGTAAGATGTCGATGTACTTCAGAGTGTGGTGATGCGTAAAATATTTCCACATGCGTTCTTTCAAAGTGCGTTGAAAACGTTCCACGATGCTGGCTTTGGTTTAGGGATTCTCGGTGGTAAAAAAATGAATGTCACGTTTCTTTAATTCTTTTTTGGAAAGCTTGGTTCAGAAATTCGGTGCCTTTGTCCGTTTGCCATCGAAGAGGGTGACGACCGCTTTGTTTCAACACCCGTTGCAGGGCTCGCACTAACTGGCAGCTCGATTTGGAAGTCAAGGGCACGACCCAGGCAAATTTGGAAAAGACGTCGATGACACAAAACAAATATTTGTAACCACGATTGTAGCTGGCCAAATGAGAGACATCGGCTAAATCGGCTTGCCATTGATGATCGATGCCTTCCACTCGGGTGCGACCTCTGGCAAACTTGCGTCGAATGGGTTTGTGTAAAGTGTAGGTAGCTTGTTCTTGTAACCATCGTTGCACTTGAGGTAAACGGAGACTTTTCAGTCGCGTTTTGGCAGCACGATACAATTTTTGAACTCCTGCGTAACCTGCAGGATGGGAGGGATCGTAGTAAATGCTGGCTAAGACTTTTTCCATTTTTTTTTTGTGTTGGTTGGTGTGTTAATAAGTCACAGACTCTTCGGTGATGCTACTTTGGGTGGGTCGAAAGGGTGGTTTGGAAACGGATTTACGTGACCGATGGGCCACGGGAGTAGAAGTCGAAGGTAGTGGTGGTGGAGGTGGCAATGGAATGGCTTTGGTCTTCTTTTCTTTTTTCACTTCTGGTTTCCCTTCTTTCTTTTTCACTTCTGTCGAAGGAGGAGTGGACATCATCTTTTTCACCCAAGCTTTCATTTCTTCTCGTTGGGGTGTGGGGTACGGGGTCAACAATGATGTTGCAATCTTACTCGAAATGGGAGCTGCTGACTGTGTTTGAAACACTTCTCGCATCTCTTCTTCCTCAGGTCTTCGTGGGGTAGCATCTCTGGTGACCCCTGGGGATGGCAGTAGTGGTGGTGGTGGTGGTGGTGGTAGTGATGATGGTGCTGGACTTTTCATCAAGGTCTTAAAATCTTTCAGAGTGGGTAGAGCTGTTTCGTCTAAAGCTTTCTGGTGAAAGAGTTGCAGTCGTTGAAAGAGTTGACCGTACTTTTGCGATTTTTCTGTTTCGGACAAATCTTGGCGATCAATCAAGGACTGCAATTCGTGTTGTAACTGGGACATCTCGCTCAAATTGGGATTGGGAGGTAAATGCGGGATGCGTTGTTCTTGCCAACGATGGTATTCCATCCATCGTTTATAAGGCACTAAAGCTAGTTTTCGTCCTTCCATGGGATTGTCAGGGGTCGATTCTGAGATCTTGGGACTTCCGAGGGCCTTTTTATCTTGCTCCCACCAGTCCTCCCAACATGGTTCCCAAGACTCCTTTCAGTAAGGGACCTAACAAGAGGGGTAAAATGCCTCCACGTTGGACCAACATCTTCTTCTTTTGACGAATGGGAATTTTCTTTTGAACCATTTGGCGAAGAACGTGACGATGTTTGCTTAAGCATTGTTTCTGGTGTTTGGACAAAGGGATCGTGCCTTTCAAGACGTTCAAACAACATTCGCACACGGTATCGATGACCTCTTTGGAGGCCGATTGAATTATTTTTTTTCGTAGAGGTGGAGAAGCTTTGGACAGGACAGATAACATGTCCCCATGTTTGACTAAACGTGGTGGTAGTCCTTTCCTTTTCTTTCCTTGGGGTTTTCTGGAGGGTGACATCTTTGAGTCTTCAGGAGCACCAAAAACACTGATACCCCCGACTTGGTCACAGGCCTTTTTTATACTGGAACGCGTCGCCACTGGTTCTCTTTACGTCGTATCAGTTTGAAGACAGGCATGACACGTCGTGGAGGGGTTCGCAACGGACTAAATCGGGCCAGTTCTTGCTTGGACAAATCCAGTAAACTTTGTAACATGCCTGATCTTTCTTGGACTTTGATTTTGGGAGAAGGTATTTTGTGAGCAGCAGCCCCTGCCACTAAATTGGAGGGTCCTGCCACTGGGGAAGTTCTTTTTGGGGTCATCAACGGAGAAGTTCTTGGTGTGATCAACGTCTCCAAGTACTCTTCAGTTCTTGGTGTCATCAACGGAGAAGTGGATGAACGTGAGGCTGACGGAGACGCAGTCACCGCCGTGGCAGGTCGTGGTTTGCGAGTGTAAGGTTGCGTCCTGGCCGAAGTGCCTCTCTTGCGACTAGTTTTCTTCTGTGGACTTTTCTTTTTCTGGGGGCTTCTTTTCTTTTTCCGGGGTGGTGTCTGGTAAGAGGAGGGTCCCGCCACTGGAGAAGTTCTTCTTGGGGACCTGGTCTTTTTCTTCTTGGAGCTTCGTTTGACTTTTTTCTTGGGGAGAACTTTGGGGACATTAGGATCCCATCTTAAGAGAGAGCAAATGATGACCCCTCCTAGAGTACCGCTCCCTCCAGGTTTCAAAATGATTTGTGTTTTGGTTTGGGTGTCGATACGGGGATCGGCCAGTTGGGTCAAAGCAACTTTGTTTCGATCGAAAAAGCGTTTGGTTTGATGAGGAATCTGAATGATTCCTTGGAGTATTTGATGTGCCGTCACCGTCAACCATCGTAAGACTTCTTTGAGACTAGCTTCTAAGACACGAGCTCGTATTTGTGGATTTTTTTCTCGACTGATGCCATACAAGGCACGAATCAATTTGACGGGAAGATGCGACTGAAGGGACGTCATGTTCAAAATGTGTGTGAGACAGACGAAAAGGGTCTGAGGTTTTCATAGATTTTTTTGTGGAGTGAAATTAAGTCGAGGACGGAGACGTGTACAGGACAGGCCCCCCGTCTTGGCACCAGTGGTGAAACAAGTGGGTACGAAATCGCAAATCCTCGGGGGTCGTAGGTTTCAAATCGACGAGTAAATAGGCGTGTGGAGTTTGAGTGGCATCGTCGTACGCCTGAGTCAGCCAAGGCGTTCCTAACTGTTTGGCTAAGACTTGCACTTGCGATTTATCTCGAGGGCTTTTAAACAAGACCACGTAATGCGCATTGAGACTGATGGTGCGATGGGCTTTACTTTGTTGAAACAAATTTTGGGTGATGTAAACGACACTGGCATTACGGTGATGCCCTTTGCGCGTGAACCACAGTTTAATTTCTTCTTCATCTTCTCCTAACATGTCGTCAAAAATGACCAAATGGGTTTGACGGGAGTCAGAGACGATGCCATCGTCTTCTTTAGGAATGCCTTCCACAAACACGATGGAATCGCCTTGACTTTCTCACAAGAGGCTATACCACGATTGCCACTCTTTGTAACACCACACGATCCGCTGAGGTGGCCGATCGATCAAATGATGTTTATGTTCGATCAAACGTTTGACGAATTCGGTTTTGCCTGAACCGCTAGGTCCAGCAATAAGCATGTTAAAGGGATGGCGAAGATACAAAGCCTCCCAACTGGCACGATCTAAGTGTTCGTCGATGACTTTGACAGTGGAGGAAGAGGGAGCAGAGACAGCAGAGGTAGCCATAGTGTTAGGAATGTCACTTGTGACACGAAAGCAAACAAGACAAGAGTTTATATACGTTTTTCAGGACACGTTTATTGAATGTTTCAAATATGAACACGAAAGACAAAAATACTTACAACCCAAATGGTGATGTACAGGAATAAAAAACCAGCAAAACGATCAAAGTGGAATATAAACAAGTGTCTGTACAACATGTTTTGGGTAACCAAGATGTCCTAGGGACAGTGTGTAATGTTCTTACAGTCTCTACATGAGGTATTGTCACACAAGTGTCCTCCCGGAATGACCTTCCAGGAATGTCCATGACAGTCCTGTCCTGAAGGGAGTGGTTGTTCTCGGTGACGGGTTCTTCTGGCACCGTCACTAACACAGGTTGAAAAGTAACTTTTTTCCTTGAACAACTCTTGTGCATACTGGGCCACTTCTTGGGTCCAAGCCTCAAAACCCCACTTTTTCCAGTCACGAACATCTGCCCAATGAGCGTGTAAGTCACAAGCTACACACACATCGTCAAACACGTCTTCGGTAGCTAAAAGTTGACGAATCTTTTTTTCCTGTTGAGGTCGAGAAGTATCCAGATGAAAACGCAAGGCTTTGAGCAAAAGGAGTTTTTCGTGACCATTTAAGGCCATTGGGTGGTAAGTACTGATCGTAAAGAGTCCACAAAGAATTGGCTGGTAAACGAAATCCCAGAAAACAAGTCACTAAGACACACACCACTTGTCGACCCAAATTGAATGGATACAGTTCTTGTAATAATCGATGGTAATGATCCACGGTTTGAATATGGTCATTGAGTTCCTTCCACGGAATCTGTTGGATTACATGCGAAAAAAGTCGTGGCATGGCAGCCTGTTTTTATAGTCTCTTTGTTTCGGAAACAATACACGTACTTTTTAGCCAGAGATCTTCGTTTTCCAGTGGGGAATTTAAATGTTGCATACTGTAACCGAAACATCAGACTTCGTTTAGAAGTTTCCTCTTCCGCTAAGTAGATTCCACGTAAAATATGTCGGTAATCCTTTACCTTGTCTTCCTCAATGTGTTGTACTAGGTGAATCTCGAAGTAACCAAAATGATCAACACGTGGATCATCGGGGGCCTGGAAGTTTTGAACAAGGTCTGACCACTAAAACAATTTCTGACGAATCAGTTCTCTTATACCATTCAGGTACCAGTGCTTAAAGATCTGGTGACATAACGGATGCAACTGTTCTTTACGTTTGACTTGTATTTTGACCAGCTCTCGGTAAATGCGTTCTCTCAACTCTACAGGCAAAGCACGAATGTTCTCGTGTAAAGTATCCATGAACAGATTATGGTAAGTTACTTCAATGTCTCGGTCCCACTAAGGGTAAGTAATGACAATTCGGTGACCATCGAGCATGTTCTACGTAGGCCGAATCTTGCGGTTCCCAGTGGTGAAGTGACACACCGCAACTGGAGCACTTGACTTTATCTCCTTCGCCCAAGTAGAAAAATCCGGCTCTGGCTAATTCTTCGGGGGTCGGTCCTCCCAGATAATTAAACCATTTTCCTTTGGACGATTGAAGATGATTTTCAAAGTCGCAGTATTCCGACAAACGCACAGGAAACGAATATTGGTCTTTCACAGGTTCGTTTCGATGAGGGTTGGGTGACATGAACACGAGTTTGCTCAGGGCTGGATGACATCCGTAGGGAGGTAAACGTGAAGGTCGACATTCCCCTTTAAAACGAAACCCAGTAAAATGTCCAAGAGGACGAGTGGCATCGCTTTCGCATCCCTCAGGTTTGACACGCACAGCATCACTTTCCATGATAGGGGTAGTGACACTAAAGTTCCCATGATGCTTTACGGCATCGCTAAGGTCACAACGTACAGCATCGTACCCATCGCAAGGCTCACAATCGCATTCCAATTCAGAAGCCCCACACTTGAATTGTGCCTTTCTAAACAACTTGTCTTGTGTTTCTCTGAAAGTATTCATCTTGTTCGCTTGGTCTTGGTAGTCACAATGAACTATCGATCTTGACCATAGCCCCTTTTCATACTAGTCGCAATGCAGTCTCCAGCTTGTGCATCGTTCCTTTTTTATGTTTTTTATGTCTTGTTTTGGAAGGTACCGTCTCTAAGGTACCGTCAACATTGTACCGTAATGTCATGGGTGGAAAGGCCATAGAAAGGTAAGGGCAGTGCGGAGACCATCGAGTATGTTCCAGAATAGCTGAATCTATGTAGATACATAGATCCATTCGTAACTTCAGGCCACAAGCGAAACACCGTACTTCGTATCCCAATCCTGACTCAGGTCCCAAGTAGACAAATCCTGTTCTAGCTAAACATGCGAAGAAGGTAATCCTTCCCTATCCGTAGGCCATTTCTGAAACGTGTCCAATCGACGGGCACAATCACAATAGTCAGGCAAGAAGACTGGAAAATGGTAGGGTTTGAACTTGGAGTTCTCATCGGGTTTCTCACTCGATTCTTGCTGTGGCGAAGTCATCCTTCTGGTGGGTGGCTATCCTCTTACAACCAAAGTTTTATACCAACGTGTCCATACGGCAATGTAAAGTGGTTGGGTAGTCGCACTCGCTTCTGGTACACGATTTGATAGACCTTTTCGAAGGGCCGACTGACGATGTGGTGAGTGGGTAAACGTACAATCTTGCTCGGTTGGTAGGTGGTCACTTTAAAGTTTCCATCCTCTCCCGATTGCAAGGCTTCTTTCAATACCCCAAAGTTCACCACACGACTGGTACGATAATTCAGAGTCAGTCCTTTCACTTTGCACGTCGTGTGCACTTCTCCTTGTGGGTCCCGGTATTCGTAGCCGTAATTGTTTGGACCGCCACTGACGAAACTTAGAATCTTGTCGTCGGGATGCTCGTCTGTCCAGGCTCCTAAACGGTCTCCTTCGATGTCAGGGTGCTGTTGACTCGGGTGATGGATGTAAATGCAACTGTCCGTGTCAAAGTACAGGACGCGTTCCCCTAACAGTTCTAAAGCTTCGTACAATTTTAAGCGAGCATGAGCTGTCACGTAAGCCGCAATGATGACATTTCCAAAAGGGTCGTCTTGTACAAAGTCCAGATCTTCTTCGTAATTGACCAAGATCAAATTCTCTCAAACGACGTCCACGTGTCTCATGTATTTGGTTTTGTCGTGAATCATCTGGAAGTAGCGGGAAGGTTCTGTCAAATATTCCGTCTTGGGTAAACACGGTCGTTGTGCCATTTTACCCCACAAGCAATTTAACATCACTTTGGCAAACGATCGCCTGCCTTCGTTTTTCTCGATGTGGTCTAAAGAGATGCCTTCTTGTTCATAGTATTTCTCTTTGAATTGTATTTGGTCTTCGGGAGTGTGACACCAGGAAGTATATCCGCTGGCTTCTTGTTTCAGTTTCAAAAAGGCATCCACGTAGTCAGCGAAAATGCCTTTCTGACTGGGATCACCCTTGTGGTATTGTTGTGTCTTGGGAAAGTGGCAAATTTCGTACACTTCTAACAGTTGGTATCATATGTCCAGAGCTTTGAACAATTCTACGCTGACCCAGGTTCCTGTCAAGGCACGTTCTTCCTGGGTGTGCTGGCAAGGCTGGTCTTGGTTGCACGTTTCGGCACAAGTACGGCACAATGGAAACATCAGTTTGCCTTGACAATGGTGAGGTAAGACGGGATGGTATAGGTTCGTGGGCGGCAAAACTTTACACTTGATCAAGCCTTCGTATTGTCGAATGTTTTTCAGGTCGATGTGTTCCGTGAACAATTGCGGGTGCCCTACAGGAAAGCGACAATATTTGCACACGTAGGGATACAGCGAACACACGTCCAAGTATTTGATTTCTTCTCCTTTCTCTTCGTCGGCTTGGTACAGCAAACAGGTGGCATTGGTCCTTCCTCCGTACAAACTATCCCTCGGGTTCAGCGGGTCCATGAACTGGTAACTTTCCACGAGGCGTTCAAACTCGGGATCGGTTTTCAAACGGTGATCGTACTCGTGTTCCCACATTTCCACCACTTGGTATCCTTCCTGTTCCAACTTTAGGCGACGCTGACAAGTGTCCTGGTACAAGTCTTCCATGGTTCGTTGTAAAAACTGATTTTTAGTGCCACGGTCAGGGCAACAGACGGGACATCCGTGAAATAAGCAACCGTTAAACTCGTACACGATCTTGGGGTTTTCTAAGTCCCAGCCATCTACCGAATACGTTCCGATGGTCTTTTCACCCCCTCCGTTGCGGGCATGCTGAATCCACTTGTCTTCCTTGTCGCACAAGTAATGTAACCAGCGTAGGGCTTTGACCGAGTATTGGCGTTTGACATAGTGGGTCGTTTGAGGACTGATGACAGCCACGGTGTTTTCAGGCATGAATCGTTGT
Organism: Sinohyriopsis cumingii; assembly: GCA_028554795.2. Lineage (NCBI taxonomy): Eukaryota > Metazoa > Mollusca > Bivalvia > Unionida > Unionidae > Sinohyriopsis > Sinohyriopsis cumingii. Next base: position 37,419,736 of record CM068829.1, read on the forward strand.
CAATACACTAAGGAACACGCTTTGGCAATGGTGCAAGCTTCTTTCAAAGGATCGACCCCTCAGTGTTCCATGAACAGTTCTCGAAATTTTCCACAGCAACGTCGTAAAATGTCCACGTCGGAACGACAATACTTTAACATTTCTTCCTGAAAGTTGAAAGGGTCCGAGGCGTGAGCCTGGTACCAAGCGTAGAAAGCTTCTCGTTGTTCGGTACGCATGTTGTCGGGGTCGTAATAGTAAGCCTCAGGTAAATGGGGTAGAACGGCGTGTTGATTGGCTTCCGTATTGAAAAAGTGTGGAATGTACCCTTTAGCCATTTCTGTCATTCCAAACGTTTTAGGCATTCGGCTCAAAGGCATGGCTAAGTAACTCATCGAATCTTTAAACTGTACTTGTCCCACTTGCATGAAAATGATTTTGGCTTCGTTCAAAGTCACTTTAGGCCGATCGGTGCCATGTTCCGTATAGTATCTGAGAAGAAACTGTCCATCGTATCCGGAGAAATTGTGAGCCATCACCGTGGCATGACGATGACAATCTCCGTAACGTTCGATGTCCTCTTGGCTCCACGTCTTGTCGACGGGGTCTAAAACCCATTGGGCAAAATCGGCTAACGTGTTCGGTCCTCGAAAGATTTTTTCACGCCCTCCGGGAATCTTGCTGCAGTGAGGGTAATGACTGAAGATAGGTTCTTGAATGCACTTCTCGCACGCTCGATGCGCCACGCAGAAATTAGGAATGTGAATACCGGTCTCTTGCATGCAATCGAAATCAAAAAAGATGAAATTGCCTTTCTTCTTGTGACCGTCCTCTTTTTCTGGTGGAGGTTGGTATTTTTGCACGTAGCATTGGTGTTCCAAGTCCACGATGTGGTGACAAATGTGACATTTTTTCTTTCCTCGACATACGTGTGCCTTGGCAGTATTGGTGCATATGCCTTGTCCACACGTAGGGCACAATCTCAGGAGTTGACAAGCACACTTCTGCTGTGAACCTTGCGTCTTCAGAATTTGTTGGTAACAGGTAGGGCTGACAAACGTGCGCAGACAAGTTGAACAAGGCACTGGTCCTTCGCTCAGACAGGGTGGAGAGGCCAAACATCCTGAGCATTTCAATCCGCAATGTTTGTGTTGCTCTCGATTATTATAACCATGGTCACATTTCTCACAGTAATAACCGTATCCCAGGAATCCAGTGATACTGGTAATGGTATCGAAATGGTCATCGTGATAATAGACATGAATGTATGTTCCGTCCTTAAAGTCTTGGCCTCGAAACAACAGAGGTCCGCGCACTTCTTGAGGGTGCACTTTCAAGGTGTAGCGTGGAGCTAGGACATCTTGCAATTTTTGCATCTCAGGAATGCCACAGGGTGTGTCTTTGGATAGGCCAGCTTGTTGCAACAGGAGTTCTGCTTCGTTTCGTTGTTTCGCTCGGTCCGATTGTTGAATAGTTTTCCAGGCTCTTTTCCATTCTGTCGTGTCGTTCTTGTTGGCATAGGTTCGTCCCACCACGATGGCTCGGGCTAAACACATCTGGTCTTGAGGGTTGTGAATTTGGACGAGGCTACGCTTAATGCTGCGAAGCTCGTTCACCAATAACATCATTTTGCGTCCGGTCCCTTGAGGAGGAGAGACGTGGGTCATGTCCAGTGTGGCTTTTCCATCGGTGATGTCAAACTGATCATTAGATTGTTGCACGTGTTGAATCTTGTCCATGACTTTGGAAGCGGTCAATTCTGCAGGGGTGCTAAACTCGATCCAAACAGGGCATTTCAAACCGTCGTGTTGTATGGAAAGTCTCAAACGATCGTCTTCTTTGGGTTGACATTGTCGCTTAAGTGCAGTGAGCAAAGAATCCCACACCCCAGTGATGAACACTTCTGCTTTCTCTAACGGTATTTCAGCCTTGAAATCTTTAAACTTCACCGTGTATTTGTAAGCCGTGGTTCTAAATTTTCTAGAGGAGCGCTTTTCCGTCTCTCGAATGGAATAGTATTTTTCAGGGTTGACTAAGGGTGGTGAACTTGGTTTAGAGGGTTCGGATTCTGGTTCACTCACGTCCTCTTCAAAATCACTGGCATGAATTTGTGCCAAGACTTCAGCTCTGGTACGAGGCGATAGATCACGTTTCTGCCTCTTACTTTCTTCTTCTTCTTTCTTATCGAATGAATAGGATCGTTTCATCTTGAGTGCAAAACGTCAAATGACTCAAGTTTAAACACCATGGACTAATTTATAGTCATGGCAGACCAGCGTATATAAAAGGGTGTGTGTCTTGTCCTTTCACTATTCATTTCACTCTCTAACCGAGCACAACGATGGAAGAGACTAGCCAAATCGAACGTTTCATCAGAGCTTTGCGAGGGGTCATTAGAAAATTCTCTTCAGACCAGCCCACGGACTACTCTCCTTCCTTTCGAGATAAAAGTCAAGATACTTGCTATATCTGTCAGAAGAAAGGGCATTGGTCTTCAGAGTGTCCAGACCGTCAAAAAAGAAAAAAAGGGGCTAGAAAAGACAGAAGTCAAGATACCTGTTATTATTGTCAAGAAAAAGGCATTGGTCTCCAGATTGCCCAAAAAAGAAACAAGAGGAGTCAGAAGAAAAGAGGGATTCTTCAGAAGAAGAGAGGGATTCTTCGAGATAAAAGTCAAGATACTTGCTATATCTGTCAGAAGAAAGGGCATTGGTCTTCAGAGTGTCCAGACCGTCAAAAAAGAAAAAAAGGGGCTAGAAAAGACAGAAGTCAAGATACCTGTTATTATTGTCAAGAAAAAGACATTGGTCTCCAGATTGCCCAAAAAAGAAACAAGAGGAGTCAGAAGAAAAGAGGGATTCTTCAGAAGAAGAGAAGGATTCTTCGGAAGAAGAGAGGGATTTTTCAGAGGAAGAAAGCAGACAGGTGAAGAAAAAGAAACAGGAGAAAAAAAGAAGGGAAGAAAGCGAGGAGGAAGAAGAGGAAATGAGTGTGACGGTGAAGAAATTTAAAAAACAGAGAGACTAAACAAGGAGATAGAAGAAGTGTATAAACTTTTTAAAGTGATCTGTTGTGAATTATGAATTGGATAGTAACTATGGATAAAAGAATAAATTAAGTATATAAGGTAAGTGTCTTTGTGTTTTGATTTTAAAATAAGAAGCTACACTCACGCACTCATACACAGACAGTACTATAAGGGTAAAATGGTGTTTTTTTAAGTTATTGGCAATTGAAATTGTATTTCTTTTCGAGAAAAGTGGGTGGCCCTGAAAAGGGCCTTTTTTGGTGTAGGGGTGAGTTTAAGCAATCAACTTTAACTGCCTTAAGCCTTTGCCACGGCCGAGGCCTACTTCTGATGATGATGATTGGGTTGAAATCACTAAGGGTGGTACGGTAGGCTTAGTCACAGGGTTGGCGTGTTTAGCTCGGGAAGGTCGTATTCTCTTCGGTCGTGATAAAGAAGTCTGATACATTTGTTTCAGACTTCTTAACTCCGCTAAAATGTCCAACAGTACCGTGACCGTTTGATTTTCACCCTCTTGTTTCTTTGCTGCTACTTGTTGTTGTTGTTGTTGTTGTTGTTGTTTTCTTACCTCTTCTTCTTGCTGCTGTTGCTGTAGGAGAAAAGCTTGTTCTGCTTCCTTTTGTCGTTGTATAAATTTCTCCAATTCTTCTTTCTGTCTCTGTCTAAAATTCTCCACTTGCGGTAATGAAGAAGGTAACGAAGGTTCCGGAACAAATTCTTGCGAGGTAAGAAAATCCACAAAATCCCAATTTACCTCTTCTGAAAGTAAGTCCGGGTTCCCTTGGGTGGTCTCCACTGCTGGTGCACCCCAATGGATCGTTTTCTGAGTTTCCGTCGTGTTGAATCACTGTTGCATAGATTGACTGCACACAGGCGCTAGCGAATCTATATAGACCACGTGACGTCACAGACTGCTCTCTTCGGATTGGATGCGGGCTGACTGAATTTTGTAACGCGTGTTCGGATTGGTGAATGAACTCAATCCGTTTCAATCCTTCCTCTACCTATAAATAAGCGCAGTTCACTGCATTGATTCACCTGTTCTCGTCGCCTCACGATGTGGACCACAGTTGAATCATCCACCCTTGTGTCTTCACTGATGTTTAGGACGGACATGCTCATGTATGTCCGGTCCAAGTGGACTGTTGTTGATAGGACAGATACTAGTCTATGGATGAGAAGAGTTTACATAGAAAGACAAGGATGTCTCAAGAGGGTACTTGTGTATGGACCTGCAGTTAGAAGGAGTTTAAGAAGAAGAAGATGTGACAGATGCCATCTATGTTAATATTAATATTAACATAAACCTAAAGGCCCTTTTCAGGGCCACCCACATTTCTCGAAAAGAGAATGACTTTCCATTGCCTACCCCTTTTTTTTAAAAAAAAAATCCCATGTTCAATTTCCCTTGACGCTATACAGTCCCACCCTGTTTAAATTCCTTTGACGCTATACAGTCCCTATTCCCATGTTCAATTCCCCTTGACGCTCAACAGTCTCACGATTTTTTCTCCATGTTAATTTCCCTTGACGCTATATGTTCCCACGATTTTTCTCCATGTTAAATTTCCCTTGACGCTATATGTTCCCAGGGGGGTGTTTTTAATGCTAAGTCCCATTGACGCTATAGTATCCCTATTCACTACTTAGGTAGGTAGGTAGGTAGGTAGGTAGCTAGGTATGTATGTATGTATGTATGTATGCCTATTTAACTTTATTTCTAGTCTTTCGGCTAGAGACACGTCGCGTGTTATTTGGTCCACAGGCTAACCAGACGCTGCCTACCACGAGCTTTATTCAGGTAAAGAGCAATGACCGGCTATGGTAAATTGACGTTGCTGACTTACCTAACGTTACATACAGTCTTTCTGCTAGACAGCCATCACCGGCTCAGGCTAAATACACGTTTCCGACTGCATAACTTTATGTCCAGTCTTTGAGCTAGAACGTCGTCATAGGCTACTAGTTCTTCGGGTAAATGGACGTTCCTGACTACCTATCCTATAAATGTATAATACGGAGAAAACGCCTATGAAACTCTAGCATCAAAACAATGTATACAAATTAGGACGCAATTAGTTAGGAAATAGTTTTAATTTTTTACAGTATTACTGTATTATTTACGGTTAGTGCTTCAATACGAAACTTGGTCAAACGTCTATAAATAATGAAAAGTTACCAAAGATTAAATTATTCTTTTTTATAATAAAAAATGACCAGAAAATGCGTTCAGATGATTTTTTTCATAGAAGTATATACTAAACTAATGAAGCGCGTTTACATCATAACATGTTTAAATGCCATCAGAGTACATGTCTAATGGATCTCGCCGAATTATACGAACTTAACTAAAGCATCGCAAGGTATCGCAGAAGTCTAAGGTAACTACTATTTACAAATGTAAAACAAATCACAACCTTTAGATGATTAGTACGATGTTAAGCAAACGATAAATCATTTAAATTAAAAAAGAGAAAGTTAGGAAAGGGGCGGGAACTAATGAAATAGAAGAAGAAAATAGAAACATACTTCTTTTTGTTTTTACAACAAATGAAGGAAAATAACATATGAGCTATCGAAGCAAACTAAATTCCTTCATACCTATTATATGTACTTAACTTCAAGAAGTTCCTTTAGACTTCTGTCTCCAGCAGCATAATAGGAAAGTAGTATGTTCGTTCGCAGTAATATATATATATATATATATATATATATATATATATATATATATATATATATATATATATATATATATATATATATAAGATGCTTTTTATAAAATTGACTTATTAATATTCAAGTACACCTGATATAATTCAAGACAAAACTTCATTCCATATAATATGTTGTGTATGTTTAGTCTGACGAAACTTCGCATCTGAAAATACTCTTAATTTATAACACTTATGACATAAATCTTTAAGCAGTTAAAACAATTACGAATGTATAAATTAGAACAGGTTCAACCGTGTTAATGTAAATAAGAAATCTTCGGATATGCATATGTTTGAGGTGATTATATGTACGGTAGAAGTCGATTGACAAAGTTTTCAAGAGTGCATGTGTGTCAGGGCGACAAACCATTATTGAGAGTATAGATTTTAGTTATTAATTCAGTAACTGCATCTTTTCCCACATAAGTATTTTAAGATGACCAAAGCTTAGACCTAATGATGAACAAAACATCGTCTACCAACGATCAAAATACAGGTTTAATGAAAATTTCTTATTTAATATTGATACTGCCAGGAAATATTAAATTAATTGGAATATGAGATATTCTAAATGTTGAAGAGAGAGAGAGAGAGATTCCACACTCCTTATCAAAATTTCTTAAAATGTCTGAATTAGATTCAATGTTAGGATAAGCTAATTTATTGCACATTGTAGCGCTTCTAGTAAAACAACGATCGCTTGTAGAGTTAATAACGAACTCTTTACTTTAGAATGGTAGTTATAATAGACATATCAGAAAGCAGAGTTTTATATCCACCATTTTTTTTTTACCAGTAAGACCAATCCTGCGTAGTTATCGAGTATGGGCCCTGCCCTGTAATCTCTCTCTCTCTCTCTCTCTCTCTCTCTCTCTCTCTCTCTCTCTCGCAAGCTCACAGATAGAAACACAATGTACGCACGCATATGTACAATAATTACACATATGATAGTGCCTTGAGACTGTAAGTTGACTGACCTGGAAGGAAGGTAGGGCTCAATATAATCATTCATACGGGATAAATGTATAACACACAAATAACAAAACAAACAAAACCGGAGCGTAAGCATTATAGACATCAATATTATGCCATAATAAATAGGAACAGGGAATGAAAGTAACGACTGTAAACAATCATATTACATTACAATTCGGATCCATTTTGTCTACTCAGAAATTAACAGAAACATATAATCATCAGGCCTGTCGAGATATTCATTATGGAGTAGTTAATCTACTTGGCAACATAGAATACTGCGACATTAGTTAATATTCGGAATTTCCTCCAAAGGTATGCTGCTCTGAAAATCCATGGTTGTTAATAGTGTGCACCACGTGTACTAAAACAGCACCGTAGTGAATAGTCGGTTCTCAAGATAAAGCAATAAAAAGAAATGTGATAAACGTAAATGATCATAAAATATCGAGGAAATGACTGAATCTAATTTCGAATCAATGGAACTCATTATGCTAACAATCTGAATCTATTACAATACTGACACCATTATGTCAAGGGTAAACGAAGAATTTAGTTATCTGGGAAAGTCAGGCAGAAGAGTCTGTGAATCAGCCGTTGCACTATTATATAAAATGTACAGGACACTTTCCAGGGCTTTAAAAACAGCTAAGCGCCTTCTGAATATGTTTCTGTCCTCATTTAGTTTTGGTCACTTTGTATTAATACTTCCACGTTCTGCTCTTAAGAGTCTGTTAAAAGTTGCAATGTATTCAATGCTTTTTTTTAAAACAACAAATCCTTAATCATTTTGCTGTAAATTTATGACACCTTCTACCCATACTCTATCTTCTTGAGCTTTCGATCTCTGAAGATTTCTTTATAAAATAAAGTGTATATCATCTTTTTGCTTAAACGTTTTCATCCAAAGTGTATTTAAAAAAATATATATATTATTGTGAAAATAGTTTTGTATCCATGGTTGCAATTTTCATACGCTTGAATCTCAAACGTGGCTGCCTGCCACATGTTATCCACGTGACAATTATATAGTCGTCTGTGTTGTTGTTCTTGTTGTTGTTGTTTTTTGTTGTTGTTGTTGTTGTTGTTGTTTTGCTCGCTTGCTTGTGTAACGTGTGAGTATAATGTTCTCTTAACCATTTTTTCAATTCATTCCATTTAAGTTTAGTCCTGTTCAATTTGCACATAAACATCATTGATATTTGCCTGAAAAGCCTGACATTCTGGACTGTAGTAAAGATGTCATTAACACAGTCATTTAAAACGGTATGCAAATATTGACTATATATTTTAAAAAATCTTTACAATTATTTCTACTTGATCTTTGTCGTTAGAAGATATCAGCAAAAGGTGGGATCGTCTTAAAAAAATGAGTTCTTTTTTCAAGAAGTTGCAAGGCTTTTTAGATCTTGAATGATTTAGATATATGGACAATATTTCCATTCCAGTGGTAGACTCTGTCAAAACAACTTCTACGCTTAATGGCCTGGTATAGTTTTAAATCGAACTTTGATTTTCTTAGATTCTATTTCTTTTTTTTAAATCCATGTAGACTGACCTTGTATAGTTGACAAGACCTTTACGTTGTGCTGAACATTTAGCAGAAAACAATTTTTGCATTTACCTACATCAAATATGAAATTTATTCGTCCTTCATATAGCATTGATTCAGCTTCAATGTTATCATTGAAAGTAATCTGTAAAAGTATTTTAAAATATTCAAGCACTTTCTTAAATGTGTTTTTCTTTAAATGAAATCAACATATTAACACATGTATTCTTTTTAACGTACATTTCTGATGATTAAATATTAGTTTCTTGTTATATGCACATGTTGATCCATTTACTAATTATCTTCATAGTCTAAGTGGTCTAGTAATTTAGTGATTTTACCCCCAAAAATATTACCAAATATTGATTTTCTGATTCTTTTCAATTGTTAATTTTAATGTTACCTTATGACTTTACGGGATTTTACAACTAATAGTAAAGATATGAAATGCCATAACATAAGATGAAATGTAATATCTGATATATTGTACATAAGCAAAGATTATTTTACAGACTGCTTTGCACTGGTGTGGATGTTATTACATTAGATATGTGTGACTCCAATAACCTTACATCACCAAGGGAATTAGAACAACTATCGGCATGTGAAAATACGAGAGTAATTGAGAGTATTGGAGGTCACACATATCATGAAGGTAAACACTCCCTGGTATAGAGATAATCGCGGGCCTCGGCTGATTTACATGCTTGTGGTGTTCTCCCAAAAACTTCAAGGAAATAGAGCACTATAATTTAAGTAAAAGATTATATAGTACTTTAAATAACAATCTACGAAATGAAGTCTTGTAGAAAGTTACTCTACGAGTAAATAACTCAAGCCAGCTTTTTTAAATTAAACGGCTTGATGGCTTGCTCCAAAATGAATAAGGCTTCTCGGCTTGAAGACACGTTAATATCAACCATGCTACAACTTTTCCTAAAGTGGCTATTTTCATAATACTTACTTTTGAGTTGCCTGCTTTTAAACATAACCGCTTGATCAGTTTTAAAAGAATCATCGATATATATATATATATATATATATATATATATATATATATATATATATATATATATATATATATATATACTGACATTTAAAACACGGTGATTTTGGCCATAGTTCCCATAGTAAACCTATGTCAACAGCATGATATTAAAAATTCAATAACTTACAATTTCTGAGTACTCATGATCAAACCTGTATTTATCAGTAAAGATGAAACCTGGAAGTCAGCTTTTGTGTGGAGGAAAGGATATGAGCCGCGGCATTTTCTAGACCTGCATGCGTTTGAAACATGGGTTTTCAATTCCACATCAAAGAGTCAGATGCTAATTTCAGTAATCAGTGTTCCAAACTCAAGACTGTTAAAGTACTGAAATTCCAGTAATAAAACAATGTTCTATTACCTTTACTTATGATAAGCTCTCAAAAGATTATATTTCCTAAAGAAAGAACTTACATTATTAACCAATCCCGGCCAGCCATACCCATATTTACTCTATTTTATAGTCACCCATTCCCAGGTTGGTTCTCATTTGTCCATACAATTAGTACCGTGTGTCCTATATATGTTACGGTAATAATATTTCCACAATACATAGAACCCTCCCTCTTCACCTCTACAACCAATATACCTTTCAGTAACACATTACCCTCCAATGTCATTCCCATTCGTTCTTGTCGTCGATTATCTTGCATTTTTTGAGAAGCTGAATTATATACAAAGCACCATGCAATGGGTGACAGGCTTCATTTCCGGATCGTATCAATGCCTAAAAACTAAATGTGCACTCTCGCCCAAAAAGCACACAGACCAACCACACCACAATGCTCATATTATAATGAATAAACAATTACTTTTAAATTAACAGCAAGAATGCCTCAGTTTAATTCTCATATCACCAATAAATTGAAAGGAAAAACATGCTTTAAAAATTGGCCGGAACTACATCTGTACTGAACCAGAAACAGTAACTATGACCCGAGTCCATTTCCATTTAGATATTATGGGACTGCGGACTACATGGATGATTTACCTAGCCCTGAAAATGAAGATCTTGACAACGTCAAAAAAAGTATGCATTCCCAAGACTGAAGACAACAGAAGAGCTCCAATGAGCATTGGCAATTTTACGTTTTGCCAAAACATGTGTTAACACTCTTTTATGAAGAATTTTACAAGGTTTAAAATGTAATGAAAACATATTCTATGTTGATCTTAGCAATTCAACCCAATAACACAAAGTAAATTTACCTGTAGTATCTAGAAATAAAGGAGAACAGCATTCATTGTCATTTGAGCTATAATTAATAATGCATAAGATTATACATCGAAATATACTAGTTTGACTCTTTACGAGTGTCATGAAGTAAAAGGAGTGCTTTTTATGTCTCTGTGAGCTTTTCGGATCGGTCACTTTATTTTAAATACATATCTGTGTACACACAGCAATGTGTATTTACATGCTTAAAAGGAAATTTGGAAAGCTTCAATTATCCAAAAATGACATATAAAGTATGTAACCGCATCTTATACTTTTTCTGAATTAAAACATATGTGCGAATCTAATCATGTAATTTTTACAAGACATTTTTCGAACAGCTAAGTTACTTTGGTTTTGTTAATTTGAACCCATACACAGACTAAGAAAACGTAACACTTTTTATTTTACAAATGATCTACATAAACAAAGACTGAAATCGAAAGAAATGAACTGAGACAGTTAATTTGTTCTTTATATGGCACTTTTTGTGAGGTATGTTACCATGAAAATATGTATAAAGTATACTAAGCCATTTTATGTTAAGACTCAAGATGAACGCGTGTTGAGCCACACATTAGCGGTAGCAGTCAACTTTCCACTGCCATGATCAACAGTTTTGAAAACTTCGAATCGAGATTACAGCCAGAGAAGACTTGTGCAGAGGTTTTGGTCAACGCTTTTTATTTGATTATATGACTTAAAGCTCTCAACAACACTCGAATGAAAGCAAAGGCAATTCGTGCTGAGTGAGTCACTTTTCCAACTAACCTAGGGGTCAAGGTCACATTTTTGTTTTATATTTACGCTAAGGTGAGGTTTAAGTTTTTGATTTGCTATTAGAAGGCTCTTTAAGGATTGATGATATATATTCGAAATGAAGCAACGATAATTGTGTCACTTGATTGTCCTTGGGATTTTTGGGTCAAGATCAAGAAGTTCACGCCAATGATTTGTGTTCGGGCTTCATGTGCAGCTACTGTATTTCTTGTACTAACAACCTGTATTATTTTTGGGGTCAATTTTCCGGTTGCCTGGTTGTTTCATAGTTGGAAGATGTCAGCATTTCAGTCGTGCTTTTTGTGAAACTTGACAAAGCAGGTAGAGAAAGACGTTTTTTTTTTCATCGACCGAAACGAACAAGTTGTTATTGGAACGAAACGTAGAAGTTGTTATTGGTCATCACATAAAACACGGTGATGCATGAGTACATCTTTTTCATATAATATTGATGGTAGACAACTTGCAATCCTTTTCTGAAACCGGGAAAGCAAACGTAAAATAATAAATACGTCTCACTAGTCTGTCTCAGTGGAATAAGCTCACGTTTTTAACGAAACCTCTGTGTTTTTGGCAAATGTGTCTTTAGTTTCTATCCGTCTGTGTGTGTGTGTGTGTGTGTGTGTGTGAGAGAGAGAGAGAGAGAGAGAGAGAGAGAGAGAGAGAGAGAGAGAGATGCGATTAGAATATGCTGTTTTGGTCAAATTCTATACAACTTATAGCAAATTGGTTGGTTGGCTGCTGTGGGTTTAGCGCCATTTTTCAGCATAGGCTATACATTGCCGCCAGAATATATCGTGGAGGTAACATCGAGGAAAATCCCGGGGAGAACAACGGACCCACTGGAGGCTACTTGTAAGCTTTCTCACATACCCAAGTTGACCGAGCCTGAGACTCAACCCACGCAGACAGAGATGAATGTCAGTGATCTGTAAAGGCGAGTGCCTCAGAACACTCGACTATCTGGGGCACCATCATAGAAGGTACTTTTTCCGCATACACGAGATCATTATCAATAAATAGTCTTGTTCTGTCTTGGTTTTTATTTTGTTTATCCAACTTTTTAAATATTTAAAGTATTTGCCCTGAAAATAGAATGTTTACATAGTTAACTTTTGTCCACGACTGCAAGTTTTAAATAGTGGGTTAATATAGCATTTGAGTTGGAATATTCTAAGCCAAGTCTTGTTTACAATTAAAGTGGAATTTTCCGTTGGAATGATTCACGTCTAGGTCAAGTAAAAATGTGTATAAATTGGGATTGGATAAACAGATAATTATGTTTTAGGTCAATATGTGGGAGTCAATTAGAGATCAGGGTTTACAGGTGTGTTCAGATAAGATTCAAAAGGAATTATTTATATCATTGTAATTACTAAAATATTCATTCACTTGTCCATTTATATACACTACTTTGGATTATTGTGAACTCATTCAAATGCATTCTGGATTGAATCATTGTGTTTTATCAGGTCTTTGATGAACATTGGAATTCATTTAGAATATTCTAGACATCTGTACGTTTGACTGGACATTTGGGATTATTTGGAATTTAATTCAAAATACTATGCCCTTGAATTTTCACTTTGTCTTGTAGAGAAATAGATTGCTTGTTGATTTTTATTTAAATTGTTGGCTTCACTTTCTTTCTCTTACATAGTTTAAGACTTAGATTCGTAACGCATGGAGTTAATTTTGGTTTGAAAGTTGATTGAAAAACACATTACAATGGGATGGGGGTTGGGGTGGGGTGGTGGGTGTGATATTTCGGATGACGTTCTGCTCTGAAAAGGTCATTTAACCAAAGATTAACTGAATATATATGAGCAGAATAGCATGCAAAATGTTTACTGAATAAAACTGAAATAAAACGGTTTAATTTATTTTAAGAGACCCAAATTTTAAATTTGTGAAAATGTCAAAATAGCATTTTCCTCGTTACTACCAAACAATATGAAGTTTTTGAAACAGTTTGCAGTTGATACATACGTACGTCTGGTGAGATAAATGTTTCCAGAGAACTATGAACGATTTTACCACTCACAGGACTGCAAAAGTTAGTGATGTAAACCATGTTCTTATGTTACCTTAAGTGGAACTTACAATCATGGACAAAAGTAAAACCCACACAAATATACATAACACAATATATCTGTTACAGTAAAGGAGTCATTTTGAATAATTTGCTAGATACAACCCTATATATCAGACTGAGTGTGTGTGTGTGTATCATTCACATCTATATTTGTGATGTGTACTGGTCAATGAAGGAATCAGAGTGACAAGTTTTAATGGGGATTTACTTGATTATATTTTAAAAATATGTCATGATTGTTTCATTACATTGTTAATATAGCAAATGGTGTCATGCTGGATGATGGATTTCACAGCATTGTGAAGAGGTTTGTAGGCAGATATATGTTGTATCTTAACAATTCAAGGAAGAAACTCCATCAATTGAAAAGACATCGAATCCTTTATATTTCTCTGAAATTTAGATTTGGTGCATGGCACAAAAAAGAGGCCAATTACTGAAGTTTACCATAAAATCAGGCATTCTTTTATATTCTGAAAGATATACCATAACAAACTTTCAAAGGATTGTTCGCGTCTTATCAAAATGTATAATTCATTTCATCTGAGACTGCAAACATTCAAAGCTTACATTCAAAGTTTGATCATACACTGATCAGAAATACACCCTTTAGAGTGTCAACAGGCAAGGGTTGATGGTATGGCAGACACAGGGACAAACAATCAGCTCATTTGTTCTATGACCTAAAATTACAAGATCATTCAGTTTGGATGGAATTGAGAATGTTTGATAATCATAATGGATATTCTTTATAGCAAAAAGAAAGCAAACATAACAACAGACAGATTACTACAATGATAACTGAATAAATAGCTACAAAAAAACCAAAGGCATTAAATCAAAGCAGCAAAAATGCAATTTGATTATTATGGGGCCTAAATATTTTACCTTCACAACATGGAGCTAGACTGCTCAGTGTAAATTTTAAAGCAGGGTGAAAACGATAGATTATGTATTATTATATATCAGGTGGACTGGAATTAAGTTGGAAAAATTTGGGTTGGACAAAAATATTGTGCATTTGGTATTTCATACAATATAAGAAAATGTGTGGAAAAAAGAAAGAAGATAAAATAAGAAACAAAGAGGATATAATATGCAGGCCTAATGTTTAATGCAATTGAAAAACTCGAGTATCATGTGACTAGGTTTTCAGTACATGGCCGGATAAGCTGCAAAGCACATAGACTGGAGGAAAAAATGTGTATTACATACTGATATGTTCATTAAAATAAGGTTATATAAATTCCAATACATCAGTGTTTGATAAAACAAGGGTATAAAACTTAACATACAATTTTCATAAAATTCAAACATAAACTTCAATCATAAAATAAAGATAAATGAAAAAGAAGCTCCTCATGCATCAGCTTGTAGGTTTTGGTGTGAAAAACTTATTTTAATTAAAAATGCCTGCTACTATTAGATTAGTACCATTTTGTGGGATGCTAAGACCCCAGTCCAAGCTAATTATTATCCGATAATTGGAAGGCCTGAAAAGAGTAGAACCAGTCTGATGCCAACATGAAACATATGGAATATCTTCTTCTTTGACTTGGACTAACGCAGTGATGACTTAGAAGGTTGACAAACCATTTTAGTTGACTTGGACTAATGCAGTGATAACTTAGGAGGTTGACAAACCATTTTAGGACTAGAAACACTACCTGCACTTCTGGACTGTTAAGATAAAGGGTCAGGAATCCAGGAATATCTGGGCAAAATAAACAATATAAACAAAAACATGTTTGGACAAAGAGAGGTCTAAAGACAAATCGAAGGTGAATTTCTTTGAGCATTCTGACACATGTATTAGCATGACAGTTTAAGGAAAAAGATTAAGATATTTCGTATGTTGGACATGCCTAAGACATCATAATGGGATCGTCTTCTATTCTTTTTTGGTTCTCCAGTTAGCAGGAGGGAAAAAATGCTTGGACTTGGGACACAGTGTACCAGAAAAGGGTAGTCATGGAATAGCATCAAATCATGTATTACTGATATCTACATGGGAGATCAAAATATACATTCTTGTTTATCCATGGACAAATTTATTTAATTTCAGAACAGTAAAATATTTTCCTCAAAGCAAAGTACATGTCTAAAATCTGGCTGACTTTATCCAAAACTTGATAAGCTTTCTCATACATTGTTTTCTGCAAGTGTATTCTTTAGAACTGTTTTATTCATGTCCCTTTGAGCCATAAAAATTTTGATCTATTTCAACAAAAATAATCTAACTGATAGAGCATGATTAGACTATGATCTGAGACATTCAAGAAATATTTTTCAGTTCAAAGCCAAAGGCTTGGAAAATATTTCATTAAATTTATCATTATCTTTCCAACAGTTGTAATATTCTTTACTGAAAAGATACATAATTAACTATCAAAGTATAATATGTGTTTTCATCGTAATATCAATATAAAATACTAAAGTGCCTCTTCCACATATTGGCTATACTACCCAGTATATTTTATACTACTATAACATTACAGTATAAATGTGCACTGTTTATATGTATAAAATAATCACGATTGTAAATGGAATTATTTCATTAGTATTTTTAAATAAATGAGATACATATATCGACACCTAATGTCTTTTGATAGGTATAAAAAGATCATTCATTAGCTGCTGGCTATCTATACATGGAAAAAAAATGTGTATCACAGTAATCACAGTAATTTTCCATTTAATCAATCTAGTAATCACAGCAATTTTCCATTTAATTGATCAAGTTAACTGCAGTAATTTTCCATTTAATCGATCTGGTAATCACATTAATTTTCCATTTAATCCATCTGGTAATCACATTAATTTTCCATTTAATCCATCTGGTAATCACATTAATTTTCCATTTAATCCATCTGGTAATCATATTAATTTTCCATTTAATCGATCAAGAAGAAAGCATTTTCCACAATTAATCAGATTCTCCAATCTAAATCCTACATCACTTTTTAAAACTTCTGCTGAATGAATGAAACCTTAACAAGGTAATTTATGCAATATATATTGATGCTGTATAATACATGTATTATATTTGGTATAATAATGGAGAGAGTTTGCATATCTCAACAACACCTGGACAGTTCTTGTGTTGATGAAAATACTTTATATACCAACTTATAGATCAGACCCAACTGCAAACTGTTCAGGTCCAGATAGGTCAATGTAGCATTTTAGGAGTAAACAATACAGTATGTTGGAGTTAATATAGACCTTAATCTGTCAGCACATTATGTCATGTCAGAGCAGGGTCAATGTTTTTTACAGCTGGACTTGAATTATATGGAGGTATATAAGGTACTATATTGTACTGGTACTTGTCTGTTGTTGCTACTTTGTAGCAATTATGCATGAAATGTAGAATTCTGTCATGTCCTGTAACTACACCGTAGCAATCACACATGAAATGTAGCTTTGTCATGTCCTGTTACTACACTGTAGGAATCTTGCATGAAATGTACCTATGTCATGTCCTGTTACTCCACTGTAGCAATCACACATGAAATGTAGCTTTGTCATGTCCTGTTACTACACTGTAGGAATCTTGCATGAAATGTACCTTTGTCATGTCCTGTTACTACACTGTAGCAATCACACATGAAATTTAGCTTTGACATGTCCTGTAACTACACTGTAGGAATCTTGCATGAAATGTACCTTTGTCATGTCCTGTTACTACACTGTAGGAATCTTGCATGAAATGTACCTTTGTCATGTCCTGTTACTACACTGTAGGAATCTTGCATGAAATGTACCTTTGTCATGTCCTGTTACTACACTGTAGCAATCACACATGAAATTTAGCTGACATGTCCTGTTACTACACTGTAGGAATCTTGCATGAAATGTAGCTTTGTCATGTCCTGTTACTACACTGTAGCAATCACACATGAAATGTACCTTTGTCATGTCCTGTTACTACACAGTAGCAATCATGCGTGAAATGTAGCATTCTGTCACACCAAATTGTCTGGATTATGTAACGGAATGGAGTTATCTAAAATATTACATTTTCCTACTTATTTTAAAGAAACATACATTTATATTACTAAGAATAAAATTGACATGAACATTTAGAAAGAATTAAAAATAATTAGTTACTGTACTAATTAATTCAAAAAGATTCCTCAGCTGCTTCAGTGAAAGACAAGTAATTTTGTTACTATGCAAGCTTTATACTAAGCTTGAAGTGCCAATATCTACTGATCTAGTAGGAAGAGCAACATATGACAACTTCACCTTTCCTTAATCTACATGTGTCACTTTTCTTAAATATGTAAACTTATCTATTACTACAAACTTGCAACCTTACACAAATCATTAAGAAATTTGTTTTCTTTGTTGATATACTTACTAAACAAGGAAAACATACATAAAGGAAGATGTGGAAGACTTAAATTTATGTTACTAAGATACTAACTTAAAAGAAAAATAATATCATAGGGCTTTTTCTTCAAATAATTACATTAAAAATTACAAGTTAAAAACTGACCATGGTTATTTAAAAGTTGCAGATTATATGAGATTGTTCTGATACACGAGTAAAAACCTTTCAATATCAATATTAAAAATTTCATTTTCCCATGGGAAATGGAGCAATGCCCTAGTCAGAGCAAGCCAGTCAACATTTACTGGCATGACTTAATTTCCTGAGATAATATTAAGTCTGAGATAATATCTGAGTTTGCTGCTCTTTGAATCCAAAACTCAGCTCATCTGCAATAAAAAGGTGGAAATTAAATAACAAGCTGATGTTTCTTGGTATAAATCTGCCCACTCCCTTTATGCTGCATTTTCTCCCTATCAAACTGAAGTGATGGTCAAATGCTATGTAGTTTTTAACATCTCATGTTTAAAACCAACCTAGCCCACTCAGTTATGGCCCTTTGTTTATCAAAGTTACGTTCACATGAAGTTACTGATAGTATTTCATGAACTGGGAAGAGGTATGTAAGCATATAACTTATTATTAGTCATGACTATAAAAAAATCTCACAAAAGTATTATACAAACCATACAAGATTTGAAGTCTGTAGAGTGTGCCAGAACAATTGGAAAGCTCTGAACCTAAGTATTTGAAGTATTCCACGAGTGCCTGACAAAATATTTGCATATATAAATAAAAAAATGTATGATTACTGTTTTTACATCATCATTCAAAGTGTTATATACCCAATACATACAGAACAGAGATTTTTAAGGATGCAAAATGGAAGCAGCACCTTGTATTCAAGTGTATGAGTATGGTTTGATGTTGCAAGAAGTGTATGTTCACCCCAAAATAACAGGTAAAATCTGGTAAGAATTGGATAATTTTATGTCTATCTCAAAAACATGCAGGTTGAGTATATTTATCTCGATAATCTGCATGTTAATCAAAACTATATTTCTTCAGAAAAATTAATATCAGCAAGTTTGAACCTAATGCACTTCTTAAATGGAATTGAACTCAACATTACTTTCTTAATTTACCATCTTGGATTAACATTACTATCTTAAATCACAATCTTGGATTAACATTATTATCTTAATTTACCATTTTGGATTAACATTACTATCTTAAATTACCATCTTAGATTAACATAATCTGCTAAAGTTACCATCTTGGATTAACATTACTTTCTTAAATTACCACACTGGATCAATGTAACCAACTAAAATTACCATTTTGGATTAACTTTTACTATCTTAAATTACCATCTTGGATTACATATCTTAAATTACCATCTTGGATTTACATTATATTACATTGCTATCTTAAATTACCATCTTGGATATGAAATTACCATCCTGGATTAAAATTTCTAGCCTATGAAAAAGGCAGACATCTGAGGCCTACAAAACATTTTAGTGTCAGGCAAACTATAAAAGTCTTTTCTTTTTATTTACTTACACTAAGTATAATGTCCAAACAAACTCTGTTTGAAAACTGATTTTTGAAAAAATGATAAACAATACGCAGGAAGAATTCTTGATCTTAATCAACAACCAAGTGTTAAACACTGATAATACTCATGAAATCTGACAAAATTGAGAACTAAAAACAAATTCCAGATAAAATCAGCTCTCCATGAAACTTTACTGACGATTACAGAAGGCAGTCAACATTTTAGTACGGGTAAAATATTCTGAAGTTGATGTTCCAACTTTATTTTTTTCTCTCCATAATGTTTAAAAATTAAATGTTGTCTGTAAATTTTATTACTTTTAAAAATTACTACTAGCTTTGAAAATATGGTGTTTGGAAAAATGAATGGTCCTGATATTTAGACAAATTGCTGTATTCAGTCTGTCTTAAACTTCTGTGTCAAATTTTACATTTTTGAATGGCCTTTTTGTAAATTCTTACGAAAATACTGCATGACAGGCAATCAAAACTTTGTAAAACTCTAGTTGCTCATGGGTAAAAAATGTTTGAGCTTTACATGGCAATTCAGCTTTCCATTTTTCCTGCACAAGCACAGAAGTAAACGGAAAATATTTCCATTCAACATTATATTATTTACTATCAGATAACAACATAATGCACTCATGCATGCTTTATGCAATTATTATGTGCAGTGCCAGCAATGTGAAGTCATCTGATAGGTGGCAACTAATTTCATCTTTTTAGATTAATAATTTACAGGGAATCGCCCATGTGATAATTCACTTGCCCTGTGCAACATGCAAACAGAAGTTCAAAGGGGCATTTGAGAATGGGTATAGAATTATTTGGCACCTGATATAGAATTTTATTAAAAATTTGGTTATCTACAGAAATCGCAGCTCTAGTGTTCATTAATATGAAAAGGTAACACAATATACAAAAATAAATTTAGCTACACAATTTTACTTGACAATTACAATAATGACGGCAAAATACAATCATCTTGACAATATCAGCATAAATAAATTTGGTGCAAGATATACAAAGCAAATAAAAACTTTCCACAGGAAAATAACATCAAAGGCAAATTATCCAACCAAACATACATGGCTAAAGCTACACTAGACATGATATGACTGGAATATGAAAGGAAAATAAAAATTACAAAAATTGTTTTGAATAAATTTACTGCAGTTACAAGCTGAGTCCTTAATTTGTGATGTTACTATCATCCCTCCTACAAGACAAAAAGGGCTGTCCCTAAGACATGCCCTTTTAGTACAAACTCATAATACAAAATTAATCCAACAATAAGAGTAAATGTCTTGTACTGTTAGCACCTATATTTTATTTCTCACATGTTCGTTAGGAAAACAGTTAATTAAATTAAAGCCTTTAATGAATCAAGATGTGCTATGCATTTGGAACAAATGGCAACAAAGAATATAACAAGCATCTTTCGAAAACTGCAACTTTAATCAAGGTTAAGCAGTCAATGACAACATGTAAGCCAAATAATGGAAAAAGGCCCCATTATCATGTAGTGTAAAATGTTTGATGGAAAATAAAAAAGTTTAGTTCATGATGGAAATTTGGGCATCATCATTATGTTGTATTCTATACCATCTATTATCGGAATGGATACACATCATAATGCTGCTGGCTCCCACTGTCATTGGAATTTTCCATGATTTGGTATTCAGGGTATGTACACAGTGTAAGATTCTTCAATCACATAAATGTTGTACTCATCCCTCCAACATCTTTTCTATTGTCCTTTGAAACAACTTCTGAGTTAAACTTAGGTTTTTATAAAAGATACATGGAAATATACCAAGCTACAAAAGAAATTTTGATGTGAGCAAAAAAGAATCCAAGACTATATTGTGTGGGTTGGACTTAAAGTTCTGGAAATATAAATATTTGATCTGGCTTATAAAGTATCTGGTTTAAAAATTCATAAATAGGTACAAATTAAACTGAAATCTAATGGCAAAGTGATGATCTTATTTACAGGTATGAATAGTTTTCTTCTGAAAACCCTGACTTCACTTTTTTCATTGGAATCTAGACATTTCAAATCATATGAATATAGAGCTCTAGGAAAGATTGTGTGTATTACAGTATTAGATTCCATATTAAGTAGAAATAGAATTGGTTGTATACTTTCCATATTTTCAACATGTCTTACACATTTTTTTACATGATTTATATATACATAAACATATAACCTGAAAATACTTAATTAAAACTTTATTACTCCTAATATTGCACCAACAGGAAAATAAATTTCATTTTTGCAATGAAAATTACATTTTTCTCAAGAACCAGTTTTTTAACTTTTAAACAATACATTTGTCTGTCTGCTAATAATGATAACAAAACAAAATGAGAAGACAATGTACAGATCATGACTGGTATCTGTATTGATCACACAACTGTGAACAGCTTAAACCCAGATCTACTGTTGAATAATGTGCTAGTAGACCTTGGTCTCCGCTGCTCACTTTACTCTTATTATGTATGAAAGATCATGACCCTAATCCAGTGGTGCATTGTGGGTCCACATTATAAACAGTCATGACCCTGACCTAGTGAATTTTGGGTCAACACTATGAACAGTCATGACCCTGATGCATTATGGGTCTACACTGTTGGCATCTAAGTGTACATTTTAAACAGATTATTATGGTAATGGACAAGATTTGACTGTCAGTGTCTATATATGCTGGAACAAGTGGTGGCTAAAAATGCCAATGATGATTAAAATACTCTGATGGTACTTAAGTTTAATAACAACAACATATGTTGCTGTATTAATGTTGTCGAATGTGCAAATTTTCACCATGAAGTTGTCTACATTTGCTACTGTTGTGCGGCCACAATGCCTGCTGGTTAGAACCCAACCACTGGGTCAGTGACTGTTGTGAGTCATTGGGCAAAGCACTTCATTCCAGTTGCCTCTGCACTAAATAACAAACTTGTGTGTACTGTGCTTTAAAAAAAAAAGCAAATCAAAGCAATACAAACCAAACTGAAATTTAATTGTAACAAATTCACATACCTATTTTTTTTTATTACAGAAAAGATAGCAAATGACAAAACTAAAATTTGTTTTTGACTCCTGAGAGTAAGAAAATTGTCCAAACAAAATGGATCAAGAATAGTCTTACTTGTTAAGCTGATAGCAACAAAATAAATGCAACATAATTTCCAGTTACTTTTGTTCCAAAAGGTTTTCAAATAATTCATTTTGTAAAGGTGAAACCCCTTGTTTATAAGCCACCATCACCCTCCAATTAGATTTACCAAAAAATAACAATGTACACATTTTCTGGCAATTTCTGACATCTCAAAACAGTTTGGTATGGTTCTGGTGTTTTATGGTACTGCAAGACATGAAGGTTGCCATGGAAACTGCAGCAAAGTGCCCTGCCCATCATCAAACCAATAGTAGAATTCAAACCTGCAACTTATGGATGTGAGCTTGTCATCTCGGCCACTGAGCAAACAATTCGACTCATATAAAATGAAAGTCATTAGTTCACTCTCCCAAATTCGCTTTTGTAACTAAAAATATGTTCAATGAATACATAACAATATGCCCTCAACAACTGTTATGGTGGTGCCTCAAGATCAACATAAGATTTTCTTTTCAGTGTTCTTTTGAACTAACTGTACTTCAAACCTGGGATAAGGTCATGGCAAAAACACGATTCCCCTGTAAGGGAGAAAGTTTGGTATTTACTCATTTGTACTTAAACAAATTTTAAAAGTTGAAACTGAAAATCAAAGTAATTCGTGTACACATTGTTCTTAAAATTGGAACTAAAAATGACAATAATTTCTATATACAATTTTTAAAAAACTGGAAGCAAAAATGGAAATGATTTTTAAAATAATGTCATACAAAGATAGTGTTTTGGGGTTAGGGCTATTGCTCAGTGCAAAAACAAACATCATTAATGAAATACATCCTCTAAGGTGTATATAAACACTTATGTTGAATAGACATTTAGTGTAAGAGTCATAGGATTCAGTACATCAAAGCTGCATGAAACATAATTAGCCTAATTAAAAAGCTATAATAAAGATACAATAAAAACTGGATCTCCCATTTTGTAATGAGATAATCAGAAATTTCAGCAATTATTACAGTGTAATATTTTAAACTAATTGCATCTCATCCACCTCAAACTCGGGAAGTACTTATCTGCAAAATTTGCCACTACTGGAATTATCTTCCCTTCCTGTCACTTTTTCTAGCTAGTGACATGTGGCAAGGATTTCTATTGATTATTCATGAACTTACATCAAATCTCCTTCAATCCATTTTGTCTTTAGGTCCTGCAACATCATTTATTGGCCCTAATTTGACCAAGCTGTTCATGTTCATAGAATGAAAGACACTGTAAAATGTTAACTCCAAGATATAATTATGGGTGCAAAAAACATTAAAAAGGATGAACTCAGTGAAGTGAATGCTTATGTGACTACCCCCGCAAGATATAAATTTTAAATATAATTTTCAAAACATGGGGAGATAACTCTAAATCTACTAATTTGGCAAAGCCAAGTCATGGATACATGTATTGGACACAAAGTCTTCATACCATTGGGATGGTGGAGGCAACACAACATCATATCTTGAACAATTGCATCAAGTCAGTGGTGGCTGGGTTTTCTTGGAAAAATGCATTGTATATGGAAAATATCTAACAGACCTTGCATGAAACTTTCGAGCCAAAAATTCCACACTCTTCAGGTTTAAATTTGATAAATATATTGATATTATTCTACATATTACTTGAACTGCTTTGCTTTGATTCTAAATATATATATATATATATCATTGTTTTGACCTGATGGTCAAATCACTTTATGAATTAATTCCTTTATGATACAATTTATCAATCTGAGTCAACAATTATGAGAATACAGCACTCTTATAAGTTTTTATTTCTTGCCAGTTATTTTTATAAGTTAATTATAAGTTAATAATAATAATAATAATAATAATAATGATAATAATAATAATGATAATTAATGAATGAGAGATGTTAAAATCAAAAGATACCTTTGCAAACATGAACCACTCCAGAAATTGATTACAAAACAGACTGACTAGCTAAAAAAAATCAAATGCGATCTTC
This sequence comes from Sinohyriopsis cumingii, assembly GCA_028554795.2. Taxonomy (NCBI): domain Eukaryota; kingdom Metazoa; phylum Mollusca; class Bivalvia; order Unionida; family Unionidae; genus Sinohyriopsis; species Sinohyriopsis cumingii. The sequence goes on from CM068829.1 coordinate 37,444,157, forward strand.
TCTTGAACATATTTTGTCTCATTATAAATGCACATTAGCAGTTTGTTTTTCTTAGTTCACTGAACTGTTTCATATTCTCAATAAGTTAATAAAAATCTTTACAAGAAATCACCTCCAAAACTAGACAACAATTCTATGAAAATCATTGTATTTTACCATATGATGATTACCATTCTCAAACAAAGATTATATCTGTAAAACTTGCATACTCAAACTGTGACACAAATAGTTGAAATGCAAAATAATAGGAACACTATTGTGACCTTTACAGTCTCACCTTGTGTGACATTAATTGATGGCAAGAAAAAATCATAAAACATTACAAATTGGAGCAGTCTTCATTTAAACTGAGCACAGCATGTTCTTGTGCCAAGGCGGCCAGCTCTTTGATGAATTCCTCCAAAACCAGAGCACAGTAAACAGCATTTCTAGTCTTCAAAGACTCCACTGGGTTATCGCTAGCATCATTCATTTTGCGGTTGATAAATCGGAATCCCTTTCCCGGAACCATTTCTAATCGTTGCTGCTGCTGGGTCTTCTTTGCATTTGTTTCCTGTTTCTTATCCACTGGAGAACGCTTGAAAAGCAAGTCAGACAATGTTCGGTGTCGCTTTTCTACCAAAAGATGTGGAAAAAAAACATTTTATGAACAGGTCAGATGATAAGTCAGAAACAATACTTTAACATGTACAAATATCCTACTTCAGGAATGAATATTTAAAAAACACCAGAAAATTTCTTTTGCACTTTTCTACATAAAATAAAATTCCAACATAAATGGAAGACATCAAAGTTTCTTCTGTAGATGGACAGGGAATAAAGGGTTTTGATGCTTTTAAATTTGTCAAAACATTTCATCAGCTGAACTCTTTTTCATTTTCATCCCCATCAGATAGTACTGTATTCCCCCGCCTCTATGATGAGGCTCATCCCAGATTTACATCTTTTCATGTGGGTATACGAGAAAGTTTGCCTGTGGGTCGGTGGTTCTTCCTTAGAGTTTTCCAGGTTCTTCCTCCACCAGATATACCAGTCGCCCTGTATAGCCTATCATGTGCTGAAAAATGCCATTAAATCAAAAACACCACCATCACCAACTTTTCTATCAGCTCTACAAAACACATCCCCAACCCAATATGAGCCACCTTTTCATTACAGAGATGGCATTGTAGCCTATTCACCATTCAAATTTACCTGGAAGAAGATAATAAAAAAATGATTCACAGCAAAGACAATTCAAAAGCAACATAATGAAACATGATGACATTAATTGTGAATATCAAATTTCACACTTAACGGGCTCTTACTGGTAATAGTTTTCTGGTCCCGATTTCTGCTTGAATCAGTTTATTTTGCAAAGAATGGATAATATCTTCTCTGTAACATTAGATTATGGCAATAACAATATCAAATAAACAATACCAACAAAAAAATGCCAGCGTAAGTGTTTCTGCTGAAATCATTTTTGGGTCAATCTCTCTTTTTTATCTGACCTCCACCAAAGTCAGTCAATTTTTATTAAAACTGAAAGCTGCTACCACTTTGACCTTTAATAATTATAACACTCTCATAAAAATATCTTCCATTTCGCCTTAAACTCTACAACAGTAGGGCAATCAATTGGCATCTTATTGTGTACACATGTTAGCCTACATAATCTGATAATACTCAGCCACATATAACTGAATCGGTACAAGATTTCTGGTCTACAGAAGACTGGTTCTCATTGGTTTCTGTTGTTGTTGCTGTAGGGTTTGATGCCATTTTTCAGCACAAGATAGGCTATACAAGGCAGCCAGTATAACTGGTGGAGGAAGAACCCTGGAAAACCTAGGAAGATCCAGTGACCCATGAGAAGCTACTGGCAGGCCTTCTCATGTACCAAAAGTCAATCCAATCAAGTCATCATTGATTTATCATCCTCTAACTGTTGCAAACATCAAAAATATACTCTCAATTTTGCCTACCTAAGTGTGACATCAGTGACCTATTAGCTCTGCCCAGTTATGCCTACTTAAGTGTGACATCAGTGACCTATTAGCTCTGCCCAGTTCACATTGATTTTGCATAGGTGCGACATTATTGGCCAAAAAGGTGTAAACGGTATGGAAACTGCATGGTCAGTAGGAGGTGAACCAAGGGTAAACAGGTCTGACACTGTGGCCCAAATCAATGTGTGTCATAAAGAAGTATGTGCTGGTTTACCCATGCATCAGAAATGGTTCAAATTTAAATTCTAACCATAAAAAAACATATAATGAGAAGCCTGAAACTCATCTGAAAAGCAAGGCATTTGTATTTATATTTTGAGATAAGCATTCTGGCATGCTGACCTTCCAATCTAAAATGATACATGTCATCAAATAAAATACTGTGTAAACAGATCCATACACTCAGCAACTTAAAAATATTCCCAAAAAGAACTTAAAATGAAAACCATACATAATGTACATCAGACCTTTAGATGGAACCTCAGACACAGTTGTGGCCCTGGTTCTAAGGTGTATGAACTCGGGGCTGGGAGAAATTGATTTTCCTCTCTCTGGTAAAAGTCCTTCCCTAGCAGCCAGAGTTCTTCTTGCCCTCAGAAGAAGCTGTTCAAAATTCTGAACAGTGTATGAGAAATGGTCCACTTTCTGTCTCACAACCGTTAATATCTGCAATGTTCAAAAGGACCATGTTTAACTGAAACATTAATTCCAAGTCAGTTTAGTTAAAAAGATATTCATGAAGTATTCCAGTTCCCAAATTCAAAAAATTATCCAAAGCTTTTCAGAAAAATAGTAAGATATATATTATCCTGCCTGCACAGACATGCACGCATGCACAAGTCAAAGGGATACTTGTGTTTTGATGCATAAGGAAGTGGTAGTAAGAACTGAGAAAAGCATGAGAATAATGATGCTTTGCTGCAGATTTATTTTTTACACAGTGGTCACAAGCCATAAGGTACCTCAGTATCACACACTCCCTTTTATAAGGTGGCTATAGTTATGGATCTTACTACATCAAGTCATGGTAATACTATGTTCAGTATGATGTACCTCAGTACAAAACAACCTCACCTATAACATGGTCCCCTTCACAATGCTGGTATAGTTATGGATTAGATTACATCATGTGATGGTAAAATTATGTGTGATGTACCTCAGAATAAAACAACCTCCCCTATAACATGGTCCCTTTCATAATGCTGGATTCTATTACATCATGTGGTGGTAAAATTATGTATGATGTACCTCAGAATAAAACAACTTCACCTATAACATGGTCCCTTTCATATGGTTGGTATTGAACATTTATGGATTTATTACACCAAGTGATGGTAAAATTATGTATAACGTACTCCAGTGTAAAACAACCTCACTGATAACATGGTCATTTTCATAACATTGGTACAGATATGGATTCTATTACATCATGTGATGGTAAAATTATGTGTAATGTACTCCAGTGTAAAACAACCTCACTTATAACATGGTCCTTTTCATAACATTGGTAAAGTTATGGATTCTATTACATCATGTGATGTGCTCATTTATGAGGTGAGCTCACCTATAACAGTACACTTTTATATCTTCCTTGTTATGTTACATATTTCTGCAAAAGTAATCACCAACCAATGTCATACAATTTTCATAGTTAAAATTACATTCATATATGTTCATCTTCAATATCACTGTCAGGGTACCTGCCAGAAAATATAAGAATTTCCTGAAATCACTCCCTTTCATTTTGATCAGAAAAAGTCTAATCTTGAGTCACTGATTTTTTCTTTCTTAATTCTTGGTAGCAAAATCTACACCATATTTGTCAAAAGATGACAACACCTCAACATGAGCAGCAAATCAGCTGCTTGCTACTTGTGATTTGAACCCTTCTCTATATTTAGAAAATTCCTTTTCTCAAATCAAAGTGGCCAGGGGAGATTATCCCTTATATTTTCACTCCTAGAATAAATAGACCCTGGCTAAGCATAGTAGAAGTATCAATTATAAAAATTATCAAACTTTGGGCAGCCACATCTCAGAAATTTAAAATAACTATATCACTCACAAACTTTAAATGGCTTTGGTGCCAGCTATAATCCGTTCAGTATTGGTTTTGGCGCTTCAACACAAGTTATTTATTGCCATGGCAACTGGAGAAAAGTGAGTTACCCAAGGATAAAGCAAAGACACCAAACTAGGTTGATCTGATGGTAGGATTCAAATCCGAACCTATCAGTCACAAGTCTGGCATGCTAACCACTCAGCCACTATGACTCCCAATCCTCTCAGCATTCATCACATGAGAACCTGACCAATCATGTTTTTATTTACTGTAATTCTGGAGACTTATATGTACATGATACACCTGAATACAAAATTTACTGTGAGGAACCTCACATAATTCCATATTACTATTATGCAATTAAACATGTGATGATTGTTTCACTACAAAATATTAATGTACATATGCATGCATTACTATTTAGTAGCACATCAGCACAATAATGGCTATATTATGCCAATTATAAGTAACGTTTAAGAATATGTTCCCATAAAGATCAAACAAAACAATTCCAAAGATAAATCCTTCCAAATAATTGTAAATAGAAAATACCACAAAAGCAAAGAGCTAACATTCTGTGTTAGCATTGATATAAAATAAAAGAATAAGGTAAACAAACTTTTTGATTGAAATTTGTAATATAAACTGCATTCCCTCAAAATGTCCATGATTTTATCTAAGGGAACATTACCATTAAGTTCCTTAATCATGTTAATTGATTTCACATCTCACATGATGGAAGTTGATATATTTTACAAGAATGTACTCAACTCTCAGTGGGCACTGGCAGGCTTGAACTCTGGTCAAGTTCCAACCTTAAAGAGTCCAATAAGCATGTCCTATATGTGACTGGCTCAATGACGGGGTCCAATAAGCATGTCATATGTGAGTGGCACAAAGATGGAGTCCATTAAGTGTGTCCTATATGTGACTGGCACAAAGATGAGTCCAATAAGTGTGTCCTATATGTGACTGACTCAATGATGGAGTCCAATAAGCATGTCATATATGTGACTGGCTCAATGATGGAGTTCAATAAGCATGTTATACATGTTACTGGCTCAATGATGGAGTCCAATAAGCATATCATATGTGACTGCCACAAAGATGGAGTCCATTAAGTGTGTCCTATATGTGACTGGCACAAAGATGAGTCCAATAAGTGTGTCCTATATGTGACTGACTCAATGATGGAGTTCAATAAGAATGTCATATATGTGACTGGCTCAATGATGGAGTTCAATAAGCATGTTATACATGTTACTGGCTCAATGATGGAGTCCAATAAGCATATCATATGTGACTGCCACAAAGATGGAGTCCATTAAGTGTGTCCTATATGTGACTGGCACAAAGATGAGTCCAATAAGTGTGTCCTATATGTGACTAACTCAGTGATGGAGTCCAATAAGCATGTCCTATACGTGACTGACTCAATGATGGAGTTCAATAAGCATGTCATATATGTGACTGACTCAATGATGGAGTTCAATAAGCATGTCCTATATGTGACTGGCTCAGTGATGGAGTCCAATATACATGTCCTATACATGACTGACTCAATGATGGAGTTTAATAAGCATGTCATATATGTGACTGACTCAATGATGGAGTTCAATAAGCATGTCATATATGTGACTGGCTCAGTGATGGAGTTCAATAAGCATGTCCTATATGTGACTGGCTCAGTGATGGAGTCCAATATACATGTCCTATACATGACTGACTCAATGATGGAGTTCAATAAGCATGTCATATATGTGACTGACTCAATGATGGAGTTCAATAAGCATGTCATATATGTGACTGGCTCAATGATGGAGTTCAATAAGCATGTCATATATGTGACTGGCTCAGTGATGGAGTTCAATAAGCATGTCATATATGTGACTGGCTCAATAAAATCTCATTTCTAAGATCTATTCCATAACAGGATGCCATTACCCAATGATGGTTTGATGTATTCTTGAGTTTTCAATTCACGTATTTTGCTAAGTGTTCTGTGTCACATCTTCACTGTGGATTATATCCAAAGATTTACCAACATGTGCACACAAAAAATTACAGTAGGGCTTGACAAAACTGATTCCTGATTAAAACTGATCTTACCATCTATCACACAAATTTATTTTTCCGGGTCTAGATTCATTGTAATTATTTTTTTACTATTGAAAATATGCAATTGAAAACTGTGGTCAAATCTGATGGGCCCCATCCATGGTATGTTTTCTTAGGTTCTAATACATAACTTATCTTCATTAACAAGCCAAGAAATCATATTTGTGGTGACTTACCTGGACTAGGGACTTGACTGTAGGTTGGAACACCAAATTATGATTCAGTAAATAAGAACGCAGGAGGGGCTGGGGATAGGCTGCCAGTCGAGCTATCAGGCCTGTCAACATCAAATTGACTTGGAGGGAGTTCTGCATCATTCCCTCTAGCTTTGAGAGAAGAGCTGTCATGAAAGGACCTGAATAAAAAAATTTAAAAAAGTGGTAATTTTTATAGACTGAGCATAAGAGAATGTTCACTATAGTGCCATATTAAATATCTCCAAATTAATAACTCTTATGAAAGTTGAAACGAGAAAACTTTTACTATAGGCTATAGTTTGTATTAAAAAATCAATACAGAAAGACCTATTTTATAAGCTGAAATTTTATTTCCCTTATTCTTAATCTGAATGGTTTTGATCCAATGAAATCAAATAGATCCATTGCTAATATGCCATTTCAACTGAATTACTACTATATAAATTACTATATACTAAATAATACTATCTTTCTACTACTACTATGGAAACAACAAGAAATCTTCAATCTCATTTCAATGTAAACAGTATGACTTATATAGTAAAACTGGTCTTGAAAGACCATTGCTATGAATAACCACCTGTCTTGAGAGACCAGGTCACCAAAGCACAGACTGACTCATTATATAGTTATGACCTGTAATGAGTAACCACCTGTGAGGTTCCATAATTTTTGGCAGATGGGATGGTCTTTCAAGACAGGTTCAACTGTATAAATCTTATTAAGTGTGGGAATTTCATTCATAAACTTCCCAGCAAATCAGAAATTCAAATTTGTTAGAAATTGTCATTAAAGTCTCCATTAACTGTTGACAATATTGGGAGTTACATTAGTAAGGCCAATTATTATTATACTAAGTAACGTCATTGATTAAATGCAACATGGATGCATCGGGTTTATTGTTAATGAGGAGTGAATTTTTCACATACATAAAGTATTCATTCATTATGAGGATATGACATTTTATAGCCAATTATATTTCTCTAAAAATACTTACCATCAGGAATATAAACTCCACCTTTTGAATCTAGAACACTTAGAAAAATGACAAATTGTGTCCCTCCCATCTATATATCATACAGACAATGAAAACAGAATCTGCAAATTAGTGCTTCCTGATATCATTATAATTACCCACACCACCAACCCATTCCAACTTCTAGGTGGCCAAACATGTCATTTACTTTAAGCTAGGGTGAAACATCAATGAGGCTGCTCACATTTGCATGGAGGTGTGAGAGGTTTTCGTAGTAATGTGATCCAGTATATATTCTTGGAGATGCACAATTTGCTATACAATTTTTCTTTTTCCAGCAAATACATTACCTGATCACATTTAATGTAAAGAGAATAGGTAATAAAAGGAAGAAGTGTATAGATACCCTTAGAAGGAAATATAACTGAAATCCCTATGTGAAGGATAAATAAATTTAATGTGAAACTGATGCAATGGAAATAAGAAACAAATGGCATTTACTTACCAAGAAAAAATTGGGCAAAATCCAGCAAAAGCTATAAAAAAAACACACACAAGAGTAGGATGGGGCATCATTAATTGGGTACGGTGGTCACCTGGCCAGAAATCACAGGATTCATCTGATCAAATTCCCATTTATGCAATGCTACATAAAATGAAGACAGAAGCAATACTAGTCCCACTCCGCATACCAGTCTGATGCTCAAGGATTGAAGGTCACAGAGACCGATTGAATTTTGTGCTGAAATTTCACAAGGCATACCTGTTTTTTTGTGATGCACCAAAACATGCTCAATGTATCACCCACAGGATATCAAGACATCGAGATTAAGATGTGCTTCATGGCCTTAACCCTTTACCTCATGCAAGCGCTTTTGGACGGCTCTATTCCATTCACATGGAAGTGCCTTTTGAAGCCTCAACTTCATTTGCATGGAAGTGCCTTTTGATGCCTGCTGTAAACAGCAGCCATTTTAAGCAGGCTTTCATAGCGCCACTTTCGGGGAAAACCCCCATTAGGTACTACATTCATTTCTGTGAATGACAATTATGTCAGATCATGTAGTCACTGCTTATGCTCTGGTCAAAATCTGCTATTTAAAGTAACTGGGTCATAATCTCCACTCTCCAAAATGGAGGTCGCGGATTTCATTCAGTATTTACGAAGTTTTCACAATTAGAATCACGACTATGAAAGCTTCAATAACTTAGGCAAAGGCTCTGATATTGATGTAGGCAGCAATTAGTTTTTATAAATTATCAAATTCTGATGACTCAGTGATGAAGACACGGACAAAAAACTTGTAAATTTCGAGTATGAGAAATGGCAGCTACAGTAGGTCACACGGCTTCACTGACATGACGGTGAACGAGTTCTCTCAAGATTTTAAAGCAAATACAAAATTCTTCCATGAAAAATAATTACACAGCTATAACAATCAGACTTTACTCTTAAAGTTTTCCACACATAATAGATGTGTACCAACAATGTAACATGGTTAAAATTGCTGTTAAACATAACATAACTACACTGCTTAACAGTTAATAGGCAGGACTATGCGTATGGAGTCAAATAGATAACATGTGTTCTATTTATAGCACACTGCACTGGGTAACTTTGCTCTATGAGGTAAAGGGTTAATCAAAGGATGAAACTTGTTAAGTCCCACAACTGCTTTCCATGTTTTAACTGCAAGCATGGAAAGTTTTTGTACAACTGTCTCTCTTGATGTATAAGTGAGCCAATGATTACCTTCTGATTGCAGCAACCTGTTCTTCATTGCAAAGCTTGGATGTGTCATCAGTAGAAATAAACCACTGGACTAGAATTGGAGATACTTATGAGATACCTAAAAAGCATGCAGAGTCAACGCTTGGATTATATCAGTAAGTTAGACCAATATAGGTCAAAGTTATTAATAAGTTGATTTGTAAGATAGCAGCTTCAGTGATGTTCTAGTTAAGGGCTTGAACTTGTCCGAGTTGAGCCATGTAAAAATCCAGTAAAATTTACATTTGGGAAACAAGGTTAATGACATTGGCTGATTCAGCTTGAGAGCTGTAAACAAGTCCAACAGGTCCTAATTGTGGCCTATTATCCCCTCTTGTCTGAATGTGCCAGAGATCATTGAGTGGTTACCTGTAGTTGTAACAGAAGTTAACTTCTCAGAGACACAGAGAAAATGTTAGCAAGCTCAGAGTAAGAGGCTTCCAAAGGCAAAAATGTTGAAGCCCTCTAATCTATAAAGATGTGCCACTTTAAACATAAACAAAGTGGAGGGCATTATATCTGGTGCAATCTTCTCCATGATCAAAGAGCTGAGTTCCTTTCTCCACAAGTTTCTCCTGACAAATGTCTGGACAGGGATGAAAAACCTATGACTGGGGCAAGTCGATCTTGCTTGGAATTGCCCAGATTTCTCAGGGGCATCTATTGCTAGATCATTCAACAGAGATGTATCACATCTGAGAGGACATCTCAGAAGGACTCTGCAGGTCTTCAGGATTATTTACAGAATCAGAACAGCTTGAGAAAGATAAACCTGTTCCAACCAAGAGATCAGTTGGAGGAAAGCTCCTGCCCTGAAACAAATCCCAATGGACTGACACTGCATCCATGGCCCAGGAGGGTCATCTGCAGTGGGCTCAACAAGCAGCAGCTGAGGTGGAACAAGTCTGTAGCCACATTAAAAAAACCAAAGAGATGCAAACAAGGTCCCATTTTCAAATACATTCCCTATAGGAAATAGACTGTGAAAGCTAAATAATCCATGAAAATGTAAAAGGGAGAAAAGTGAACAAGGCTGGAAGGAAGAAAAAAAGTCAAAGGAGAGAGATCTGATTCCTCCCTCTTCATAAGAAAATCCAGCTAAGAGTATTCTGCAGTATATCATCCAAGTACTCAACTGTAGCAGCTGATGAAGTTGACATGAAAAGGCATACATAATGGGCTTTATAAAACCCAAAGAGCTGAGATCGATTTCAAACAGGAATGTATGAAAGTGATACATGGCTCCTTGGAACATAAAGTAACTTACAGGAATGTATGAAAGTGATACATGGCTCCTTGGAACATAAAGTAACTTACAGGAATGTATTAAAGTGATACATGGCTCCTTGGAACATAAAGTAACTTACAGGAAGGTGGTGTCCACATTCATCACAATGATCTAAATATGTGGCCTCTTATCTGAGAAGGTACAGTATGAGCATAATTAGAAGGACATGGTCAACTAGTTCTCTGAGAATGCCACTTAGAGTCTTGGAATTGATCTGACATGATCAGAGACCTCCTTAAACAAAGACAGCAAAGTGGGAGCTTGCCTGCATCATCTGCATCCACCACAACCTTTATCTTGTAGGCCATGATTAATGGATGGCAGAAGGAGGTGCTAAGTCAGTCAGGAAATGTGAATACTTTTCTGAACTGCCACCTAAAAACAAAAACCAATCCACTCCTTGTGGCAGAAGGATGTGGGTATCTTTCTCTGACACAGCTAATATAGTGATGTATAACATACTAAACAGAATGGAATCATTGTCACCAGATTTCAGTATTAGTCTACAGGATATGCTACTGATTGTAGACCCAATGACTGAAATGGGCAACTGATATGGTGTGTACCACTGGGATGGCTACCTGGGTGTGCAGCTAGATGAGTTGTTGAGCAGAGATATGGACAATCTACACTTCATGGACTAGTTCTATGGGTTCTGTTTAAGCCAAAAAGGATCAGCACAGTGTGTGAAGCCAGGGCAGATGGCTGGAATGCCATGTAGAGGGACTGGTTGTACAGATCCCTGTAACATGCCATATAAAATGGGAACTTATTTGTGGCCCAACTCATCACAAAGTCCAACTTCTGACTTTCAGCAGAATTGCCAGTTGGATGACTTTCCAGTAAGGCTGAAATGTTTACCAAAATCTTTAAACATGTAATGGTACACAAAAGCAGAAATGATGCATTTTGCCTTTGCATTCGAAACTCAATCTTTTCTTTATCTGTACATTAGGCCAGCAGCTGATGGCTATACTGATGTAAACCACTGTCAATGTGCATTTCATACTTCCCTTAATTTGTCATTATTTTCATTTGCTAAACAGCTTTCACCTCTTATTCTAACAGGATTCAGTTTTTGAGACAAGTCTTTGTTGAATATATCTGCCATATATTGGGCAAAACAAGATGGGGATCATCATACTGTTATTGTGCGTTTGTACCCAATAATAAAAATGGATAATAAAACTGAATACAATTACTATGAGAAACTGTAGTGCTTACAAAGTTGTAATGGTGTTTTTCTTACCAAAATAAAAATTAAATGTTACTCATTAAAGTATCTGTTAACGAATATGTTTGTCAAATGTATAATTTTTTTGTCAGCAATATCAGTAAATAAATCTGATATGCATTGTTGTGTAATATGTAGAACAACAAATTCTTATCAACTTTGGCTTTTTCTTTGGCGGTGCTACATTCAATTTGAAAATCATTCACACTTTAAGAAAAGATTTAACAGAAAAATCACGCTAAAGAGTCACCTTCTGCTGAGATGTGGAAATAAAAAGTCTACATTACTGAGGCACATACATCTTTGTTTGTAGGTAATGATTACAGGAAAAAAACTAAACTAAGCCATATACACATGTAAACGTTGTAGACTTACTTGACTGTCTGGTAGGAAACTGGGAAGCTAACAGGTTGAACCTCTTATATGCACTCTGGCCAAAAATTCTGGCATATGGGGAGTACTCATACTTACTGAGACGCCAAATGGAGGGATCACAATTTCTTACTAAAAATATCAATGGCTGGCCAGTTAGCTGGCAGGATGGACTGATTGGGAGCTGAGATTGTGTTGGCATCAACTACTTGTATGTATTGCATAAATGTTTGGCATGGTCAGCGGAAATTGACCCCATGTGTTGAGGTTGGGTGAAGAACATTTTATTCCACTGCATCCATTGCACACCAAGATTCTTCCACTCTGTAAGCTTCAAGGAACCTGGGAGGGGGGACAAGCCATCATGTCCTATCCCATTATGCTGGCTATAGATGCAGTCTTAAGGAGAAGGCTCAAAACATCGATGTCCATGGATTTGCACCTCTTCCTGGCTTTTTTGCTAGACATTAGACCATATACTTTCTGACCATTCATTAGAGACAATGCAATGTGTTTAAGGGCACATGGTACTGGCAAGGCATTTCTCATGTGTCCTCCAAGAAATTAAACCTTTTACACTTAGAACATTAGGTTGCCATTGTTTGACAGGAACAGGACAATAAAATTACAACATGTGTGTGTGTGTGTCTATGTGTATAATTATGATTTTTAATGTAGCTTTAAAAATGTTCAGTCATATTGCTATGATATCTGCAGTGTGGCAGTTCATAGTGATGTCTAGCACTGGGGCACCATGCCACAGACATGTAGTATGATGTCCCACCCGGTCACATTATCCTGACACCAGGCTGACTAGTGCTAAAACTAAAACTGAGTGCCAAGCAAGGTAGCTGTTAGTAACATTTTTATAAGTCTTTGGTATGACTCAGCCATGGTTTGAAACCATGACCTCCCACATCCGAGGTGAACACTAGTCACTAAGCCAACCTCACCTGAAAAATTCTTAATCATTAAGAGTATTTGGCAGAGTTTGATGATTCCTTTATGGAAATTTGGAAGCCTTGCAATTCCAAATTAAAACAAGAACACAGCATCCGTATAATAATGTAAACATATTTAGTTGGCAGTTAACATCATGCACAAAAGAAATAAAATTCAAGCTCAGAGATCTTGTGTTTCAAATGTGCTATGCATATTTAAATTAATTGTTTGTTATTTTTAAAATATTTTTTTATTCCATTACATGTTCTTGTATTGTAATATTGTTTACTGAATTTTTTTCAGAATTAAGTTCAGTTCTGTTTGACTTGATTGATTTTTTGCATCTGGTTGCTGACCTTAAAATCAGTGACAGTTTTAGTAAAAAAAAATTTTTTCTATTCTTTCTCAGAATAAGAATCATTTAACTGAGTCAAGGTCATGATTAGACTATGTGATGTGAGTCACGTGTTAATTCGTAAACAAACTTCTTTTTCTTCCAGAAGAATGAAACTCTTGACCCCCATCTGGGAATCTGTTTGCATTTGAGTTAGTATTAAAACTGATGTTATGATAAGAATTCTATCAGTTGTACCTTAACAAATGAAGTCAAGTGTTTTATGTTGTGTCCAGTTTGGGGCTGAATTTTTATTTATTTCAAATTACTGAATTTCAAGTGATTGTTTTCCCTGGAAATACTAAAGTGCTCTGATAATTCTTGGACAAAGATATTTACCAGAATTTATACAGGATTCAAAAACTGGTATAATATTTTCTGTGATTCAACAAGAGACTGCTGACACATCAGTACAACACTGACTACTTCATATGTCATAGCCTTCTATCTTGATTTTCATCAGGATCTGAACTGTGATTCACTTAAAACTTTGTATTGATAGGACTTGCGTTTTAATTCTTGGATTACAATTTGGATTTAATTCACAATACTGTAAGTTCTTTTTTAAAAAACTTTTTTTAAATTTGTAGTCTAGGAAAATAAATTATTTGTAAAATTTTACAAAGCTTGTTGTCTTAACTCTTTTCTGTTATTTTAAAAGCATAGACTCATAACAAATGTGACAGGTAAAATAAGCATTAAAAAAGTTCTAAATATGTGAGACTGTGTTTTTGTGTGTGTGTGTGTGTGTGTTTGTGTGTGTCTAACTATTTAATGGTTGTGTGCTCAAAGCATAAACAAACATATATATCAAGTGAATATTCTGTTTCATGACTGTTAATGCTTGCAGTATATTTCTACAACTAAACCTGGGAATTAAAAGTATTATTTTCTATACAGGGCCCATATCTGGGGAATGAGAGCTAGATATTTTTCATACATTCAAATTCAAAACACAAAAACTTTTGGCCAACTGCTTGTAATTAATAATGAGTTCAATGTAAATTCTCCTCTACTGCCCACCCTGGGAATTTTTTTTGTTGCACATGGGGAAAAAATTTCACAAACAGCAGTCCATTTTTATTGTCTTTTCAAGTTCAAATTGTTCTTCCTCACAGCGTATGTGTTCCAGGTATCCCCTAAATCTAAACCCTTTACCATTACAAAAAAAAATACTTCAATGCTCAATGAAGACACACAATCCATACCAAAAATAACCCCCAATCTTTTCCAACAATTGTTTTTGATTAACTGGGTCAATTTTTGTGACAAATGTCATCTAACTCAATTAAAATCCACCCTTCCATCTTGAAAGCCTAAACTGGGATGGTGTGTTTAGTATCAAAGTGATGGAGCACATGAAAGTAATTATATGCTTTACCTTCATTGGTCAGAGTTGAAAACTAGTCACTTAACAATCTATATTGACATACACCATGCCCCACTCATTAGACCATTTTCTGCACTTGTGCAAATGGATTTACTTGTAGGAAACATGGTATTTATATATTACATAACCACTAACATCAATGTCTTCAACATTAATGTACAATACAGCATCAACGAAACTGTGTGTGACTACAAGGCAAGACACAAACCCCAATACTTAAAAAAATATGCAAAAGTATAAGTGAAAACACAATAAAGTTACCAATGTCTTGAAGAAACTTCATTTATCATGTCTATACCAACTTTACAGTGGATGGGTTTTAATAATGAATTATGATGGATATCAAGAGGGAATGTGATACAATGTTGATCATATTGCAGGGAAAGTTTAAACTGAGTACCATTCAGTATATGGGTGGCAACCGAGGAGTAGCAAGGGGAGGTAATGATATCTGGAAGAGTTCCTTTTACTAGAAAATATTTTCAGTTTTAGTATAATATATAAAAGGGCAAGAGAAATATTAATCTTTCCAGTAGGAATGGATTCGAAAGGTAGAGTTAATTCCTAATATGTGGTCAATTAAAGGTGATTAGGGATCTGATATAATATTGCGATTCTCATGGTCTCAAGAGGTTACCAATGAATGTGTTTGCATTTACAGTATGTAATTAGTGCATCTAATGACTTCAGGTACTTCCACGGCTCAATATTGCAAATCCCCATGATTGTAGTGTATGTCTCCACAACCAAAATCAATCCCCATGACCACTACCTTCTTCTGGACTGTGACCCGGGGGGTCATAACCTGACATTTGTTACATTTTTCTCCTACATGTACAGAGTTTCATAAATATTTTTAAAAAATCACTACAATTACAAGTTTTGTATATTTGACCTCTGACCCCTTTACAGGATCCATGGGGCAGAGGTCCAAAAGCACAGCCTCTCTTGCAGACAATCACAACTTGTGTACCTAGTCGGGTGAATTTTCACTGAGCAGTTTAGAAGATATAGATAGACAGATTGATGAGTTGGCAGAAGGATGGATAGATGGAAAGATGCAGAGGACCACTATATTAAGCGTGAGGATAGTGATTAACATATTTCTTACCAACATTAGGTTGAGTGCTGCCCAATTTTGCTAAAACAGAAATCCCTGAGACAGACTTGCTGCTGTTGCACAAAGATTGCATAGATGTTTCTGAAAATCTAACACTTTTCTCGCCTGAAGTACTTAATTTTCTCTCTGCCTCTACAGACCCATTGTAAGGTAGTTCATTCAAGCTGTCTGTACCATTGACATTTGATGACATAGTTATTTCTAAGAAAGTAGACGGATCAGGTTTAGTTTCAGAATGTCTTTTATCACAACCTGTATCATAGGAACTCGGTGCTTCAATGACTTCAAAATCAGTTCTATTCAATCCCTCCTGTTTAGAAAGAGGCTCAGAAAATTTGGAATTGTCTATGACCTGAAATGGAGTTGCATTTTGTGAAAAATCTTGGAAATTCTTCTCATTTTTATCAATAGTATTATCAGTGTCCCCAACCACAGCACTGATGTCCGGGTTCTTATCACAGAAAGCTGAAAGGCTTTTCGAGGCATGGCTGAGTTCTCTCCTTGGAGTAGAAGTTCTAGATACTATTGGTACAAGAGTTGATACGGAGGATAAAACTGAATCAAGAGACTTCAAACTTTCCTCAAAAGTTAAATTTTTATCTACAGGAGCATCAGTTTCATCCAGAAATGACATGAACACTTTGATATCATCAAGTCTTGATTCCACCAGAACATTTCCTGATGAGGTTCCGAATGTGCCTCCTTTACTCTGTGCAAATGCGGCTTCATTTGAAGTCTGATGTTCCTTTTGATCTGTAATTTGAGCATCATTACTGATTTCTGTTGTACAAATAATATTCGAAAACTCTGCTTTTGTTTCAGCATCCTGGCTCTGTTTGATCATTTCATTCCTACCTTCCTCAACTAAGCCTGAAGAACCTAAAGTTGCCTCCCCTCTGGATGACCTCTTTCTTGCATCATCACAGCCACTGATTCCAACAGTCTTAGATATGTCTGATTTACTTGTGAATACTTCATCAAGGTCCATTATGCTGTCTGGAGCTGGGTTTTCCCCATCATAAGGGACAGACCATTTCTGACAAGCCTTGACACAGTTTCTGACAGAAGTCCTTGCTTCATGCAAATATTCCAGGTAACTTGTTTCAAAGTGTTCTAGTTTGCTACCATCTGATCCTGGTGGAAAATTTGTCTTTAGTGGCTCATGTTTTACGTCCCTACAAGGAAAATTAATAAATTACTATATACACAAACTTTGTACAATTTACATAAGGACTTTGAAGAAGTGTCTCCTGTTTAAATAAAAACAGAACACAAAAATTAAAATTCCTTACTTGTGTATAAGTAGTCAAATTTTGTTTGCAATTACTCGATCCCCCATTTAATCTTCATTTGAAACCAAACAGTTACTGTACAAATTCAAGTGCTGAATACTGTAATAAACAGAATCTATAAAGTTTGGGGAAACAAAGTTTTCTCCTTTCCCTGTGATCAAACGCAAAACAGAAAACCTTTAAATTACAGACAGACTTAGCTAATGAGCCTGAGAACTGAATTTGTTAATCTGCAAGTTTAACTTAATTCACAAACTAGAGTTCTGCAGCAAAGCAGAATTATCTAACATTCATAAGTTAGCCACCCTAAATAGTCATGCTATTGCTCCAGAGAATTGTTCCCAGAGAATGGATCAAAAGTCTGTAACCCATTTGCACCTGTACAAATATACTACTTTAATCGACCCAAAGTTACAATTCCTGCTCTATGGCATTGTGTGTGTGTGTGTGTTATTTAGATTTTTAACACAGCTTTAACAATTTTTCAGTCATATTGCTATTATGTCTGCAGTGTGTCAGTTTATAATGATGTCTAGCACTGGGGCATCATGTCGCAGACATGTAGCGTGATGTCCCACCAAGTCACATTATCCCGACACCAGGCTCACCAGTCTTAACACTAACCTTGTAAATGCTGAGTGCCAAGCTAGGCAGCTGTTTGTACCATTTTTGTAAGTCTTTGGTATGACTCGGCCGGGAATTGAACCCATGACCTTTTGCATCCGAGGCAGATCTATGGCATTGTAAGTAATGATGTAGGTATTTTCATAAGTACTCTCACAAATAAGCAGGATAACAGTCCCCAGGTTGGATAGAAACCATGACATACTCCAAACTCTTTCTGATTCCAGTTGTTTTGTATGGTTAATTTAAAGATAGTGTGGCAATCTGATCATCCATGGAATACTCTGTTGTTAAATGTGACATAAATGGAGCTATTTTGTTAATACAACAGAGCCTGTCTTGCAAGACCCAAAACATCATTATCTCTCATGACTGGTTATATCACTATAAAATCAATAAACATATGTATTGAGAATCTGGTCTCTCAAGACAGATGGTCTCTCATAGCGGTGGTCTTTGAAGACAGGTTTTACTGTACAATGATTAAAAGAGATGTTGAAATCCTAATTTTAATTCTGCAGTCAATAAAACTGCTGTTATTAAATAACACTGGTCAACAGTGAAATCATTACTGACTTGAAAAGGCCCTAATCTGTAGTATTTTGGTGTGCCGAACACGAATATAACCGTGAAAAATTTGTATTGGCTCTCGTTTTGAAGATATTCATATACCTCATTTTCTATGTTTCACTGTGTAAATTTCTCCAGTAGGACTGCAGCAACATCCGGAATAATGATGTAACATTGCATAATACCATCATGCTCACATCATCCACAGTTGATTGCATCAATTTCTGATGCAATGCAATACTAATGCCATGCGGCTGCTGAAGTAAGTTGACGTCAGCAGTGTACTATACATGTGTAGGCCTATTATACTAATGCCAGGCGGCTGCTGAAGCTGACGTAAGCAGTGTACTATATAAAGCCCAATCAGATAGGTTCAGCATTTAAAATATTTTAGACGTTGTGCGAGACAGTTCAAGCTACTGTTACATAAAACTTATTATTTTATCCATTTACGTACAATAAAGAACAGTAATGCCTCGAAAGTGTGTTAATACCGCGGACAATTTTTGCTATATTTGTGGGGAAGTGACATTTGCCAACCAGAAGAAAAGTATCAATTCTCAAGTGAAGAAGGCATATCATCTTTACTTCGGATGCAAGGTTGGTGACCAAGACAAGCCTTGGGCTCCGCATATATGCTGTGCTACATGTACAACACAGCTTTCACAGTGGTTGAATTGCAAAAGGTCATCAATGCCGTTTGCAGTCCCAATGGTGTGGAGAGAGCCAAGCAACCACCTAAATGACTGTTACTTCTGCTTGGTTCCTCCTCTTTCCAGCGGAATAACGAAGCGAAAGAAGTCGAGAATAGTCTACCCAAACATTCCGTCTGCATTGAGACCAGTTCCACATGGTGAGGGACTTCCTATTCCAGAACCTCCAGCAGAATATTCTCTTGATTCATCTGACGAAGACAAAGGTGAGTCGACCTGTTCTTCTCCTGGTCCATCAGCATGCAGTGATCCAGATTTTCACTGTGGTGCATCATCAACCCCACACAGAATAACACAGGAAGAACTAAATGACCTGATTCGTGATTTGGACTTATCAAAGAACAAGGCAGAATTGCTAGGATCAAGACTCCAACAATGGAATCTTCTAGAAGAAGATGTCACAATTACTGCATATCGAAAGCGCCACCAGCAATTGGAGCCTTTCTTCAGAAAGGAAAGTAATCTGATATTCTGTTCCGATATTGAGGGCCTCATGAATGCTTTAAAAATCACTCATGACCCACAAGAATGGAGATTATTTGTGGACTCTTCGAAACTGAGTCTCAAGGCTGTGCTTTTGCACAATGGAAACATTCTTCCATCTATTCCAGTAGCGTATGCTGTCCACATGAAAGAGACATACGATAACTTAAGGCAGCTACTGAATTCCATTGAGTATAACAAGTACAGCTGGCACCTCTGTGGTGATTTGAAGGTAGTTGCCCTTTTAATGGGACTGCAGCAAGGATATACAAAATACATGTGTTTCTTATGCGAGTGGGATAGCCGAGCAAGGGAAATGCACTACATGAGGAAGGAATGGACTCACAGGCAGAATGTAGCCATTGGAGAGAAGAATATCCAACACCCAGCTCTGGTTGAGGCTCAGAAAATCTTGCTACCACCCCTTCACATCAAACTAGGTTTGATGAAGAACTTCGTGAAAGCCATTGACCGGACTTTGCCAGCATTCCGATACCTGCATGAAAAATTCCCTCGACTCAGCGAAGCAAAGATTAAAGAGGGAGTTTTTGTGGGTCCTCAGATTCGAGAGCTTTTCAAAGATGACCGGTTCAACAACTTGCTGGAAGGTGACGCGAAACAAGCATGGAATGCTTTTCGCCTAGTTTCTACAAACTTCCTCGGAAATGTTAGGGCAGAAAACTATAAGGAACTAGTAGAAGACATGTTGATGAAGTATAAGAAACTTGGCTGCAATATGTCTCTAAAGATTCACTTCCTTCATTCCCATTTGGATTTCTTTCCTAGCAACTGTGGTATTGTTAGTGATGAACACGGCGAACGTTTTCATCAAGATATCGCAACAATGGAACAAAGATACCAGGGAAAATGGTCCACTACAATGCTGGCTGACTACTGCTGGACACTCCTCAGAGATGCTCCCGAACAGCTGTACAAGAGACAGGCGAAGAAATCTAAGATGTAGTCAATGACTTGATTTTTTATAGGTAGGCTATTACAGTTGACCTTTTACTATTGGAATGCATTTCGTTATGTAAACATTAATTTCTTGCAGATTACAAAAAAACTAGAGCCAGTTTTGCAATTTGACTGTCATATTCGTGTTCAGCACATAAAAATTGATAAGAATTGACTAATTTTATTTCAGTAACATGACTTTTGTAAAAATTTGTTGTCCAGTGTAATTATTTATATAAAATGCATGAATATGATATGAAGACATTCCACCTGTGCTGATGAGAGCATGCTGTGCAGACATTGTTAGTCATAAAGAATGACGAAATTGAAGAAAGGTACTTAATAGAGTAATCAAAAAGGAATTTCATTTTTGTATCAACAAAATACATAATTCCTGACAGTGTATTATTAGGTTAGTATGAGAATCATCTGTGTTTCATGCATGGTGAATGTAGACAATACAATGCACAAAGCAAAAAGGAAAAATCAAAAGCCGTTACCTGATATTTTCTTTGCTTTTGCCCCGATCCATTCTGAAAAAACTCCGCCTCTGTTTTACATTGTTAGTGCGTGTAGGCAGGGTACTGGCATTGTTATCAACAAAAGGGCTACAGATAAACAACACCATGATAAGACACCATTCAACTAGAAGGGATTTGTTTTTGCAAGCAAAAACATATGTCTCCCCCTCTTCACCCCATGAAACTTACTGTCATTCTGTGACAATGTTAGTTGAAAATGAAAAGTGAAATCTAGTAAGGTAATTAGAATGAATACTGGGATATAGAAAGTCAAAGATTTTTAGGACATGATTTTAGTTTTTTTTTTATAAGATCCAAAATGTTTGGTTAATTTAAGTAAATAGAGCAAGCTTCATCTTTGCAGTAATTAAGACGTACATAATGGTTGTCCAAAAAAAATGCCAGCAAGCTTGAATCTTTGAAATGAAATGCACAAAACACCAGATTTGTATTTGACAAACACTAGAGACCAAAGAACTTGTACAAATAGTGTTGATTAAAAAACTTGAAGATGAAACATTTCAAAACCAAAGAAAACATTTTAAAAATTGATCCAACAGCAATAAAATATAATCAACAAAAACATACACCCATGCTTGCCAAATTTCATTTGTCTGCATCAAGTGATTTTTTAAAATATTGTCCCAAATATATTTTTGTCAAAAAAGTCGAAATGTGTATTTTAAAAAAATGGAAAAATTACTGTTATTAATTAAAAATCAAATCAGCTCATCTATATGTCAATATAAATAAGCCTGGCCATTTCATTTGCCTACATCAAATGTTTTTTTTCTTCTGGTCAAACATGTCCAAGTAGATCAATGAACTTGTACATTTGATTTTAAACAGTCAAGTCCAGAACATCAAAAATGTATACAACATTAAACAATATTGCCAGTATCACCAGAATCTAAAGAGTTCTTGGAATTCATTCAGTGTATGCAAATAACAAATCTGGTCTGGTTTGATTCAATAATTGTTTAGCTATCCTGCTTAAAAGAGTGTGATGAATGGATGGATAGATGATGAACACATAGACTGGCGGGGTGAGCAGGGAGAGACATATTTATCCCAAGATAATATTTTATATTTGACATCAACCAATTACAAGCATGTCAATTACAAATACATCATTTACAAGTCAAGCAGAGTAACGCAGTAAAAATCAAAAGAAAACCACAGAAAACATTAAAAAATAAAATCTCTATGTTTAAAATTATGTTTACTGGTAGTTTTATAGTCTATTCATCTTCTTTGTATGTATTCAGTCTGAATGTTGCATCAGCTGTCTTTGTCAAACATGAAA
Organism: Sinohyriopsis cumingii; assembly: GCA_028554795.2. NCBI lineage: Eukaryota > Metazoa > Mollusca > Bivalvia > Unionida > Unionidae > Sinohyriopsis > Sinohyriopsis cumingii. The sequence goes on from CM068829.1 coordinate 37,466,478, forward strand.
TATACAACAGGCACAAGCTTGCCTGGCATGAAAATTAATGTACACCGGGTTTTTGCTAACCATTTCGAGAGTGAAGTGCATTTCATACGTCAACAGAGTTTTTGAAGACAACAATGATACAAGCCTATGTTGAACAGACTACAGCTCATGACATGATGCAAGCCTATATTAAACAGACTACAGCTCATGACATGATGCAAGCCTATATTAAACAGACTACAGCTCATGACATGATGCAAGCCTATACTGAACAGACTACAGCTCATGACATGGTGCAAGGCTATATTGAACAGACTACAGCTCATGACATGACGCAAGCCTATATTGAACAGACTACAGCTCATGACATGATGCAAGCCTATCTTGAACAGTGAACAGACTACAAATGCACACCTATCTTGAACAGACAAAAGATGCCGTTGTTGTTGTTGTTGTAGGGTTTAACGTAATTTTTCAGCACATGATAGGCTATACATGGCGGCCAGTATTATTGGTGGAGGAAGAACCTGGGAAATTCCCAAGAAAGAACCACCAACCCACGAGAAGCTACTGGCAAGCTTTCTCACATACCCAGACTACAGATGCAAGCCTATCTTGAACAGACTACAGATGCAAGCCTATCTTGAACAGACGATAGATCAAGACATATGACACAAGGCAACAGCTTGACATGACACATGCCTATCTTAAACAAATTAATGCTCAAAATATGACACATATCTGTCCTGAGCAGCTCAAGACCATGTGACATAAGACTGACACATACCTCTCTTGAATATACAACAACTCAAGACATATGACACATGCCTATACTGAACAGACTACAACATGACACATGTCAATCATGAACAGATAATAGATGAAGGCACGACACATGTCAATATTGAACGGACTGTAGCTCAAGACCTGATATAGGCCTATCCTGACAGCACAAGACATACAACAAAAACTTATCTTGTACATACAGCCCATGATATGACACATGCCTATCAATATCTGATATGTTGGCACACTGACACTGGCATATGTGTTGGCATGTATACTGACTGCTAATCAAAAATGATACATAAAGACAAATACTGTAAGCTTTATTGAGACTTAGACTGCTGATATGATATGTAATGACACACAAGCTGTCCAAGTGATCTGATAGGTATTTTCATGATATTTTTTTCGTACATTTTTAAGAGGCGGGAGAGAGTTATATGAAAACAGCTGGCCTCAGACCCAAATCAGCTTATTCTGAGGTTGACCAAAATCAAAAAGGATGTTGTGTATTTCACAGATGACTTATTTTGAAATGTTACATGCATTGTTGGTAGTAAAAGGTCACACTTAAAATCTTTAAGTTTACAAACTGTACTGACTGCTAAAATTATTTGCTCATCAATGAACAGTGATGTGTTAATGTGTGACCTAATTACATGTCATTCACATGATTCTTTGTTACTTCAAGAAGTTAGCCTGTATACTGTATTAATCTGCCACAAAAAAGACAGTCAAGGAGTTAGTCTGTATTCTGTATTAATCAGCCAAACACAAGGCAGTCAATGAGTTAGTCAATTTACTCTATTAATATGCCAAACACAAGGCAGTCAAGTAGTTTGTCTGTATACAGTATTGATATACCAAAAACAAGGCAGTTAAGGAGTTAGCCTGTTTAATGTATTAACATGCCAGACACAAGGCAGTTAAGGAGTTAGCCTGTTTACTGTATTAATATACCAAAAACAAGGCAGTCAGGGAGTTAGTCTGTATTCTGTATTAATATGCCAAATACAATGCAGTTAAGGAGTTAGTCTGTACACTGTATTAATATGCCAAATACAAGGCAGTTAAGGAGTTAGTCTGTACACTGTATTAATATGCCAAATACAAGGCAGTTAATGAGTTAGTCTGTATACTGTATTAATATGCCAAATACAAGGGAGTCAGGGAGTTAGTCTGTATACTGTATTAATATGCCAAATACAATGCAGTTAAGGAGTTAGTCTGTACACTGTATTAATATGCCAAATACAAGGCAGTTAATGAGTTAGTCTGTATACTGTATTAATATGCCAAATACAAGGCAGTTAAGGAGTTAGTCTATATACTGTATTAATATCCCAAATACAATACAGTTAAGGAGTTAGTCTGTACACTGTATTAATATGCCAAATACAAGGCAGTTAATGAGTTAGTCTGTATACTGTATTAATATGCCAAATACAAGGCAGTCAGGGAGTTAGTCTATATACTGTATTAATATGCCAAATACAAGGCAGTTAAGGAGTTAGTCTGTACACTGTATTAATATGCCAAATACAAGGCAGTCAAGGAGTTAGTCTGTAAACTGTATCAATATGCCAAACACAAGGCGGTCAAGGAGTTAGTCTGTAAACTGTATCAATATGCCAAACACAAGGCAGTCAGGGAGTTAGTTTGTATACTGTATTAATATGCCAAATACAAGGCAGTCAGGGAGTTAGTTTGTATACTGTATTAATATGCCTAATACAAGGCAGTCAGGGAGTTAGTCTGTATACTGCATTAATATGCCAAAAAACAAGGCAGTCAGGGAGTTAGTTTGTATACTGTATCAATATGCCTAATACAAGGCAGTCAGGGAGTTAGTCTGTATACTGTATCAATATGCCTAATACAAGGCAGTCAAGGAGTTACTCTGTATACTGTATTAATATGCCAAATACAAGGCAGTCAGGGAGTTAGTCTGTATACTGTATTAATATGCCAAATACAAGGCAGTCAAGGAGTTAGTCTGTATACTGTATTAATATGGCAAATACAAGGCAGTCAAGGAGTTAGTCTGTTTACTGTATTAATATGCCAAATACAAGGCAGTCAGGGAGTTAGTCTGTTTACTGTATTAATATGCCAAATACAATGCAGTTAAGGAGTTAGTCTGTACACTGTATTAATATGCCAAATACAAGGCAGTCAAGGAGTTAGTCTGTATACTGTATTAATATGCCAAATACAAGGCAGTCAGGGAGTTAGTCTGTTTACTGTATTATTATGCCAAATACAAGGCAGTCAAGGAGATAGTCTGTATACTGTATTAATATGCCAAATACAATGCAGTTAAGGAGTTAGTCTGTACACTGTATTAATATGCCAAATACAAGGCAGTTAATGAGTTAGTCTGTATACTGTATTAATATGCCAAATAAAAGGCAGTCAGGGAGTTAGTCTATATATTCTATTAATATGCCAAATACAAGGCAGTTAAGGAGTTAGTCTGTATACTGTATTAATATGCCTAACACAAGGCAGTCAAGGAGTTAGTCTGTATACTGTATTAATATGCCAAATACAAGGCAGTCAGGGAGTTAGTTTGTATACTGTATTAATATGCCAAATACAAGGCAGTCAAGGAGTTAGTCTGTATACTGTATTAATATGCCAAATACAAGGCAGTCAAGGAGTTAGTCTGTTTACTGTATTAATATGCCAAATACAAGGCAGTCAGGGAGTTAGTCTGTTTACTGTATTAATATGCTAAATACAAGGCAGTCAAGTAGTTAGTCTGTATACTGTATTAATATGCCAAATACAAGACAGTCAAGGAGTTAGTCTGTATACTGTATCAATATGCCAAATACAAGACAGTCAAGGAGTTAGTCTGTATACTGTATTAATATGCCAAATACAAGGCAGTCAAGGAGTTAGTCTGTAAACTGTATCAATATGCCAAATATAAGGCAGTCAATGAGTCAGTCTGTATACTGTATCAATATGCCAAACACAAGGCAGTCAAGGAGTTAGTCTGTTTACTGCATTACTATGCCAAATGAAAGACAGTCAAGGAGTTAGTCTGTACACTGTATTAATATGCCAAATACAAGGCAGTCAAGGAGTTAGTCTGTAAACTGTATCAATATGCCAAATATAAGGTAGTCAAGGAGTTAGTCTGTATACTGTATCAATATGCCAAACACAAGGCAGTCAAGGAGTTAGTCTGTTTACTGCATTAATATGCCAAATATAAGGCAGTCAGGGAGTTAGTCTGTTTACTGTATTATTATGCCAAATACAAGGCAGTCAAGGAGATAGTCTGTATACTGTATTAATATGCCAAATACAATGCAGTTAAGGAGTTAGTCTGTACACTGTATTAATATGCCAAATACAAGGCAGTTAATGAGTTAGTCTGTATACTGTATTAATATGCCAAATAAAAGGCAGTCAGGGAGTTAGTCTATATATTCTATTAATATGCCAAATACAAGGCAGTTAAGGAGTTAGTCTGTATACTGTATTAATATGCCTAACACAAGGCAGTCAAGGAGTTAGTCTGTATACTGTATTAATATGCCAAATACAAGGCAGTCAGGGAGTTAGTCTGTATACTGTATTAATATGCCAAATACAAGGCAGTCAAGGAGTTAGTCTGTATACTGTATTAATATGCCAAATACAAGGCAGTCAAGGAGTTAGTCTGTTTACTGTATTAATATGCCAAATACAAGGCAGTCAGAGAGTTAGTCTGTTTACTGTATTAATATGCCAAATACAAGGCAGTCAGGGAGTTAGTCTGTTTACTGTATTAATATGCTAAATACAAGGCAGTCAAGGAGTTAGTCTGTATACTGCATTAATATGCCAAACACAAGGCGGTCAAGGAGTTAGTCTGTAAACTGTATCAATATGCCAAACACAAGGCAGTCAGGGAGTTAGTTTGTATACTGTATTAATATGCCAAATACAAGGCAGTCAGGGAGTTAGTTTGTATACTGTATTAATATGCCTAATACAAGGCAGTCAGGGAGTTAGTCTGTATACTGCATTAATATGCCAAAAAACAAGGCAGTCAGGGAGTTAGTTTGTATACTGTATCAATATGCCTAATACAAGGCAGTCAGGGAGTTAGTCTGTATACTGTATCAATATGCCTAATACAAGGCAGTCAAGGAGTTACTCTGTATACTGTATTAATATGCCAAATACAAGGCAGTCAGGGAGTTCGTCTGTATACTGTATTAATATGCCAAATACAAGGCAGTCAAGGAGTTAGTCTGTATACTGTATTAATATGGCAAATACAAGGCAGTCAAGGAGTTAGTCTGTTTACTGTATTAATATGCCAAATACAAGGCAGTCAGGGAGTTAGTCTGTTTACTGTATTAATATGCCAAATACAATGCAGTTAAGGAGTTAGTCTGTACACTGTATTAATATGCCAAATACAAGGCAGTCAAGGAGTTAGTCTGTATACTGTATTAATATGCCAAATACAAGGCAGTCAGGGAGTTAGTCTGTTTACTGTATTATTATGCCAAATACAAGGCAGTCAAGGAGATAGTCTGTATACTGTATTAATATGCCAAATACAATGCAGTTAAGGAGTTAGTCTGTATACTGTATTAATATGCCAAATACAAGGCAGTTAATGAGTTAGTCTGTATACTGTATTAATATGCCAAATAAAAGGCAGTCAGGGAGTTAGTCTATATATTCTATTAATATGCCAAATACAAGGCAGTTAAGGAGTTAGTCTGTATACTGTATTAATATGCCTAACACAAGGCAGTCAAGGAGTTAGTCTGTATACTGTATTAATATGCCAAATACAAGGCAGTCAGGGAGTTAGTCTGTATACTGTATTAATATGCCAAATACAAGGCAGTCAAGGAGTTAGTCTGTATACTGTATTAATATGCCAAATACAAGGCAGTCAAGGAGTTAGTCTGTTTACTGTATTAATATGCCAAATACAAGGCAGTCAGGGAGTTAGTCTGTTTACTGTATTAATATGCTAAATACAAGGCAGTCAAGTAGTTAGTCTGTATACTGTATTAATATGCCAAATACAAGACAGTCAAGGAGTTAGTCTGTATACTGTATCAATATGCCAAATACAAGACAGTCAAGGAGTTAGTCTGTATACTGTATTAATATGCCAAATACAAGGCAGTCAAGGAGTTAGTCTGTAAACTGTATCAATATGCCAAATATAAGGCAGTCAATGAGTCAGTCTGTATACTGTATCAATATGCCAAACACAAGGCAGTCAAGGAGTTAGTCTGTTTACTGCATTAATATGCCAAATAAAAGACAGTCAAGGAGTTAGTCTGTACACTGTATTAATATGCCAAATACAAGGCAGTCAAGGAGTTAGTCTGTAAACTGTATCAATATGCCAAATATAAGGTAGTCAAGGAGTTAGTCTGTATACTGTATCAATATGCCAAACACAAGGCAGTCAAGGAGTTAGTCTGTTTACTGCATTAATATGCCAAATATAAGGCAGTCAGGGAGTTAGTCTGTTTACTGTATTATTATGCCAAATACAAGGCAGTCAAGGAGATAGTCTGTATACTGTATTAATATGCCAAATACAATGCAGTTAAGGAGTTAGTCTGTACACTGTATTAATATGCCAAATACAAGGCAGTTAATGAGTTAGTCTGTATACTGTATTAATATGCCAAATAAAAGGCAGTCAGGGAGTTAGTCTATATATTCTATTAATATGCCAAATACAAGGCAGTTAAGGAGTTAGTCTGTATACTGTATTAATATGCCTAACACAAGGCAGTCAAGGAGTTAGTCTGTATACTGTATTAATATGCCAAATACAAGGCAGTCAGGGAGTTAGTCTGTATACTGTATTAATATGCCAAATACAAGGCAGTCAAGGAGTTAGTCTGTATACTGTATTAATATGCCAAATACAAGGCAGTCAAGGAGTTAGTCTGTTTACTGTATTAATATGCCAAATACAAGGCAGTCAGAGAGATAGTCTGTTTACTGTATTAATATGCCAAATACAAGGCAGTCAGGGAGTTAGTCTGTTTACTGTATTAATATGCTAAATACAAGGCAGTCAAGGAGTTAGTCTGTATACTGTATTAATATGCCAAATACAAGACAGTCAAGGAGTTAGTCTGTATACTGTATTAATATGCCAAATACAAGGCAGTCAAGGAGTTAGTCTGTAAACTGTATCAATATGCCAAATATAAGGCAGTCAATGAGTCAGTCTGTATACTGTATCAATATGCCAAACACAAGGCAGTCAAGGAGTTAGTCTGTTTACTGCATTAATATGCCAAATAAAAGACAGTCAAGGAGTTAGTCTGTACACTGTATTAATATGCCAAATACAAGGCAGTCAAGGAGTTAGTCTGTAAACTGTATCAATATGCCAAATATAAGGTAGTCAAGGAGTTAGTCTGTATACTGTATCAATATGCCAAACACAAGGCAGTCAAGGAGTTAGTCTGTTTACTGCATTAATATACCAAATATAAGGCAGTTAATACTGTATTAATATGCCAAATACAAGGCATTTAAGGGGTTAGTCTGTATACTGTATTAATATACCAAACACAAGGCAGTCAAGGAGTTAGTCTGTAAACTGTATCAATATGCCAAACACAAGGCATTCAAGGAGTTAGTCTGTTTACTGCATTAATATGCCAAATATAAGGCAGTTAAGGAGTTAGTCTGTATACTGTATTAATATGACAAACACAAAGCAGTCAAGGAGTTAGTCTGTATACTGTATTAATATGCCAAATACAAGGCAGTCAAGGAGTTAGTCTGTATACTGTATTAATATGCCAAATACAAGGCATTTAAGGAATTAGTCTGTAAACTGTATTGATATGACAAATACAAGGTAGTCAAGGAGTTAGTCTGTATACTGTATCAATATGCCAAATACAAAGCAGTCAAGGAGTTAGTCTGTATACTGTATTAATGACAAACACAGAGCAGTCAAGGAGTTAGTCTGTTTACTGCATTAATAAGCCAAACACAAGGCAGTCAAGGAGTTAGTCTGTTTACTGCATTCATATCCCAAATATAAGGCAGTTAAGGAGTTAGTCTGTATACTGCATTAATATGCCAAACACAAAGCAGTCAAGGAGTTGGTCTGTATACTGTATTAATATGCCAAATACAAGGCAGTCAAGGAGTTAGTCTGTATACTGTATTAATATGCCAAATACAAGGCAGTCAAGGAGTTAGTCTGTAAACTGTATCAATATGCCAAACACAAGGCGGTCAAGGAGTTAGTCTGTAAACTGTATCAATATGCCAAACACAAGGCAGTCAGGGAGTTAGTTTGTATACTGTATTAATATGCCAAATACAAGGCAGTCAGGGAGTTAGTTTGTATACTGTATTAATATGCCTAATACAAGGCAGTCAGGGAGTTAGTCTGTATACTGCATTAATATGCCAAAAAACAAGGCAGTCAGGGAGTTAGTTTGTATACTGTATCAATATGCCTAATACAAGGCAGTCAGGGAGTTAGTCTGTATACTGTATCAATATGCCTAATACAAGGCAGTCAAGGAGTTACTCTGTATACTGTATTAATATGCCAAATACAAGGCAGTCAGGGAGTTAGTCTGTATACTGTATTAATATGCCAAATACAAGGCAGTCAAGGAGTTAGTCTGTATACTGTATTAATATGGCAAATACAAGGCAGTCAAGGAGTTAGTCTGTTTACTGTATTAATATGCCAAATACAAGGCAGTCAGGGAGTTAGTCTGTTTACTGTATTAATATGCCAAATACAATGCAGTTAAGGAGTTAGTCTGTACACTGTATTAATATGCCAAATACAAGGCAGTCAAGGAGTTAGTCTGTATACTGTATTAATATGCCAAATACAAGGCAGTCAGGGAGTTAGTCTGTTTACTGTATTATTATGCCAAATACAAGGCAGTCAAGGAGATAGTCTGTATACTGTATTAATATGCCAAATACAATGCAGTTAAGGAGTTAGTCTGTACACTGTATTAATATGCCAAATACAAGGCAGTTAATGAGTTAGTCTGTATACTGTATTAATATGCCAAATAAAAGGCAGTCAGGGAGTTAGTCTATATATTCTATTAATATGCCAAATACAAGGCAGTTAAGGAGTTAGTCTGTATACTGTATTAATATGCCTAACACAAGGCAGTCAAGGAGTTAGTCTGTATACTGTATTAATATGCCAAATACAAGGCAGTCAGGGAGTTAGTTTGTATACTGTATTAATATGCCAAATACAAGGCAGTCAAGGAGTTAGTCTGTATACTGTATTAATATGCCAAATACAAGGCAGTCAAGGAGTTAGTCTGTTTACTGTATTAATATGCCAAATACAAGGCAGTCAGGGAGTTAGTCTGTTTACTGTATTAATATGCTAAATACAAGGCAGTCAAGTAGTTAGTCTGTATACTGTATTAATATGCCAAATACAAGACAGTCAAGGAGTTAGTCTGTATACTGTATCAATATGCCAAATACAAGACAGTCAAGGAGTTAGTCTGTATACTGTATTAATATGCCAAATACAAGGCAGTCAAGGAGTTAGTCTGTAAACTGTATCAATATGCCAAATATAAGGCAGTCAATGAGTCAGTCTGTATACTGTATCAATATGCCAAACACAAGGCAGTCAAGGAGTTAGTCTGTTTACTGCATTAATATGCCAAATGAAAGACAGTCAAGGAGTTAGTCTGTACACTGTATTAATATGCCAAATACAAGGCAGTCAAGGAGTTAGTCTGTAAACTGTATCAATATGCCAAATATAAGGTAGTCAAGGAGTTAGTCTGTATACTGTATCAATATGCCAAACACAAGGCAGTCAAGGAGTTAGTCTGTTTACTGCATTAATATGCCAAATATAAGGCAGTCAGGGAGTTAGTCTGTTTACTGTATTATTATGCCAAATACAAGGCAGTCAAGGAGATAGTCTGTATACTGTATTAATATGCCAAATACAATGCAGTTAAGGAGTTAGTCTGTACACTGTATTAATATGCCAAATACAAGGCAGTTAATGAGTTAGTCTGTATACTGTATTAATATGCCAAATAAAAGGCAGTCAGGGAGTTAGTCTATATATTCTATTAATATGCCAAATACAAGGCAGTTAAGGAGTTAGTCTGTATACTGTATTAATATGCCTAACACAAGGCAGTCAAGGAGTTAGTCTGTATACTGTATTAATATGCCAAATACAAGGCAGTCAGGGAGTTAGTCTGTATACTGTATTAATATGCCAAATACAAGGCAGTCAAGGAGTTAGTCTGTATACTGTATTAATATGCCAAATACAAGGCAGTCAAGGAGTTAGTCTGTTTACTGTATTAATATGCCAAATACAAGGCAGTCAGAGAGTTAGTCTGTTTACTGTATTAATATGCCAAATACAAGGCAGTCAGGGAGTTAGTCTGTTTACTGTATTAATATGCTAAATACAAGGCAGTCAAGGAGTTAGTCTGTATACTGCATTAATATGCCAAACACAAGGCGGTCAAGGAGTTAGTCTGTAAACTGTATCAATATGCCAAACACAAGGCAGTCAGGGAGTTAGTTTGTATACTGTATTAATATGCCAAATACAAGGCAGTCAGGGAGTTAGTTTGTATACTGTATTAATATGCCTAATACAAGGCAGTCAGGGAGTTAGTCTGTATACTGCATTAATATGCCAAAAAACAAGGCAGTCAGGGAGTTAGTTTGTATACTGTATCAATATGCCTAATACAAGGCAGTCAGGGAGTTAGTCTGTATACTGTATCAATATGCCTAATACAAGGCAGTCAAGGAGTTACTCTGTATACTGTATTAATATGCCAAATACAAGGCAGTCAGGGAGTTCGTCTGTATACTGTATTAATATGCCAAATACAAGGCAGTCAAGGAGTTAGTCTGTATACTGTATTAATATGGCAAATACAAGGCAGTCAAGGAGTTAGTCTGTTTACTGTATTAATATGCCAAATACAAGGCAGTCAGGGAGTTAGTCTGTTTACTGTATTAATATGCCAAATACAATGCAGTTAAGGAGTTAGTCTGTACACTGTATTAATATGCCAAATACAAGGCAGTCAAGGAGTTAGTCTGTATACTGTATTAATATGCCAAATACAAGGCAGTCAGGGAGTTAGTCTGTTTACTGTATTATTATGCCAAATACAAGGCAGTCAAGGAGATAGTCTGTATACTGTATTAATATGCCAAATACAATGCAGTTAAGGAGTTAGTCTGTATACTGTATTAATATGCCAAATACAAGGCAGTTAATGAGTTAGTCTGTATACTGTATTAATATGCCAAATAAAAGGCAGTCAGGGAGTTAGTCTATATATTCTATTAATATGCCAAATACAAGGCAGTTAAGGAGTTAGTCTGTATACTGTATTAATATGCCTAACACAAGGCAGTCAAGGAGTTAGTCTGTATACTGTATTAATATGCCAAATACAAGGCAGTCAGGGAGTTAGTCTGTATACTGTATTAATATGCCAAATACAAGGCAGTCAAGGAGTTAGTCTGTATACTGTATTAATATGCCAAATACAAGGCAGTCAAGGAGTTAGTCTGTTTACTGTATTAATATGCCAAATACAAGGCAGTCAGGGAGTTAGTCTGTTTACTGTATTAATATGCTAAATACAAGGCAGTCAAGTAGTTAGTCTGTATACTGTATTAATATGCCAAATACAAGACAGTCAAGGAGTTAGTCTGTATACTGTATCAATATGCCAAATACAAGACAGTCAAGGAGTTAGTCTGTATACTGTATTAATATGCCAAATACAAGGCAGTCAAGGAGTTAGTCTGTAAACTGTATCAATATGCCAAATATAAGGCAGTCAATGAGTCAGTCTGTATACTGTATCAATATGCCAAACACAAGGCAGTCAAGGAGTTAGTCTGTTTACTGCATTAATATGCCAAATAAAAGACAGTCAAGGAGTTAGTCTGTACACTGTATTAATATGCCAAATACAAGGCAGTCAAGGAGTTAGTCTGTAAACTGTATCAATATGCCAAATATAAGGTAGTCAAGGAGTTAGTCTGTATACTGTATCAATATGCCAAACACAAGGCAGTCAAGGAGTTAGTCTGTTTACTGCATTAATATGCCAAATATAAGGCAGTCAGGGAGTTAGTCTGTTTACTGTATTATTATGCCAAATACAAGGCAGTCAAGGAGATAGTCTGTATACTGTATTAATATGCCAAATACAATGCAGTTAAGGAGTTAGTCTGTACACTGTATTAATATGCCAAATACAAGGCAGTTAATGAGTTAGTCTGTATACTGTATTAATATGCCAAATAAAAGGCAGTCAGGGAGTTAGTCTATATATTCTATTAATATGCCAAATACAAGGCAGTTAAGGAGTTAGTCTGTATACTGTATTAATATGCCTAACACAAGGCAGTCAAGGAGTTAGTCTGTATACTGTATTAATATGCCAAATACAAGGCAGTCAGGGAGTTAGTCTGTATACTGTATTAATATGCCAAATACAAGGCAGTCAAGGAGTTAGTCTGTATACTGTATTAATATGCCAAATACAAGGCAGTCAAGGAGTTAGTCTGTTTACTGTATTAATATGCCAAATACAAGGCAGTCAGAGAGATAGTCTGTTTACTGTATTAATATGCCAAATACAAGGCAGTCAGGGAGTTAGTCTGTTTACTGTATTAATATGCTAAATACAAGGCAGTCAAGGAGTTAGTCTGTATACTGTATTAATATGCCAAATACAAGACAGTCAAGGAGTTAGTCTGTATACTGTATTAATATGCCAAATACAAGGCAGTCAAGGAGTTAGTCTGTAAACTGTATCAATATGCCAAATATAAGGCAGTCAATGAGTCAGTCTGTATACTGTATCAATATGCCAAACACAAGGCAGTCAAGGAGTTAGTCTGTTTACTGCATTAATATGCCAAATAAAAGACAGTCAAGGAGTTAGTCTGTACACTGTATTAATATGCCAAATACAAGGCAGTCAAGGAGTTAGTCTGTAAACTGTATCAATATGCCAAATATAAGGTAGTCAAGGAGTTAGTCTGTATACTGTATCAATATGCCAAACACAAGGCAGTCAAGGAGTTAGTCTGTTTACTGCATTAATATACCAAATATAAGGCAGTTAATACTGTATTAATATGCCAAATACAAGGCATTTAAGGGGTTAGTCTGTATACTGTATTAATATACCAAACACAAGGCAGTCAAGGAGTTAGTCTGTAAACTGTATCAATATGCCAAACACAAGGCATTCAAGGAGTTAGTCTGTTTACTGCATTAATATGCCAAATATAAGGCAGTTAAGGAGTTAGTCTGTATACTGTATTAATATGACAAACACAAAGCAGTCAAGGAGTTAGTCTGTATACTGTATTAATATGCCAAATACAAGGCAGTCAAGGAGTTAGTCTGTATACTGTATTAATATGCCAAATACAAGGCATTTAAGGAATTAGTCTGTAAACTGTATTGATATGACAAATACAAGGTAGTCAAGGAGTTAGTCTGTATACTGTATCAATATGCCAAATACAAAGCAGTCAAGGAGTTAGTCTGTATACTGTATTAATGACAAACACAGAGCAGTCAAGGAGTTAGTCTGTTTACTGCATTAATAAGCCAAACACAAGGCAGTCAAGGAGTTAGTCTGTTTACTGCATTCATATCCCAAATATAAGGCAGTTAAGGAGTTAGTCTGTATACTGCATTAATATGCCAAACACAAAGCAGTCAAGGAGTTGGTCTGTATACTGTATTAATATGCCAAATACAAGGCAGTCAAGGAGTTAGTCTGTATACTGTATTAATATGCCAAATACAAGGCAGTCAAGGAGTTAGTCTGTAAACTGTATTAATATGCCAAACACAAGGCAGTCAAGGAGTTAGTCTGTATACTGTATTAATATGCCAAATACAAGGCAGTCAGGGAGTTAGTCTATATACTGTATTAATATGCCAAATACAAGGCAGTTAAGGAGTTAGTCTGTATACTGTATTAATATGCCAAAAACAAGCCAGTCAGGGAGTTAGTTTGTATACTGTATCAATATGCCTAATACAAGGCAGTCAGGGAGTTAGTCTGTATACTGTATCAATATGCCTAATACAAGGCAGTCAAGGAGTTAGTCTGTTTACTGTATCAATATGCCAAATACAAGGCAGTCAGGGAGTTAGTCTGTTTACTGTATTAATATGCCAAATACAAGGCAGTCAGAGAGTTAGTCTGTTTACTGTATTAATATGCCAAATACAAGGCAGTCAGGGAGTTAGTCTGTTTACTGTATTAATATGCTAAATACAAGGCAGTCAAGGAGTTAGTCTGTATACTGTATTAATATGCCAAATACAAGACAGTCAAGGAGTTAGTCTGTATACTGTATTAATATGCCAAATACAAGGCAGTCAAGGAGTTAGTCTGTAAACTGTATCAATATGCCAAATATAAGGCAGTCAATGAGTCAGTCTGTATACTGTATCAATATGCCAAACACAAGGCAGTCAAAGAGTTAGTCTGTTTACTGCAGTAATATGCCAAATATAAGACAGTCAAGGAGTTAGTCTGTACACTGTATTAATATGCCAAATACAAGGCAGTCAAGGAGTTAGTCTGTAAACTGTATCAATATGCCAAATATAAGGCAGTCAAGGAGTTAGTCTGTATACTGTATCAATATGCCAAACACAAGGCAGTCAAGGAGTTAGTCTGTTTACTGCATTAATATGCCAAATATAAGGCAGTTAATACTGTATTAATATGCCAAATACAAGGCATTTAAGGGGTTAGTCTGTATACTGTATTAATATACCAAACACAAGGCAGTCAAGGAGTTTGTCTGTAAACTGTATCAATATGCCAAACACAAGGCATTCAAGGAGTTAGTCTGTTTACTGCATTAATATGCCAAATATAAGGCAGTTAAGGAGTTAGTCTGTATACTGTATTAATATGACAAACACAAAGCAGTCAAGGAGTTAGTCTGTATACTGTATTAATATGCCAAATACAAGGCAGTCAAGGAGTTAGTCTGTATACTGTATTAATATGCCAAATACAAGGCATTTAAGGAATTAGTCTGTAAACTGTATTGATATGACAAATACAAGGTAGTCAAGGAGTTAGTCTGTATACTGTATCAATATGCCAAATACAAAGCAGTCAAGGAGTTAGTCTGTATACTGTATTAATGACAAACACAGAGCAGTCAAGGAGTTAGTCTGTTTACTGCATTAATAAGCCAAACACAAGGCAGTCAAGGAGTTAGTCTGTTTACTGCATTCATATCCCAAATATAAGGCAGTTAAGGAGTTAGTCTGTATACTGCATTAATATGCCAAACACAAAGCAGTCAAGGAGTTGGTCTGTATACTGTATTAATATGCCAAATACAAGGCAGTCAAGGAGTTAGTCTGTATACTGTATTAATATGCCAAATACAAGGCAGTCAAGGAGTTAGTCTGTAAACTGTATCAATATGCCAAACACAAGGCAGTCAAGGAGTTAGTCTGTTTGCTGTATTAATATACCAAACACAAGGCAGTCAAGGATATAGTCTGTATACTGTATTAATATGCTGAACACAAGGCAGTCAAGGAGTTAGTCTGTATACTGTATTAATATGCCGAACACAAGGCAGTCAAGGAGTTAGTCTGTATACTGTATTAATATGCCAAATATAAGGCAGTCAAGGAGCTAGTCTGTATACTGTATTAATATGCCGAACACAAGTCAGCCAAGGAGTTAGTCTGTATACTGTATTAATATGCCAAATAGTAGGCAGTCAAGGAGTTAGTCTGTAAACCATATCAATATGCCAAACACAAGGCAGTCAAGGAGTTAGTCTGTTTACTGTATCAATATGCCAAATACAAGGCAGTCAAGGAGTTAGTCTGTATACTGTATTAATATGCCAAATACAAGGCAGTCAAGGAGTTAGTCTGTTTACTGCATTAATATGCCAAATATAAGGCAGTTAAGGAGTTAGTCTGTATATTGTATTAATATGCCAAACACAAAGCAGTCAAGGAGTTAGTCTTTATACTGTATTAATATACCAAACACAAGGCAGTCAAGGAGTTAGCCTGTATACTGTATATGCCAAACAAAAAGCAGTCAAGGAGTTAGTATGTATACTGTATTAATATGCCAAACACAAAGCAGTCAAGGAGTTAGTCTGTATACTGTATTAATATACCAAACACAAGGCAGTCAAGGAGTTAGTCTGTATACTGTATATGCCAAACAAAAAGCAGTCAAGGAGTTAGTATGTACACTGTATTAATACACCAAACACAAGGCAGTGAAGGAGTTAGTATGTGTACTGTATTAATATGCCAAACACAAAGCAGTCAAGGAGTTAATCTGTATACTGCATTAAAATGTCAAATACAAGGCAGTCAAGGAGTTAGCCTATATACTGTATTAATATGCCAGACACAAGGCAGTCAAGGAGTTAGTCTGTTTACTGTATCAATATGCCAAATACAAGGCAGTCAAGGAGTTAGTCTGTATACTGTATTAATATGCCAAATACAAGGCAGTCAAGGAGTTAGTCTGTTTACTGCATTAATATGCCAAATATAAGGCAGTTAAGGAGTTAGTCTGTATATTGTATTAATATGCCAAACACAAAGCAGTCAAGGAGTTAGTCTTTATACTGTATTAATATACCAAACACAAGTCAGTCAAGGAGTTAGCCTGTATACTGTATATGCCAAACAAAAAGCAGTCAAGGAGTTAGTATGTATACTGTATTAATATGCCAAACACAAAGCAGTCAAGGAGTTAGTCTGTATACTGTATTAATATACCAAACACAAGGCAGTCAAGGAGTTAGTCTGTATACTGTATATGCCAAACAAAAAGCAGTCAAGGAGTTAGTATGTACACTGTATTAATACACCAAACACAAGGCAGTGAAGGAGTTAGTATGTGTACTGTATTAATATGCCAAACACAAAGCAGTCAAGGAGTTAATCTGTATACTGCATTAAAATGTCAAATACAAGGCAGTCAAGGAGTTAGCCTATATACTGTATTAATATGCCAGACACAAGGCAGTTAAGGAGTTAGTCTGTTCACTGTATTAATATACCAAAAACAAGGCAGTTAAGAAGTTAGCCTGTTTAATGTATTAATATGCCAGACACAAGGCAGTTAAGGAGTTAGCCTGTTTACTGTATTAATATACCAAAAACAAGGCAGTCAGGGAGTTAGTCTGTATACTGTATTAATATGCCAAATAGAAGGCAGTCAGGGAGTTAGTCTGTATACTGTATTAATATGCCAAATAATAGGCAGTCAAGGAGTTAGTCTGTAAACTGTATCAATATGCCAAACACAAGGCAGTCAAGGAGTTAGTCTGTTTGCTGTATTAATATACCAAACACAAGGCAGTCAAGGATATAGTCTGTATACTGTATTAATATGCTGAACACAAGGCAGTCAAGGAGTTAGTCTGTATACTGTATTAATATGCCGAACACAAGGCAGTCAAGGAGTTAGTCTGTATACTGTATTAATATGCCAAATATAAGGCAGTCAAGGAGCTAGTCTGTATACTGTATTAATATGCTGAACACAAGTCAGCCAAGGAGTTAGTCTGTATACTGTATTAATATGCCAAATAGTAGGCAGTCAAGGAGTTAGTCTGTAAACCATATCAATATGCCAAACACAAGGCAGTCAAGGAGTTAGTCTGTTTACTGTATCAATATGCCAAATACAAGGCAGTCAAGGAGTTAGTCTGTATACTGTATTAATATGCCAAATACAAGGCAGTCAAGGAGTTAGTCTGTAAACCTATCAATATGACAAACACAAGGCAGTCAAGGAGTTAGTCTGTATACTGTAATAATATGCCGAACACAAGGCAGTCAAGGAGATAGTCTGTGTACTGTATTAATATGCCAAACACAAGGCAGTCAAGGAGTTAGTCTGTTTTGCTGTATTAATATGCCGAACACAAGGCAGTCAAGGAGTTAGTCTGTTTGCTGTATTAATATGCCGAACACAAGGCAGTCAAGGAGTTAGTCTGTTTGCTTTATTAATATACCAAAGACAAGGCAGTCAAGGAGTTAGTCTGTATACTGTATCAATATGCCGAACACAAGGCAAGGAGCTAGTCTGTATACTGTATCAATATGCCGAACACAAGGCAAGGAGTTAGTCTGTATACTGTATTAATATGCCAAATATAAGGCAGTCAAGGAGTTAGTCTGTATACTGTATTAATATGCCAAACACAAGGCAGTCAAGGAGTTAGTCTGTATACTGTATTAATATGCCAAATACAAGGCAGTCAAGGAGTTAGTCTGTTTACTGTATTAATATGCCAAATATAAGGCAGTTAAGGAGTTAGTCTGTATACTGTATTAATATACCATATAGAAGGCAGTCAAGGAGTTAGTCTGTAAACTGTATCAATATGCCAAACACAAGGCAGTCAAGGAGTTAGTCTGTATACTGTATTAATATGTCTAACACAAGAAAGTCAAGGAGTTAGTCTGTATACTGTATTAATATGCCAAACACAAGGCAGTCAAGGAGTTAGTCTGTTTGCTGTATTAATATGCTGAACACAAGGCAGACAAGGAGTTAGTCTGTTTACTGTATTAATATGCCAAACACAAGGCAGTTAAGGAGTTAGTCTGTATACTGTATTAATATGCCAAATACAAGGTATTCAAGGATTTAATCTGTTTGCTGTATTAATATGCCAAATATTAACCAATAAGTTTAGAACCAGGTTACAAATGATCCTGCAGAAAATCAAACGTCCAATCAAATTAAACAAAATAGATTTTCTTAGGACGTTAAACTGCAGTATTCTGAAACTATGTTTGACAAAGTAATAGAACATCTCAAAATAGTCAGATGAAACATTTTTCACACAGCAATGGAACATCTGAAAATATTGTTAGAGGAAACATGTTTCACATAGCAATGGAACGTGTGAAAATACTGTGGGATGAAAGTTCAAAGTTTAAAAGAATTTATTTTATAAAAACTTCCGACAATTTAACTGGTCCCAGAGGCCTGCAATTGTGGGTATTAATTAGCCCTCCTCAAAACCCACAACTCACTGACCAATGATTCAAGATAAGATGTTAAACACTGAAAACAAATACATGGAACAAAGTCAAGATATGACTAGGTTTTTCTGGAACAGACATATAACGCAATATGAAATATATATATATATATATATGAATAAGAATTTTGCAGAATCTAATGCTTACAAGTGTATGTCTATCACATGAACGGTAGGTCAAGTTTAAAATGGAATTGATGTGGCAAGTCTTGGAAAGTACTCCTCAATACGATGTTTCATCAAGTTTCATGACTGTACACACAGCAGTTTCAAAATACCTAAGCTAAATGCAAACTAAATTTTGATGCCTATGGAAAGAATGAAAATAATATTAAGATTAACATAACTATTTAGAAAAGTTATGTTGATGTCTTGGCTGTGGATTCCTCATAAAATAATAACTATGCAGGTATTGCTTTAGTTCTTCTAGATAGCACAACATCTTTAACAATAGAATTGCCTTATCTTCTGCACAATCTGATATTAGCAAGAATCTGATAGAATCTACTTGACTTGTAAAATATGAGACACACAAAATACTGATCCAATACCAAACAGATACAAATTTACTTAATGATGTTTCCATGCATTTTCAATATGTCAGCTGAGAAATCAAATTGTTCTTTTAGTAAATTATGTTTCCATGAGAATACTTACCCAATCAAATTAATTTTAGGGAATATAAGTATCACAAGCTCTCTTATAAAGCAATTTTAGTAAAACAAGCATTTCAACTTTCACAAAGATAAACCAAAAAGACAAAGAGAATAAACTCTTATCCATTACCTCCTTTTTGTTACAGCTAGGTGGTGCTAGTTTAAGCTGAGTGATACAACAATGAAAATGCTCGCATTTGTGGTTGCATGGGAGAATTTACTAGTAATTCAGTCTGGTAAGTATTCTTGAAGCAACGGAAGTTACCCCCACAATTGACTTCCTTTCTTTAATATGTTCCCCAATCACATTAATGTTTGGAAAATAGATAAGGTGGAGGAGAAAATGCATAAGCATCCAACCTGTACCATGTGCCTCTTTTGAGGGAAGAATGTTTGAATTACCAAAAAGGGAAGGACACACCACTGTCCTAATATGACAGTAGCACAACTGATGATCACATGACCTCTGACTACAACACTCAGATAAGGAAAAAAGTTGTCTTTCCTTTCTTGAGGAATAAAAAATACAAAAACAAAAATTGTGCAAATCCAGTTAAAGTGCTAAATTCATGTCACTGAGGAGGTTTGTGTTGACCTCACAGTGGTCTGGTCTCAAGTCACAGAACCCAAGTGAGTCAATTTTTGTCTCGGTGATGCAAATTCTCATGCTAAACAGTGTTAATTATTTAATATCACTTGAGGAGGTTTGTGTTGACCTTACAGTGGTCTGGTATCAAGGCACTGAACCCAAGTTAATTTATGTCTCTGAGATGCAAGATCTGTTTCTACACATGACTTCTAACAAGAGCCAAGCATAAAGAAGCCTATGTATATAAAGATGAAACATCTGTAAGCATAGGTTCTTTCTGAGCAAATTGAATTTGCTGATTCAGGCAGAATGTTCACCCATGACATGTCACACCTGAGTATAGCTACCTGACCGACTTTGAAATTCTGGTCCCTGATTTTCTTAACGTCTCTTGAAATCAGAACAGTTGGAGGGAAGATATAGACACATATCCCATTGAAACCAAATGCTAGAGCATTCACAGCCCAAGCTTCCAGGTCTGGAAAAGCAGATATGATGGTGGGCAGTTTGTGATTCTACTTTTTCACAAGACATCTATCACCCAATACTTCCAAAGTGCACAAATCCACTGAATGATCAATGGATGAAGGGAACACTCAGTATGCAGTGATTGACCAAGGTACTGATGCTGACAATATTACAGTAACTGACACAAGTACTGATGCTGACAATATTACAGTAACTGACACAAGTACTGATGCTGACAGAATATCAGTAGCTGATACACAAGTACTGATGCTGACAGTATTTAGTAGTTGACACAAGTACTGATGCTGACAGTATTTCAGCAGCTGACACAAGTACTGATGCTGTCAGTATCTCAGTGTCTGACACAACTACTGATGCTGACAGTACCTCGGTGTCTGACACAAGTACTGATGCTGACAGTATTTCAGTAGCTGATACAAATACTGATACACTAAGAATGCATCAATTATT
The DNA here is from genome assembly GCA_028554795.2 of Sinohyriopsis cumingii. Lineage (NCBI taxonomy): Eukaryota > Metazoa > Mollusca > Bivalvia > Unionida > Unionidae > Sinohyriopsis > Sinohyriopsis cumingii. The sequence goes on from CM068829.1 coordinate 37,487,541, forward strand.
GTAAGGTCTTTTAAAACCAAGTGATATTACAATGTAAGTTTACAACAATACTGGAAATCATAGTATTATACATGTTTAAAACCCTTTTTTAAATTTATCAAACAAAATATTTCTTCTAAAATATACTTTGTAAAAATGAACAGTTGACTTATTGTAAATTTCCTTAGGTTTTATCCTTCATTATTAATACCTTTTTCATGATTTAGTTTTCTTGCTTACTTCAACAAAATGATATGCTTATGGAAACTGATTTACTTTAGATAAGTATATCTACAAAAACTGACAAGATCTTGAATCTGATAAAAAGACAAATTATATCATTCTGTCCTATAATGCTACTTTCAACATGAAATGGAAAAAAATAAAGGCAAAACTGGATATTTTCAAAATGAAGTGGATGGAAAAAGAGGCAAAAGTGGAAAGTTTCAATATGAATTGGAAGAAAATAAAGGCAAATGTAAAGTATCTGTAAGTCCAATCAACAGGCATCATACAATTCATGTAAACACACATAACAGACAGACAATAAGAATGTGTGGCATTGGAATATAGAACTAATTAAACTAGCATTGAATTGTTTTTGCAATACATGCAAATTGAAATCTGCATTTATTTTCATATCAATCCATTCACACACGGATTTCTGCATATTGAAAAAGTGGACCTCAACAGTATTGCATGCAAAACAAACCCATCAGAACCCTTAATCCAAAATGACATGAAAACACAAACCACAGAGCTGAATCATAATCATCTTTAAACAAAGAGTTTTCAGAGATTCAACATACAGCATAAACTTTCCTGGACCAGACACTGGAAGCTGACAGCATTCAGAAATCTGCATGATATCTGAACAGCGTTAGTGGAATAAAATATGTGGACTGTCTCTAGAGTAAGCCATGTTCCAGAGAGGCTAGTGTTGGGAAGTTTCACTGAATAGATAGATACTTCCTGATAAAGCAAAGCTTTCATGTCTTTTGTAGATGTTAGAAACCTTACCTATGTTCAGGACTTTCGCTTAGCTCTGGAAGACAGCAAGTCGGTCTCAGGGACAAAAATTTCTCTGCACTTTTGCTGTAAATGTCTACATCTCGCACTGCTGGCCGCTGACTGATCATCACATGTGTACACGGAACCAGATGTCTGGAACAAATGATTTTTGTAACATTAGAAACAAGGGTCCCTATTGTAAAATCAGAACAATTTCTGGAAGATCCAATTTGTAGTTTTGGGGGGTAAAAAACATCCATGAAATTAAACTCACCAAGAAAGATAATACTGTTGAAGAGAAGTACTATAACCAGTGTGACCACACAAATTTTATCACCATGAAATCACATGTTTACTCCCAAACTCTTGAATTTTGTTGCCATCAATATGATTTTACAGTTTATCTCATTATTTCAACAGGTTAATTAATCATGCTATTTGATTGATTAAAAAATTAGATCTGCTGTCATATTAATGATGACTATCCCTCTCACCTCTTGTAATTTCATTCTTGATCCTTGCTGATAACAATCCCGTGTCAATGTCTCTATGACAAACTAAAATGTCATGATTATTTTCATGAGAAGCCATTAATTCAATCTAGAAATATAAACATGTGTGCAAGCAGGATTTTTAACATAGAATTAAACAATCTGAGTTAAATAGCTACAATGTCTGCAGTGTGGCACTTTATAGTGATGTCTAGCACTGGGGCATCATGCCACAGACATATGGCATTATGTCCCACCCAACATTACCCTGACACCAAGTCCTAACACTATCCTCTTAATGATGAGTGCCAAGTGAGACAGCTGCTAGTACCATTTTTATTAATCTTTGGTATAACTTAGCCAGAGTTCAAACCAGCAAAACTATGACAGACTGAAAAAAATGTTTCAGCTACAGCGTGAATATACAGACATGTTTCAGCCACTCTCTGAAAATACATGTTTCAGCCAGTTTGAATATTGACACATTTCAGCCAGTCTAAATACACAGACATATTTTACCCAGTCAGAATGTTTCAGCCTGTCTAAATATATAGACATATTGATGCCACAGTCTGAAAATATATACATTTCAGCCACTCTTTGAATATACATGTTTCAGCCAGTTTGAATATAGACACATTTCAGCCAGTCTAAATATACAGACATGCTTCAGCCACTGTCTCAAGAGTGTGTGTGTGTGTGTGTGTGTGTGTGTGTGTGTGTGTAGTGTGTGTTTAGGACTTTTAATGCAGCTTTAACAATTTTTCAGTCATATCGCTACAATGTCTGCAGTATGGCCGTTTACAGTGATGTCTAGCACTGGGGCATCATGCTGCAGACATGTAGCATGATGTCCCATCCAGTCACATTATCTTGACACCAGGCCAACCAGTCCTAATAATATCCTCTTAATGCTGAGCGCCTAGCAAGGCAGCTACTAGTACCATTTTTATAAATCTCTGGTATGACTCAGCCAGGGTTCGAACCCACAACCTTCTGCTTCTGAGGCAGATGCTCTAACCACTAGACCAGTGGAGCAGTGACCACTGTCTAAATAGACATCAGGTGTAATAGTATACACATTCTACTTCGAATGTAACTTGTGTCCATTTAAATTTCATAGTAAAATTACCAGATGCAGCCTTGAATCACATGCAGAGGTATTAAATGGAAATGAATGATCTTTCCTTCCATCTTAATCTTACTTACATGTTTAACAAATCATTGATTTAACTAATAATTCCATAATACTGCAAACTGGGGCGGACGTATTATGGAATTTCTAGATTGGTTCTCTGTTTAAAAAGTATTTTCTCCTGTTGATTTGGGGATGTAGAAATAAATGACATTACTTTTTAGTCACCAAAATAAGCACAGGGATTAAATGCATCATTATAACACTGAGAATAATATATTGTAAACTGAGAAAAAGAATATAAGCAGTAATTGGAAATAATTGCAGTTCACAGGGACCAATTTCAGCCACAGTCTGAATATACAGAGATAAGGAAAGTGAACACTGATTGGAAACATCCTGACCTCTCTGTTGTTGTTGTTGTTGTTGTGGGGTTTAACGCCATTTTTCAGCACGATAGGCTATACATGGCGGCCAGTATTAATGGTGGAGGAAGAACCCGGAAAACCCCGGAAAGAACCACCGACCCACGAGAAGCTACTGGCAAGCTTTCTCACATGCCCACATTGGCTGAATCTTAGACTCGAACCGCCGCAGACAGAGGTGAGATGACAGTGATCCGTAACGAAGAGCGCTTTAGATCACTCGGCTCCTGACCTCTCTGCTATTCAGGTTCATTTCATACTCCAAAACAGAAAAATGAACAGAACTGATGAGTATCGTAACATTTACCAGAAAGTAATTAACTGACATAACAACTCAGATTTTAGTGACAACAAAAGTACATAAGAATAAGTATGTAGTTGTGGAGAGTACAACTAATTTGAATTAAACACCCTGTAATACATCTATCTGCTCATTGTTGTTTCATCTTCATATAGCCAAATAATTTAGTCCCTTTTTCACTTTAAGTTTTTGGTTATTTGTTTTATAACGATGCTTGTGCTCATGCCTGACCAGTCACAAGAGACGTGCACGATTTTACTAAGAATATCCGATGTTGCAAGCTGATATGGAACAATAACACCCTAGTCTTTGTTCTCTATTTGTAGCATTTAGATCACAGCTCCATGATTGTTATTTTCATCAAAATATCTCTACAATCAACAGCCATCATGCTCCCCAAGTTCCCTCTAAAGGATGCTGATAAATTCTGGTTGTGGATGCATTACAAAGAAGGCACAAAAGAGTGCAACTTTAGAAGTTAAAATGGAGGTAATCTGATGGATGGACAAAAATGAGAAAGCTGTTGATGTTGCACATCTATAAAAAAAATCTACATACAATGATGGTGAAGACAATCTTTAAAAATGTTATAAACTGTGTTTTTTTGTTTTAATATGTACTGTTTGTTTTCATTTGCAATTAAATAAAACATAGCTGCATTTCTGTTAATCCTTGTTGATTTTTTTATAACTATGTGCATGCATCTCTCCTACTAATACATTAATTACTATGGGAATAATTGCTTCCATATTTGTATTTTCACTAGAAGTCATACTTCTGATCCCCAGCGTTAAGCAGGATATACCTGTAGTGCTTACCTGCTATTATTAATTTGCTATCTCTATTTCTGGTTTTAGTCTCCAATCCAAGATAAAAATTCCCTCTTCCAATTATATCTGGAGGTCTGGACACATAAAAAACCAACAGTCTTTCTGCCTTGGGCACTATCATCATTAAAGATATCATCCTTCTTTTCCCTGGACTTCATGTGGTGATACCATGTGTCTCTGGGTGCTCAAGAATTTCTCTAATTGAAGTGTATTTACCACAGTTTCCATCAATATTATCAATTTTGTACTGCAAATGACATTTGCTCCAAGTCCCTGTGTTTGTTTTTTTTTATTGTTGTTTATGTCATTTTCTTGAATTAAGCTGAATTTTGTGCTCATGCAGTGCTTCCAGAAATGTATCCCACTTGATGGCAAAGTAACAGATATTGGTCATCCAGCATCTGTCACCAGATTCTGGGCAGGACAAATATTCACCACTGGGCATACATTTCTGACACTACCAGACTTTCTAGTCTCCCCCCCCCCAAACTGGGGTTAGGGAGTATCATGCATCCTCTTGGGAAAAAGAACAGGTTAACACCCACCCCTTCTTCCTTTTCCTATGTTTCCTTTCAGTTCCAATTGGGTCTGGGACTTCCAGCACCAGTCTGGAAAGTCTCATTTTCCCCCTCATGGCACAACAGAGGCAGTTTTTTAATATGTGGGAAGTTCAAAAAGAGACTGAGAATTAGGTGTAAAAATACCACATCAAATTTAGACATACTTCAATACATCATTTTCCTATCGTATTTTCCTTGTTCCACCTTATGTTTTTTTTCTTCACCAATATCCCATTCACTATGGTACTGTTTTTGTACATGTGATGTACAATGCCTACAATGGTCATCTAAATATTCTCAAGCTGGACTGCTGCAGGAAGAAATTTTGATTATAAGTGTGTCCAAAGAATCTATGTTGCTGAGTTGAATTATTACTCTGGTGAACTTTTCCCAACTCATCAAACAAAATACAGATGATTTTACTTTTTGGGTGGAGGAAAATGGATCTGAACTGCCGAGTGGTCTGACTTTCCAATGATGCATTACTTGGGTTTATAGGGACCTTACTTGTGTGCAGTTTTTAATGCTTGCATATGGTAAAACAAAAATAATATGTATGTGGAACAAGCCCAATGTGCCCTTTTGCCATAAGAGGCAACAAGCCCAATGTGCCCTTCTGCCATAAGAGGCAACAAATAAAGGTAACCTGTTTGCTGTGGCCAGCATACCATAATGATATCAAAATTTTGATCTTATATAATTTCTATTTTCACCTGTTGACAATTTCTGCCACTTGAGCTGTGTATGAGGAAGCTGGAAACTGGCAATAAAGTGACAATGGTTACCTGAACACAAGCTGGAACATCACATCTTCACAGTTCAGGTTGACCAGGGTGTAGAACAATGCAAGGGACACAGTGGACAGCTAAAATAAACAAAACACATTTTTTTAGATTAATGTTAAATTTCGTAGTAGCTGAACAGGTACAAAGTCTCAGAACAGCATTAAGTGAATATGTACACATATGTACATGGAAACTAAATAAAAAGTAAACAAAAAATATAAGTGAATACAGTCATTAGCCATATAAATGTCACACTTTAAATAGATGCATGTCCATGGAACACAATACCCAATCAATGAATCTGAAAACTTAAATGTTCATCTTAACTGGACTGACTATTGGACAGACAGATGGACAGAACGAGAGATCAGTGGCCAAAAGTAGCATTATATGCAAAAACAAGATTCATGATGACTGAACTTTCTTCAATAATTGACACTTTTTTAAAAACATGTTGGTTAAATTTGATACAGTAACACCCCAATTCTAGAAAATTTTCTGTCAAAAACTTTACCTTTACAGATCTGTATCCTTCACATACCTTAGAGCTACTGTTGATGCGTGTAATCAGGGATTCCAGGATGACAATTTCATCATTTTTCTCTGTCAAAATGAATATCAGAAATGTCTTGATTAGTGCTGGCTCTGTCACTTTCCTCAGAAACAACTCCAGGTATGCTGTTGCTGTGATCACTTCCTCACGTGAATTCTGAAGAAATTAAAAATTAATATCAAGAATAATAGTAAATGAATGATGAAAATTAGAACATGAATTATTTTTATATATATCTGGTCATGGACTTCTACAAAGAAAACCTGCACTGTCAATTTATAGCAGGTCATAAATCACCAATGATTTCCCATTGTCTTGCATACATTTGTTTGACAGGATTGTTAATGCAATTAAATATTTTCCTTTCTTTTAAAAAAATTATTTAATGCAACAGAGGTCACAAAAATGCCGTTTTACATTAAATGTCTTGAAGTTTTCATGGGACTAAGATATCAATGATGTCATGATTTAATGCCATTTCTACCTGCACATTATGCACTGTTCTTACAAAATTGGACATCATTATTGATTTCATAAACATTATATGAAATTGACGATAATACATCCAAATCGAAATTTCATGATATATAATATTTATCATACTAATAATACATGAGTGACATGACTTTAATTTAAAAAATATACATATAACAAATCAAATGTATGATGTGGAGCTCAGTTTCTAGCTACCCTAGTAAGGTTAATAAGGAAAATATACTAAGCACAAACGACCATTATTTAGATATAACATACAAGAAAACTCTTTAACATTTCTTTATTGAACAAATCGAATGCTTCTTAACAAGTTCATTCATGCAGCATTACCATACTTATATCATGATAAGCCCATACTACTACCATACATACCCAATAACCCCATTCTACTACCATACTTATCCCATGATAAGCCCCTCCACTTACTACCATACTTATCCCAGGATAAAATCATACTACTACCATAACTATCCCATGATAAACCCATACTACTATCATAAATATCCCAGGATAAATTCACAATACCACCATACTTATCCCAAGATAAGTCCATACTACTACCATACTTATCCCTGGATAAGCCATAATACTATCATACCTATCCCAGCCTTTATTACTACTGTATTTATCCCATGATAAACCCATACAGCTCTCCCTCATTATAACATGCCTTATGTTGAAGTGATTAGAGGTATAATGTGGTGCTACTATGGACACCACTGAAATCATGCCAGTGGATAACAATAAGGGTTGAAGGAAAACTTAGTCTTAAACCTTCATTTCTATTTTGAAAAACAATTGTTTAAGAAATTTTGAAAGCACCAAATACATATAGGTTTGACAGAATATACTATTCCCAATATATTACAGTTCTAAACACATTGCAATCCCCAATATATTGTGGTTTACCATATAATGTGATAAGCACCTATGGACCCTGACAAACATGTTATAACAGGGAAAAGCTGTAATAGTTACCCCATGAGAAGCCCATCCTATTGCCATTCTTATCCACTGAGGAGCCCTTACTATAACCAAAAGTATTCATTATACCATACTTATTCCAAGTTAAACCCATGCTACTACCATACTTATCCCATCATTAGCTCATATAACAACTTTACTTATCCCACGATAAATTCATTCACCATTTGTAGAAAAAATTTGGAAATATTTACTGATGATATTTTGTCTGACAATAAACCCAACTCCCAATATTTTATAATCCATTTATTAGGCTGGCCCCCTGCTTTTATCATGGAAGATTAAATTTTAATGGGTTTCATGCCATTTTCAGCATATGATACGCTTTACATAGCTTTCAGAAAGTACTTGGTGGAGGAAGAACCAATAAAACCCTAAGAAGAACCACTGGCCCATTGAAACTAAAGGCAAGGTTTCTCACAAACTCAAGCTTTGAACCCACACAGACAGTCACATGGTGTCTTTTCTAACTCACATGGGGTCAAGAATACAAGCAATACAGATCCTGATCTGCCTGTACATAACATGATTGCAGATCTAGATCTGTACTATTTGCAGTTGAATGCATATAACAGACGGATAAATAAAGTGCATCAATTTTCACAGCTCAAATTATTCAATTTCCCTAAGTTCTAGCTGAAGTCCAAATATAATTATTTATAGTACTTATCAAATAATGAATACAGTTTATATATAAAAGATCTGACTTTGTATTTTAAGGATTATAACCTCTTTTACCTTATTACTACCCAGTATATCCTTTTTGAGATACCTAAACTGATTCTGCATTATATAGCTAGGATCATGCTCATGAGACATAACACCCTATCCATCCAAACATACATACATACATACATACATACATACATACATACATACATACATCCAAACATACATACATACATACATACATACATACATACATACATACATACATACATACACTTGTCTTCTTCAAAATTTTAAATGAACATGGTATACCTGAACATTAATTTCTACACTGGCTGATCATATTCCACAAAATATACATGTGGTAATAGACAACTATTCTCATTTGTAAGAAATGAGAACAGAAACAAGCAAGAACTAGAGGGGGCTGCAGGCAGAAGATGCAGGTGTATGTGGGTTGGAAGATCATTATGGGATGGCAAACCAAGGAAACATGAAGCTATAGAGATGTCTGAACCAAAAAGACAGGAATCATCTTAGCATGTGATCATGAAAACAAAGTGAAATTAAGTAAGGAAACTTCCATGCTGAATGCATAAATACATTAGCTTATTACTTTCTCATCCTAATTTCTGTACAATTTTTCATTCTCACAATTTTTCAGACATCACTTTTGATTAGCACATGCATTGAGTACCATGATGATGTGCTATTAAATACTAATACACACCTAAAATTATATATTGTACAAGTTGGTTCTAACTGTAAACTACACAGACCAAGATCTGTTATCACACAATATGCCAGCAGATCGGGGTCAATGTGGTTTGTAAGGAGTAATCAGCAGAACAAACAATGTAGACCCTCATCTGCAGTATATTACGGCAGATCAAAGTCTATACTGTTTACAGTCAGACCCAACTTATCGACATGTATGGCACATTGTACTTTTTGTTTTGTCGATCCATGAACCTGAGGACTTCAGAAAAATTAAAAGAACACATTTTTTTTAAATTGCAGATTCATAATAGCTGCTAATATTGTAGCAATATGACTAAAGATGTTAAGGCTACATTAAAAATCTAAATCACACACATGCACACACACATACACACACAGATATTTATAAAAGTAAATCTATCATTATGATATCATAAAATCTGTCATTATGAAAGTATAAAACCTGTCGTTATGGTAACAGACATATCAATAAGAAGGGCACTTGCTCGTGTAAGATATAATTCACAAATTATTTTCCTAACTTCAAACTCTGGGACATGAAAGACACAATTTTGTGTTCAATGAGTGTTCTTAATAAACAAATTTTAACGAATTTATGAAAACAATATAGATGTGAGGCCTGACCTGGGAAAATGAACAACTAAGCACCTAACTGATACTATCTGATGCCATGTCTGAGCTTTGTTCACTGATAGAGCTGAGTTAGTCCTCTATTTTTACCTCAACATGGTCCTTAGGGGCTTTTTGCATAAAGTAATTATATGCTGCCTTAAACAATGTCAATCTCATGGTCCTTTGCAAATAAACTTTTATCAATATGTCACATGATTTTAAGAGGTAAATTCTCTTACTTCCTGGAGATTAAGGATTTGATGGTACAATTATTTTACCTTGTTAAATGATCTACTTACTGGATAGTAGGTATAGTAATATACATAAAAAATGTAAAGTGTAAAAATGTGCACTGCAAACAATGTAAACATAAATTTGTCCTATATTCTCTTCATATACATATATGAAGGCAGAGTGTTACAGTAGTCATTGTGCTTATTCACCTATTCAATGGAGTGTTAATCTGGCTTTTGAGAGAAAGAGATTGTGTGAGGAAGTTGAAACGAGTTAGTGTTATGCATTATTGCCTGTATTATTATGAGTTTTTATATGTGTACAATTAAATGATAAAATGAATCAAATAATTAAATCATTGTTTGCATGAACTGCTATAAATAAGCAAAGTCAAGTTCTCTGTTTGAAATACACAAAGCACAAGAAATAGGAAGAATCTGAAACAGCACAGAACAAAATACTTTTCTTTCTATGAGTGTACAAAATGATGTAGAATGGTAGAAACAGTTTATGAAACTGACCACCATTATAAGAGATATTTTTGCTGGCATCCTTTTCTGGTGGAGTGGTGGAGAATTCACATTTAACCAACTGTCTCAAGGATTGACAGAGTTCATCAATTCTCAGAAAGTTATATGGCTACCTAGACATTTGGATAAATGATGTTGGACCAAAAAAAGATTCAGTGTAATTCAGAATTTATAGACTGTGCTGTTTTCTTTTGTATCTATTCCTGAACAATTCCTATTTGAAGGTGAATCAAACAGTTGTTTGTAGATATCTATTCATATCAAACAAAGGCTTTAGGAAACATGCAAAAGACAACAATAAAAACATAACTGAGAAAATTTACTTTGTAACTAGAACATCTTTACTTAAAATGTTACCGTCACAAGGTGACTTAATAGAACCAAATCTTAAATTTTTTTAAAATGCATGGCTCATAATTGAAGCACATGAGAAATCAGTGATACATAGCTACTAATTTCACACTGACACCATTGTCTTAAATGGCTTCTTTCCAAATTAAGTTCTGCAAATATCTTTATGATATAGCTCCTAACTGCTGGCCCAGACAGCCACAGCAATTTGTAGAACATATCTTCATTAATTTGTATTTAAATTCCAGACCTGTATCTAAAAACATACTGACATATATGGGTATTAAAAAAATGTTCACTATTTTAAAAAATATTTCTAATGCAAGCACATACAGAAATGAACAAAAAGCTGAAATGAAAGCACAAAAACATAAAGGTGATTCATTGACAACACCAGGCAAAAAAAGCTGTGGACATATATACTGACCGCAAACATTGGTGAATCAAGAAGAGGGGTGGGAAGCCCTGAAATATCCTAAAGCAAAAATCAAAGTTACTTATTTAACTTGGTTAACTTTTAAGTTTATGCATTTTTATGGTTTCTGACAAAAAAAACACATAAGACAATTCATTAAGTTTGAGTACCATCAATGGCACATTGTACGACTGCCCTGTGTTTTACAGTCCTCTATGTAGATGACTGAAATTCTTTTAGTGCAAAAAATAACTTTTCTTCTTTCAGCTGCAGCTTTTTGATGCTGTAATTCTATGGACATGATTAGATCCCTTGTCCTGACAAAGATGGTATTTTTAAAAAAACTGTAAATCTTAAACCCCTATGGTAAACACCGGTCCATGACTGTTATAAAGAACTGATGCTAATGTGGAAACCATTGTTCTTTGGCTTTAAATGGTTTTATCCCAATTTAAACTGTTTTACCCCAATTCAACAGGCTTTTCACTTACACAAATTCAAACCTTCCACAATATCAAGTCCAAGTATGTGATGCAGACATAATGATATTGTGCAAAAAAAGGTTAGCTTTTTCTTACCACACATTCAAGCCATCCATAAAGTTTTGTAAATGTACATCATAGATAAATCAAATCATGGTGCAGAATGCATTTCTCTGCTTTCAAGCAATGACCTTGACCTTTCAACTTTGACAACCAAATTAATATGCTTGTCCTTATGCCAGTACAACCCATCTGCAAAGTTTGGTAAATGTAGATGTTGAAGAACTCAAGTTATTGTGCAGAAATGTAATTGATAACAGACAGATGAGCTGACAAAAACATACCATTTATCCTCCTATTTATTATTTGTGTACAAATACCCTTTAAAATAACATTAAACTTTATCATTTATGCAGAACTCTTTTCTGATAATGAATGCAAGTTTAACTCCTGAGTCAGATAGTGTTTTTTGAATGGTTGAATGCCAGTGATGATATCAGAAAAAATTTATTGATAACCCCCAAAAATGAACAATTGTAAATTTACAGTAAAAACTAAAATCTGGACCAAAACAGATCATTACTTATGTCATAAATGACATCATAGATTTATTTTAATTCACTGCATCTAAATATCTTTATCAGCTTAATTTTAGTTTAAGATTAATCATTGATACTCTATATCTACCGGTATTTATCTTTATTCTTACAGCAACAAAACAAACTTCATTTGGTGAATGTGATCCATGTTCAATTTCCCCAAAATATAAATAGCGTGCACAAAAAATAAAAATTGGTGATGTCATTATTAAAGCCATTGTTTCCTTTTCCCAATATGACCAAGAAATACGATAACCATAATGGGCAAATATCTGACTGTCATACAGAAACCAAAAAGGGTTATGTACCTTGTCCAAAATATATTTGGTCCTATTGTGATACCATTTTGCACTCCACAGCTGGCATTTCTTGAAATGAAATATTTAATAATTTAATTTTATGTGTCACTCTCTTGCATTTATTTATAATTTAAACCTTGTATGTTATTCACAGACTCCTTTTGAGTGAGTTTTTCTGTTTTACTAAACAACTATTTAGTCTTTCATCGTTTATCTGGTGTGTAATATGGATGTTCAAACTATTTTTTTTAAATAACAGATCTAGTGTTTTCACCTGCGTCTGCATGCAGATATTTTAATATGAAATATTTTACAGTCTGTTCATGGTATATAAAACCTCAGCCAAGTCATATCAAACACTTATCAAAATGGTACTAACAGCTGCCTCGCTAGCCGCTCAACTTGAAGAAGTTAGTGTTAGGACTGGTCGGCCTGGTGTCAGATAAAGTGACTGGATGGGACATCATGCTACATGTCTGCGGCATGATACCCCAGTGATAGACATCACTATAAACTGCCACACTGCAGACACTGTAGTGATATGACTGAAATTTTTTGAAAGCTTCATTAAAAATCCAAATCACACACACACACACATAAACACAATGTTGGCATGTATTTTAGTTCTCATTTTGCTGATTTAGTTTTCAGGAACCTGGAATGGTATACCTATTAGACCATGCTAAAATGGACCTAAAATTTTGATATGGTGATGCATTATCAACTTCCACTGGGTGTTCTTTAAACATGAGTAAATGCTTTATGTGTGTGTGTGATTTGAATTATAAACATAGCTTTTAAAAAAATCAGTCATACTGCTACGATGTCTGCACTGTGGCAGTTTATAGTTTTGTCTAGCAGTGGGACATCATGCCACAGAGATGTAGCATGATGTCCCAGTCAGTCACATTATCCTGACATCAGGCTGACCAGTCCTAACACTAACCTCTTAATGCTGAGCACCAAGCGAAGCAGCTGTTAGTACCATTTTTGTAAGTCTTTGGTATGACTCAGCCTAGGATCAAACACACAACCTCCCGTATCCTAGGCAGACGCTCTAACCACTAGGCCACAGAAGCAATCTAAATGCTTTGTACATTTGTCAATGTAATTCTCATTTGTCAATACTTTCACATCAATGCTTGTCATACATTACATCAGTTGATGCTTTTCACATTATTTTTTGTCAATGCTTTCGCATTTCTAAATGTTTTTCACATTAATTTTATCAAGTTTACAAATGTTTTCTCATGTGTCAGTGTTTAATACATTCTTTTTTCCAACACTTTATAGATTTTAGCGTCTTTTTACATTAATTTTGACAACACATTCACATTTTTGTCAATGCTTTTCACATGACAATGCTTTTTTCCATAATAATTTTGTCAATGCATTCAAATTTGTCAATTCTTTCACATTCATACTGCCAATGCTTTTCATATGACAATGCTTTCCATAATAATTTTGCCAATGCATTAACATTTGTCAAAACTTTTCACACTAATGCTGTCAATGTTTTTAACATATGTTAATGCTTTTTCCACAAAAACAATTAACAAGATCCATGCCTGTCTTTGCCCATGTGAATGCAGTGTTATTCAACTCCTGCAATATGAAAATGATAAATGGTGATCTGGAGATAGGTAAAATAGCTTGGTGTGGGGGTGTGAATGGGAGTAGGAGGAAATGAGTATTAGATAAGCATTAGCTGTAGACTCCAGATCTTTCTTTTTTTCTGAAAATATTCTTGTCTTTCTTTTGATGGGAAATTTACATAAAACACTTCTTCAAAAAAGTGACTGATAAAACTAGTAAATGATATTATGTCATCTTTACCGATTTTTCACTAGCACATCTGAGTGCAACTTTGTCTCTTCTCTGGCTCTTATTTGGCAAACATGTTCATATATAAAGGGTATTCTGTGAAGTGAAGGGGAACACTGATTATAGCAATGACTGTAGGATGTATTCAAGAAGCACCATCTGCTGTTAAAATAATTTCATAGCAAAATTACAACTCACCTCATCTTGCAAATGGATCTATAATCGACACTCATATAAATTAGAATCAAGACAAATCTGAAAGACTTCTGCAATTTCAATAAAGCCCTCCAATGACCATGTTACTGTCACATTTACTGAATACTGTTGACACATAAAAGGCCAGTGGGGATTTCACTGTGTCATGTCAATTTTGGAAGTCCATGGAATGAAAACCCCCATAAAAATTATTGTTACCATTTGGAGACATGATAAATTCACATTTATAAAAATGTTGCCCCCATCAGTGGAATATCCTGAGCCAAATCTTGTCAACCATCAATCTTGTCATTCATCTGTTACCGCTCTTCCATAGATGTAACCGTGGTGATGACTTGGAAAGGTGGGTCTCTATTATGATAATGTAAGTACCATGGAAGAAACATATTTTACTCAATTTTCTTTTTTCTTTCTTTTTCAGATATGTTACCCAATCATAATACATAAACATGTAACAGACAGCAGTTGTTACATCCCCTTGCTCTAAAGTTGGGCCTGTGTGACATAGATGCAGTTTGGACACAAAAAATGTACTCCCACAACCTAGAGAAAGTAGGGTAGTGTACTTTGTATGAATGACTTTGGAAGATAAACTGTTGTGTCTCACCATATCAAATTTTAGGATTAAAATAAGGCTTCAGAATGACTACCATCTGATGACTTGGATGATTTCAGTTATGGAACAGTTGCACGTGAATAACAGGCTAGTGGTGACCACCTTAGCCTCATGAGCTGATAAGAAATTCCACCTGGCTTTGTTTATTGTCGGCCCAAGTGGAAAACCCATCAGTTCCAGGATTACAGAACCTCAGCAAAACACTGTCACTTCCTTGTTCATGTGGTAAGAAGAAGCAAGGTGTTCATTCTGTTCCTGTCAGTGATTACCTTCAGAGTCCAAAGATAGTTGTATCAAGACAAAGAGCTAATTATCATCAGCAGGAACCTGTTCTTGAGGAGGAAAGTATCGGCTTTCATAAGAGAAATCAAACCATCATGGCATAACTGTAGACAGTATGGGTCTAACAAAATGGCTGCTCTCATCTCTGATTCTATTGCTGTAGCTAAGATGTCTAAGGAGCAGGTCTTGTACAAGAGCCAAGTCATGAATGCACTGGAATATGGTTCAATGGTTGCCTTAATTAACCATGCCAGAATCCACAAAAGATACAATTACAATTTTATTGGCTGATTTCGCTGGGACATTGAGTTTTCTACCAACTTGCTCATGCATACGATGTGGCAAAATCGTCGACTAGAACATGCAACAACTGAGAAAATTCCCAATGGGAGAAAGAGTTAGGGGACTGTGTTCATTTTTGCTTTCTAAAGTTACAGAAGACATTTTAATTTATAAGAAGAATTAGAGTGCCCTTTCCAAATATTTCCTGCTGTAATCAAAAGCAATTTGTTATGGTCTTTATCTATAGGCAGCGGATATGCATGAAGCAGTTCTGAAGGGGCAAAATTAAACTCACGTGGAATGAGGGCAGGATGTGGGCAATGTGGTTAATCATGTTGGAACCTGTGCATATAGCAATGTCTAGTGGTTGATCCTTTAGCACTCCCACCATGAATAGGGGATGTTTTTCCCACTTGCTGAGATGGTGCCTCAGATAATCCAACACTCTGATGAATGGGTCTCATAGGCCAAGTTTTAGTCACCAATTAGGATAGAAAGGTAATCAGCAGGGATCTCATCAACTGACAAGATGGCTTGCGGCTTACTGAGAAGCAGGCTCTCATCTTAAGATAAGACTTCTCAAGTGGAGTGGGAACCTCTCAATATTCTAATTAAAAGAAACTCAAAACCTTTCGGGGTCAGTGATGAAAGGTCACTGACTAATTTTTTGGACCACCAATCCATATGGATGAAGAACTGATTCTGAGTGAGATAGCATCTGTTTTTGTAATCCGAGATAAAGCATTATGGAAACAAAGGACTTCACGTCTGGCTACAAACAGGTCTCCCTCCTAAATGGCTCTGGGGATTGACATCTGGGTATATTTTCTGGACTCGGGTGACCAAAGGTACTGATTAAGAGAGATGCAATCTTAAAAAGGCCAAGGGTAAGATCACAGTGAGATTGTGTTGTGAAGGATGTTGACCCTTCCTTTGTAAGGCAACTGTATATTTTAGAGAGTCACCGATTTTCAGTGAAGGGTGTCTCCCATTCCACTGTAAAGAGTGAAGACATTCTGAATCCGCACAGAAAACATGACAGTAGGTTACTGGATTCAGGATACCAGAGGAGTCTGTAAGTCATCCTTTGTTCCACTGTTTTGCAAATACAGCTTCCTCATAATATAATTCAAATGGCTGGCCTGGTCCTGTTTGGGTGTGGAAACTTGAATCATTATTGCTTCTTGCCACAATGCTAGAATATCAACACCTTTTCACATTTTATGAAAATGTTTTGTAATGAGATCTGTATCAAGAAAGCCTCTCAAAAGTTTATCAGATCATGGACATCATCTGGTGGTGCTGATGTATCATGGACTTGATCAAGAGAGTCCTGTAGTTGTCTGAGAGTGCAAGGTTTATCACGGACATCATCCAGTGGTGCTGATGTGTCATGGACTTGAACAAGAGCGTCCTGTAGTTCTCTGAGAGTGTAAGGCTTATAATGGATATCATCTGGTAGTGCTGAAGTATCACAGACTTGATCAAGAGATTCTTGTAGTTCTCTGAGAGTGTATGGTTTTTTGTAACCTATTGCATCAGATGATTTAATGTTTAATGGAAACTTTTCTTTGATATTTGATATGGTGTAAGTTTACCTGCCTGTGTGCCAACACCTGTATATAGTGACAGCAAAATAATGGCATGCACAGTTCAAATTTGTAGTTAACTTTTTCTTGAGGGATTACAGAAAAATTTCAGGAATAATTGCAGGTATGATCAAAGGCAAATCAATTAGCTGACAGAATTCGTAAGTTCTGAATTGAAAGTAAAGTATTACATATCTTAAAGCAGGTAATAAGAATAGCACTGATAAACTTTCTGTATAATGAAGTCAGACACTGAAGTGAAAACTATTCATCTATAATGAAGGTAGAGAGAAAAACCGACTGAAACACAGCTAATCCAGTACACTTCATTGGGGTGAGAAAACCGCAAATAATAAAAAGGCACAAGTGAATTTAATATTTGCAAAGTCTTGAGAAAGATCATGCTTCCGATCACAAGTGGAAGTAGTAACTGATTGGGATTCATTGTCAATCCTATCCAAGGGAAGACCACTCTAGTACCACTTGCAATTTAGGAAGCAGACAACTTTTAAGTATTTATATTGCCAAATGAAGCCAAAACATGTGGCAAATATAGGGTTTTATTTACATTGGGAGGGCTGAATGTGTGAGGTGGTGGATGTATTCCTAATGTATGAAGATTGGGTAACAAATCTGAGGAAACATAAGTGACTCTTATGCAAAAATTAGGTCCCAGTGATGCAATTTTGGTATGACTGAGATGCAAAAATTAGGTCCCAGTGATGCAATTTTGGTATGACTGTGCGACTCTCATTGATATGCATCCTATAAAAATGTTCAAATACTTTAAGTGTTTACTATACAAATTTTCATATGGCTTTTGTGTAGTTCAAAGGCATGAGACATGGATAGCTGAAAATACAAAAGACAGGCAAGCATACAAATTAGATCACAATGGTCTATTTTACAAGTGATGTGTCACTCTCACTGAGATGCATGTGCATACCAATATCAGAGATACTAACCCATTTGGAATGGATGGATAATACAAATAAGCAAACTTCTACACAATCATACTGCATCTTCCTAGGAGCTTATGCAATCAAGGTCTGGTGAGAATAATTATGGCATATGCAGGAATCCAATTCCAGAACCTTGAAAATATTCAACATTTTGGGCCAAAACAAAAACCATAAACATCAGATTTCACAATGACCTCTAATGTTCTTTTCTCTTTACCTCTGCTGCCCTGCCATTTTGCACCTATTTACAGTCTAATCGACTAGTTTCCTATCATGTACATATAATACCTTTGTTACACTGAGGAACTATATTTTATGTATCAGTCTATGTTATTTCTGCAAAAGTAATTTTCCAAACCTTTGTACACATATAAAACTCCTCTGACATTCCAAAAAATTTTTGAAAACAATTCAAAATATGGAACTTTCACTAAAAATGTGTAATTAACCTGCAAAATTCATAATGTTCTATCTCTCTGTAATTGTTTTGGGTGCAGGTGAAATAGCATCCAAGATGTTATGGGCACAAATGGCAAAACAAATAAAAGTCATTCAAGCATGAAAATCAAGTCACAGGGATGTAGTTTCAGTATGGGAGAATTACTCCTGGTGAGATATATTTAAATACCAGTTTTAAACTGTAGGTGCAATAGCATCCAATATATTGAAGGCATAATGAATGAACTGCTAAATACACAAAACTCACTAAAATGTGAAAATTAGATCAAAGCGACTTAGCTTTGGTACGGTTGAGTTACTCTTGTTGAGATGCATCCACGTACCAATTTTCAAGAGGCTAGGTCAAACAGTGTCAAAAATAATGAGTATGCAATGAAAGAATGGCTTAAAATGCAAAAGGCACTCAAGCACAAAAAAGATCACACTTACCTGTTTTCTTATAGCTGAATAACTCATACTGAGATTCATCCACATATATGTACCAATTTTCATGAGTTTATGTGAAATAGGATCTACGACTTTGTGCATATAATAAGCAAATGATCTAAAAATAAACAACTCAATCACTAAAATTAGGTCACATAGGCATAGATTTGATGTGACCAAGTTACTCTTTTTGAGATGTGACTTCATTCAAAATTTTATACGCGAAGGTGAAATAGGTTCCAAGATACTGTGACTGTAATTTACACATGAATTCACAGATGACTGCAAATGAATAAGCCTAACCGAATGAATGGGTGAAACATCACATTCTCTTTCAACTTTGTT
Source organism: Sinohyriopsis cumingii (assembly GCA_028554795.2). Taxonomy (NCBI): domain Eukaryota; kingdom Metazoa; phylum Mollusca; class Bivalvia; order Unionida; family Unionidae; genus Sinohyriopsis; species Sinohyriopsis cumingii. The sequence continues at coordinate 37,507,023 of CM068829.1, forward strand.
GACAAGGGGACAAAACGAGCACCAGAATAATCACAAAGATGGGTAACCATGAAAAATGTTAATACAAAAAAAATCAAAGATTTTTTTGTTCTTATATGATTTTACTGCTGTGCTACAGGATTATCAACATTAGTTGGGCTTTTGTCCAAGGCCTGGGAAGATGATTTATCCCATTTAACAGATGCCTCTTTATTTAAGATCCATTTCTGGCTGAATCATAATTATCAATTCAATAATAAGAAAGACAGCTTCATAAGTCAAAGCAAAGACCCCAATATTACAAACTTCTCACACCCAAACTCGATCTCACTCAAAATTCAGTTGTATGATTGACTGATATAAAAATGACTGCCCAATCAGAATCTTGGTTAGACTCGTATCACGAGTGGGTGAGTTTGTCGTTATCTGTTGATACAAAGTGTAGCACAAAGGATAAAAATCTTAAACTCCATTAACATATTCCAAAAAATAACCATCCCAAGATGAAAATTTTGTATGACTTGGACCTTTGTTCTTTTTCAAGACCAGTCTCACCCAGTCATTCTTCATTTGACAATATATCATTGCAATAAGTAGGCATGGACCAGTCTCACCCAGTCATTCTTCATTTGACAATATATCATTGCAATAAGTAGACAATAACCATGAAATATAACTTAAAATTATTGCACAATGGAAAATAAACCAAACATTTTATTATAACTCTTCCATTTAAACAAACATGATATCTAGGAAGGCAGCTTTTAAAAATATATACCATGGTACCTGGATTACTCCAAGAACTGATATAAAAAATGGCAAAATAAATTGCAGCTTCGGTGACTACTCCATGCTGAAAGTGTCTTCCCTGTGTTTTCCAGGAAAAGCCCATATGAACAGACAAATGGACAAATATAGATTTCAGCTCTCATTTCTGACAGCTTAAACCAAGATACAAAGCACCGAATGCAATTTTCTGTAAGTGAATCTAATCGGCATTCTTCACTTACATGGTATAAGTCTGTGGGAAGTTGAAATGCATTGGTTGTGACAAATACTATTAATAACTCACTCAGCCAAACTTCATATTGTGTGAAATTTTAGTAATGAAGGGGGAATTTTTTAAAATTTCTTTAAATTACAACAAAACCTATCTTACTAAACACTTTATATAAAGGATACCTCTCCAAAAAGGACAAAATATGTCGTCCAGTGAGTGTTCTTTATATAGGTGTCATAGTATTTAATAAATTCCTCCTGACTACTGCATAGTAACTGTGAATATCCACTGCGAACTATGCTATCTGGAATACAGTAAAACTCGCTATCAATATAAAAGAACACATAGCTTGCAATACACTGATTCTAATTGGGAACATATACATATGCAAATCAACTAAAACAGAGCAAAGAAAAAAGCATCTCTTCAGCTAAAGAAATATAGATATCTATTACAAACCTGGTGTAATGCAGGTCCCAGAACAGGCACAAGGAATCCATTGTATATGTAGCTGATCAGCTGTTCTCTAACCAGAGGGTGGGCTATCTATAAAGAGGACATACAGAATATGGGTTTGACAGAGGCATGCAGAAATGAAGACTAGGGGGAGATGCATGATGGGTATTAAAACTACCACTAATAATACACACTATTCACCTACTCATAGACAAAATGGTAACAAAGGACCACATTGCAAGAGTATTGACAAAAGTGTAAATTTTATTGGACAGTACATATTCAAACAGACATAGCAATTTTTAAAAAAATCTGCATATGAGTTAATCAGTGTCAAAGAAGATATAAAGGTAATGATTAATTATTACATTCTTAGATACATTTCCTCTGTTATAGTGTTGTAGTGTAAATTCCCTGCTTAAATTTCTAACTAATATGTATTGGGGGCTGGGGAGTCTGTCTGCACCTCTTGGGGTTTGCCAGTGTGGTTTTGTGAGAAAGCTTGTGACTAGCTTCCCGTGGGTCGGTGGTTCTTCCCAGGGTTCTCCCAGGTTCTTCCTCCACCAAATACGGTCTTAAAATTTACATTCTAAAAAAAAATTCTCTTTAGACACAAAGCTAGAGTTCAGCATTTGCATGTCATTGAAAAACATATCAACAAAAAAAATCTCCCATTAATAGAAAACTGATGACTATTAACAATTTCTTTCCATCCAAATCAATAATGGGCTAATAATAACTAGTTAACTTGTTGAACAAAGATGCTTTCACATAAAAGTGATTTTTACGATTCACCATTTGATGCATGTACAAGTATGGTGACCCTTTCATCAGATGCCAAAACTTACCGGATTATTTTTTTTCTCTTCATGATAACTTGTATTTATACAAATGTATGTCGTTTCTTGAAAATTTCATTACCATTATACACTATTTCTGACAGTAATCATACAAGTCATCGACATGGACAAGTAAGTATTGGGATATGTTTCTCAATTATCAGGGTCTAAAATTCCAGTCTCCTCTGAAACATAAGCAGTCTTTGCTGTATATATAAAATCATATGGGTTAGGGAGTTATAATTCATCCCTTATTAAAAATCATGGGGAGCCATGGTGGCTCGGTGGTTCATGTGCCAGACTTGCAGTTTCAAATCCTACCATCAGATCACCCCAGGTTGACTAATGTGGCATGTTCTTGGGATAAGCACTTTACTCCAACTGAGCAGGCACTAAACAACATTCTTGTGTTGTTGTGGCCAAAAAAGAGCATGAACCCAATAAATGATATAGATCCAGGGTCCAGAGTTAGGGCTCTTCATGCAAGAACCCTTACATCCTCCTGACTAGGCACTTAGAAAGTTGTGAATAGTGGCATTCATCTGCAGCAGACACATTGGCTAATCAACACAGCTATTAAGTCTCCTGTAAATGCAGTCAATTCCTTGATAGAAATCAAGGTACATGTACTGTATATCTTGGGACAAGATTAAATAAATGATTTTTTTTTACTGTCCCATAACCTACAGTTAATCTTTTATAGAACCAGACCATAAATCACAAAACATATGGAAATGAGACAGGCTGTGTTGAATTTGCCCTCCCTCCAATTTTATATAAAAAAGTAAGTAAATAGAATGCTTATTTGATAACAGACCATAGTTGTCTTAATCACTGATGTTAAGATATATAAAAAAAATCATATATGACCATCCTCAGAGGGTTCAATAAGTTATCAAACTTAAAATTGGATCCAATAAAATCACAAACAATGGAGAAAAAGAGGGAGAGAGAAAAACAAAAAACAATGCTTGCTTCAAGGCAATTATTGCATGACAGTGTATGGTGCAAATTAACCAAGAGTGTATTTTATCCAGGTTAACAGTATAACAAAATATTTGAAAATAAAAATTATTATTATAAAATACATTCACTGTGAGCGTGAAATGTCAATGTTTTTTATAACACTGGATAGAAAAACTATTCTTAAAGACAACAAATGCTGTATATGTTGTTATATCCTGCAGAAATCAACACCTGTTTGTATCAATGATGATAACAACACCTGTTTGTATCAATGATGATAACAAGGTGGCAAACAATTGAAGCTTGGTTGGTAAATAAACACATCTAGTAGAGAGAAATTAAACCAATGGTTTCAACTCAGGTTATCAAATACAAAGGATATTCTATTTACAATGCAAGCCAACCCCCAGAAACTAACTTCGGAATACTTTAAATATGCCAATCTTTTATATTCCAAGTAGGCTGACATAGCAAAGTCATCCTTGGTTTCTTTATATTGGTATTCAAAGACATTTAGAAAATAAAATGAAACAATGGAAAAGTTGGGGCACTGTAAGTGACATTTTGAGAACACATTCCGTGAAATCTACTGAAGTGTATACCACAAATAAATATATTTTAACTGTGAGGATTGGTCACAGCAATTTCAAATAAGCTGTTAACTGAAAATTGGACAACTTGGCACTTAACAAGTATCAAATGCAGGGTTAAATCAAAGGGTTGGGAAAATAAAGTGAATACTGCCATTACAAGTTAAGGACTTTGCACTGGCAGAAAACTAAGGAAATATTACATGGGAATTAGATCTGGTTTTAAACAAAGGCAAATATAAATCAAATCAGAATCTGTATTTCATCAAGCACAGACTACAGCAGAACACAAAATATAATACAAGCACAAGTTGTTTGGTGTTGCACAAAAATGGAAGCGATATACTTGCTAGTAAACACCTGAGGGTAAACAACCTTGATGGACACTTTACTCTGCAGTAATATTTAATTGATTATTTTCAAACATTTTAAATGTAATTGTATTGTGTAATGAATACTGTAATGAAACAGACCTATATGCATTTCTTGGTGGGAATTGTGGCATGAAAATGTAAAAATATTTGAATTTTTAGTATTTTGTATATACTGTAAACATCTAGAGTTTCCAATATTGCACCTGGATTTATAAAAGTTTGGTCTTCACATTTTTTGTAATTAAAAAGAAGGGTATAAGCAACACTAACAGTTTCTTTTTAAATTATTTTTGAATAAAATGTCAATTATTTTAATAAAATTTAAGTGTGAGTGCAAGTTTCAAATGATCTCTTTAAAATCCAACAACCGATACCCTTTACCAGCGAAACATTAATATGAAATTTGAAAAGATGTCCCAAGACATATGACAAAGAAAGATTAGTCCCAGAACATACAGAGCACAAAAATATTACTTCTGAAATTATTTTTTTAAGGAATACCAAGACATATAGTGTCACAATATATATAAAACCTATGGTCTATAGAAGTTATAATGAAAAGTCACAAATATACATCCAACAAAGCTAAAAGTCCTTTAGATGCATCCTTCAAAAAGATGCAAAAGATTATGGCAATTTTACATGGAGAGAGAATATTATAATACAGGTTAGAGGATTCTAATTTGTCCTCTAGGTACTGAGTTTGTGTCCATGAGATACAGCACCTATTGCCTTGCATGCACACTCCAACCACCACAACCTCTAGAATAAGCACATTCCAAAAAAGGATGAAACTTAATCATCAATACCAAAACTTTTGCATAGCAAAAACATTCAAAAGGCAACTCAGTAATTTTCTTCTAAATACATAATCACTCCAGATTTCTCTGACAGATTAAGGTACACAGAAGCGAAATCATAAATATGTTCCCAATAGAATGGTTAGTACTATTCTACTGGATCTTGCAAGATAAAATAAAGTGAATTTTGCATGAAGAAATAATTTTACCATACAGGTTAGAGTTATAATCCATTCCCTGATGGGCATCAAAACAGGGTCTGTGCATAACAGCACCCAATACAAACCCTACATCCTCTCAACAAAGAATACACTCCTAAAAACGGGTGGAACTTAAGTCATTTATTAGACACAATCACAAGGTGACCCAGTCTTTCACCCTCCTCTATGAACACAGTCACTTCAGATTTTTCTGACAGAAATCAAAGTAGAAGTATATAGAACCTATTATATATGTTTCTATGGTATAACTATAATGCATGTACAGTACAGCCAAGTCAGTGCAGGTATGGGTATGTCAGGACATGAGAAGTTAGAAAAACATGCGAAATGGGAGATTATGCATGTTCAGATGGATAAAAGAAAGACTTGAAAATAGTAAACCTATGTCCATGTAGCTGTTGTATAATGAACTCTGGACATTAAGCTATCATGAAACGTTCAAGAATAATTGAAAAACAATCTACATTATGTACAGATTATCCACCTGATAAATAAAATTCTGTCCAAAAAAAAATACTAGAATTGTTATAGTTTTCTGTAGGCTCTGCAAAAAAAAGTTCTTAAGTTAAAATCAATTTTTAACAATTAATTTGAAAGGCATATCAAAAGGACTTAAATTTGTTCATAAAATATGAATGCCTGGCTGCTTCCTCTTTAACCAAACATAACCAATATTAGGTAAGTGTGAAATATAGGTTATACTAACCTACTTTAATTGGAAAGGCATTACCCTGAAAGTTGACCTAATGACAACAGTGTGTGAGAAACTTATTTAAATGAAAAACTTAACCATAGTGTTACAGACAGAAGAATACGTATATGCATGGCACGGCCTAACCACTGAGAAAAAATTTAAAAAGAAAAATGGTACTGTCGCATGCATAACTACTTGCAGCATACATATTTCTACTGTATATCACCAAGAAACTCAGCTGACAGTGATGCAAAACCTCCATCATACATTTCAGTAAATTTGAAAAATTTATGTGTGAATATGCAAGTATCCATGATTAACTTGACCTGAAAATATAAGGCTTACACATTTTATTTCAGACTCATTACTTTTTAATTTAATATTATAAGTTACTTCATAATGAATCACCAATTTTTAAAATACTTCCTGATAAGCTAAGTTACTACCTGTACTACAGCATTGCAAAATTCTAGAGTGTTTAGAAACATCATCATATCTGGCATCTCCGCAATATCTTCATCTGCTATCCCACGCCAGTCCTCAAATGAGATGTCAATTTTCCTTGGAAGGTCTGAATATAAACCACTTAGGCCTGTTGCTAATACCTGTAAATAATTAAAAAAACAGATGGCATTGTAGAAACGAATGAATATAGAAAGCAATGTTTTTATCTATACATGAATATTTAACATTACATGCAAAATCAATGCCCTGAAAGCCTTGTCTCTTATAAATTCACATATCCACATATGCCCCAAAAACATATCTTGAAAGTCTTGTCTTTGATGAAGTCATATGCCCACATATGCAAACATGCGCTGAAAGCCTCATCTCTGATAAATTCACATTCCTACTTGTACAAAATCAATGCCCTGAAAGATGTGTCTCTGATAATTCACATCCCCACATATGCCAAACAAGTACCCTGAAACTTCTGTCTCTGATAACTTCATATCCCAAAATCAATGACCTGAAAGCTTTGTCTCTGATAAATTTACCTACACACATATGCCCCAAAAATACCCTGAAATTCGTGTCTCTAATAAATTCATATGCCCACACGTGCAAAAAATGCTCTAAAAGCCTTGTCTCTCATAGATTCACATGCCTACTTGTACAAAACCAATGCCCTTAAAGCATTGTTGCTGATAAATTCACATGCCTACTTGTACAAAATCAATGCCCTGAAAGCCTTGACTCAGATAAATTCACATGCTTACTTGAACAAAATCAATGCACTGAAAGCCTTATCTCAGATAAATTCACATGCCCAAAAATTACCCTGAAAGTCTTGTCTCTGATAAATTCATATGTCTACGTGTGCAAAATCAATGCTCTGAAAGCTTTGTCCCTGATAATTTACATGCCAAATGTTACAAAATCAATGCCCTGAATGAATTGTCTCTGATAAATTCACATGCCCACCTCAAAGTTTTGCAAAAATATTTGCAGATGTGATCAAATATGCAGGTATCATGGATATATTTGACCACTAACATACACATGTAAACATGCAAGCTGAATACAGACCAGATAAATAAAAACATTTCGGGTGTGATTATTATTGTAACATAATTACCTCTCTACAAATATTATAAACATTAAATACTATAGTATTGCTTGTCTATTATGCCAGTCATCAGTAAACAGTGTAGACCGAAATTTGCTGCTGCATGACTGTGTGTGTTTCTGTAATATGCCTGCCTACGTATCCAGCAATATAATCTCTGCAACCATCCATCTATTTATCAAAAACTCTTTATACTTACAGGACAGAAGTCTGTATTATTAGCGATGTATTGTCCCATGTAGGAATACTTGGATGACAAAGCCATAATGAGAAGTAAAGCATCACGGGCCTGCTGGCCTACTGACCCTTCATGATGTATGTATGATATTAACAGAGAAAATATTACAAACTTGGTTGAACCATGATCGGCGCTCATGTTAAAAAAACTTTCTAAAACAAGTGGCTCTTTTGATATGCAAATGCATATTTGATGTAAGATTAAAACAAGATGATTCTCCACTTCTTTTGACACAAGACTGTCTGCACAAAATGCAAGCAAGTTCAATAATGGACGTATCACAGATTTGTGGATCAGAAGGATTTGATGTGAGTGGTTGATGAGATGCTCAAACATTCTCAGTTGTTCTAATATTAGTTTCTCTCTATAATCTGTATTGAGATGACACCATCCAAAGAATTTTTCCAATATTTCATTCTCAATGAGGAAGTGCAAAATAGGTCCTGGCGTCCCATGCTCTGCTTCTTCTGCAGCAAGTAGTGTTACCATCTGTTCAAAATTCTTAATGACGGCCTCCACCTCATCTGGTGAGCACTGTGGGTTGGTCACGACATGCTTACTGTCAATGACATGAATGGCTTGACTCCAGTGGTTCTGAAACACCTCCAAGCAGGTCTGAGGATCTGTGTCGCGTCGACATCGCCCATCAAAATTTTCATTGCTACTTGGGTTGACTATATCTGATGATTTCTGTGATGTCTTGGAGCCAGTCCGACCCTTCTTAAACCAGCTCATATTGTCTGAATGTTGATATATAAAATGTCAAGACTTCTATTTTTTATTATAAAAATCTCTTGATAATTTTGTACTTGGCAAAATGCCACATCTGTCAGTATGCCAGCTGGCCAGCATCATTTGCAGTCTTCAAGAAAAACAAAGAGTCTGTTTCTGATATCTGCAATAAAGAATAAAAAGAACTTTGGTGACTACTTTCTGGAGTTTTTACATAATCTTAATAGAAAAAGAAAAACTAGCATAACTACAATAGTTTGCCTTTGCAAATCAATGAACTTTCAAAGCATATACCAAAATGCCCTCTTCACCAACACTGCAGGTAAACTCACCTCCCCAGCATTGACACAGGTGTCATAATGTAAAATCCATCATATACTATATATGATGTTTTTCCATTTATTGCTACATACAAGTATATGGTCAAAAAATATTGGAAAAAGACACTGGTTGTCATTTTTTGCACATTTGCCTCTTGAGCCTATCTCAGAGAATATAAAAATACTGATCACCAGATTTTATGTAAATGAGGACGAAGTGCATTTGATATTGTTGATTGACATATGGGTGGTTGACATATCTCAACTCATGTTAGCATGTGAATGTAATTTCTCACATATATTAAAACTGGAAGGGAAAGAAAAGCTTACTACACTAATAATCTTGGTGTGATTGATCTTCATTCATAGACCATTGATAAATCAGATTAGATTAAATTAGATTAGATTAGATTAGACAGATGGATGGATGACCAGACAGACAGATAGAAATAATCATTTTCTCTGCTTAAAAATGAAAAGATATTTATACAATCAACATGCCCCCTGAATCTCTCATTGTAATTTGTATTATTTTATGAATTATGCATCTTCTACTCAGAAATTAAGTTTTCTTCTGTTTCAAACATTTTTCTGCAAGTGGAAGAACCCTGCATAACAGATGCCTCAATCACTACATTACTCAGCCATTTGTCAGGTCGGGCAATAACCTTAGAAGCAGATGTAGGAATACACCTTAATTTGATGTATTTGGTGACTGGCCTGTTGCAGAGTACATGTAGCAGCAGCAAAGGCCGAGATTGTTCTGATTATGACTGTGTCACCTTCCCTACCATATTGTTCCATGTGAATGAAAGAAGTACAGAATCCATTTCTCAATAGCAACAAATTACATCTGAGGTTTCTTTCTGAACTTGACGGAAAAGACAAAAGATGTTCTGATTTCTCAAACCTGTGATTCTAAATAGTCCATATCATAGTGTGTGTGTGTGTGTGATTTGGATTTTTAATGTAGCTTTAACAATTTTTCAGTCATATCGCTATGATGTCTGCAGTGTGGCAGTTTACAGTGATGTCCAGCACTGAGGCATCATGCCACAGACAAATAGCATGACGTCGCACCCAGACACATTATCCTGACAACCAGGCTGACCAGTCCTAACACTAACCTCTTAATGCTGAGCGCCAAGCGAGGCAGCTGTTAGTACCATTTTTATAAGTCTTTGGTATGTCTCAGCTGGGGTTTGAACCTTTGATCTCCATATCATGGGTTACTTCCTTGCATTAACTCTGGGTCAGTATGATGCTGTCTACTTTAATTTCTTTCAGTACTGCTGACTTCAGATATCATGAAAACAGATATTACAGGGTTTATCTAACACAAAATTTAAAACATTATCTGCAGCTGATGGCGCATCTATATCATGAAAGGTCCATGTGCCATGACGCTTTGTGTGAAGTTGGTAAAAGTCTGTTTAGCAATTTCTATCAGATAAAACTATACAATTTTTTTTAAACTTTTATGAAAGAGCATCATTTCTGCAAATCTGCAAGGCATTCAAGCTAGGAAACTTTCTGTCAAATTTAATAAAAGTCTGTTAAGGTGTGATCTGAAAGTTGTTGGAGATTTTTCCATCTTTAGTAACACCAGCTATATCTGATGGTGAATTGACATCATTCATAAAAAAACTGAAAGACATTATTATCAGAATGCTTTGGCTGAACTTCTGTCCATTTCTGTAAAGCAGTTTCTGAGAAGTCATTGTTAAACATTTTGCTATTTTTAGCAATGGCAGCCATAACGGATGGTGGATAAGCAACATCTGTATAAATCTGAAAGTCTTTTATGCCAGGATGTTTTTTTTGGTCAAATTTGATGTGAAGTCAAGGTTTTCCTACTAAGTAGCAATATATAAAGCTAGCTATACACTTTCTGACAGATTGGTCAAATTCTGTTCAGCAATTTTTGAGAAGCTGTTGTTTAAAGATATTTCTGTTTTAATAACACAGACCTACATGATAACAGATGGGCATCAAACTTAACAAATCTAATAGATCTTCATGCCAGAATATTCTCCTTCAAGTTTGGTAAAACTCTGTTTACACATTTTTAAGAAGAAGCTGTTTCAATATTTTCCAAAAAAAGAAACTACTTGGTGCCCACCAAATCATCATCCTTACTGACTGCCATTTAAATACACTGGCTGTGCAATGACCTAAAGGCAAAGCTGATGGCATATGCAGAATTGTCAGAGATTACAAGAGCAAAGGTATATCTCATAATTATTGTGAATTCTACACCTGAGTATGCAAAACTTGCGAAATTGCTGGAAATCATGTTAGTTGTAATCTCCTCTACAGTACAATGTAAAAAATGGATAAAATCTCAAGAACAATATTGTAAATGATTAATGGAACAACCATTTAAATTTTCAGGATGGGCTAGACATGTGACCAAAAAATATTTTTTTACCACTAAGGTGACTGCTGTGGTGGCTATATTGACTCTCAGATAGGCACAATTTTGACACAGAATCAAACAGATATGATAAAAAGTCATTAATGAAAATCCCAAGTGAACGTGACTTTCCTTACAGAATGGGAAGCATCAATAAGATTTTAAAGATGGCTCTGTGGTGGTCATATTTGGATATATTAAAGATCAGAATTTTCATTTATTCTGGTAAAACACCATGTTGATATGATCCTCAATAAGGAAAAGTAGCTGTAATAAGATTGTCAGGATGGCCACAATGTTCGCCATACTGTAGGTTAGACAGGCAAAATTTTCATTTAGGACCAAGCAGACATCCTAAGTTTATTACTGAAAACCCCATGTCAACATCACATCTAAACTGAGCTCAGGACCCTCCAGTGTTATAAGTGACTGGCCTGTAAGGTCTATCCAAAGAAATTCTTATCTATTTTACCTGAAAGAAATCCAGTGTACATGAATAAAATGCAGCATTTTTTATTTCAAAATTCTTGAAAGAAACTGCTAAATGAATTAATAATACTCAGCTCCAGGGATCGTCCTGGGCTTCGCCAATGTCGCAAATTGCGATTTTTTTTCCATAATGGCGACAAAAATATCCCATCTGGCAATTTTTTTGGCGACAGACTTTTTGGTTATTTAATTTGTACATACAATCATAGATTTGGACTGGATAAATTAAAAGGGAGAACGAAACGAAGCCACAAACTTGACTAAGCAATGCATTGGAATCTATCTGTTAAACAAACAATCCTTTGTTCGTATTGACAACCCCATCTTTATAGTGCATTGTTACATCATAATCTGCTTATGCTGACATCTGGGCTGAGTACTGTATGCTGTGATACAGTCCATCATGCTACCGAACTATACCTACAACTGACTGACTTCTGAAGACGCGAATAGAACAGATACAATTAATTGAATGGCTAATCCTTCTGTTTTTTTTTGTTTTTTTTACATATACCAATACAATAGTTTTGCTGAACCGTCATAGAAAACTGATAACCTTTGAAGTACCGACTACTGTGTATAAATACAAAAATAATTATTTATTTCTCAAAATACAGGAGTGAAAGAATCCCTAAATTGGGTGTAAATTTATGCTTATATATACGGTCCAATATTGCCAGGTGTTGACTCGTGAAAGTTTCATTCGTGGGAATGGAGATCCTATTTTGCTTGTTGAGAAAATTTATACAGCTTTCAGTGATCATTCTTGGGATTTAAAAAGTAATTACAAGCTTTGTGAAGCTAGCCATAAAGGGGGGGAGGGGGGCATTTAATTACGTAATGCATGCAATCGACGGTCGCATTATATGTCACTTATCTTACATTGCAATGTACGATCATAGGGTTTTATTATTATTAAAATGTCAACTAAAGTTGATAATGCATTGGTTAGTCAGGAGTTGGCTGGCTTTGTGGCTTATGCTAGGGTTCAAGTTCTCAAGAATGGTAAGGTGTATAGAGGAGTTAAAGACTTGATTCAGTTGGCAGTGAGATCCAGGGCAACGTACCCTTGCGCATCTGCAGCTGCTGAGAGACTACTGGTGTCACCTGTCAGCACTGTAGACTGTGAACGTGGATTCAGTAAGATGAACCTCATAAAAACTGACATCAGAAATAAACTCTGCATCTCATCTCTCGAGAATTTAATGAGAATCAGCATGTACAGATGTGAAAAATTAGACTGCATTCAACAAGTGGGCAGCCCTAAAATTTTGACGGACCTTCACGTAACACTTTGTAACATTTTGTTAATGCTTGTTGTAATTAAAGTATTAACTAACTCATCTTTTGTAATTTTCATTGCCTGTTACATTAATAGATTAAATTAACACTTGGAAAAATGTACACTGCTTGTTCTGGCGACACTTTTTGAAAATTGGCGACAAAATATTGAGGTTGGCGATTTTTTGGCGACAGCTTTTTAAAAGCCAGGACCATCCCTGAGCTCCCTCTATTTCTATGTCTCTCAATCAAATAAAGAGCATCTGTTTATAAAACTGTATTCATGGGATTTTTTTTAAAAAAATCCATTATGCAGTGTGTAAATAGCACCTTTGATTTGGGTTTGACAACCCCACTCCACCCCCTAAAAATTCCTGTGGAAGTCCATCAATCGTAAATAAAGCAAAGCACAAGACCGATGAACAGTACTACTTCTCTTTGCCATTAGTGTTCACTTGTCCTGCATGAATAGGATGTGATGTGCATTGCTTATAGTAATTGGTAATTAATCAATGTTTATATATGACTGTTTGAAACTTTAGCCCAGCTCAAGGAACTGAATAATTATGTTCTGTTATAAAACATTTAGTTCTGAGTGTTGGTAGCTGCTGATTCTATTACCAGTAATACAGAGCATGTGTAATTATGGCATATTCCCAGTACTATCATAGAAGCTTTAGTGATTGATATATAAAAAGGCCAATGCCTTTATCACTAAAATTCTGTTTTAAACTTTGATAAAAATACTTGAGATTTTAGCTGAGTTCAGAAAACAAAACTATTATGATGAAATACATTGAATAAATATTGACCTGGAGGCAAACAGTCAACAATCCCTTGAGCAATGGTGTATGCCATAATTATTCGTTATTCCACATCTAAATATGAAACAATTATGAAAATATCATAAACTGCAAGCAGAGTATGAAGGATTTAGTCTCATGAACAATATCACAAACATAAGGAACCTACATATCAATTATTGGGAGTAGGTGGATGTATCCAAATAGCAATTGTTGGGCAAGTAAATTTTAAGTATGTGTGATTGATTTTGTGCTAAAACAAGATCTTTAAGATGTACACTAAAGTGAACAAATAAAGATAGAGTTTAAAAATATAATCCACTTTTCAGTACCGTTTGTTTTTAAAGAGGCGTGATTCCTACAGCTGAACACCCAAGATTGGTACCTGTTGTATGAATGATATTAACCTTCTATCAGGAGAAAGTTAAATGATCTATGCTGGGAATATAAAAAAGCACAAAACAAACATGGCTATTCTCCTCTACATATACAGCATAACATTTTATAAAATGCACACACACTTTTCATACTTTTGATCATATGAAACAAATGTGTGTCTCAAATGCACAATTTATTCTGTAATAAATTAAGGTATACTGAAACTTATGTGGAAAATGTGTGTCTCCTACTCAGTCCAGATAAATGATGCATTACTGTAATGAATTTTACTTAATGAGCCAAAGTGGCTCAGCAGTTAGCATAATGGTCTCAATTTTGGGGGGTTTCGAGTCCTGCTTGACAAGTCTGTGTTTTGTTCCATGGTTTCTCTGGGTGGGGCCCATTACTCTGAGTGCTTATATAACTTCTCACGATATTAATATGTCATTCAACACTAAATAATCAACCAATATGAAGAGCTTTTCAATACTGGAGGTGTGGCTCCACAAAAAGAACAAAAATAGAATCCACATCTGGGATAATTTATATACAGTACATACTGTGTTTTACATCTCAAACCAATTTACTATGATATACTAAAAATAGAATTATCCGATAATATGAAGTATGAATCTGCTCTTAATCTAAGATCCAAGCTGTCAGAAATTATCAGCTCCAGGTGTTTCGTATATAGTCTATCCACATAATCCACTCCTACATTACCGTTAAAGATATGAAAAGCAGCAAAAATATTTCGATAACTAACCTACATTTACTTGAATATCACTGAAATTGTACGTACTTGAGCCATAAATTTCATAGTAGTCATCTATCGATAACCAGATTATCTGTATTTAAAGGAAGTTGGGAGTATTTATAATCAGTAGGTACCTTTACGTCCAAAGGTCAAGGTTTATCATCCGTGCCATGTAAGCGCGTTCATTTGAATTTTCGGTAGTTCATGAGCGTCTGATCGATAGGAAAAAGGTCAAAATTAAGGTGAACTAAATGTAGTGCCTGCTGAGTACATTGTATAAAATGTTGCATTTCATGCAAAATTATATAGCAGGATGTAATTTATATCCCATTATGTCTTAAAATTCGTGGCTATCATTTTCAGAGAGTGGATTTATACAAAATATTAGTGTGACAAATAGAACTATATTTTTGTTACTTATACGCTTAATATTTGAGAATCCAACATGGCGATTGATGTGATAAAGTGGAAATAGGTGAAACTATAGCACTGAAGAATGCGGCCTCATTGGCCCAATCCATACAAAAGTATGGATAACATTCTCTCTTCTCCTGATTCATTTTATGTAACTGCATCTCATCTATGATTTATAATGAATTATAGTTATGCAATCAAATATTTACTGTCGAATGCAGTAGTACGGTCGTAATGGATTGTTTTTAGATGCAAGGATAAAATCGGTAGATTGGGATATGCTTGTAATGTAAGGTTTTTTTAAAAAAAAGTACTAATAGAGAATTGGAGTGAAATTGCATGAAATCGACTTTTTTATTGTTCCAATCCTTGAAGTCGGTCCAGATTTAGGATTTGATTTACTTAACGTTTTTTGGCGTTTATATGTGAAATGGCACGTAATGCAGAATCACCTATTTCCGATAATGTAGGCTTGACGCATGCAGTGAAACAAACCACAAGTTGTATTATTTCAAAATGTTTTGTGTACGCTATCGTTACTTTATTTAAATAAATGTGAGACAGACATCAGAGTAAGTAAAGTCTGACTAATACATTACTAGTATTAATATTAACTAGTCCTACATGTTATTTATGTTGTGGGCGTCAAGGTCTTGAAGACTAACTAACGGCGATGTGTACAGTGTTTTGATGTCGATTAACATTGTTTTTAAAGTAAAATTTTCAGGAATATTTCCCACAACTGACAACTAAAATAACGACGCTTTTCTACAAAGTCATAATGTTTTAGCCAGACTTTACTCACTCTGATGTCTTTTCTCTAATAAATTCAAATTCTCACAAAAGATGGACCTTTTTCAAGTTTCGTTGGCCTACATTTCAGTTGGCTGGAAAGCCAGGAATGCCGAAATCGAGTTACGTTGAAATATTATTCTTTAACGAAATGAATACAAATATAATATGCCTATTGGAACTGTAAGCAATGGTTCATTTCGTTCAAGAAACATATCCCCAACATGAATCTACTTGAACTTTCTTTGACATACCTCGACTACTGTCACATTGCAACAAATTCAAATGTATGTTAACGGAACATGAAAATGCTCCATTCTTGACCAAATACCATCCATTTCTTAATAGTCAAGTGTGAGATCAGAATTCAAATTTTCTAGTGTCAAATGTATCTGCAGAAATCCATGTCTGATTTTAGAATGATGTCCAAATAGGAGATAAGATGATTTATTTGAAGACAAATATTTGTTCTTTTTTTTTTTTTAAGTCACATATTTTGTTTCAAAACATCTGTTTTGCATGGTTCTGTTGACCACCCCATAGCCCTCAACATTATATGCAGAGAATGCAACAAGAGCATATGATATTATTGACAAAAAATGATTCTTGTTGCACATACTTTTTAAATCTGTATTAATCATTGTATTGAATTAGCTAACATGGGCTTTCCAGTATCTTCAGGCTTGCTTTCTGTTATGTTGTTGATTTTGGGTACACCATTTTCCTATCCAAGTTAACCTGTCTCATATAAAGATGAGATAAAATAATCCAATATCGAAATATTCGTCTATTTCAATCAAAAGATAAGCCCACAGCCCAAACATATATCTAATGAATGAAATCTAATAAAAATGACAATCGGGCATCGTCATACAGCAGTTTTATGAAATTAAAATTTTAATGCATTGACTTACCTTTTAGATTAATAAAAGCCCTGTCTAGATATGTGATCGTTTTGAATCTTTCTCTGACGATTTAGGTCATTTCTTCAGGTGGTGTAACTTACCATCTGTTTCAAACTTTTTGGGGCCCCGAGTGGCCAAGTGGTCTAAAGCGCTTTCCATTACGGATCACTGCCATCTCACCTCTGTCTGCATGGGTTCGAGTCTCTGATTCGGCTAATGTGGGTATGTGAGAAAGATTGCCAGTAGCTTCTCGTGGGTCAGTGGTTCTTTCCGGGGTTTTCCCGGGTTCTTCCTCCACCATTAATACTGGCCACCATGTATGGCCTATCATGTGCTGAAAAATGGTGTTAAACCCTACAACAACAACAACAACATCAAACCTTTTTATGTGTTTATATAAATGATGTGTACAAATCGATTTTCTTTACATAATACTCATGCTTACAAGGGAATTTATGTTCAAGTAGTTATATTTTAACATTTCTTGCAATTTTATATTTTAAAGATAATAATGACATATATTGAAAAGTGGCTATAATACAAACAATGCATTGCTCTTTCTTCTTTGTCTCAAATTTAGCAAAAGTCAGTATACTATAAATTCACTGTTATTGTACAGTTTGTTCTTCACACATGCCCCTCCCCACGCACATGTATACACACACATACACACATGCATGCATAACCTTCTAGAATGATGCAGGTGGTGTCACATTCATTTTGTTTTCTCAATGGGATACCATATGATTTTCCATTATATCGTTCCATAACTGCATTACAGTATGTTAGAAAAAGGGTGTGTGGTGGGGGCAATTTATCTTTTCACTTTTAAATAACAACAGCTGAAATGACTTAATAAAAACAAACTGTGATGAATAAAAACAAACTATGATGTGAAATTCCAGCTTTCTTTTACCCTGTGAATTTTCAGACTTTTATGGACAGTCATGTGATGTGTCTTATGTGTAGCATCATTTAATCATTGACAGTCTCTGGACTGACACAATAAAATTAAACATGTTTTACAAGTGTCCTGTCATCTGTGTAACAGAATCTTTAGAATAAAAGATCTGAATAACTATGGGAAGAAACATCATAGTTCAAGGTACACCGACTACATTGAACCCAACTATGGATCATTTGGTAACAAGGTTACAATCTGAGAATAAATCCAGTTAGATCAAACTGTATTTTACATTTCAAACACTATGGAAACCTTTTCTTGTGAAGAATGCACATTTGATTAATGAACTGGAACTTGATACCATTTTGAGACATTACTTTATTTGCTTAGCTCAGGAACATATATGACTACATTACTCATCCTTTTGTTAACTTATTGGGTGACCTCATAATCCGACCCGAATTTAAAATATCAACATAATATATTAATAGACAACAATTCCACCATTAACTTTTAATAGCCTTGCAGTTTTATGATTAGCATTACAAAATTTAACTTTGTTTTTCCGCAGAATTCAAAAAACAAAGTAGTTGTAATTTTAATATAATAAAATTTCAGAAGAGTTATCTAGTCATTTCTTTGTTTATACCCCTCTTTAAACACATAACTTTAATGTTTGGCTTTTATGTTTTTAAAACCTTTTTAGCCTAATCCTGGCTATACGACATTTGTATCATTTGATACCTGGCTGCATCAGTTCAGCTTGCAACTTAATATAGTGGCTGCAATAATGGGTTCTGACAATAGGAATATGTCACATGACCAAAATTGCAGTGCTACCAGCTGCACTGCTGGCTTTGGGTATATAAACCTCTCACTGTCAAGACATGGTGATTATCCTTGAGTTAATAAAGACATCAAAACCAGTCAGGGACCATGGTTGACTAAACCACCCCTGCTGATGGGAGGGAATGCCTGGACATCCCTTTAGGGAACTTCCTGCAGCACATTTCAGGTTAACCATATATTCAAACATAATGTTTAAAGGGGGCGTTCACCAGTTATTATGTACTTTTGAGAGAGTGACGTATGTAAGGTGAAGTTGTTTGCATTTAAAACATGCACAATGGAGAGAATGGTGGCATACCTCTATGCTACATTTTTAATGTGGATGATATTTCTTTGGAAATTGTACATGATTTAAACACACTGCTAACTAAAATGAATGCTCCCTTGTGCTAAAAAAAATTCAGCCTGAATTAGTCTAAAGTACACTATCCATAGCAGCTATTAAAATAGGGAAAATGAATTTTGACAGACTAGAAAATACCAGCTTCTGAATGTGCAATGAATGAATTACCAAATATATAAAATGTTAAAAAAAGTTATCAGCTCTTTTTTATACAATTTACCACTGAAGTTCAGGAAGTGAAAATGACCAAGTGGAGCTAGCACTTTTTTGAAAGGTGCACATCTGGAGTAAGGCCAAGCTGTATACTCTATAACCGATATTACACCCATCAATCATATACCAAAATAAAGGGAATTAAAGGTTCTTTGAATTATACCTAAGATATACAATGTCTTTTTTAAATAACCAGTGAGGAAAGCCAGGGAAATTCTTTTTCTTTAAAATCCTAACCATATGCAAAATATGAAACTGCAGAGCGCAACAAAATGTTTATTGTGAAAAATTATAAATGTCCAAGGAAAATGTGACAAAGTTAAGGTGGCAGAACTGTTGAAGCAAGTAAAATTATCTCATCCTTAGCACTTCTTGTACATTATGTACTACATTTTTCCTTTTAAAATGTGTGTCCCACAAATCTGGAGGGTGAGGGACAAAGTGTCCACTGC
Source organism: Sinohyriopsis cumingii (assembly GCA_028554795.2). Classification (NCBI taxonomy): domain Eukaryota; kingdom Metazoa; phylum Mollusca; class Bivalvia; order Unionida; family Unionidae; genus Sinohyriopsis; species Sinohyriopsis cumingii. The sequence continues at coordinate 37,526,798 of CM068829.1, forward strand.
CTCTCAGATCCTATATGCAATGCTGCATCCAAAGTACATGAGAAACATGCTCAGTTGTTTCTATCAGTGTTGATAAACAATAGTATTCAATATTCATTTGGTGACTTGTCTGTAGGAATCTATATTGGTACACTAAGAAGGTTACTAAATCTTTCAAACAGCTGAGAAGTAACCATGAATACTCCATTTTAGTGATGAGTCTGGAGAGATAATTTGAAAATAAATTAATGTGAAATAGGCCACTTGTTTCTGCCGCTCGAGCCAAAATGCTAGTGATATATGGTTTTTGTGTCTTTGTGCAAAACTGTAGTATGTGGAATAGTAAAGAATATTAAATTCTTTCTAATGTCATATTTTGAGCTGTTAATTCATTTGTATGATCTCTGTCAAATAAGCGTCCATCTGCATTTTCATTCAATTTTCTTCACTGTTTACCTTTCAAAATGATGAGTTGATATTGGAGGATGTTTATTTGCACAGTGATCTCAGCAGAGCGATGAATGAAAATAAAAATGTGATTAACAGTTTTTTTATGCATGTCTGTGTGTTTTATTTTTCAGAAATAAATGGATGAACAAGTATTGAATGAGTTGTTGGAGTGCTCAGTTTGTCTTGAGCGCCTTAATCACACTAGCAAAGTTCTGCCATGTCAGCATACTTTCTGCAGAAGGTGTCTAGATGAAATTGTCAGCACAAAGCATGAGCTGCGATGTCCTGAGTGCAGGTATCAAGTCCAGGAAAACGTTGAAGATCTACCTACTAACATCTTGTTAGTGCGCCTACTGGAAGGACTAAAACAACACAATACAGCCATAGTGACAAATCACCGTTCACGCTCTCCAGGCAGGAAGAATGACAACTCTAGTGGAACAGGATCTCAGCCTGGCAGCAGACAAACAAGACAGGTTCTTATTAAAATTTGAACTTAAGTTTTAAAAATTTCAATGACTTTGTTTTTAAAAAAAACACTCTTGGCTTAGTTTGGGTATTTCTCTTTAATTCTGTATCATATTGCCAAATCTGGAAATGATGCCTCATTCAGATGTTGTTCCAGAAATGGAACTTCGATCAGATCTTTATCAACATGTCATTAAAAAAACATTGATTAATTTTGATATATTTTTTCATATGTAATTTCTGTACAGGTATACATACACATAGTGTACAGGTATACATATACATAGTATACAGGTATACATATAGTATGTCCTAATGACTGCTGTTGAATGTCAAATGCTTCAATAAAATTTGCTTAATTTAATAAATTTGTTATGTTGAAGAAAGCACTGTCTTTGTGATGTCAAAAGTTGTGGCAGTGTAAGGCAGTTGACTTTCTGTTTTTATTTTAAATAGTTCTTTAAAAGAAATGGCATTGAATTTACATGAAAAAACTTCAAACTTGTATTAGATCATTATATTGTCATTTTAGTTTAGTACTATCTCCGATTGGATATGTTCGAAACTAACAAAGATCACTTCATTTAAATATTTGTTCTTAAATTTTCATGTAGAGTCAAATTGGAAGCCAACCATGTGCTAGAGCACTGTTCAACTATGATGCAAAAGACAATGGGTTTGTATACATTTTATTTTGTTATATCTGCACTTTTGTGGATAACTCATCTACACTGGGGGAGAGTAATCATATTTGGTATGTTATTTAACATGGATGAGTAGATGACAAGGAAATTTCTATTCCTGGAGGCAGTCAAAGCTAACATTTTCATATGCATTTCTTATAACGGGAATTCCGTCTACATTATTTGAGGAAGGGTGATGATATTTGGTCTACATTATTTGAGGAAGGGTGATGATATTTGGTGCATGATGCTGTAGGATGATGAATAGATGACAGTGAAGGTTCCTGTATGCAGCCTTTAAGATTGGGGGGTTATGATGAGACAAAAATATTAAACTAGTGTATGTATCTTTGTATATCTCATTTATGCTTTCTACTGCATATTCCTCAACCAAAACCACCCCCACTGCACCCTCAATACTTATCTTGTAGTAGCTCAAATGTACTTTTATTTGGAAGGGTTTATCTTCCATATTTTGTTTACAGTTCTTTGTACTTAACATTGTTTTATCTTTTGTCTTGTAGTACTTGATGTTTACGTTTATTAGGAAGGATTTATCTTCCATAAGTTTTTTGTCGTTCTTATTAACATGCATTTAATTGGTATCATAAACCCATTATTGGGCAGATAAGACATACATACATAAACATACCCACCTACATATATATATATATATATATATATATATATATATATATATATATATATATATATATATATATATAGCCATTGTGCTGGATCCTTGGTTGAGTCATACCAAAGACTTATAAAAATGGTATATGAGCTGCTTCACTAGGCGCTCAGCATTAATAGGTTAGTGTTAGGACTGGTCGGCCTGGTGTCAGGATAATGTGAGTGAATGGGAATAATACTACATGTCTTTGGCATGATGCCCCAGTGTTAGACATCGCTAAAAACCACTACACTGCGGACATTGTAGCAAAACAAAAGTAGTTAAGTGTGGTCATGTAGGTTTTTGTGTTGTTGATTAAAATCTGACTGTCCTTTGGCTGAGTTGAGACAAATAGGAAGGCCCGAATAAAAAATGATTTTGGCAAAACCACTTGAGTAAGTATTTTTAAATGGCTTTGTTTAAGTGCTGTTGCATTGTTCAAGATGTTTCAAGTTAAAGTTTAATGAAAAATAATTCAGCTGTTTCTTGCTCATGCTTACACAAGTGTAATGAAACAGTGGTTAAACATACTAAGTGACACCTATGAACAACAAAAGTAATAAATAGAAACTGTAGAAATCAAGACACATTTTAGATGCTAATAACACAAACACTGTTGATCCACTGAGTAAAAAGGACAGAGCAGTTAGACTATGGCTGGCCTTAGGACCTGGGGAAAACATTGTTTGACATGAAAAAATTTTAAGAACCAAATAAACACACATATTCAGTGTAGCGATCACAACGTGTTGTGGCAAATAATAATACAAAAGGGGCAGTTTTGTGCTTATAGAATACGTGCCTATGGAATTTGAGTCGGGGCTTGTGATTTTTGTTAGTCACCAGCCCTGGGCCTATGTCTGTGTTTGTGTGTGTGTGTATGTGTATATATATATATATATATATATATATATATATATATATATATATATATATATATATATATATATATATATATATATGTACACACACACACACATGAGTAAAGATGTTCTGCAGTATGCTAATTTGTAAACAAGATTAATTGATTCTATAGTATTGAAAGAACTTACTACCCTCAGTATATCAGATTTTGATTTGACTTGAAATGCAATCTTGTATCATGAATGTGCTAACCTTGTTTCCACTATTGAGGCCAGATTTTGAATCCAGTTTGATCAGACTTGGAATATATGTTTATACAATTGAGATTTCAGATGGGTTTGATTCGTGAAGTAAAGCATATTAAGAAGGTGATTTTGTATCAGATAAGCAGAGCTTGTTACCGCAGTGGAAGCCATATTTCTATTCTGATTTTGATCTGACTTAGCATATATACTTATATCATCAAGATATTGTATAAGTTTGATATTTAGTGATATGCACACATATCAATGAGGTCATCTTGCATCTGACTGGCAGCTTCTTACCACTCTTTGTAGCCATATTTCTGATACAGTTTTGTTCCAACCTGAAATATTGGCTTCTATTTTGAAGATGTGTGATTAATTTGATAATGAGCAGGGTTCATGAATAATAATGAGGTTACATTGAATCTGATTGAGCTTGTCGCCACTCTAGAAGCCACAATTGTGGTCTGATTTTGGTCTAAGGTGGAATATATACTTATATTATCATTATCTTTGAATGTTTCAATAATGCATATTAATGAGGTGAGCTTTTATCTAATGGACTGGGTTCTTACCACTCCTGAATGGGCCCCGTATGGCCGAGTGCTCTAAAGTGCTCTCCGTTACGGATCACTGCCATCTCACCTCTGTCTGTGTGGGTTCGAGTCTCCGATTCGGCCAATGTGGTTATGTGAGAAAGCTTGCCAGTAGCTTCTCGTGGGTCGGTGGTTCTTTCTGGGGTTTTCTCGGGTTCTTCGTCCACCATTAATACTGGCCGCCATGTATAGCCTATCGTGTGCTGAAAAATGGCGTTAAACCCAACAACAATAACAACAACAACCACTCATGAAGTCATATGTGCAATTTGTTGGGTCTGTCATCATCATTTCTTACAACCAAGAAACTAGGCATATTAAATATGCCTTCATCTTGAGAGAAAATATATATATTTAGAGTAAAATAGGTAAAAATGAACATGATCTAAATGTTTTGTTCTAGTTTACATTGCATGTGTTTTTACACTACTTCAGATGCATTCTTTGTGAAATGGTCAGCAATTAAGTAATGTAAGCCAGGTGAGCAATATCAGGCCCAATTGGGCCTTTTGTTCTGTAAATGATGAGCCAAGGTTCCATTTTCGTTCAACCTAGAAAAATCTCATTATGGTGATGTTTGTTGTGATAGTGGTGGCTTGAAAAGACATCATATGCCCTTACATCATTTTTTTCTTTCTTTCGTTAGCATAGGTTTATTGTTTGTTTTCCCAGGGATCTCACGTTTAAAAAGGGTGATTCAATCTTGCTTCGGAAACAAATAGATGAAAACTGGTACCATGGGGAGCTTAATGGACAATATGGATTCTTCCCAGCCAGCTATGTACAGGTTGGTATTGGAGTAAATGAAGCTTTTTCTGTATAAATAAGTAAATAAATAGGCATTTACAGGTCATATTAAGGTATGTTCTTAATTGTACAGTTTGAATGCAGACTAGCTTTAAAGTAGAAAAATATTGATTGAAATTGTCATATCAGGAAGTGTATTTACTCATCCAACTGAAATGTAGATGTACATTTACATAGAAAAGTATCATATAGATGTTTTCTTGATCAAGCCAACCAATTCTGTAAATAGTTCCAGGCACCTTTAAGCAAAACTGGTCACAATGTTTTGGTATGCATATTCATACTGATGAAGCCTTGATTGATTTTGGTGGTATTTGCACAACAACTCTAGCAAAGATTGTTGGATTTGAGCCTAATTTCATATGTTGCTTTATATTCATGAGACCATGAAGGAGTTTGATATCCGTATCCATCAGTGTTATTTATACAAGTTATGCCCCCTGACTGCCTATATCCTCGTTACATTGGTTTATGAAAAATGAAGGATTTCAACAAGATTTATCATGCACCTTTATGTTGATGAGACCATTAAGGATGTATATTATTTTATCCGGTTATTTAGACAAGTTATGGCACCTGAACCCCCTTTTTATATCCTTTGGTTTTTTTCTTCAGCTTTTGGATCTTGAGTTGAGATTACACATTTTACAGTGATGCATTGGTTATGGGTTCTGCATGAAGCCCTGGTGTTCTTTTTTATATATTTGAAACTGAAGAATCCCAGACTGCCAATAAAATAAAGTTTCAACCACCAGAATGAGCTGATACAAATTGCATGCTGGTGTCTTAGCCTAGCATGATTGCATATTTATTACCACACTTTACTATGAGGAATATTGTGAAGCCCTCAGTCTGTCTTTCCATTCTTCTGTCTCACTGTCTGAGAAAATGTCTACAAACTTTGTACATTTGTTACCTTTGTGTTAACCATGTGTGATAGGGGACAAATTTTAGGGTCTCTTTTATTATTATGTCATTCTACTCAGTGGTCATGTTTCTCTCCTCCCCAATAGTCCATGGAATGGGGTTAGAAATCAAATATACAAATTATAATTACAGTGACATTTAGAATATTTTTTGACTAAACTACATACATAGAGTCATAATGGAAGGGCATATAATATATTTAATGGATTTTGGTTTACAACCCCGTAGTCATACTCATTCTGTGGAGGAGTGGTGAGAGGGGATGAGAAAGGATATATAATGAAGCTGGGTGAATTTGCTATAATGAGCTGTGGAAGTAGCTCTTGTTTTATATTTTCTTGAAAGCTTGTAAGTATGGCCCTTGAAAAGAACCCCTAACTCTTCTGTATTTAGGGTGACTTATTTTTGGAATGATTGCTCCATAGATAACTCGAGGACTATTGATGGGAAAGTACTTACTGTAATTTAAATAAAACCCCAGAAGTTACACACACAAAAGTTACAACAGAGTGAAATAAAGATATAGAACATGCTTTTATTGACATATTAATCCTTTAATGTATAAATCTGTGTATATGGCAAGGTTTCTGTAATGTATAAATCTGTGTATATGGCAAGGTTTCTTCACAAAAATGTAATGATGCAGAATTAACATATAATTGAGTCATGCTAAAAATATATTGGCTATTTTGTACAGACATGCAGTTTGTGACTGATGAGGAGAGTGCATCAATGAAAAGTATCAACTATTATTGGCCAGATGAAAGTCAAATATTTACAGAAATTGAATGGAAGACGGAGTATTTATATAAACAATACTGCTACAGCTACATATTTTCCTGACATAAGTCATGGTAAAATTCACTCTAGTCTTACAAAAGGGCCATAAAGAAATTGAAATTTTTGCCTTCAGGTTATTGTGCCATTGCCAGCCACACTACCACAATGTAAAGCCCTCTATGATTTTGAGATGAAAGATGAAAAAGAAAAGGATTGCCTCTGTTTTAAGAAGGTAACTTATTCTTGAAACTATTTTACATATTTCTGCTTTGTTCTTTGTTGTTTTTTTGTTCTGTTTAGGAGGGTTCCTGAGATTCGCATAAATTAGGTGAGAAAAGGAGGTGGGGGGTATATGCTGTTCCATCTGTATGTGCCACTAGGTTAGAGTTCAGGCAATCAGTGGCTGAATATGTCTGCAGATCGAGTCTACAGCCCCACAAGTAGTCATAATTAGTTGGTTTTCTTCTGTGTTCAAACACAAAGAAACAGCACCAGTGTGGTGACAAACAGCTTAGTTGAAAGGAGTAAAGAAGTTTCAGAGATATCTATCAAGGTGTTAAAAATATATGGAAATGGGAATGGATTGATCTGGAAATTGATGGCAAAATGCTCAGACTTTTTTTCTGAAAAATTATTGTTCCAGGAGAAGTATACTGCACCTTCTGTCAGTAGGATATGAATTAACACTTTTAATAGCATGGAAAAGTGACATTAGAGAGGTGTGCAAGTTTGAATATATTTATTTTTTGTACATTAGTTAAAAATTCAGTGTTTTTCACTTTCTCTTCATAATGAAGTTTTAAGGTTGGAATTGAAAGCAAATAAAAAGCAAAGTGTTGGAGGTTTGTTAAAACAAACGATAGTATTTATTTTTTGTACATTAGTTAAAAATTCAGTGTTTTTCACTTCCTCTTCATAATGAAGTTTTAAGGTTGGAATTGAAAGCAAATAAAAAGCAAAGTGTTGGAGGTTTGTTAAAACAAACGATAGTATCAAGAATGAAAATAGTGCCAGGAAAGCAGCATAGATGGTTTATATTTCTTGAAATAATTTGAAACACCATGGCACCCCAGTTATATGGGTACAATCCAATCAGACCCCCAGACTTCCCTTCCAGTTTTTAGGTTAGTTTAAAAACAATAATTGCCCAATGACTGCATCAGAATTGTCTTTAAATGATAATGACTGTGGTGGCATATGTCAGAATGTAGATTTTTTTGTATAAGGTTATGAAAGTTAAATATCTTTGATAACATAGTCTGCAGGTACAACTGAATTATGCCAAACCTTCGTTTTTGTTTTTAGCAACCGTGCTTTGTCAAAAGCATCAAGGATGTTATAATTGTTCTGTCTATCCATCCATGTTTTTCATTGAATTGTGCTTGCCTGTGATTTAAATGATTAAACTTAACAAAATAAAGAATAAAATGATAAAATGTTGTTTGTCATTTTTACTATTATTATCTATTAAATCCCAAATATATAAATATTAGAATACTGTAGAAACAAAGGCTGATGTATAACAATAGCAAGAGTACACTTGTCCATTGCAGACCATCATGTACTTTCCTTGTGCTATCATTATATTCTGTTTATAACAAATTTCCAAGAAAGCGGGTTTCTTCAGATTGAAAATACATCTGCAGATTCAAAGTACTGATGAAGAGGATTTGGTTATAGGACCAGACTGTACTTATATAATGTCACAAGATGTTGGTTAAGTGGGTCTTATAAATTTGACTCATTCTTGTTACATGACTGAAAAATATGAGAAGTGATCAATCATTTTAAACTTTAAAACAAATCAGATCAGAAAAGGGACAAATCAATAGTGCTTTAGAAATTTAAAGAAAAAAAGAATATGAAGTAATGTAATACAGCAATCGGGTTTAACACATACCATGCGAATTACAGGATTTGTAGAGTTGACTTTAAGATCACTGAGCAGAAAGTTAGACATATTTTTATTCTGGTGCCAATCTGCATGGATTTTGCTTGTTACTTGCAAGACCTTTAACCAGCTGCAAAAGTAGTAAAAGTAAAAGTGCATTCTTCATACCATTTATTCTATCTATTACATGCAATATATTAGTAACACTTCTCACCCTCATTTTATACTTTGTTGCCGCTTAGATTACGGTTATACATCTCTATGGTTTGGCATGTATGAACTTTTCTGAACAAAATAGCTTATATCGATTGAATACTCACTGTCATAAAAAATACGGACTAATCTTATTGCAGTAGCATTACACAGACATCTTTGGACTAATATTTAAAATTACATTTTCTTGTATGAATAAAAATTTATTTATATTTGCATAAAGTACACAAATATTTTGTTTTATCAGGGTAGGTGGAGGGGTCAAAAAGTTTGAATATCCAAAAAGTGCAACTATTGTAGCAGTTGCACTCTACTTACTGCATACAAAATTGAAGTTTGAATATCCAAAAAGTGCAACTATTGTAGCAGTTGCCCTCTATTTACAAAATTGATAATTATGGTGACGATTTTTAGCTCACTTGGTCACAGGGTCAGGTGAGCTTATATGATTTTTCATACATGGTTAGTTTTTTATGTGCTGTGCTTCTGTTAATTTTTCTCTGCACACATCATGGTTAGTGTATCATGTTCTGTGCATCTGTGAGCATTTGCCATATTCAGCCTTTCATAAACCATTATACCAGTTGTGGACCAAATTTTACAAAGGGTATCCTAGTCTGCATCAGGTTGTCTTGAATTTGTACATAGGATTCCTAGCCATGAATAGATATAGCCACTATCGCCCCTTCCCCCATACATTAACTTTTATATGACTTCTCAAAACTTCCTCAACAGAATTTGAATAAATTTCACAAAGCATTTACTTAAAAATTGCTTTCTCCCTCAGATATGTTCTCTGATCACATTAATATTAGAGATACAAGCTGAATCTTGTCTGTCACCCTCTTTCTTTGGCAAACATTTATGTGATGAGGTAAGTATTGTTGGAGAAACATAATTTACCTAAAATTTCCTTTCTTCAACTGATGAACTGATGGCAGAGAGATGTTCCTGCACTGTGCCCCAATATGGATGAAAAGGATTAAGGTAAAAATAATGAAATTACATGGGAAAGAAACATTATTTTCAAAAATGTCTAGACCAGTACTTTACATGGGGGGCCCTGAGTGGTCTAAAGCGCTCACCATTACGGATCACTGCCTTCTCACCTCTGTCTGCGTGAGTTCGAGTCTCAGGCTCAGCTAGCGTGGGTATGTGAGAAAGCCTGCCAGTAGCTTCTTGTGGGTCTGTGGTTCTTCCCGGGGTTTTCCAGGGTTCTTCCTTCACCAATTATACTGGCCACCATGTATAGCCTATCTTGTGCTGAAAAATGGCGTTAAACCTTACAACAACAACTTTACATCTTTTTGTATATGATTAGATAATAACAATATTGCACATCCATGTGTCTACTTATCTGTATCCATTGTTCAATAGTTCATTGCAAATTTTACTTTTTCCAGGATGAAGTTTTGACTGTGATACGAAGAGTAGATGACAACTGGTTAGAAGGCAAGAAAGGAGACAGAATTGGAATATTCCCGATATCTTTTGTTGAAGTAGGCATCCTAAATAAAATAGAATAGTTACAATAAGACATTGGCAGCAAACAATCTTTTCTTTTTTGTAGGAAAATGGCTGCTTACCAATATTTAGTCTATAGTGCAATTCTTTAGTAGATCATCTCAGATGCACCAATTGCTCATAACTCTTATCATGTTTCTGCTATATTTTAAGGTACATACATGGAGTGTTACCTCTGTTTATCATTCATTAAACAGAAATGCCTGTTTTTGTATATTTTGCTTTGGTTATAAAAAAAAAAAGATTTCATGTAAATTTTGCATTTATTTAACTTCATGGAATTTTGGCATTCTCGTTTATGTTACAGATTTTGAACAGGTTTTTATTGACACAGTTATGGTAATAAAATCCTGTTGTACCAAATATAATTATTGAAATATGTAAAGATTTATTTGCCTTGTGCAATTTTATCAATAATTGTTTGCATCAAAATTTACTCTTTAATTTCAAAATTCATTTGAAAAGTAATAAGCAGTGATTTTTTTAAAATTTATAATAAGAGGAAACATCATTTAGAAACAGTTGTCCTTCTTGAATGAAAGGCTTCATTATGGCAGAGAATATTTTTATTCTGATCTGGCTGTTTGTGGATGAGTATCTGTTTTAATTAATTAATCATTGATTCATTCTTTAAGATACCATGCTGATTTTTCCTGGCACTTGCAGCTATTGTTATATGAAACACAGCTTTGTTCATTTGTAATGGGATTGTGCTGAATACAAAAACAATTATTACAGAATATGAAAGAATGAATAAATGAATTCAGTTTCTGTAACAATTTGATGCATTAATATTTGTTTTTGAATGAAAATAATATTATAGTGTTCAATAAAAATGAATTAAGTACATTAAATCCAAGCATACCACTTGGTTTTTGCCAGAAGTTTTTGGGTCATTTGTCTATTTACATTTATTTTGTGGCAGTTACATGCTTAATTGGCATTTGATCATTTAGCCATTACATACAAAGACCTAATTCTCTTTCAGTCTCAGAATGATTTTTCTTATCATCACTGCTCTTTACAAATTTGGAATCAGATTTCTTCATTGGTTAGGCTTAGTAATCTGTAATTATTATTGAGAAATTGGCCAGAGTCTGCAGCATAGCTCACATGTGGGATATCATAATCTTGGTCACAAATTCGTTCTGATACATGTTTGTAATGTTAGACAAGAAACAATGACCTCTGACCAAAACTAGGGAAATCAGAGTTGTCGTTTTATTTATTAAAAGATTTTTTCAGTCTTGTCGCAGAAACAGATACAATTCTAATTAGTTCTAGGTTGTTTTATTAGATTGGGATTGTTTCTGAAATTGGATTAGTTGCAGGTAGGATATCATGCTGAAACAGGTCTTCTGACCATAAAACAGTTGCAGGTAGGATATCATGCTGAAATTGGATTAGTTGCAGGTAGGATATCATGCTGAAATTGGATTAGTTGCAGGTAGGATATCATGCTAAACCAGGTCTTCTGACCATAAAACAGGTGCACAAGATGAAAAATAAAAAAATGTGCATACTCAGTTATATGTCTGGCTCAACTGCAAACAACATAGAACCAGATCTTCAAGATCAGACCGTGGTCTGTGTTATTTGTTCTATTGATTACTCCTAATGAACTGCAGAGACCCAGATCTGCCAGCACTTTAATTATTTGGATAACCTGTTAGATTCTGGAAATTGATAGGATTCATGATACCTTTACTCATGGGTTGGAATGTGACACAGCCTGATGCTTTAGATACTATCCTTCTTATCCTTGGACTTTGTGGTTATCACACTTTCCTGTATGATTTTCCTCATCTATAAACTGTCTTTCCATTTTATATTCTCCCCCTTCTTCTGTCTTTGTGTATTTCACCTTTTGAAAATGTTTTTAAAAATTTGTTAGAAGACAAGCATGTTTGTACATTATTGTTTTTTCAGTGATATGCGATACATGACTGGATGCTATTTTTAATTTTTAAAAAAAATATTTTTAGAATTTTTATTTGCACTCCAATAAGTAGGTGTTAATAGTTCATGGGAATGATGCCCACTGTTTTTGTCTTGGTCAGTTACATTTGTATTTTTTTTTTTCCAGCTGAATGAACCTGCAAAGAATTTAGTAAATGGGAAAAATGGGTAAATATTATTGTTAACTGTGTGCAACCTATTTTCTAAGAAGAGCAGTTTGACAGTCCTCCCCCAAAATCCTGGCATAATTGCCTTTCTTGTGAACTGACTAAATTTGACACAGGCATAATGGCATGAACACCTTTGAAATATCTGCCATCAAATATGGTACAGTTACAAACCATAGAACATTGTTTAATGCCTTCACAGAATTTGATTTTTTATAATAACTGTCTATTGTTTCATTTGCTACTACTGCAAATATGAATATGCATTGTATACATCATGACATTTTGTGTACCGTATATACTCACTCAAATCCAGCTGCAAATTGCACAAATCCAGATCTGCTGTCACATAATGTATAGGCAGATCTGGATCTATGGAGTTAGGTCTAATCAATACAACAAACAACATAGACCCTGATCTTCCAGATCTGGCTTGTTGGGGGGGGGCGGGTTTGCAGTTGGACCTGCCGATTTGTACATGAGCATATATGGTAATCACCAGTTTAGATCCCCTTTGGATTTGGAATTATTTTAAAATTTGTTATGATGCAAGTATTGCTTTTCATATCTTGAGACTTTCCCCATAAATTTGTTCTGTTTAAGTGGTTATGAGGTATTGGAGATGATGGCTTTGCTGCTTGTAATGAAACCAGTCAGTTGGTGACCTCTGGTACTACCTCTAGTTAATACAGATCTCTGACCTCAGACACATTACACCTGTGATCGGCTGACTGTACCATTCTTTGATATTTTATTCTTTTACCACCTTGGTAAAATTTGATGCCAGTCTTTGCAAACTTACCCTTTCTTGAAGGTTTGAAGTAGACATGACAGGGCAAGTCAAACTGGCATATCATATGAATTGTTTCTTAACTGCATAGTGATAGTAACATATAGAGAGAATACCCCAGTTTGAAAGAAGTGCATCATGAGAAAAATTGAAGTGGCTGTCTTGTAAATGAAACTAGGTCCTTGCTAACGAAGGTCAAGGGTCATGGTCACTGTGACTGAAAGGAGGGAAATGGTTTCTGCAGAATTATTCAAGTTCTCCATCATTTACAGATAGCAAACTTTATTGATGGCTTGCACTTGGCGTAGGAAGAAGTTGATTGATTTTGGAATCAAGAGATCAAGGTCACTGTGACTGAACAAATTTTAAAGTACATACATACATGCAGGCATACATACTGCTATGCCAGTTTCACAATTTTATTTTAATTTTGATTTTACAGATTTCAGATTTTGTCTAAAAATTCGGAATTACCCAGATTTCATTTAAAGGTTTTATTTTACAGAATTTCTATAAATCGGGTTAGTACAATCCACCACCAATAGAATTATACTTTGATGTTATAGAAACATAATCTTCATTATATCAAATTTAGTTTATAAAAGTATTTATGCTAAAATTGTTGTTTCTTAAAATAAACATTAACACTTGTGTATTAAAAAATAATCTTGTTTGGCTTATGTTGTATAGAAAATGTATGGTCATGAAGTAAAATTATTATTGTGTATGTCAGTGTAATTGTGATCTTGTCAGTATTAGAAAAAGGAAATAAGAGAACACAATAAAAAGTAAAACATAATTTATTCTGTATTTATTTACAACATAAATAGCACACATTTCTTCGTTCTTCTCTATAATCTCCTCTGTCATTCTAACCTTTTATTGTATAGAAATATCAATACAAACACCACAATCAAAATGCTACATTCATTTCACCTCAAGCCAGTACCAGGCGAACCCAGAATATGTTATGACTGAAAGAACTGTAGCAAACAGTCATAACAATACATACATACATACTCACTCACTCAAAAGTGACTCTTGTTTTCTCTAGTTGTCATTTTAGTTTTTCCTTTTGTCTTTGTGAAATGTTAGCAAATATTTCATTAGTATAAATAAATTGATAATTATGACTTAGAGAAATCATGACTTACAGTAAAAGAGTTGTTAATTAATTTGGATTAGTATAGATGTTATTTCCTTAAGATGATTTCCTTGTAATAAGAAAATGTTATTTTGTTTCAGTAATACTCGGGCTCTGTCAATTCAGCAGCCACTAGAAAGGCATGGTGGGGATGGAGGAGCCATGCCTTCATTATTACAGGGTTTGCCACCATCAAGTTCAGCCCAGCAGTTGCCCCACCAGCAAAAACGCCATTCCTATACAGATGTTCCTTCCAGAAATTCCCCACCAGTTCAACAGCACCGCCACTCACTGGAGCTTGGTAGTAACACAGATTTAGCTGCAGCTGCAACAGCATCAGTATCTGCTGTATTCAGTACAGAAGCTTCCTCAGCATCCATGTCTGGTACAGCAGTGTTAACTAATTCTAATACCAGTAACTCTACATCACAATTACCTGGTGATATGACTAACAAGGCAGTTAGCACAAAATCAGTGATGACCAATACTAATGCCAATAACTCAACATCACGATTATCTGGTGATATGACTAACAAGGCTGTCAGTACAAAATCAGTGATGACCAATACCAGTGGCAATAACTCCACATCACAGATGCCTTGTGAAATGAATAACAAGTCAGTTGCTACCAAATCAACAAGTACCACACAGGTTAGTTAAATTATTGTTTTGCATAATTATGAAGAAATTTTATTATGGTATGCCTTTCATGCATGTTTTTTTCAGCAAACAGATGCCCCCAAACATGTTGGTTGACATTGACAATTGTGTTGAATAACATAGCTTTTCCAGTGACATTTGTTTTTAATATACTTGTACATCAGGTATATTTGTTTTGGTGTTTTTACCCTATTTATTGCCCATATAAATCTCAGTCTTAGTTTTCATAGGAGTACCCCAGGTATCAGATTAGTTTGCATACTAGGTTATATACACACTTTACAACTGACCAGTGCAAGAATTCTGAGTTATGGTCTTAACATTGAAAGTATTTGTACTTGCCATCACTACTGTCATCTTGTTGAATTTATGGGAAAAAAAATCACTGCACCTTGGAAAAAGTGTTACAGTTTGTGCAACTTTGAAAAATCCTTAAATTTTAAAAAGTTGCTTTTATCCTTGAAAAGGTCTTGAATTTACATTTGGGAATACAGAGCATTAAAACTGATCAAAATGCATTTCTTTTTCTATTAAGAAAAATAGTTATTTGCATATTGTCCAGAAAACATGAATAAATGGAACTGGATAAAATTATGTGCAATAAGTGGCACGTGCCGCTTATGGTAAACAAAGTAGTACAGGTTTTATTTTTGTAAGACAAGACACTCCTTGAAATTGTTTGGATGTTCTTTAAAACTCCTAGTAAACTTTTTTATATAAATTGTTATGGGCTGTGTGAACCATATGGGATGTAAAGATAACTCGTATTAAACTCTAAAGGGATTAATATACAAAAGTACATGAAAGAAAACAAAAAGAAAACATTAACTTTGCCAAATTTAAAATATGTAGAGGTTTCTTCAATTAATTCTCTTTTTTATTAGAAGACTAGAACAAGTTTTCTGAGGAAGACAACATTGCAGATCATTTTGCTGTCTTTCCCGTATTAGCAGGTTTCAAGACTTGGAATATCTCTTTTTCATTGGTAGTAGTGGCAGCAGAATTAACAGTATTAGGAACACACAAAAAATTAATTTTGTTTCCTATGGCACTGGTTTTAAAAATATAGTTTTTAATTTTAAAAAATTTATATTATAATTTGTGTGTGTGTGTGTATATGTATATATATATATATATATATATATATATATATATATATATATATATATAGTACTAGGTGCTTCAAGTACATGACTGGTGGACTAAATTAGATGCACAAATCAATTTTGTTAACTTTTATAAAATTTTATTTATTCTATAACATTTTAAAATTTGAACACTATTATAATGATATGTGTGTGTGTGTGTGTAGATATACTAAGCGCTTAAAAAAAATTATATATTTATTTTTTACCCCGGATGAAAAAAGGTGCTATAGTCAGCAAGGAAAAATAGGGACAGTTGGACGACCAGAAACTATTATTTTTTGGCCATGAAACTTGTATAATGCATGTTATGCCCAATGCTTGCAGTGGTGGCAGCTTGATTTGGCTATCCAAAGAATAACCTCTTCATGTAGACACTTAAATTGTATCTAGTTTAATTGTATGCATATATACATTACGTGATTAATTTTCAGAGTGAAGCCACAAAGACTCGCATAACTTTTTACTGTCGACTTTATGTCAAGTTGACTTGAGCTGAACAATACTGTGCTTCTCAGTTGTTAGCTTTTGTCATTTGGATAATTATCAGTGGTAATCATAGCCAGTAATTATCTAAGTGATGAAACCAAGGAACATACAGCAGTAAGGATATTTGAATTACTTACCTCTTTACATGGATTAAAATTTCTTTATCAGCATGTTGGAACAAATGTTAATATGTTCATTTTAGAGTTCATCATAGATTTATATTAATAAGGATTCTTTCAGTAAACAAACATTATGTTGCTGCTTGCGCTTTGTTAATTTGATAGGTTTAGCACTAATATGATAGCCACTGGCCACATTAGAGGAGTGGCCGACCTTGAAGCGTACTTTTGAACACAAACTCATCAATGCCATAGGATTTTGGCCATGTAAAGCAGGTGGCTGCTTGTTTGGGGAGGGGAATGATCAGTCGGGGGACTTCTGTTCTGCAGATTACAGGTGAGAGCTAATGTTCCATTGAACACATGCTGAAAGACTTGCAGTTCTTTACTGTTGCAGCATTTAATCATTTGCTTGGTGTACTATGATTAACCATCCCAGGACTGGAGCAATCCTAAAAAAAACTACTTGACTTGAACCAAGATTTAAAAAAGTGGCACAAAAATCTTGACATTTTTTCCTCTATATTTTGTATATAATTCTAGGCAAGAGACTGAATATTTGACTTGGCAACATATTAAACTCGAACCAGGCTGCTAGACAACATTTTGTTCATTCCTACATCTGCTTGAAACTATGAACGTTGACAAAAATGTTTTTTTTGGGGAAGGGGGTTATGCCCTACTTTGATAAAAGAGGGCATATTGTTCTGTTGCTGTACATCTAACCTGAATTTATTGAAGTACAATAGCACAAGAACTATTGAAGTTGGAACTACTAAATTTGCCTCACTTTATCAAGGTTATAAGTCAATCACCTGACTTGCAATTTTTCCTATTTGTGTGTACATTTGTGTACTTTTTTAACAGATGTTTTTTGGACAAAAATCTTGCTCGTGTGAAGAAGTGAAACATTTGAGGTAGACAAATAAAATTGTGTAGACTTGTGTGTATTCCTATATAGATGCTCTGGTCAGATTTCAGGCACTAACAGAGACTTTTTAATTGTTATACATATATTTTTTAATGCTTTGGTTTGTATCTTTTTATATTAACATTTTGTTAGCATAGTTAAGAAAACCCACTTGAGATACACAAAATTTGGTATGCATGCTTGTATGCATATGTATTTCACCTGTTCAGATTTTTAAGCCATTAAAAAAATTATTTTTAAAAAGAAAATATTTTCTAGTTCTTAGTTTTTACATTTTTGTCCGCAGAGCACTGTGCTTATAACATCAAAGAGGTTTGCAGCATATGTGTTTTACAAAAACAACTTCTGGTTCATTATTCAGCTTGTGAGAAATTGAGCTGATAATGCCCATGAAAGCATTTATCCATGAGCTAAGTAATAAAAGGGTAGGGTGGGATTGTTATGAGAAAAGATGGCATCTTAAGTACACTTTCATCTGTTTCAGAATGGTCAAATCTGGCACTCACCAGTCCAGAGTGTTAACAGTGGGAGTTCAGCTTATACCAGTACATCTACTGTGCCATTTTCTGTCAGTCAAAATACACCAGTGTAAGTTTTTCTTTTGTTTTGTATACAGAACGTTCAAACATTAATTCATGTAATATGCCTTTAGATATACCATGCCTTGCTTATCAAACAAAAGAAGTTTAATTTCCATACGTGGAGCAATCACCACTGATACTCTCTAGTGACCACAGAAGGCAGGGTGAAACCGATCTTGATTAAGATACACCTGACAGGTGGTTTTAGAATACAGGTGACTGCTGATTACATGACATTTATATAGGAAATTGGGGACGGGGGCATTTTTGAATGGCTGCCATTACCAGAAAACTGCCGAACTGAGCTGTTTTTTTCTATTCAGAGTATTTCAACCAAACTTGGTACACGTTGTGTTACAGATGTGCATTTTGATAATATGAATGTTCTACTGCCAATATTTTGTATGTTGCCATTGAAATAGTTTAACATAAGCAGTTTATATATGTTTAGTGAGAATGCTTGACCATAGGATGGTAGCATAAAGCAGCCTTCATTTCTTTTTCAGATACATTCCCTAATTCACATTCTGTTTGGAATATTAGCCTGCTACCTTGTGAATTCAGCCCTACTAAAAGACAAAAATTGTCTTTTCCTATCTATTCAGATAGACAAAGGGCAATAACTTTGCCCATTATCATTCCTTGACACCGCCAGGTGTTGTTAGTTTTTAGCTTTGCTGCTGTACTGAGAATGTCATACAGTTCATCTTCTAAAAATCCAGCAGTTTTTTGTTTTCCTGTTGGCCTATCCAATGTTTGTTTGGGATTTTTTTGAGGATTTATTAATCTGCTGCAGGTTGTATGCATTATTTTACAATTTCTGCCAAATTTGAGTTATCTGATCAACTTTTGGGACTTCATCTTTTAAGACCCCCATCCCACCATGCTCTCATTGACTGTCTACAGGGTCATTATGAGATAGCATGACTTTCTTTTGTTTGTACTGTCCATTATGGAGCTCTTATTAGCAAAATTCTAAAGTGCTGTTTGATAATTTATACTTAGTTTATTCATATTTCTTGCTGTTTTGATACAATTTTGCTTAAAATTACTAATTAGGAATTTTATATAAGTTAATAGCAAGTCCATAAGCTTATGATAAGACACTTTCACTTCCTGTTATTTACAACAGAGATTTAGCAAGCTAGAAATTTCAAATACGTTACTAGTTTTAGTTTTAATTTTCTTTGCATTGTTTCAGTGGAATGTCCTCCGGGTGTTTGAAGTGTAAGAAATTTAAGACTAGGGAAGATACTCTTGATCTCAGCATTGTCTGCATGAAACATATTTTGTCATCACTTTGCAACATGTACAGCATGTGGTCACATGGACAGTATTGCTCCAACAAGTAGGCAAGGGGAAAAAAAGGTTAAAGTCAAGGACAGTTCTGATGTACTCAGCCTCCATCCTCAAATCCACATCCGTTGCAAGTCTTGTTCTCCCTCCTCTTAATATTTGTCAGGTGCAACCTATGACTACAATTACTTAAGCGGCTCAGATTGAAGGGGGTGCAGGAAAGGTGCAATTGTGTCATCTGGTACAGGAGATGATGATGCAACTCCTTACATCATGGCAAATTTTCCATTGCATCCTACTGTACCTTATTCAGTATTTCCCCAATTTTAGGCAACCCAGGGGATGTAAGTCACCCCATATGTCAGAACATGGCATTCGGGCCAATAAGTAAGGGCAGATGGGTTTCATGCCTGTCCAGCTGTCTCAGCATGAGGACCTTGTCATTGAAATGGTCCAGCCAATAGTGGGGATCTTATTGACAGGCCCATCTGCCTAGCTGTGCCATTGGCACTTACCACTACTGTACCATCAAGTTCAATGAGAAATCTGCCCATTCAGTTAGGCCTTTAGAGTGGCCAGTATGGGAGATAACTGAATCATCTTATATATCACCTGCATCTGGGCTGACCATATGCTGTTCACACAGCCAGCAATGCCGGATTTTTTATTACTTGCTTCCTACCATCAAGGGAAAGCCAGTGACATTGCTAAATATGACCAGCCAGAATTATCGATGCCACCTCCTCCCCAGGCATGCCTTAATGCAGAGCTAAAAGTCAACCAAGAAGAGGATCCAATACACAGTGAATGCAATGCAAGCAGATCAGTCTGACTAATATATATATACTAATATATATATGTATGTATATGTATATATATATATATATATATATATATATATATATATATAGAGCTGGCTGAATTCAGCTTTCAAGCTGCCATCAAAGAAATCTAAAGGGTGATGGCCATTTAGGAATGCCCTCCACCCGCTAATGCCACACAGTATTGCAAAGTCAATGCATCAGTTGATATTGGGGAGAAGAAAGAGATACTGTCCTTCTGTTTCCTTCCCCAATCAGCCAAGACTGGAGAGGCTAACAACCTCCTTTCAGGTTTGATTGTTGACCCAGACAATTCTTGGGCGTTCTTCTTGGAATGTCATGTTCCAGTGACTTCCTTCTCTCATTGATATCATACCCGCTCCAACACTGTCAGTATGGATCTTCTGGCTCTCAGCAAGAATTTGGCAGCCATCCACGTCGGCTGCATTGACCTACAGAGTGGAAAATAGCTAGTTCCATGCCACGACCAAACTAGTTCGGAATGTTGTTGTTGTTGTAGGGTTTTAATTTATTTTTCAGCACAAGATAGGCTATACATGGTGGCCAGTATAACTGGTGGAGAAAGAACCCTGGAAAACCCCTGTGAAGAACCACCAACCCAGCTACTGGCAAGCTTTCTAATGTACCCACATTAGCCTGAAACCTGAACCCACGCAGACAGAGGTGAGATGGCAGTGATCCAGAACAGTGAGCGCTTTAGACCACTTGGCCACTTGTGGCAACTTCCTTCATGTTAGACTTGATCTCTTTGGCAATCTTCTGTCTTGCTGAAAAATCTCATTTGGGTCTTGTTTTTTGGGAGGATGAATTAAGGAAGATCAGAAGCAAGCAGCTCATGCACTGCTCTTCATTTTGCCACTCCATCACACTGGCATATGGACCCACTCAGCCCTCACCAGTACAAAAGGATGTTCAACAGCCTCAGGACAGAGGATTACCTCAGTCAGATTTGCACCATTATCAGCCCCAACCCAATGCCAGGAGACCACAACCAACTCCACATAGGAGGCAATCATACAGAGGCAGGAAGAAGCAGACTATCTCTGCCATCAAGCCTCCAAACCATAAACAATGACTTACCCCACTCCCACCCCACCATTTGACAGTCTTCCTGTGGGTAGCAGACTCCTGAATTTTCATGCTCATTAAATCGCACGCTTCTCTCAAACCCACGTCACTCTCCTCTCTTCACAGAAGTATCAGCAGATCAGTGTAGATTGTGCAAAAACCACAATCCCCAGAGATTTATTCAAGTTAGTTTCTGATTCGGAAAGCAAATGGCAAGTGGAAGCCCATCATTGCTTGAGTCACCTCAATTGATTCATTGCACCTCCAAAATTCAAGATGGAGACAGTGAGGTCAATCCACCTCTTTGTCCAAAGGGATGAGTATGTCAGCAGTCTCGACCTGACTGATGCATACTCTAATGTTCCTATCCACCCCATGTCCCACATTTCTCAATTTCACTAACCGCAACACATCTGTCAATTCACAGTTCTTCCCTTTGGCATCATCATCAGTCCCTGGGCTTTTACCCAGATTATATATGGATTGTATCATCTCCCTGTTTCAGTTGACATCTTTTACAAAAATGGCAGGAAGACATGATTTTCATCTTTTAGTATAGCTGGATTTGTGGGGTAGCAGGCTAATTTCCTAACATAATATGATAGGGTAATTTTCTCAGAGAAACATAATTTACTTAAAAATTTGCTTTATCAGTGGACAAAAATTTCCTTTGAACAGCCATTAATCATAAGGATGGCAGGTCTGAGCAAATTTTTTTTAACCACTAGTCCAGGACAAGTGGTTTCAGAAAATTCACTAGTCCCACATTTCTCTTCACTAGTCCCACCTTACACTTCACTAGTCCCACCTTACTTTTCACTGGTCCAAAATGGTAGTCACTTGCCGAGATTTGATGAGACGTATGTACTTAATCCACAGAAGAAAAAATAATAATATACAACATAATTATTTCTTAAAAGAATTTAATTTTTCAAAAACATTGGTTGTTATACATTTGGCTTCTTCAGGTTCATGTATATATATTTTAGCTGATGGATTTGAAAATATGTCCATGTATATGTCTGCCACCTGCACCAGCACTAAGCCAGCAGTTGATAGCTGTGTCTGGGTTAAAGTCCTCAAGCTCTGGTCCATTTGCAGAAATGTTCATTAGCATTTGTAAACTCTTTTGGTTTAAGGAATTCCTTAAAGAAGTCTTGATTAAGTTCATTGAACTAACTCCTCGTTCACACTCGAAAAAAGCTACCGCACACTCAGTATCTGTCTTATGTTTTATCCCTCCATTTTCAAACAAATTTACCTTCGCTGAATTGCCGTTAATACCTTCCTTGCGAAAATAATTTAGCAAACTCATTTTATCCACAGATTAACTATCAACTACTTCTAAAGTGTTCATGACATCAATTTTCTCTTTTAAATGTGAACTGAAACAGCTCATTAATTAGCGTAATTGTTTCGCTTCAAACACAATATCGCATGTGGAAGTTAATCATCTGTATAATCAATTACAAATTAAAGAATCATTACTGTCATTTAATCAGTTCATAAAGGAAACCAACACTGATGTCAGTAAAGTACCTTTCATTAATTGAATTACGCTGACTCGCTGGATTAAAAAAATCGTAGTTATGATCTAGATTGAGTAAACTCATTGCAACAAAACCGCTTACAACACTGCTAATTGATCAAACTGGCTTTCTTTTGTTTGACGTGTTTTGATTTGCCAATAATTTGGTCCCTTAGCCCAATATGCAGTCAAGCGGTAACAGGATGTATATGTATACACAAAGAGGGGTAGGATCAAGTATTCAGTATGCCCAGAGGGCATGATTGGCCAAATAAAGGTAGATATAGTGATTAAAGCACGAAAATAAGGACTAGCCCGACTTTTTTAAAAATCACTTGTCCCAGACTAGCAACTTGGAAAATTTTACTTGTCTGACTTCAAAAATGGGACTTTGGGCTATGGGATTTGCTCAGCTCTGGATGGATAAAACTGAGGTGGTAAAAGGTTCAGTAAAACAAACAAATAGACAGACACTTTGAGTACATGGCTCACCTTTCATACAAGACCTGTTTCCTGATCACTTAAGCTGCAACACAGAGAATCAGTGCGATTCACAACTATTAGGTCAACCTGAACTGTATATTTTTCTACTATGAAGGCTTGGTCTATCATTCTTGACAGCCCAGCTTTAATTGCCAAGAACAAGGCTGCCCTTCTTGGGCTATTCTTCCCAATTGTACTTGTAGGATTCCATCAAGGGCATTTGCAGGATACCACTGAAGTGATTTCTAAAGCAGACTGATGTGATCAGATGATAGAGATCTTTCTTGATTTAATGACTCATTGAAAGAAGGGACAGCATTTCTACTCAGATTCTGTTGTCTTGGGTTCATTCTGTTACCTATCCAGCCTAGACCAGATGTATTTCAGCAGAAAGAAATTGTTCCCTGTACAGTATCATTTAATCTGAGAGTTCATAATGAGATGACTTCTCCAGTTTTTAACTTCAGAGACCTTTCATGGCAGAGGGCTCAGTTCGGCTTGGTGGGATGTACATACCATCAGCACAACAGGCTACCTTTCCAGGTTGCCAAGCAACTTTGTAGGATTACTTTACTTCTACATGGTTTGTGGGAGCAAAATCTTTTCTCAAAGCTGCCTTGATTACACTGATCATGCCAACAATATCTTGTGGCTCACATGAGATTCGAAACAACTGTTAATACATTAAATAAATGGAAGACAGAGCTGACTGCAAGTTAAAGGGATATGACACCCTAAATCTCTCCATGCATATTACAGTTGGGTAATGGAGTAGAATATGTATACTTGTTCATACTTACCTGAGCATAATATGGGATCTGCCTCCCAAATCCAGCCACACAGTTAACAGCCCAAAGAGCATGCACATATAATCCCATAGTAACTGATGAATGGGATTGTGGGCCAGTCCAATGTAGTGGCAGACACCTTGTCTAACTTCCTTCTTGGCAAGCTGATGACTTTATAACACTGTTGTTGCTTAAACAAGCTAAAAGAGATAGTGAATGTCTTTGTGTTTTGAAAGGCTGGATTTGTGAGGTAATGGATGTTGTTATAGGTTTAATGCCATTTTTCAGCACAAGATAGGTTATACATGGCAGTCAGTATAACTGGTGGAGGAAGAAACTGGGAAAACCACGAAAATACACACCAACCCATGAGACGCTACTTTCAAGCTTTCTCACATACATTGGCTGAGGCCAAGATTCGAACCCATGCAGACAGAGGTGAGATGGCAGTGATCCGTAATGGTGAACGCTTTAGACCACTTGGCCACTCGGGGCCCCAGGTAGTGGATGTACCCTTAACACATTAACCCCTGGAGGTTTTTGCCTGAAAATCAAGTAGGACCACATTTTGAAAGCTATTTCTGAATAGACTGAAAAACACCAAATTCCCAGTCATCTTTCAATAACATACTGCCTAGTTGTGTTAGAAACATCGTTTTTCGTTGGCTATTTGACTCTTGCATGAGCAGAAGGGTAAAAGTTGGACTTGTTTTTTTATGGGGTTTTTCTGGTTTTTTTGTTAAACGGAGCCATTATTTTCGTATGGAGACCACTCTTTATTCCAAATGCCCATCTTATCCTACTTTTTGCAAAGGCTCATCTGTCTGCTTGCAGTTCATACTGGTTTGCCTTAGATCTGAGACCAAAAAGTCTAAAATCCGGACACAAAATGGGATTCCGACCACGGGCGAATTTTGCGTAAAAAAAAGTCGGGTCCAAAAAATGAGGTTTTTCTATCTGTATTTTGTAGTGCAACTAGATATTCCAGATTATTTGGTATCATTGTAGAACTGCATCTGTCTACCTTTCTATAATACCATCCACGTTAGTGTATCATGCATGACCATGATGCTACAGAGCTCGGCAGTAGGCTACTACCTCCTGCCTCGTAAAGTCGTCGCTAGGGGTTAATGTGTTAACATATGCAAATCGGTTTCTTTTTGTAAGTTTTACTCACTGTCTCCCCTGTATAAGGATGCTTAGATAGAGTAGTAATATTTCCACCAGTGGCAATGATAGTGTTGGCATCAACAGTATTCAAATTTTGCGTTAAAGTTTTTAAAAGTCAAATATATTCTCCATCAGTTGCTGTGTGAATGTGAAACTCCATGATTTTAGGTCCAGGGTGTATGTTGCAATATTCTGAAAGTTGCTGTGTTGCCAGTCTCACCTGTACAGTATTAAAGTTTTGCATTAAAGTTTTTGAAAGCAATGTATCGTCTTTTCACTGGCAACATTCAAATGCTACTTCTGGAGAACACCATATGTACTCACTTACAAGAAGAGTCCAGAAGCAAACTGCACACACCCAGATCTGTAATCACATAATGTGCCAGAAGAAATGCATCTGTACAGTTTGTTAGGATTAATCAGTAGAACAGGCAAGATATACCCTGACTTCAGGTGCATTACGTGATGGTAGATCCATGTCTGTCATTTACAGTTTGACTTGTCTTATATGCCACTTTATACTGTATTACAATGGGTCAAAAAATGATTATAAGGTAGGGGTGGTTGTCCTACATACTTAAGAATTAAGCTTTGTTTATATACTGATATGCTGTCTCGCCAGTTTGTGCAGAAGTATGTTTCATTACGGTTAGCAGTGCTAATGTTTAAAAACTTTGGAAAGTCATGTTATTGTTGTGGAGTTAAATGCCACTTTTTAGCACGAGATAGGCTATAAATGGTGGTCAGTATAATTGGTGGAAGAAGAACCCATGAGGAATCACTGACCCTTGAGAAGCTATTGGCATGCTTTCTCACTTGCCACATTAGTCAAAGTTCTAGACTCAAACCCACATAGACAGGTGAGATCTGGAATAGTGCATTCTTTGGACCACTCAGCTACTTGGGGTCTTTTGGATAGTCACATATATTTAGTATAATTTGCTGTATTTAGGTGAAATAGCAGTGTATATAATGTTAGAGCGCTTACTATATACACGGTTACGTGAGGAGTTCCTGTCTTGCCTTTCTTACCTACTTGTGGGTTAATTTTTTTTATATTTTGAATATACCTTCCTGTGAAAAATTGCTGAGTAGAGTTTTTACTGAGGTCAGTGACACAATATTAGATTCTGTTATCATCTGAGTGTTAATTTATGAATCGTTTACTTTGCAGATACATTGCTATGTACAACTACAGACCTCAGAAAGAGGATGAACTTGAGCTAAAAAAGGGTGACTATTACACTGTATCGGAGAAATGTCAAGATGGTTGGTTCAAAGGAAAGTGCCTTAAAACTGGACAAATTGGAGTCTTTCCTGGGAACTATGTACAGATTGTTAGGTAAATATTTCATCTTTGCTTGTTGTTGAAATTCTTTCTGTGAAAAGCATGATATTAAATTGGGTCAGTCTGTACTTTTTTCTGTCTGTCTCACTTTATTATTTCAACCAGATTATGTGTGTAACTTTATATAGATGAGATCATGGGCAAGTTCAGTTGTCAACTTTTTATGTCATCGTTCAGCAGCTTTTACTCTTTATTTTCAGATCTACCAACTTCAGTTTTCACAATAAATATTCCAGCCCCCCCCCCCCCCCAACCAAATTATGTTTAAATAGATGGTATATAGGTATCATTATGCCTGTCTATCAGTCTGTCATGAGTAGAACCTGCAGGTAGTAGGAGGTATCTCTTTGAAACTTGGATTCATATGTACGAATATCCAGATGTACAATTTGTTGTTCACAATTCTTCAATTTCAGTAATTTTGTTTTTGTCCATTTTTTTTATCTATCCAGTATCCACACTTTAAAACTGGAGCATATATCAAGCCATTCTAATCATCTCTAAGAAACATAGTTTACATACACCTCTCCCATGATAACTCGTGTATAATGGGGTCCACAAACATAGACAGCACTATAAGAAAGGGCATAATTTATGAGGGACCTCCAAAAATTGAAAAAAATCCACTTTGCTATACTTTAAGAAAACTACAAGGGGGGGAAGGAACTGGGATGTTTAATGACTGACTCCTTGCTTTCAATCACGTCAACAATAATTGTTAATAATATACTTTACCTAATGAAGTTGTTCATTATTCTGTATAAATGACATTTATTTTCAGAATGTCCAACATGTGAAATATCGTTCCAACTGGTTTAAACACTCATCACATGAACCCTAAAACGTCTGTGTATTACGTCACTGCTTTTTGTTTTGTTGATTAGTCTGGTTTCCGAAGTGGTATATAGTAGTATACTGCCAAATCAGGAGTCGGAGTAACAGGGAACTTGACTAACAGTGGATACACCACCAAACAACATTCCTCTTTTTTTTTTAAACTAGCAACATTTATTTTGTGAGACAATCATCTACGTCAAAACTCAAATTTTGTATTGTTCAATTAGTACAGTATTGATGTCGTGATTTTATTGGAAGTGATAGTAAAACTTCTTATCATCCTTGAGGATATCTCTAAGTGCCAGTTCAGGAATTCTCTGAAACTCAAAGTGGTCTGTATCTGTGAAACCAAGCTCTTTCTTTTGCAAAGTATTTGTTTCGCTTGATTGCCTTGCTATGTTTGATCACAATAATGAATGAGTCAGTTAAATTAAGGTATGTTACGTACACAATAACATTTATAACACTGTTCATTTGATCAACTGAAATGATTTCACCCAACATACGACCAAGGCAGCTAGATTTTAAGTTGTTGTTGTTAAAGGGTTTAACACTATTTTTCAGCACACGATAGGCTATACATGGCAGCCAGTATCAATGGTGGAGAAAGAACCACCAACCCTCAAGAAGCTACTGGCAAGCTTTCTCACATATCCACATTGGCCAAATCCAAGACTCGAACCCACGCAGACAGAGGTATCTCACTGCCATCTCGGCAGTGATTGGTAACGGAGAGTGCTTTAGACCACTCGGTCACTCAGGGCCCCAGATTTTAATTAGGATGGATTTGCGTGCTTTTTAAGTTTTTCTTTTATTCCACATCCATTAATCTTGATTCAAAAGACATAATTGACATGATATTACAAAGGAGGCCAGCTTTTAATTCAGTGCAACAATACAACCAATATTTCCGCAAGTCAGTTAATCAAAACATGGTCAGGACTTAATTGGGTTCTCAGAGAAACGCCTGCAGACATAGCAGACACATTTTATGTTTAAATACACATTGCATTTGTGATGACTACACTTAAGAGGAACTAAAAGATAGAATTAAAACACAAATTTCACTTTATAAAAATTATTTAATTGTCCTTTAAATATTAATGTACTGCCTACACTAGGCGTAAGTGACGTTTTGATTGATCGAAATTTCCTTGAATATCTTTAATTACGATGTACTAAGAAAGTCGTTTGGAAAGAAAATGGAACCAAATATATGACTTCTTATGAAAAGCTGATAATTTTAAAATGTCGATTAAAATTTCCAGTTCCTCTACCGTTTTCGACTATAAAACGAGTGATATATCATTGTTTCAGTGAGCAATTTTGATGGCGATTTTCTTCAAGTTCAGTAAATAGGGATCAATTTTGGGGGGTATTTTCTGGTTTTAGAAAATGGGATCCATGCCTGACCCTGCGTTATAAGTGGGTTTGCGAGTTATCAGGGCACGAGTTATCGAGGGAGTGGTGTATTTATCTAGGTCCAAATGTATCTTTTGTCATTTAGAATTCTTCAGTTTCAGAATGTCTGAGTTTTGGTTTGTTTTTCTGTAAAATTTGTAGACAATTTAACTATCTCTACTTTTCTTTACTTATTAGACAAACAGTTCAGATGTACCATTCACAATTCTTAAGTTTACAAATTTTTTTGCATATTGATCCATATGGCTGTTCATCCATCTATCCATCACTCATGCTTTCCTTTCCAGAACATAGCAACAAACCCATTCAATGTGTCTTAATGAAATTTGGTTCACATAAAAGACTAGAGGTCAAGAGGTGTCATTTGCTCTTGACAGTTCTTCACTTGGAATATTTTTAATGTTTTTGTCTAATTGTCTGTCTAATCTCATCAATGCATGCTTTATTATTTGCATAAGTAGGAAACATTTGTTGTAAACAATACTTTAGGTAGAAAAAAATGTATGAATGAGTTTCTGACCTTTGCAAGAGTTGCATTGATAATGGATGTCACAAGTCTGCCACAAGACAGTAGCGTAAACCCAATCCACTATCATCACTGTCAGTTACCAACCTAATAAACACAACTTACAACTAGGGTTAAGATTTCATTTATAAAGTAAATAGTTATGGTGTTTACAGTTTACCAATAAATAATACCCATAACTTGTTCATGTTTAAACTATCTTAATCATTTTGCCAACATTACACAACATAACAGCTGCATATGCTCTAAATGCAGATGAGCTTTCACACTGAGATATATTCCTCTCTCTCTCTCTCGTTCACTAATAACAACAAAAATCTTTGAGTACTTTTATTTTTATTGTAATTAGAGTTGAGAGCAGTTCAGGTATGATCCCTTTATTTTTCGTACACAGTCAGTACCACCAAATGATAATTATCTATTTTACATATAATTTTTTGTACACTGAAATTAATTCTTTTTTTGTGTACAAAAATTAACATGAAATGCGATATTTATTTACTGAGAGAAGCACATATGCCTATGCTTGAAAGAGATCAGAATTTCAAACAACAAATTAAGGCGCAGAAGTCAGATCAATAGTGTATTGGTAT
Source organism: Sinohyriopsis cumingii (assembly GCA_028554795.2). Classification (NCBI taxonomy): domain Eukaryota; kingdom Metazoa; phylum Mollusca; class Bivalvia; order Unionida; family Unionidae; genus Sinohyriopsis; species Sinohyriopsis cumingii. Next base: position 37,556,784 of record CM068829.1, read on the forward strand.
ATTTTTATTAAAAAATGGCTAGAAATACCTAACAAATTTCATAAAAAGGTTTAAGCTGTACAAACAATATAATTTTAGCTGCTGTAAGTACAATCCCTGTGACATTCATTTATTTGAACACACACTAAATTAGTCCTGGTCACTGCACTGAATTTTGAAGCATTTAGAAAGGCCTGATTGTATGAATAAATCTCAGTCTGGCAATGCAAGTTTGTCTAGTACAGTGTTCATAAATACTACATTGAATTTCAAAAGATGTAGTTCTAAAGCTTGGCGTAGAATTGATGTCATTCCTATGTGAAGTTCTGTAAGACTGAAGTACAAATTTTAGTAGTATGCTGTTTATCAATTTACTCTATGAAATCCATTTCATGGGCAATTTACTGTGTTCCACATTACAGCAGGATCTGTACGTCTGTGCTGGTTATACTGCCAACCAGTAGTGTTCAGCATCACCATCTTAAGGAGGTCAAACATCAATTACATTAAATCGTGAAAGAATTTCAGAATGGTTCGTTGCATCATGAGGTTGGTTTCTGTTCATTGCAACTCTATATACAGCTAAGATTGAAAAATATCACTACACTTAATACCTGCTTTCATTTAACTGTCGCATTTTTGCCAATGAGAACATAAGTTTATAATGATTTCCAAGCCAAGTGGAAATAAAAAATTTGTGATTGCTGGTCTATCATTTGAAAGCTCATGAATTGTGCAACATCAGAGTTAACTTTAAAGGCTTCAATATCATTTGGCTTCAGCATCAGAAATGTCTTACTGACTGCTGTTATGACTCTATGGTCTTAAAATAAGTAACAAAAAAGAGCAAAAGCCAACAAGTTTTGAAAAACTGTGATATAATTTATTTCCCTAAAATACAAGTAAAAGTTATTACGAGCCTGTGCTCTTAAAGTAAGTAACGGAAAAGAGTGAAAGACAACAAGCTTTGTAAAATCTAACAAATTGTTTTATATTTCCCTAAAAAAACAAAGTCAAAATGGAAGAAAAAAAACTTATGGTATTGTGAATTAAATCCCAGAATAATCCAAGAATTACAGTCCTAGTAATTTAAAGTCCTGAATAACATTCATTAGAAGCCCCGAATAAATCCAAAAATTGAAGGCGATGATTTGTCTGTTATAGCTCCTAGAGTGTTGATTTGCTAACAGTTTTTTGTTGAATCGCAGTAGTATAATTCCAGGTGGGATTTCATTATAAATTTAATGAATGTCTTTATCCAAGAATTTTATCCGAGTACTTCTGTATTTCCAGAGAAAATAATCACTTGAATTCAGTAATATGAAGACATTCAACCCAACTGGACACAACATAAATATACAATTTCAAGGTGCTAGATCTTAAAGCAACTGATAAATCCTCTCATTTTCACTATATATAGTTCTCTATTTGATCTCAGATCGCTAATAACATTTTCTATTTTAAAAAATTACATAATGGAAAATAACTCTTTAGAATGATCCTAATGTTTACAAAACAATAACCTGGATTATGTATAGTTCAAATAGGAAATTCCAAAACATGACCCAAATAAACATATTTACTTATTCTGTTAATAATAATACTGATTTTAAACCCATACATATAGAGAATAATTTAGCTCTGTATTGTTCACAATGAATAAAATAAAAATTAAATATGCGTTAAGCAGAAATTAACTCCATTTTGGACATGGTCAAGTCCAACATACAATGTTATATTACAGTAGCATGTAATGAAATAAAATAAAACTAACAAACAAAGCACATTAATATAGTATAAATAGTATAAATAATTTAAATTATGGTGAGTGAAATCCTAAACAATCCTATCAGATTCAAAAGTATCGAGTTATCCATACGATTTCCAGTGGTAATCCAAATCATATCCACTAAAGTACTGGTGTACCAAAGGTATTGGTGAAAAAATGATCCCAAAATGTCTTTAAATGAATTCAGAGTAATTCCATAATAGCTATGATTTCAGAAATCCAAATATTCTGACTAATAGTTTAAGCACTTTGCAATTCCAAAGAATAATTGAATGAAATAAATGAATCATCTCAATTAAATTCAACTAAATATCTTCCAAGACTGGTGTTTACTACAAAGAATGACTCATTCTCCAGTAAACATCTTTTATATACAAAGCTAAGACATAGTTTCAGAAAACATTGCAATTGATAATCTCAACAGTAAACAAGGTCAGGTGTGTTACACTAGCTAATCAGGAATTTGGTCAGTTTGGCCTTTCAGAACTCATACCCTGAAGTCAGATCATGTGATGTTTACTTGAACAAGAGTACAACTCAACCTTCCAACTTGATGGATTAATTTACAAGAATGACTCGTTTTCAAAGTGCAAACTTCTAATCAATGGGGAAAATTTGTGTTTAAAATGTTATTAACTAAATAACCCTTACAAACTATAATCATGAATGATAATACACATAATATAGATATACATAACACACCGATTAGTTTATTATGCTTGGCATGGAACTGCAGTGATCAGAAGTTTCAACTACATGGTATGTGTAGTCATTGTAAATAAACCAACCTTGTGACATCATAGGCTATCTTAGAAGGTGGCATACAGTGACATTATTAGTACAGTACTTTCAAGTGATTTGTATTCTAGACAAACAAATAACATTCTATTTTGGTCTGTATATTATATTCAACTTGTCTCTTATGCGAAAAATAAATGCCACATGAACATTCCCTTTAAAAACCACTTTACATACATCGAACATTGATAACTGTGATTTTTGAAATATTTTTGATTTCCTCCATTAGATCTCAGAGTGTCCACAAGTCAGCTGTGAAGAATGGAAACAATCAAACCCATGCCATAAATGTTTCCACATCGCCCAATCTTTCAACGTATGTGCCACTCCCATCACGCCCAAAAACATCTCCAGGACGATCAAAAAGTATGGACAGGGGGGATAGAGATAAGGGTCCACCAGTTGTGCCAAGGGGCCAAAGAGGGACACATATTTCCCCATCTCATTCTGCCAAAGGGGCCAATCTAGGAAGACCAGAAAATGATCGTGTGAACATAACAAAGTCAGGACACCAAGGTTCTGGTTTTGTTCCAACAAAGTCTACTGGTCAGCAGACCAGTTTAACCTCAAGATCCATGAGTCCTAGTCAAGTGAGTGCTGGTGTCTCTCCACAGGATGAGAGACATCTTGCACAAATGGGACAAAAATCATCTTCATCATCTATATCATCAACATCATCATCATCATCAGCGAGCCCAGTCTGGAAACATTCTATGTCAGCTTGTTCAAATATCACACCTCCAAATGTAGTGGTTGGTGCCACAGGCGAGATTACACCTGCAAATCCTCCAAAAGAGAAGGTAAATATACATTAATTTAATTGATATACCTTACATTTCGCTTGCTTTACAGGTGGTGCAGTTGCTTAATTGATAGTGTCAAGCTTGTGATCAACAGGTTAAGGGTTTCACCCATCCTAGCCAACCCAGGTCACTTTTTGTCTTTGGAATAGGTACATTTTCTCAAAAATAATGTGTTACAGATGCCTTTAAAAGCAACAAAAACAAGAAAAACATTGACTTAGAATTGTTTGTTTGCTTTTCTCTATAAAAAAAATTAAATTCCCAATTTAAAATTTTTAGGAAACAACATTAGCAATGATTTTGGTTTTTAATAGGTTCATCATTCTTTAGATTGTAGATGAGGTTGCTTCTGCATGATAATTTGAGATTGCTTTGTTTTGTTTTGTTTTTTTTTGTTGGTTTTTTTTTTAAGCCTATGTGGTAATAGTTGAGTAGAGCTTAATATGGTGGCATTTTATCCAGATTCTGCCATCTATTGGTAAAAGTTTATAAACAGTACTTCTCCTAACTATTAGGAGGATTGCCATGGAGCATTTCATATAAATCTTTTTAGAAGTTTACTTGATCCTAAATGAAAATCATGCACCTATGACACCCTCTATGGCCACCATGGCAGTCATCTTAAAATTCTCGTTATCACTACTCCTCGTCAGTGTTTCCCTTTACGCACATTTGTGCATCAGGGACACACGCTGGAGAAAATTGACACACACATTTTGTTGCCGTGCATTTTTTTGACGCAAAGGATTTTCATAACGTGATCAGGATTTATTTAATACCCAATGCATTGGACAATGGATGGCATCGTATATACTTCGAGCATAGGCATTGACTGGTTCCCCGCTTTGTTTGTTCCTTGCCTTGTGTGCCTCTATACGTATAGCAGAGTGCAACACAGGGAACATTCGAAACAATGAACCAGACTAGCATAGGCAATGGTATGACGGAGTAGTGTCCCCTAATCTTGTGAGCTCTCACGCGATTTCCATCGAGCTCAGCAAGCTGTCATCTAGATGTTTAATCTCAATGCTTGTTGCACTAGAAAGTGATCTCCAGATTAAAATGCCGTGCACAAAAAATCATTAGCGAAAAATGTGAAAGAAGCAGAACACAAAAGAGTAACTGTGGAACTAACTAATGAAAAATGGAGAAAATAATGCCCTTAACTGGAATACGGTATTCATACATTAGGATTACCGGTGTGACTTATGATCGTGTGATTGCGAAGACTGCAAAAGTGAATAATCCTTTCTTGACAGGGTTTTAGAATTTTTAAAAATCTGCCCTAGTTCGCCACAAGATATCTGGAGAACACAGAGCTCGTCAATAGATAATTTATATTGTCCTGAATGGATGATCATATATACAAAGAGCTTTCACTAAAAGACCTCTTATGATGTTGAACCTGAATGTTGCCCCTCACATAACCATTATGGCTGTTATAGTTGCCATATTGGAAATCTTGTTATTGCTTCCCGTTCTGAATGGATGGTCATATCAGCATGTTTTTCACTAAAAGACTTCTTATTATGTCTAGTTGGTCCAGCATGTAAATAGTGCTGATCTGACATGTCCATCATTACATCCAATTTGAAAATCATGTCACCTATCTTCTTGAATGGATGGTCATAAGGATATTGGTTTTTCACTGATGTCTAGTTGGTGGTGCTAAATGAATGTTTTCCTGTTGGAGCTGCCTGCCTACATCTGATTGTTTTCACTACTTATTGTTATGTCACCATGGATTTTTCACTAGAAGACTCCTCATGATATCTATCTAATTGGTGATATAGGAAAATTTTACTTGTCAGATATTTAGTAAAGTCACCATGGCAGCCATCTGGAAAATCTTGTTATTGCTGCATCTCTTGCATGGATGGTAGTAATATCATAGGTTTTTCATTAAATTATGCCTTACCATGATTAGTTATCCAAATAAAGTTTTGTCTGTTAGAAATCCAATATGGCCAGCATGGAAACCATCTTAGAATTTTGTCATATTTTTCTGCCTAAGTGATCTCTGCTGGGCTTGGGGATATAGAATATTCTAATGCACCCTCACACATGCTGTAAGAGGCAACTAATGGAGGCAAATAGATAGAGTACCTGAGACAAGACTGAAATGATTTGGTTCAAATCCTATCCTTAGATCAGGTTGGGTCAGCTGCCATGTTTCACCCTTAAGCAGGGCATTTTACTCCAATTACCTTTTACAGAATTTAAAGATCTATACATTTTATATTTTATCTTGTGTTTCATGTTGGCATTTTTACAACTTTCAGTTGCCATCATATAGCTATTATTGTGAACAGATGTTGTTAAATGATAATATGAACATAAGAGGTATCGTTAAATGATGTTGTTGTTGTTGTTGTTCTAGGGTTTAACACCATTTTTCAGCACACGATAGGCTATACATGGCAGCCAGTATTAATGGTGGAGGAAGAACCCGGAAAAACCCCGGAAAGAACCACCGACCCACGAGAAGCTACTGGCAAGCTTTCTCACATACCCACATTGGCCAAATCTGAGACTCGAACCCACTCAGACAGAGGTGTGATGGCAGTGATCCATAACGGAGAGCGCTTTAGACCACTTGGCCACTCAGGGCCCCTATCGTTAAATGATAATACGGACATATGTACATACCATAGCATTGAAAGAATCTGAATCATTTACAGTTTAAGTAGTCAACAGTAGTACTAAATGTAAAAGTCCAGTCCAAGATTTCATGATTTTTGGTTGGATGATCATTATGTTTGGAAACAGGCTGCTGAAAATTGAAATTTTAAGGTTAATCCTGAACCCAATTATTGTTAGTATTGTTACATATATTTAATTTTTATGGAGTGTTGGCTTTTGTCTATCATTTTATGTTACATAGATTTAATTTGTATTGTGTGATTGACCTCTGTCCACAATTAAGGGTAGGAGTTTGGACCTACATACTTAATGCCGTGTAGGGTAAACTTGTTTACTAGGTTTGGGCTCTAGATACAGCCTTGATTCTGACCTTAGAAGTTTGTAGAAACGAATTTTGTTCACTCTTGGGTGGAAATTTCCATTAAGATGACCCTCATCCTTATCCTTAAATTGTGTCTTGGGTTTTATATTATGTTGATTATATTCCCGTTTCTCATTCCATATCTTATCATGAGTCTTAGTGTAATCGAGTTAAGTTGTGTTTCAATTCATATTTGAGGGGATTTATTTATTTAAACTATTCACTGAAATTACAAAGTGTTCACTGATACTTATCAGACTAAATCACTCTCTGGGGATTATTGTGAATTCATTCAAGGACATTTTAGATTATATCTTTTTTTCTGTTATGTAGTTTAAGACTATAGAGTCATAACAGCGAAATCAAATCATGTAGAAATATTAAAGAAGAATGCAAGTACTATTTATTGATTGTTGATATGTTGATATTTGAAGAAATTTGCAAACTGAGGACGGAAGATGTGGATGTTACACTTGTCCTTGTATGCAATATGCCTGACAGAAGCTTTATGGGATGGGGAACAAAAATATTACGGGTTTACTATTATTAAGATTGACACAGCTTTAACTGAGATTATGACACAACAGATTCATGTAATGATGCGTTTTTCAGAAAGAGAAAAAGGAGAAGGAGAAACTTAGCCTTGTGAAGAGATTAACCTCAGGAAAAAGTAAGAAATCCAAGTCCAGTACAGATTCAGAAGGGGCTTCCCTCAGTGATTCCAACATCACCCATGCCAGGTAGATTTAACATTAAATGTATAGAGTGTAATAGGCACACTGTATTTCAATCTGGTAGATCATTATGTTTCGTTATGTTTCAGTATGATTTGGAAAATTGAAGCCTAGGCCTCATGTTGTGTTCAGACACAGGGATTCTGGTAAACAGAAACCTGTTCATTAGTTTTGATAACTGAGTCTACAGCCAGAAACTTGGAAGCCCTTGAAGCAAGGACTTGCACCACCAAGGGCTCTCCTGTATTAGGTCTTCTTTTTGTTTTTGTGTGTCTATTTCTTTGGACAGTGTGTTAAGTAATGGAGTGGTAGATAGGTCAGTCCTGAACTTCATTGAGGTCAGCAGACTGATAAAATAGTAAACACTGAGATTCTATCTTAAACACAAACTCTAAAGAAATGCATGAATGGTAAACAATGGGATTCTATCTTAAACACAAACTCTAAAGAAATGCATGAATGGTAATCAGTGGGATTCAGTCTTAAACACAAACTCTGAAGAAATGCATGAATGGTAAACAATGGGATTCTGTCGTAAACACAAACTCTAAAGAAATGCATGAATGGTAAACAATGGGATTCTATCTTAAACACAGACTCTAAAGAAATGCATGAATGGTAAATAATGGGACTCTATCTCAAGCACAAACTCTGAAGAAATGCATGAATGGTAAACAGTGGGATTCTATCGTAAACACAAACTCTAAAGAAATGCATGAATGGTAAATAATGGGATTCTGTCTTAAACACAAACTCTGAAGAAATGCATGAATGGTAAACAATGGGATTCTATCTTAAACACAAACTCTAAAGAAATGCATGAATGGTAAACAATGGGATTCTATCTTAAACACAAACTCTAAAGAAATGCATGAATGGTAAACAATGGGATTCTATCTTAAACACAAACTCTAAAGAAATGCATGAATGGTAAACAGTGGGATTCTATCTTAAACACAAACTCTAAAGAAATGCATGAATGGTAAACAGTGGGATTCTATCTTAAACACAAACTCTAAAGAAATGCATGAATGGTAAACAATGGGATTCTATCTTAAACACAAACTCTAAAGAAATGCATGAATGGTAAACAATGGGATTCTATCTTAAACACAAACTCTAAAGAAATGCATGAATGGTAAACAATGGGATTCTATCTCAAACACAAACTCTAAAGAAATGCATGAATGGTAAACAATGGGATTCTATCTCAAACACAAACTCTAAAGAAATGCATGAATGGTAATCAATGGGATTCTATCTCAAACACAAACTCTAAAGAAATGCATGAATGGTAAACAATTGGATTCTATCTCAAACACAAACTCTATAAAGAAATGCATGAATGGTAAACAATGGGATTCTATCTGAAACACAAACTCTAAAGAAATGCATGAATGGTAAACAATGGGATTCTTTCTCAAACACAAACTCTAAAGAAATGAATGAATGGTACACAGTAACTTAAACATAAATCCTGGATAAATGTGTAAATGGTAAATGCTGAGATGATGAACAATGAGATACTAGCTTAAAAAGAAAATGTTAAAGAAATTCATTTTTAATTAATTTGAGATTCATTCAGATGTCCAAAAATGGATTTTAACAAGAAAATGTTAAAGAAATTCATTTTTCATTAATTTGAGACTCATTCAGATGTCCAAAAATTGATTTAAAAAACATTTTTGGAATATATCAGTCTGAATAACTACAGGTGGAGTATAAGATGAAGTTTTGACTATTATAAATGGTTTTGTATACGAGACCTCCAGCTATCCTTTTTCACATCCAACCTACTCAAAAGTACCATATTTTTGGAATGGATAAGCTGAGTATGTGGAGCATAAGACAAGGGTAGTTTTTTAAGGCATAGCATACCAATTTGGGCAATAAAATATATGGTATGTTTTTTAAGGCATAGCATACCAATTTGGGCAATAAAATATATGGTATGTTTTTTAAGGCATAGCATACCAATTTGGGCAATAAAATATATGGTATCACGGTACCAATTGTTTTTCCATATACCTCAATGCTAATGTTTTGTGAAATAAATATACTTTCTGTCCTACTTGGGCATGCATGTCACACACTGTCATATAGAACAATGCTAGATTGTCAATTTGACAATGACATAACCAGGTACTCCATTGCATTTAAGAGAGATAACTCTACTGGAACTAGACAGGGGTAAGAGTTATCTAGTCACAACTAGCACATTTTCAGCCATGTGTACCATATTTTAAAAAAATCATAAAAAATGCAAAATATGATCAAGATAGAAATTAACACAAACTCACATGTTGCCAAGAGGCTCAACATTTTTTAAAGCCAAACAGAAAGTACAACTCTTACATAATGCACCAATCACAGCTAGTGTTGTTCTTTAATTCTGAATACAATGTTCCATACACCTTAAGCTCCGCCCACCTGGACTTGCGCAATTGGTACCGTTATACCATATGGTATGTTTTTTAAGGCATAGCATACCAATTTGGGCAATAAAATATATGGTATGTTTTTTAAGGCATAGCATACCAATTTGGGCAATAAAATATATGGTGCTTTTACTCAGCCTGGGTGGGTTGTCAGTTAATTCAATGTAAACCTAAATAGTTAGCATAGCTGCCAAGTGTCCTGCTTTTGTCATATTTTGGACCTGAATATGGGTGTACATTTTTCTTGTTAAAAATCTGCTTTTTTAATTAAAAAAATTAATTAAAAATTTCCTTGCAGTTTTCTGTTTTGAATGGGCACTCAGTTCCATTCTGATAGAAATGTATCACATGTATATAGGAATAGAGCTGGTTCATTCGAAATCGAGGCTACCAAGCCTGTCTTTAACCGTCATATTGGACTGCACAAACAGTAGCCACTATCACTGTATCTCATCTTCATAATATTCAATTCTATTCATGTCAAAAAGAAAAGCAGAAGATTCAGAATTTTCTCCAGGAAAGAAAATAAAACTGGAAGGACGATTGTGCTGTCTTGTTTAGATTTGTGAAACCATATGGTAGTGGAGAAAACTATGTTGTGCAAATTGTGTAGTGTGATTTCACTACTGGGCATGGAGGTGCCCATGACATAAAACAACATGAAAAAGCTAATAAACATCAGCTTGCTGCTTCATCATCAACTTAGCCTGAACTTATGATGTATATAAATACCAGAGAGAACCTTGATGTAATTCGATCAAAGTTTGGTTTACTAGATTTCTTTTAGAAGTGAACCTTCCTCTTTCAGTTGCTAATGTTGCTGATGATTTATTTCACACATGTTTTCCAGACAATAATATCACAAAGGATTACTTGTGATCTACAACAAAAACAGTTCTTTAAGAAAATTGCACAGAATTCAGATCATCAGTGAAAGATGGTACATTGGAATCGATAATGATTGGAAGAAAAAACAAGGTGTGAAAATGGCTTCTATAAACAGCCTGTGTCTGAATGTGTGTTGCACTCTTGCTCCTTCTAAATGGGCACCAAAATGAAACAGGATGCCCGTTCAGTAGGTGCAAGAGTGCAACACTTGAAACTTTGACATTAAATAATTAAGCAAGTTACTGTCCTACTTTACTGATGGTTGTAGATGTTGTAAATAGTTACATGTGCATTACAGTTTTAAAAATCAGTATTTGTCCCAGAAAAAAAGTATTTTTGTTTCATGAGCAGTCAGTATTTTTGTTCTCAGGGTTAGGCAGCTAGCTATGAGTTACCATTTTACAATTAGTAGGTCATCTTGAAGTTAAATGTCTTGTTTAAGGAAGCAGAGTCACTTCCAGGTAAGGGACACAGACCAGTTTGTCCTGAAGTTAGGACTCTCATATGTTGGGGTGTTCTGCTTTAATTTCCAACAAAAGAAAGGCAACCGAAATAACAAAACTAATTCAGTCCCACTTTATCTTTTTACAGATCTGGTTCCTTCCCTTCAGATCCTACAGTTACCTCCCTTGCTGAATCATCTCACCACAAAAAGTCTGGATCATTTGATTCCACGAGTTCCAGCTCATCGCATAAACCCTCAAGGCCGAAGCCTCCCACTCGAGAAAAGTAAGGAACTGACTTGTTCTAATAATGAGTTTCCAAGACGATACCTTTGTTGTTGTTATAGGGTTTAATGCCATATTTCTTTGATTTGAAGCTACTGTAAATACATTAAATAAATGTAAGACAGAGCTGACTGCAAGTTAAAAGGGATATGACACCCTAAATCTCTCCATGCATATTGCAGTTGGGTAATGGAGTAAAATATGTATATTTGTTCATACTGCCACACAGTTAACATCTCAAAGAGCATGCACATATAATCTCATAGTAACTGATGATGTTGGGATTGTAGGCCAGTCCTATGTAGTGGCAGACACCTTGTCTAACTTCCTTCTTGGCAAGCTGATGACTTTATAACACTTGTTGCTTAAACAAGCTAAAAGAGATAGCAAATGTCTTTGTGTTTTGAAAGGCTGGATTTGTGAGGTAATGGATGTTGTTATAGGTTTAATGCCATTTTTCAGCACAAGATAGGCTATACATGACAGTCAGTAAGACTGGTGGAGAAAGAACCTGGGAAAACCCCGAAAATAACCACCAACCCACGAGAAACTACCAGCAAGGTTTCTCACATACCTTCATCGGCTGAGCTCAATGCTCGAACCCATGCAGACAGAGGTGAGATGGCAGTGATCCCTAATGATGAGCGCCTTAGACCACTTGGCCACTTGGGGTCCCCCAAATAATACCTTTAATTCTATCATTGAAAACAGAATTTATTAAGTTTCAGCATGTTCACTGTCTTTCCTTGTTTATCATAATGCATGGTTTAGAATGTTTAAATATTACGTATTGTTCAAGCTTTTGCTATTTATTTTCTGAGATATGAACTGTGAAGAACAATGGCATTAGCTGTTTGCTGTTTAAGAAGAAAAACACAAACACACATTAAACAAATAAACATTTGACTAAACATAGTGAAGGAGAGTTCTTTGGTCACTGCAGACAAATTTGTTGTCTGAAATATCAATGGGTATTGATAGTTATAACCAAATGTCTGTGTTATGATTTTATTGACAAGATGGTTCTGCACCATGATTGATAATTATTAATAATTATTCTGAATAACAGTTTTATAGCATTGATTCCATAAGATTTCAGTGATTTTTAAATGAAAATATTAATTTACAAATTGGCTATACCTTTCATAGTTTATGCGTTATTAATCCTATCTGTGTGATCCCCTTCTAGATACCAGTTATACATTTCCAAATGAATTTCTGATACAGGTGTAATAAGAATCACTTTGTTATAGGTTTTGGACATGTAAGTTGCACAAATGGAATGAGCATTGAACAATTTTGTTTCTTCCAGATAAAAATATCAGTCTTCAGTAATTTGAATCACTTTGATTTCTCTGTTACAATATCATCAATTTATATTGTGTCTGTCAGATAATTGTTGTATGTAACTCTGATTGCATCATTTGATGCCAGGATTCAGAAAGTGGATGGTAATGTGAAAAACAATTTTTTATATGCTTGGTTGGCTTGATGTTATCTTAATAAATCATGAAGTAAAAAGTCATTCTGATTTTCATAGTTTGTAAAAGAAGTTGACATGACTGTGTGAGTGCCTCATTTGTTACAGAGTCAAAGATGCCAGGGCACTAATAGCAGCCCCCAAACCCCCAGCTACCTTTTAAGGGAATTTCAGCAAAGTCCATTCTCATCCATTATATGGGGCCACTTTCCTGCTGCAGAACATTTTGCTCTATAAGAGAGGGTCCATTGTATTCCTTTCCATTAGGACCATTTTAGTACCATGTTTATTTTGATTTGATGTTAGGAACAATGTATTTGTGTGTTTATCATGGTTTGATTCAAAAGATCATTGTTTCAAGAAATGCTGCCAGGCGGGGGGATCAGGTTTCTTACAAAAGCAACAGAGAGTCATGCAACTTTTAAAATGCAGTGGAGGAAAGATCACACAAGATATATATGGTTCCCACAATTTCTCATACCCAAGGCATCATTTTTTTATATTTTTGTTTTCTAAATGATCTTAATTAATCCTATATCAATGCAGAATATTGTTTGAATACATGCACAAGTATGATTGAGATCTGTTGGAGAATTGCAGAAAGTATGAAGGTATTCTGATTGAGCTGTATCCTGGAGCAGTAAATAAGATGATCCATCAATCAGCCATTAGGGAAATATCTCAAGATAAATAAGTGTCTGATGTTGAAACAAATGATAACTATTTTGTTTAAGAAAGTCAGTGAGACGGAAAAATCTGCTTAAAAACAAAACTATGAAGGAGGAAATTTAAGATGGTTTGCTGCTAACTGAACAAAGTGCAGAAAGTGGTAATACAGAAATAACTGGCATGTTGTCATTTACCATGCTTCATGCCTTGTGGAAAATTGTGTTTTGGATATATATCCTGAAAACCAGTTCCAGAACATATTCATGTTGGCCATATTTTGCAGTTGATTGTTCTCAAAGCAAACTTCACACTTCTGCGAGGAATAGGTAAACCACAAATTGAAACCCTATTACTCTAGTAAGAAAATGTCAGAATATCTGTGAGAAAAGAAAGAAAACAAAATGATCCTATACAAATATATGATTCAGAGCGTGCATGTGTTTGGGTGGTGTGTTTGTGTGAACAAATTTGTCTCCATTTTTTAAACTCAAGTGGTAGAGTTTCAGAGACCTGTAGGCTAACATCTCAAATGGTAGATTGATGACCTGTATAGATGTCTTGTTGTCCAGTAAATTACTTTCAGCTTTAAAGGATTTTCTGAAGGGAAGTGATAAGAAGAATATTTTCCAGCTGAACAGCAATTATATATGATGATATCATAGACATCAATTGTCAAAGAAGTGATACAAAATCACTAAATGCTTGTTTTAAATTAGATGTACATCTTCTAAATATTTTGTCACCTATCAGCTACCATACATCATAGTTTACCACCCCCCAATGATCCACCTCAGGATGTAGGTATGTATGACCTCCCCATCTTAAGTAAATATCTGGCAACATCTTTGGTATTCTATTTACCTGCTGCAGCATTTCCAGGGGGGTTGGTGCAAATGTCAACATAGTAGCATTTTCGGTGTTGATGGTGCAACTGTCAGAATTAAGTTTTTGCTTGTAGCTCAGCTTCTCCAACACTGTTGCATGTACAGTCGTAAAACTTGATATGTGTGTTTTCCATCATTTACGGGATATGTACTACAAACATTAGCATCTGTCTAGTACCATGATGGCCATGTCTCTTAATGTACAAATATAAATTTTAAATTATATGAATACTTTACACAGGCAGATGTTCTCACTCATTATTGTTATACTATCCAATTTCATGTTTCCTCCCACAATTCCACTACTCTGAAACTAATTTGATAATAACTATGTTTCAGACATCGCTGTATAGTTCCCTATCCACCGCAAGGAGAGATTGAATTGGAGCTGAAGATTGGTGACATTGTGTATGTTCACAAGAAACGAGAGGATGGTTGGTTTAAGGGTACTTTGCAAAGAACCGGGAAGACAGGACTATTTCCAGGAAGTTTTGTTGAGAAATGTGAATAGGACGAATGAAATCATATTTTCTAGGATGATTTAGTTTTAATCAAATCTCTGTTAATTGATACTCAAGCTTGAGATGCATTGTTCTTATTCTTGTCATTCATATATTATAGTTTATGCTAATGGATATCACACAGTTGCTCATTAAACTGTTACAAATCGACACTATTATCCAACTTTGTAATGGAAAATTTAAAACTTTATTGCAAAAGAAGTGTCATCTCTACATGCTGAGAAAGTAAAGTAGTTTCCATCAGGACAAAAGAAACATAAAGGAAACACAAGTTCTAATCCAGATACGTTCTTTAATATCTTTTCCTTTACAAAGAAACTTAATGATATGATAAGATAATTATATTGGGGATTTGACTTGACTTGAAATAATTTTGAGCATCAGATTTTATAGTCTGTACAAGGTTATACAATTTTACTAGAATTAATTTCATGGAGAATTTAGACCTGCACATGTAACTGTTTATTTACGCACATCGGAGACTACATACTGTTGATGTCAGTATAGCAAAGTCTTTTTTTTTTTTGATAGCCAAGAAAGCAGTCATACCAAAGTATTATTATGCTTATTCATTCCATTTCTTTGCTTCATGTTATTTTATTTGAATGGAACTATTTATGATGTGGATATTTTCTGTTCTTTCTGTTCTAATGAAATACACCAGTATATATTTAAGAGAATATTGTCAAATTGTATATTAACAATTACTTGTGTATATACTAAGTGGTGATTTGAATAGACAGTGATTTGTATTGTTATACAGAGTTTCACTGTACTCAATGAAAACTGATGAAATAATTCTTCAGGAAGCTTTCATTGATATTTATGTTTTAAAAATGTATTTATAACATGTTTGGCCATAGTAGTATTTCAGGCTGGAAAATCTACATGCCCTGTGAAAAATATCATTCAGAAATGTGCATTTTTAAGTAAAATTTACCTATTACATGGTTGTGCTTACTTGTCCCTAATTGTGGTACTATTTCTCTTCCCTCATGCCACCCTGGATTTGATTTTGAATTTTTATATTACTTTTTTTTTTTTTCCCATATACATTTCTTAGATCTCAATAAAGTTGCAAAACGAGACTGGATGCCATGATATTTCAGTTGCTTCAGTGTGTCCTTGGTTAAGTCTCCATTTCTTTGGCATGGTATTGCCAATAATGTTAATGTTCCATTAAAACCAACAAAAAGGATTGTCTAGACTGTACTCTGCTCATTGTAGCAGATATTGACAACAGATGTAATATAGAAATGATAAATTTAACCTTCTTCCATAAGCCTTATTGAGTTCCTGAATTAAATATGTCTAGAACACAGAGCAGAATAAATTCCTTTCCAGTATAAAAATTATTTAATGGCAAAACATTATATTAACATTATTGAAATTTAAATATTTTTATTTGGGGATCGCTGGTGTACTTAAATATTAGATAGAAAATTAATAGAAAATTAATTTAATTTAATATAAAACATATGTATGGGATGACCTGTGTCCATTGTCTCTATGTCCATTTGCATAGGTTGTCACCACTTCTGAATTATTTGGAATATTGCCATGAAATTTTACACACCCATTCCTCCCAAGTCTAGTTGAATGAAAATAGTATGCTGTGACATCAAATTAGCAAAGGTGAAAGTTTTCTTTAGACAGAATTCTGTATTGGAAATGGTCCCCATGACATTTTTCCCAATTTGTGTCAATTTTGTTGAGTTAGGAGGTGGGGGTAGTCTCTGGAATCTTTTCGGTCAATGCAAACAGTCTGAATACCTCAAGGTATTTTTGTAAAATATTATCCAGAGCAATAGTCCATGTTGATCACAGACTTCATACACATTAACATTTATTAGACTTAGATCCCAGCTGTTTTGAAATGCTTCAAAGTCAGATATGATTTTTTTCAGTAACTGTAGAAGAAACGGTCTTATTTTGGATTCCTGGAAATTCTTTTAGGCTAATCGATCTTCAGTCCCTTTGAGGGATTATTGTACATCATTGTTTCTCTTTCAACCAAACTAATATGTTCCTGCATCATATGTTATAATGATTAAAATGCCATTGTCTCACTTATTTAATAATTCCTTTTCACATTTCTGTACTTTGATCTATAGGATATTGAGTGTGTTCAATAAAACATACATGGGATCCAGAAGGCACTTCATTATAGAGCTGCCCATAGAAGCAATTTAGAATTTCTTATCATTTTCATGCAAATATTTTGAGTAATCATATTAGCCTGATGTGTGTGTGTGTGTATTTGTATTCAACTGTCTTCCTTGGGTACCATGGATGTTAAAATGGAAATGATTATTTTGTTAACTAAAAAACATTTTCTTTTAAATATTTATTTTATATCATTTAGACAGCATTTTGATCTAACTTCCACAGCTCAAAACAGCTCAGATGTGGATTTTGGCTCTACTGGTGATAGACCAGAAAA
This sequence comes from Sinohyriopsis cumingii, assembly GCA_028554795.2. Lineage (NCBI taxonomy): Eukaryota > Metazoa > Mollusca > Bivalvia > Unionida > Unionidae > Sinohyriopsis > Sinohyriopsis cumingii. The sequence continues at coordinate 37,573,942 of CM068829.1, forward strand.
ACTTATGGATTGGCCCATTGTCTATCAGCCATTCATCCAGTATCTTATTACTCCTAAACTGTTGGAAGATTGCCATGAAACTTGACACACATATTCATCCTAAAATCTAAATGTACTGTGGCATATATTTTTTTTAAAACTGACTTCCTTGGGTATCATGTATGTTTAAATGGAATTGGTTCTTTGGTTCACTTTGAAGAAAAAAAATTTCATTATTTATTTTACATCAGTTATACTGCATGTTCATCTAACTTCCACAGCTCAAAATAGCTCAGATGTGGAATTTAACTCTGCTGGTCATAGACCATTGGTCATTGCTTATCTGTCATCCATCCATTCATTAGCACAAGTTTGTTACTGCTTCTTCTGAACTTGGAGGATTGCCAAAGAAATTTGACACACACATTCATCCAACGAGTTAATTTGTCCTAAATAAAAATAGTTAGCTATGACATTAAATATGCCCAGCACAGAGTCCATCTTGAAATTTTATAGCTGCTCCTTCTGTTTGAATGTTGATACTGACACTAGTTTTGCAATAAAATATTTCTTGTGTTTAGTTAATCCTGAATTAAGATGTGCAAATCTGGCACTCAATATAGCCACTGTGGCTGCCATTTTAAATGTCTTATAACTTCTCCAAAATGGAAAGTCATATCAGCATGCGGTTTTTACCAGAAGACTTGTGTTTATTTGGTCCTAAAAGAAAATGGTGCCAGTCTAACATTCCATATGGTCATCACAGCAGCCATCTTGAAAATCCTGTTATTGATTCTCCTTCTGAACAGAAAGTCATATCAAAATGAGGGTTTACACCAGAAAATGTATGATGCCTGGTTCTTCAAGTTAAAATGGTGCTGACTTGACATCCAGTATGGCAGTCACTGCATCCAGCTTCAAAACTTTTCTATAACTACTCTTCCTTAATGGAAAGTCATATTGACATGGGGTTTTCACCAGAAGACTTGTGTTTGTCTGAAATGAAAATGATGTTAATGTGACTTCTATCTCTGGTGCCTTGAAAATCATGTTATCACTACTTCTGAATTTATGGTCATATTTACATTTTTCACCTGCCAGTAGCTTCTCGTGGGTCGGTGGTTCTTCCCGGGGTTTTCCCGGGTTCTTCCTCCACCATTAATACTGGCCGCCATATATAGCCTATTGTGTGCTGAAAAATGGCGTTAAACCCCACAACAACAACAACAACATTTTTCACCAAGAGACTTCTTATGATGTCCAGTTGGTCATAGACAGAAATGATGTCGATGTTTCATCCAATATGACCACCATGGTGGAGAATCCGAGATAGCTTCAGATGAAGAAGTTTGGTTCCTGGAATATTTTTTGGCTATTAGAATGTTGCTCCCTTGGAAGAATTCTTGATGAGGTAGTTGAAACTAAGGAACTCTGAGTTAACCAATAACCTTAGATGTTTGACCACTTGTAAAAGTAAGTCATCTAACCCAGAAACTTAGATGTGCCAAATTTGCATGCTGCCAATACTCTAACCATGCCTTCAGGCTATATTTACTTTTGATATTGCAATTCAGTGTTTACTTGTGACTGTCTGGATTGTGCAGAGTATATTTCAGTAAATATTATCAGGATTTTATGTTTTAGATGCTGCACTGAGAAGGTTGTGTCTGGCGTTTTAATTCCTCTGTAGTTTTTTGCTTGTAAAATGCAGCAGCAAATAGTCTTAAAATTCAGAGGGTGTTAAATTACCTTGCCTGGGTGTTTTTTTTTTATAAGAGTAGAATTCTGGAAAACGAGAATATAGTTTTTACAGTGGTACACTTTGTCTGTTTTATCATACACTGTAGTATCATTTATTTTCATGGGTCTCAATTGTCATGTTTTTTTAAAATTAAAAGAAATATGGAGGGGGCGTATTCAATTTGTGGCCTTTGTCTGTCAAATTTTGCATATTTTTGCAGTATTTAATTTTATCGACAGAACTCTACATATACTACAAATAAAGAACTTAAATGAACAAAACTACTACAACAACAAACAGTGATTATTTAAATGGTTAAGACAATAGCACTACCTGTATAAGCACAAATCAAACACCTGTCAAGATAAACAAATTACATGCAACATCAAAGGGCACTGAAGTTGCACCATCAAATATTTCTGGACAGCCATCGCATTAACATAGTGGCTAAAGAGTGGTAAAATTCAGCTCTGATTCCCCTGTGGCTTGGACAGTGTCATTCTTCCACATGTAAACCAAACACATGACCATCTGCCTATTGTTCAGTGCAGTTAATCTAGCAGTGTCAGCACTTGATGTATTCAGAGCCCATCAGAGTGTGAAGTTGCTAACTGAATTGAAACATAATGGAGTCTGCATGACGTGCATACCTACTTCAACCACTAGACTTTACTTAATCCTAATTAATCATGCTGATTCATGATGGGTAGACAATTGTGGTTCACATGTAAATGTGTGAAAAATCTGGCCAAATTATCTTAGCTTTGAGAACGCTAGTCTTGTTTAATTCAACAATTTTAGTATTATTTACCAGAAAGACATTTGTGTGTACTTGCCAGGGTTTAAATAAAACAATCACGTGCAAAAACTATTATCTATTACCAGATTAAAGAAATGACATTGATTTATCAAATAGCTTTGTTAATCTCTAGGAATGACACACAGAAAAAAAAAGTATGGGTGGGGGCTTCTTAATAATATATAGCTAACTTTTCATTGGGTCTTTAGATTTATGATTCATGGCAGTAGTGAAATCCATTAAAATTAGTACCCCACAAAAATTGTACTACAGTAGTCAGTTACTCTTACGATTGATAGGATAAACACGGTTGGAAATTAGGCCTATGAAAGTGAATCCAGTTTGGACAGTGCCATCCTTCCACATGTGGACCAAACACATGACCATATTTGTTTTATTTAAACCCTGGCAAGTATAACAAAAGTTAACTGTTGAATATTTGACATTTGGAAAAATCTATAAATAATTTTTTATTTACATAGCTAAGAGTCCAACCAATCAAAACTCAAAATGTTTTTTCGGGGCATTCTGTCTTGCAAATCAAAGTTTAGTATATGTTCCCAAATAATGATCACTACATGGAAAAATATGTGAAATTTACCTATAATATAATGGCTGAATGAATTCAGATCTACATAAGATTTCTACAGGATGTAGATCATAGACTTACCAGCAACATCAATAAGTGTTGGTGAATTTTATTTTTGTGACACTTAGTTTGATCACTGGTTTTATGTAAGAGAAAGCATGCACAGATAATTTATGGAAGGTCATAAGTTATTTCCTAAAGTTTCATATACTGTTACTTTGTTATTTTCTTACACAGGACTGGTATTGCCAGTATTAAAATCATATAAGCATTTTTTATTTTTAATAAGAGATGTTAACACCACATCTTTTTCTATCCAGCCCCTACCATAGTTCATAGTGCTAGTATACACATAACGTAAGAAATTATATCATACAGATGGTATCATAATGTACCACATAAGCACACTTATACAAGTCATGTCCAACTGCATTCAACATAGACCATGATCTGCACTTGCATAATGCACTGGCAGATTGAAGTCTTTGTGGTTTCTTGTACTGATTATTCCTATCGAAGTAAATGGACCACGATCAACTGACACATTATGTGATGGCAGATCTGGGACTAGGCAGTTTGACTTATAACTGAATATATATGGTAATCATGTCATTTTGAGTTGTGTAATAAACAGTGATCATAACATTTTATTATTTAAGAAAGAAGGGAAGAACAGAGGATAAAATCCAGATGTTCATGCTGAGCTTACTTTGTGAGTAAGGCAGCATACAAGAAATAGAACTCTGTTTCTATTTATGGATATATCTTGGCTGGTATTTAATGTAGCAAGAAATTCCATATAATCCCTGTATATAAATGTAATGCATCAAAATATATGGCTTCTTTGTTAGAATATTTGTTCAAGTTAATTGCAATATGGAGAGAAATGATACTGTACATGTACAGTGAATGGTTATTTCGATGTTAGTTAATGATACAGAGCATCTTGTAATTTACAAGTTGTTAATTTAAGTTGGCCAGCATTTTTTACCACACCAAAACATACATTGTGTAAATTTACTTGTGAGTAAACTCTGTGTTGCTATTGGAAGCAAATGAAGGTTAATGAAATACATACATGAAGGTGTTATGGTTTGTCATTACCATTGCTGTTATATTTATTACTTGACATTCCACTGATTAATTGAAAATCCTTTGGAATTGCCTTTTAAGTCTTTCACAATCCTGTTTTTGTGTTTTTTGTTGGAATGGATCACAGATTACAGGACATTTATCCAACATATTTGATATGAAATCCCTGCAGGCTCAGGATTGTAGAATTGGTATGATGCACTGTCCATTGTGTTGTAGGAAGTGACTAACGATGGCTGGACTCACACATAAAAGGTATGGGTTTAGATCCTACAATTGGCTCAGCCCAGATTGGTTGCTATAATGTTTCAGTAGCCAAGGCACTTTATTTCATTTGCCTCAGAACTAAAAAATCTACTTTTGAATGAATTAACCAGTCTTGAAAACTTGTATCAGTGCACGATACTCATATCAGTGCACGATACTCACACACAAAATGCATGAAAAATATCAACAGGTTTTGTGTGCATTTCATGTTCATTTGTTACTTTAGAAACAATTAGTAATTTACAGACCTGGATAGATGGACCCTTATAATGCCTTCACATTGTAAAAGTATAATTGAGATTTGTAAAACCCTAATGAAGATTTAAAGCATGCTTTATCTCCACATCAATTCCATATTGATGGATATATTAATTATTTTGATTTTGTGATGAGCATTGGTGAAATAATGTGTGCATATCTAAACACTTGTCTGTAACAGAAAAACAACTAATGTGGCACACTTACCTGTAATTTTGAATTGATCTTTCTGTCTTGTACATTTTGTGTGTGGATTGCAAAGCAGTCCTGAGTTACAGCTTGGTGATGTTTAGCTGATATGAACACTTGAGGTAAGGGTTTACATTTAGGTCACTTTCTCTGGCACTATTTCTTGTAGGGTCACATGATTTGGTTTGTAAATGTTTCCTAAGGATTGTTTACCTGTATTTAGTTAATCTGCGTGTGATTACTTTTTCATTAAGCTCAGTTTTTCTAGGTTTATGTAGGTAACTCAGTTTTTCTGACACCATTGCTTGCATAGTTGTGTAACATGGGACAAAGATGCATCAAAGGTAATATTACACCCTTCAGTTAAAGTTAGGTCACTGTGACTTTATTTTAACCTTTTGTTTAGCTTGTTTTTTCCAGAGCTGTTGCCTGCAGAGTCATGCAACTTGGCATATGGATGTGTCATGATAGGTACAATATTTTAAGCCAAAATGAGGTCATAGTGATTTTTATTTCACACTCCAGTGACCTGCATTTACCTTTGTGTTTAGCTTGGTTCATAAGATACTGTTACCTGCAGGGTGATTCATGTGTAACTTGGTATGTAGAAGCTTTGTGAGAAGTATTATTCTTTAACCGAAATTCAGTCACTGTGACTTACATTTCATAGTTCAGTGATCTGCATTAACCTTTTTGACTAGCAGTTTCTTGCACACTGCTGTGATAAAACTGGATACATAGGATGTATCATAAGAAGCACTACAATAAAACAAAACTTTACTATCCAGCCATACTGCCATAGGCATTTTTTAATGAAATGTGTTTTTTAAAATGCTCTTCCTGTGTGTTAGGCAGAAGTACATATTTGTTCTTAAAACATGTATTTGCCAACATAAATATGTATTGTGTTTAACCTGGGTTAAAATGAATTACACTCTGTGCATGATTGTCTATGCTTAGCCATAGCAAAGTAAAGTTCATGCACAGGGTTTAAAATGAATTACACTCTGTGCATGATTGTCTATACTTGGCCATAGCAAAGTAAAGTTCATGCACAGGGTTTGAAATTGATTTTCAATATTCATGATTCCACAAGTCTGTTAAATAAGAAGTTCAGGTCTTAAATATTTTGTAAATGTATGCATGTTTACCCAATATTGCATTTATCAGTTTTCTTAATCACTTTTTTCTCCAAAATGTAAAAATTATTTATGTTTACATTTTTATGTGGCTGCTGTTGTAAAGGATTAGAAATATGGCTGTTGCTTAAGTTGAAGCATTTGTGCTTATGTTAGTACAGTTTTATGGAGGTAGTTGATCAAGTGTTGTTATACACATCAGCAGGCTGTTGTCACACTTTTGGAAATGACATGAATGTTAAATTCTTCAGTTATAGTATACATGTTGCAGATTAAAATGAGATAATATTTATTGCCCTCTAGACAGTTATCCCTTTTTCTCCTTGATTAGTATAATCTCATCATATGCAAAGGAAACTCCCACCCTTGAAGTCAGCATTTTGTAGGCAAGAATGTGTGTGTTTGGATTTTTAACATAGCTTTAAAACAAATTCAGTCATCTCTCTATGATGTCTGCAGTGTGGCAGTTAATTGTGATGTCTAGCACTGTGGCATTATGCCACAGACATGTAGCATGATGACCCACCCAGTCACATTATCCTGACACCAGGCCAACCAGTCCTAACACTAACTTCTTAATGCTGAGTGCCTAGTCAAGTAGCTGTTAGTACCATTCTTGTAAGTCTTTAGTATGACTTGGTCAGGGTTTGAACCCATGACCTTCCGCATCTGAAGTGGATGATGTAACCACTAGGTGAGCAAGAATGAGGCTGTGCCATTATTTTGGATCCCAAGGGCAGGATATACACAAACACATATGATGGATGTTCTGGGTTTTTTTCTCCCCTTATTTCTAATCACAAAAATTAGGTGGTGAAAATGAAGATGGTGTATCTTTGGTTTGGAAGTACCCATAGAAAAATGTTTGTGATGTCATAAGCACTTTGATGTCATCTACAGTGTTAGTGAATGCACTTGTGTTGGGAGAGCTGCAGTAGCTTTCTTGGTACAGTATTTAACTTGAATACATTTGACACCTGCCCAGGCCAGTCCCACATTTTAAAACTTTTGAATTGTAACAATTTAATTATAGAACAAACACTTCTAAGTTTCTAAGTCACATTATCCTTTCTTAATCACTAGAGTCACAAAAGTATCCTATTCGCATGTCCAGGCAGAATGGCAAGTTGCATCATCATGTGCAAGAATGGAGCAATTGGTAGGAACATCACAATGATACCATGGATGATTCAGGTATAACTTGGTATGTAGAGGCTTTGTGAGAAGCATTATTCTTAAACCAAAATTCAGTCACTGTGACTTATATTTCATAGTTCATGGAATCCACGATACCATGGATGATCTTAATCTTACAAACCAAAAATTCTGTCATAATAAAAAGTGAAAGACATACAGCAAAGAAATGGTTGTGGATTGAGCGAGGTGTGGAATGCACATTATAGTAAATGCCAGCGCCAGCTGTTAAGTAACCCTACTGGGCAGATAAGGGTAAGAGTTTAGTTTCTAATTGTTTCAGTTGAACGGCATTGTTACAGTTATTACTGTGTACACATTTATAAATTTTGGTAAATATTGCTGCCTAAGGAAGTTGATGAATTCACACCATCTAGATGACATCAGTCTATTGACATCATGAGTGAAAATGTTGTAATGCAAATGGTACACTCTCTCTGCATGTTTTCATTGAAAAATAATAATGTAGGGGATTCCATGTTTGTGAAAAGGATAGATAAGTCTAATTCTGACTGAGTATGGCTATTACCAGTGACTTGAATAGTTCCCCCTCTGACACAGTGGAGCCATGGTAGCTCAGTTGGTACAGTTTAAGACTCATAATCCAAAGATGGGTTTGACAGGATTCATATGGTCTTTGAAGGTCTTTGACAGTTTGGGAAAAATTATGTAGCATTTTCAAGGCCATGAAAGTTTGGGAAAATCAAGCAAATTACCCTGAGGTCTTTAAAAGTCTTTGAAAATTTAAATTAACCTAAACATTTTAATTTCTTTCCATGATCACAAATAAAATAGTCCAAGATTGTTAGATTCGGATGTAGTCAAGTTTTCCTAGTTGCTTTCTTTTGATGACCCGTTTAGTTTCATTTCATCATTAAACAATATTGTAGTATTTTGCATTTGTTGTTTTCTCATATAACAGCTTGTATACAGATTGTTAGTGAAAATAGGTCTTGGAAATCTCTGTGTTCTTTGAAAGTTTGGAAAAAGTCTTTTTATTTATCATTCTGAATTCTGTATGAACCCTGTTTGATCTTGCCAAGGCCAGGCAGAATGGTGCATTGATGTGCCCTTGCAAAAGGCACTTAGATCCCATTTTCTTGGCATGATAAGGTCATTAATGTTTTTCAGTGCCATTTAAAAATAATGCAAAACATTTCTGATAAAAATCTTAACCCTTCGGGTTAGATATCCCTACCCTAGCCACATGTATTGAGAAGAATTTTTATTAGACATCTAACTGCTAGTTCAGTTTTTTATTAATCAGTTGATATCACTATCTGTTTACCTTCACTATCCTATCATGATTATGTGAAGCTTATGGTACATTTAGAATGGTACTCTATTTTCTGTAAAGAAAACAGAATTTCAGCAACTGAAAAGATGCAGTATAACAGTTCAATTCAACATACATTTTGTAATTTTGTATGTTTTTCTTAAATTACATTTTACTGCTCAGGATGTGATATGTGCTCAAAGAAAATTTACATTAGTTAGTGTTTGGACAATTATAGTATTTTTTGCAACATTTTTAATGTTGTATATTTATTTTATCACATTCTATCACTTTGCCATAGTGCCTTTTGGTGCCATTACATTTGTTTGATTGGACTATGAAACTCCAAAACAAAACTTTTACATTTACTTAAATAGCCTTAATATACCATTAACAATATGAAAATATACACAAAGTTGAGCAAAACCAAATAATGTCTCCTTTCATCTAGGTCCTTTTACTTTTAACACAATCAAATCTTCTATCTGCACATTTTCTGTAAGAAACAACATGCAGTCATTCTGAAGTTGTCTTCCAGAGATATAGCAGTGTCTTATCTGTGTTGTAAAACATCAAAATGCCACCATCATCAGAGATCTTATTGAGGGATTGTCTTTTAAAAAAAAAAAAAGAATACATTGTCCACATTTGTATCAAATAAATGAAAACATTTAGTTGTGTATTGTTTTAACATAATGGACCATAAATATTGTACACAATTTAGGCTGATGAAAAAAAATTCTAAAATACTTGCAGGGGCATTTATGTTGGTCTGTCTTTTATTTTACTGCATGTGAGATATATATGTTTTATAGTTTTATGGTGGTTTCAATGTAAATGATTGTTTGAATGAGCACTGCACTTGAATTTTGTTTATATGTATGTTAAAGATAGTAAGGTTGTTAGTTAATGCTTGTACATATATGTATATTAAGTTTGCATATTAATTTTACTATGTTCAATCAGGCATTACTCATGTGATGTTTTATTATGTCAGATATTTTAGTTAACTCTGTGAAGAAGAAAAACATTAAATACCTTTTTCTACTGAAACTGTATTGATTCATTTTGTATTTCCAGTAAGCTTCTACTAGATAGGAGAGATCATCATGGTCCTTGTCCTGCACCCCTGCCAGTCTGTCCATCCATTCCCTCCTCAAAATTATTTTGGTTCAGCCAATCAAATATGTGTATTCACAACTATAAATTAATTATCTTCATATACATACAGAAAATCTGTGTGAGGTGTGATTTTTTTGTGCAAATGAGGTGCAGATAAGAGGTAATTTTTCTGATGTTTCATTTGAAGAGACTGCCACTAATCTGTTAAGTACTGTATTATTCACATGGGTAGCTAAACAGTTAAATTTGAAATTGGAATTCAGGAAATAAATTGCTCTTAAATATGGTATGTTGCAGTATTTTCATGTGTTCATGAATAATAAGCCATGTGTGATATTGCTCTTTTTACTTATATACCTAAAACAGTGGACCATTTCACTAAACTGAATTCTGTAGTATTTCAAGAACATAGCCAGTGAAGACTATTTCCCAATCTTTATATCATGTCAGTTTTACTTATTTTACTAGTCTGATAAATTTTGTACCACTGATGACAGCATATTTAATCTCTAGTTCATAATTGAACTCATCCAAAATCTTGATGATGTAAACCTATGACCCGAGTTTTAATCAAAATTGGAAGAGAATAACATCTGCAGATACATTAAATTAGCTCAAGCGAAGAATCTAACTTGTTCAACTTATTGGTGGTGTAAGACGATTTAACAAATGTTATCAAAATCTGACCACAGATAGAATTGTTAGAGTGCTGACAAACTCAGTCAGATACTAGGCCACTAAATGTAAAATAGTCCATGAGTCTTGATGATATAGATTTGTAACAAAAACAGTCCATGAGTCGTGATGATATAGATTTGTAACAAAAACAGTCCATAGATTTGTAACATAAAAAATAGTCCATGAGTCTTGATCATATAAATATTTAACATAAAACAGTCCATGAGTCTTGATGATATAGATTTGTAACAAAAATAGTCCATGAGTCTTGATGATATAGATTTGTAACATAAAAAATAGTCCATGAGTCTTGATGATATAGATTTGTAACATAAGATAGTCTATGAGTCTTGATAATACAGATTTGTAACATAAAAAATAGTCCATGAGTCTTGATCATATAAATATTTAACATAAAACAGTCCATGAGTCTTGATGATATAGATTTGTAACATAAAATAGTCCATGAGTCTTGATGATATAGATCTGTAACATAAAATAGTCCATGAGTCTTGATGATAAAAATTTGTATTCCAAGTTTGAACAAAATCAGATGAAAAATAGGGCTTTAGGAGTGGTAACTAGTCCTGCCAATCAGATGAAACATCAGTGCATTAATATGAGTGGATTTTGTTCATTACCCATCTCATCTGAGATTATGGTGATAAAAGTCAACATTTTTAAGTCATTAAAATTGGATTAGAAACATGGCTTCCATATTTACAAAATGCTTTGCCAACACATTCAATTAATGTGTTGATCTTACTGATTTTTCTTTATAAATATGCAGAATACCATGCCATAAGCTCCCTTAAGCTTACACCATTAAATCTTAATGAAGTAGTCTTTTAATATATATATATATATATATATATATATATATATATATATATATATATATATATATATATATATATATATATATATATGTATATACACACAGAAACACATGCAGTGTAGTAAGTAGGATGTCAAAAAACACTCGCTTCTCAACGTTAAATTTTAGTCCAGCTTAGAAAACAAGACCCCATTTGATGCTGTAGATAGCCTGTACCCATCAAAGAAATAGTGTAAGAAAAGTAAGTCACAGTCCTATACTGAAAGGAATATCATGACCAAGTTCCTTATAAATACATACACTTGGAGATCTGCCAGGACATAACCTTGAACTGGGTTAACCTGTTAATAGCAAATTGATTTATTTAAGAAAAGTAGATAATTATGGCAAAAGTTTACATTAGAATTTAGAATGATGTAAGGGACTGTCCAAGTTCCATAAACAAAGCATACCTACAGCTGGAGTTTCGCTAGAAAGAAAAATGTTTACAATGAGGTTAAAGCTATTAGTGTGAGAAAACTAAGTGAATGTGACCAACTTTCATCTTCAGTAGTTTCAAATAATGCAAAGAACACTTTAAACAAGTTCCATGAATGCACAGCATAAATACAGTTTGAAATCTTCCAGGATGACAAATCATTTACACTGCAATAACTGTAAATAACAATGTCATAGGTTTGAGAAATGAAGATCACTGTGACCTATATTTTCCAGGAGTTTTCAGTCTGATGCAAGGAACACAGTAACTACATCCCACTGTGGGTGTCATACCTATAGCTGGAGATTTGTCATTAAGACAAAACCTTTGCACTGGGATTTCAGTAACCTGGAAATGGTATTAACTAATGCAAGATAAGAAAAATAGGTCATTATGACCTGCACTGAAATGGGACGGTTTGTAATGATGCAAGAAGCACTCAGACCATTTTCCATAAACAAATGATCCCTACAAGTTTTTGCCTGGAAAATAATTGTTATGATCGGGTTAATTGGCAATACTGAAGTCATTTGCATAAAACTATCTCACATTGAGCTTATTTTTACCTTAAAATAGTTTATAATAATCTTTAATAATCTAAGAAACACCCCAAGTTAATATCAAAGCATAAAGCTTGCACCAGTGACAATAAAACAAAACTTTTACTGCAGAAAATGACAACATGCTGCTGGTGGCAGTATAGCATATTTTCTCCTGTACTTTGTACAGACCAGGTAATAAATCATTAAGAAATGTGGCTCTATTCTAATACCAAATCAAAACCAGTAAATAAAGACCAAGGGCACATGATAGGCCTAAGTCCTTTCCACATAGAGTGAATGGTCACAGCTAATTAAATAAAAAGATTCAATTAATCAAAATGGACAATATCAGTAACCTTTTAGACACTGCAATAATAACACCTGTATCACTGATTTTGTAGCTGATATTAACTACTTCTTGTCTTGGTCATTCAAACATTCTTACAGTATTGTGAGGGATAATAATGAGCAAATCTTTTGCATGCTGTTGCTAACCCCACCCTACCCCATCCAAGATCATTACTTCTGGAACATCAATTATTTTATTTTTTTATGTGTTCATATATGTCTTTTAGAGTAAGTTTTGGTATGTCTTGCATTTTTATCCATAAAAATTACTCACAAAGATAAAAGGAAGTCTTGAAACTAAGTTTTGTATTAAAGTGACTTCTCTGGGCTACTAAATGTGAGCTGAGCTACCATCCAATTTCTGAACAATGTAGGACACTGAGACCCATGATTTAATGTAGTGCATACTCAGTAAACTTTATGGTAATCCTAAATCAAGACTTTGCAGAACCCTTACATACTGGCATAAATGGATGAAGAATAATCTCAGCTAGTGTTGTTCCGATTATCGATTATAATTGATCATCAGTTGGTTGAGTGAACCAATAAGATAATCGATTGTGAAACTCCATCATCGATTATGTGTAAAGGGAGACTACTTTTTAGTTGTATGCAAAGCACAAAGGTTAGTAAAACTCCCAGCCACTAAAGTTGACCTGATATTTATTAATTCCCTTCACAACTACAAATATAAAACCATATATTTCATAGGTGCAAAATTTCATAATTAGGAACACATAGCCATTATTACATGATCAAGTTGTTAAATAGTTGAGTTAATAAATTTAAACATATTTTGATGATTTGTTTCAGTTTTAAATGCAACATTATTTGTAGTATTTGTAAACAATGACAAACAAGAAAACCATGTCCTTCTACACTTAAAATTATAGACACATCACTATGACTGAAAGGATTTTGGTGGATTGTAGCAGTATTTAAGTTGCATATGACTTATCAGCCATAAAAAGTTGCATTCATTTAACAAAGATGTAGAACAAAAATAACACACAACACAATAGACAAAAATGTAATATTATTATCAGGTGAAAGTATACATGTCATTAATAGAGATTACTCCAGTACATTTACTAACATCTTGAACTATTGATCAAAGATATAACTGAATAACAAACAAAAATTAAAATTTGCCCTTAGTAACCGATTATAATCGATTATAAGTTGGTTAAGTGGAACCAATTATTGATTATGAATTTCTGACCAATTCCCATCACTAATCTCAGCTAATTAACAGCTTTATGACATAAAATGACTGAAAATAACAGAATTGCTAGATCTCAAATGACCAAAGAAAACTGAATTGCTATTCTAATGATATATTTGTGACTGAGAAACAAAGAACTTTCAGTTTCTGATACAAAATGGGATGGCCCAATATGCTTCAGTCTGCATTTCCTTATGGTAAATAGACTGTTATATAAATTGTCCAATACCCTTTATGCTGAATGAGTCAATCTGGATGACTCCTAACTTTGCTTCACTTTAAATGAATTGTTCTGATATACACAGTCCAATGCCCATTATGTTCAATGGCAACACCAGCCCATCTCTCTCATGATAAATGGAATGTTCTACTGTGCACTGTCAAACAACCCTACTATTAAATGAGACATACAGGATGAACATGAGCTACAACCACACAGCAAATGGAATCTTCAGTGATCTACCTTAAGATTCAGTTGTTGTTGTTGTTGTGGGGTTTAACACCATTTTCAGCACATGATAGGCTATGCATAGCAGCCAGTATTAATGATGGAGGAAGAACCCAGGAAAACCCCAGGAAGAACCACCAACCCACAAGAAGATACTGGCAAGCTTTCTCACATACCCACATTGGCTGAATCCTAGACTCGAACCCATGCAGACAGAGGTGAGATGGCAGTGATCCGTAACAGAGAGCACTTGGCCACTCGGGGCCCTGAAGATTCAGTAAGAAGGAATTTAAGTAGTGGATTTAGGTGAATGGCACTCACAGGAATAAGTCAAATTAATTCACTCAGAAAGGAACACTGCAGAGACATACACAGCAATTGATTCAGTGTCTTTTGTGCACTATTTCATTTTCTTAAAGCATTCTTTTGTAGTAAAATTTCAGACAATAACTTTATTCAGATTAGATGCCAACATCTTGGAAAGCATGCTTGATTAAAGGTACAGTAATTAATTTAAATATTAGGACATTAAAACATAATTGCTTTTCTCATTGTCCAAGTATTCTGAGTGCAAATGAACATTATATATTGTCCAGATAATGAATATCTCTGTTGTATTTTTATCTGCCTGGTACATTCAATCATTAATGTCAGTCAGAAGTGGGCTATGTAAGCTAGATGCATTCAATCATCAATGTCAGTCAGAAGTGTGCTATGTAAGCTAGATGCATTCAATCATTAATGTCAGTCAGAAGTGGGCTATGTAAGCTAGATGCATTCAGAAGTGGGCTATGTAAGCTAGATGCATTCAATCATCAATGTCATTCAGAAGTGGGCTATGTAAGCTAGATGCATTTAATCATCAATGTCAGTCAGAAGTGGGCCATGACAGCTAGATGTATTCAGTCATCAATGTAAGTCTGAAGTGGGCTATATAAGCTAGATCCATTCAGTCATCAATGTCAGTCAGAAGTGGGCTATGTAAGCTAGATGGAATCAGGTCACAATTAGTACTTCCAGTTCAGTACCCAGGTCTATTTTTGGAACATTTTTTCCTCTCTCATTTTGGTGGTGATAGAAGAGTTTTATTTATGTATTTTTGGTAGGGATTTAAAGGTAATTGTTTATTCTTGATAATATGAGCTCAGGGTGTCGTTGTCTGTTTGTATTTTGGCGACAGTGCACAGTGAGTAATAAGGCCTTGGTGATGATCCGGAAGTTAAATCTGTGTTTTGTTTACATGCTGCTCTGTTGACAGTCCAGCATCTCAAAAAAGTGCAGGTCAACCTTTGACAAGAACTTCACCATGAAGTCATCTATGAAGGTGTTTTAGATTAACATATGATTTGCACTGATTGTCACACAGTGGAATGGTCTGTATGTAGAGAACATATAGTAAAATTAATTGTGTTCTATGTCCAGATGCATTCAATCATCAGTGTCAGTCAGAAGTAGGCTATGTAAGCTAGATGCATTCAATCATTTAATGTCAGTCAGAAGTGGGCTATGTAAGCTAGATGCATTAAATCATCAATGTCATTCAGAAGTGAGCTATGTAAGCTAGATGCATTCAATCATCAATGTCATTCAGAAGTGGGCTATGTAAGCTAGATGTATTCAATCATCAATGTCAGTCAGAAGTGGGCTATGTAAGCTAGATACATTCAATCATCAGTGTTAGTAAGAAGTGGGCTATGTAAGCTAGATGCATTCAATCATCATTGTCAGTCAGAAGTGGGCTATGTAAGCTAGATGCATTCAATCATCATTGTCAGTCAGAAGTGGGCTATGTAAGCTAGATGCATTCAGTCATCAATGTCAGTCTGAAGTGGGCTATGTAAGCTAGATGCATTCAATCATCAATATCAGTCAGAACTGGGCTATGTAGGCTAGATGCATTCAATCATCATTGTCAGTCAGAAGTGGGCTATGTAAGCTAGATGCATTCAATCATCAATGTCAGTCAGAAGTGGGCTATGTAAGCTAGATGCATTCAATCATCAATGTCATTCAGAAGTGGGCTATGTAAGCTAGATGCATTCAATCATCATTGTCAGTCAGAAGTGGGCTATGTAAGCTAGATGCATTCAATCATCACTGTCAGTCAGAAGTGGGCTATGTAAGCTAGATGCATTCAATCATCATTGTCAGTCAGAAGTGGGCTATGTAAGCTAGATGCATTCAATCATCAGTGTTAGTAAGAAGTGGGCTATGTAAGCTAGGTTGTATTATATCCTAACTTGTAAAAAAAGAACACCTTCATCATGTTTTGGTGTTTTCTTTCATGCTATTTGTTTGTTGAAACTGCAAAGAATGAATTACCAAATCTATAAAATGTATTTTTGTAGCAGTTTTTTGACAGATGCATAAGGGGAATTAAAAGTTCTTTTAAGAATACCTAAAATATTCAAGGTCCTTTTTAAATAGCCAGTATAACCAGTGAGATCCAGGGAAATTATTTTTTCTTTAAAATTCTAATCCAGTGCAAAATACAAAATTGTAGAGTTCCACATAAAGCACAGTATTAAACACCCCTGATGCTACTGAGACAGTCCAGCTGGACTACTTTTATTGAATGTTTGAGATGAAATATCAATCACCCCATATGTTCTATAAGAAAGTCCAGTATGACCAACTGCATTCTCTCATTCTAAATGACATGTTCTAATATGCACTATCAAACACCCCTGTTGCTAGATGAGGCAGTCCAGCTTGGTTAACTGTCTTCCTTCATGGTCAATAGAATGTGTGAATATTAAATATTAAATACCCCTTATGTTAAATCAGACATTCCAGCAGAACAACCTACTTTCCCTTCATGATAAATTTAATGTTCTGAGTTGCACTATCCGACTGTCCGGCATGATCAAGTGCCTTCTCTCAACATGAACAGAATGACCTAATATACACTATCAGTCCAGCATGACTACTTCTCTTCCCTTGTGGTAAATGGAATGTTCTGATATGCAATATAAAACACTCTTTGTGTTAAATGAGACTGTCTAGTGAAGCCACCTACTTTCCCATCATGATAAATTAAATTTTCTGAGATCCACATTCAAACACCCCTTATATTGAGTAAGATAGTCCAGCATGACCAATTGCCTTCTCTCGCTGTAAATGATGCTAAATCAGACAGTCCAGCTTGACTACCTGTCTTCCCTCATGGTAAATGGAATGTTCTAATATTCAGTGCACAACACCACTAATGTTAAATGAGACAGTCCACAATAAATTCAATATTCTGATATGCACATAGCTAAATAGATGGTCCAGCTCAATACCCGTCTTCCCTTATGGTAAATGGAATGTTCTGATATTCACTGTAAATAGTAGTTTTAAATGTACTGCCCAAATTTATCTGAGTAGTATGAAAGTGGGCTTTCGCCTTTTTGTCTCTTTTGTTTCCCTGCCATCCATCCAAACCTCATCTTCACTAGCCAAGATTCTTTTATGTTAACCTATCTATACCTTGGTGGATTGATCAAATATTTCAGTGCTTTGTCATAGTGACATCTATTGGATTTCATGAGTTCCCTCCCTTAGTATGTAATGCCAACTAACCAATAATGTGTAACAGTGGTGCATTGTACATCAGCCAAAAATGGTGGAGGCAAGTGATTTCAAAAGAACACTATGTATGTTTAACATCAAAAGTATGACTACTTACCAGAGAGAAACCATTAAATGTGTATCTGAGGGAAAGAATGTATTTGTGCAAACACAATTATTACTGATGAATCCATTCCATTTGTGTGTTCCCCTAATCTCAATCATGTAGAAACAGTGTTCAAATTTGAACAGCTTGATTCTGATTGGATGTGGTGGCTTGTCACTGCATCTAATACAATTCACAGACCCAAAGCACTGAAATATCTGATCGGTCAACCAAGGTTTAGATAGACTAGGTTAACATATTGGAACCTTAGCTAGTAAAGATGCCCTAGAATCTACCTCCCATGATTTACTTAGCTCATAAGAGACCCATGTATTTACAACCACATTTCCACACACACCATCTCAGTTGTTTAAAAACTCATCTTTGGTGTTATCGTATATAGGGTATCATAAATATCTTTGACAAGTTCAAGATATGTGTCTCTGTCCATGATGTCATTGGTGAGCAATTAATGACAAATCGATGTGGCTTCAATAATGACTAAGGTGAGTTGTTGCCTGCATGAACTGATCCCACAAATGTTTCCAATCAATCAGCAAGATCATTCGGTTCACAAAGTCCACCAAGGTCGCTTCCTTTCTTTTCTTTCTACCTCTGCATTTCTTCTTCTTCTTCCAGGGTGCATGCATATCTTTGTTTTCTACGCAACTTTTTGAAGCCTGCTCTTTGATATCCTCATCGTTACAGCTAGAACAAAAGTTATTCCTCTTTGTGGATGTGCTCTTTAATGCACAATAATCTGCCCTTTGTTTTTTACTCTCTTCATATGCCCAAGTTTGTTTTGTTCCATTTCTAAAGTCACTCCCAAGTTAATAAATTTACGAATGTGTTCCGGATATTTTTTGGAGAGCATATATAACATTTTTGCGCCTCTTTGATAAATTTATATGACGCATTCAGTTGATACAGCAATTTCAGTTTTTCTACTACTCTTCTTATATCCCATTTCTTTGGGAGGTTAATAACATTGTAGGAGACAGCTATAAAATTATTCAAAATATGTCGAGAATCAATTTGGTTCTTTGCCATTTATATAATTAGCCACCACAGAAATTCTTCAGTATAAAATATTCTCAGCTTGTGAGTACAAATTCCATACTATTGCAGAGAAAATCAATGCATAGTCCTGTGCAGTATATTTATTGATCAAAACAAAAGCTGTCACAGTAAATTCATTCATTGTGTGGGGCAATATCGATCCGTGCTATATACAGCCTCAAAATACGTGATGCATAGGTTGTACATATCCATAACAAAAAAGTAGTCTGAAGTTGGTGTTTTGACCTTTTTGGAAACACTTTGGGGCGCTGACATCAGTCATAGACTCTACCACCCAAAACTGGGGCACATGTGTGCATAACTGAAATTGATAAACATGCATGGGTTGCTTTGGGGCTCAGTAAGCTGGGATGGGGGGTAGAGGCTAGGACAGGTAGCAGAAACCCAGTTGGGACAAAGGAGGCAAAATGCTCACTTTCATGCTACTACCTGATACTAAATAAGACATTCTAAAATAACCTATATGAGAATCTGTCCTTATGAAAAAATGTTCCTTCTTTTAACCAAAGACTGTCTAATATACGAATCAAATTATCCACGATAATGATATATTCATCTAGTATGCTGTTGATTTTTAATTGCACATTTAATACATTATTGGCTATATTATGCCAAGGAAATGACAGCAAGGCAGCAAATTTCTGAATGGCATGGGCTGGCATCAACACCTGTAGATGAGAAATCTGATGCAGTGCTGTCATTCAGACAGGGTTACTAAATACAAGATTATATTGATGGGGCTGACACACTACTGTCCCCAAATTTTCAGTGTTATGTATTCATTATTCAAAATTATAGTTCATAAGCGTTATTTAATTAATATTTTAAACACTAAATTTCTAATCAATCGTAAGTTCACACACTAAGAAAAGTCATGTTGTTGTTGTTGTTGTAGGGTTTAATGCCATTTTTCAGCATGCGATAGGCTATACATGGCGGCCAGTATTAATGGTGGAGGAAGAAACCGGTAAATCCCCAGAAAGAACCACCGACCCTCGAGAAGCTACTGGCAAACTTTCTCACATATCCACATTGGCCGAATCCGAGACTCGAACCCACGCAGACAGAGGTGAGATGGCAGTGATCCGTAACGGAGAGCGCTTTAGACCACTTGGCCACTCGGGGCCCCAGAAAAGTCATGTATCAAGTGCAAAGATTCATTCATAAAGCTCCAAGGTTGAGCTGCACTATTGTTGAAGTAAACATCATGTGATCCAATTTCAGGACATGAGTTCCAGCGAGAGGCCAAGCAGACCCAATTCATGATTAGTTGGTGTTAAAACAGCTGATATGTTGATAGACTGATTCTGAAATGCCATGATGATTAATTCAAGCCTTGTATTGCATTCCCTCTAATGTGTTTTAGTAACCTATATAACATAATTATTATTTAGAATTAGGCATTCTTGCCATTAAATATGATTCTTGGAGGTTATTCATTCAGAGGAATTCATTTATTTAATTTAAACGTTCATTGGAATTACAGTACTCAAATATTTCAGCTGTCATTTTCTAATGTGGAATTCTTTCTTCAGAACTGTCATGGATGTCAGAGCAAAAAGTTTTTTCTGGAGAAGAAGTGATAACAAAATTTTCAAAATGGATGCTTTGGTGGCCATGTTGGATATCACATTTGCACCATCATCATTTAGGACTTACTAGACACTGCAAGAAGCCTTTTAGGGAAAACACCATATCAAAAAGACCACTGCTGCATAATACTGAATGTCCAAGTATAACCAAGTTGATTTTAAGGTCACACCAAAAAAACACCCATGCTCCGATCTGGTTTTCCTCATGGGAAATGGAATGTTCTGATACACACTACCAAACAGCCATTATTTTGAGTAAGACAGTCCAGTATGACCAAATAACTTCTCTCCTTGTAAATGGAATGTTCTGCTATGTACGTCAAACATCCCTCACATTCAAAAAGACAGCACCAATATAAATAGCTACTGATTCATTGTCATTGGTGTGCTATACAGTATTCATGAAGAATCCTTTGTATTACAATTACACACAAAATCTTCATTCAAATTGGATGTCAATAACTTGGAAAAAAGGCTGAAGTACAGTCAATATTCCAAATATCAGGACATTAAAACATAACTGCTTTTCTCATCCTGATAATTTTTGTTAAAATGAAAACTGTTTTCCTCAATATCTTATCCAGAAAATTATTCACAATTGTGATCTGATCTGCCTGGCACATTTAGTCATCAATGTTAGAAGTAGGCTATGTTAGCTAGGTACATTCAATCATCAATGTCAGTCAGAAGTGGTCTATGTTAGCTAGGTACATTCATACATCAGTGTTAGAAATGGACTATGTTAGTTAGGTACATTCAATCATCAATGTCAGTCAGAAGTGGGCTATGTTAGCTAGGTACATTCAGTCATCAGTTAGTCATAAGTGGGTTATGTTAGCTAGGTACATTCAATCATCAATGTCAGTCAGAAGTGGGCTATGTAAGCTTGATACATTCAATCATCAATGTCAGTCCGAAGTGGGCTACGTTAGCTAGGTACATTCAGTCATCGATGTCAGTCAGAAGTGGGCTATGTAAGCTATGTACGGTCAATCATCAGTGTTAGCAGAAGTGGGCTATGTTAGCTAGGTTGTATTATTATCCTGACATGGTGTTTTCTCTTACATTAAAGGTTTCAGTTCTGGTGTTTGGTTTTCTTTTTCTTTATGTAAATATACTATCATTGGTGACAAGTGTTTGCAAATGTCTAACTGCGTTAGAAGCATGGATTCAGTCCTAAAATTCTGATGGGCTCTACTTAAGAAAGTTGGTGTTTTTTAGGTTTATTGCATTTCTTCATTGCAATTTCTACACCAATTTTTGTCAAACCACTAAAGAAAAAGCAAAGGAAAGTTATCTACCTCAGTCCAGATCTTGACAACTGGACATAACTGGTATGTCCATTAAATATCTTTGTAAACATTGCTGGGACTGGATGTATGCAAACAGCATTTCCATTAGAGACTTTATGATGTTGACCCATATTCATGTATGGACATTAAACAGATACAGAAAAGCACAGAAACAAATAACAGCATTACAACAGTGTTTGTCTTTGAATTTTATTTGAAAGGAAACAAATTAAATTGCTATTTTCAAAATTGAATAAAATGAGATACAAAAATCCTTTCAAACGAATAAATACAACTTGTTGACACCAATCAGTGTTTAAATCATAAAGTTATTCCTCCTCTACAGTAGTAACCAAGGGAAGTAAATCTAATAAGAATAAATTTATAAGAGATCCCTTATAACAAATCCAATGTGGTGGAAGGGCTGTAATAGTTTCATACTTTCAGAGAAAATAAGATATGGATAGTCTATGCTTCACTGTATCAAATACAATTTAAATCATACAGACATCACCGACAACAAATGCAATGAAAAGTGCTAACAAAATTCACCTCATGTGCATCATTTCCTCAGTTAAACAGAGGAACATGGTTTACATTAAAAATGACTGAATATTTCCAGTATTGGCTGCATTAAAAATAGAATATTCACATTACAATCAAAAAGCATTTTGATTATTTACTTTTTCATCCTTCTTAATTACAATCAGATTATACAACACACAAGAAGTAAACTTTAGGATAAATAACTGTTATAAAAATCAACATTAATTAATTAATTAAAATTCAAAACTTTATTCCAGCAATGATTCGTGTTCATCAAGATTGTTGATCATATTACAGATTTGTTCTAAAACTATGCTGATCATGTCAGAAAATCTGTAAATGTACAGCAGCCATAATCTCAGTCCTGTATTTTTAAGATGCTTCGTTTCTCCAAATCTTCCATCTCCTTCAGAACATAGGCTACATTATACCTCAGTTCTTGGAACTTGGAGACAGGCACCTGCAACATCAATTTAAAACTATCTTCAAGCTGCATTCACTCAACACAATTTTAACTGTAAATTTAGATAATGGTATTGTCCAATTTGTCATTCTCCAAACGAAGAATGATTACAATAAACACCCAAGTCTAGAATAAAATGGGAAACTGGAGGTTGGGGGTGGAGGGTCTCAGTCCATAAGTACATGTCAAAAGCAGAACAGTGTTGATATCAAAATGATTTGTCCCTGATCTAAAACCTGCTCCACCAATTTAAGAAAGCATAAACCAAAGCAAAAATTAAAATAACATATAAACACAGTGCATGTTACTATTTAGGAAAAGCAATTCAGGTTTTCATAACCTGCATATTATAAAGAGTAATCAATGCTATTTTCAGTCTGCAATAGTGGGGGTTTCCCCAAAACTAAAGATTCTGAAGCACGATTGGACAATCTACATAAAATATGCTGTTTTAAATAGCAATGATTGTTTGGTGCTTAGGTTTGATATTGGCTATTAAGGGATATATCACCAAAGCCAATACCGCTATCTAAATGTGTTCCAGACCAGTCCTCGTGAGGCATGTGTCAGTACTGATCCAGAATTCTACTGAAGTTAACAGCAGAGCTAATGTGGTATGGGAAGTCTGAGACAAACCCTCTTTAGAATAGACAATCATTCACCTTCAAGTGACAGAGACATGAGGTAACCGGCAACTGAAGTAAGGTCAGCAGCATCCACATCAGGTCAACTATTGGGTCATAACTGTCGGCTAACTCTCTTCAGACCAATGCAATCCAATATCACAAGTATGGTCTGATTCATACCCTAGCTATTACTGGTGTTGTGATAATCTTCAGTCAGCCTCTTTAAATGGTGCTGGTGGTGTATCCTGCACCATTCAGTTCATGAGATTGCGTGTAAATATGGTGTACCAATTTCAAGGATGCCACATGTCATACATCTGCATCACAGTATAAACGAACACAATAAGGTTGGTGTGGCACATGGAACTGTACAAAGTCCACCTATTATGAACAGGGCAAGTGTAGAACTATGTTGATATCAAATAATTTGTGCCTGATGTAAACCAGCCTGGCCTTAAAAAAGGAAAAAATACAAACTGACCCAGTCAAAACTGAAATAATCATATAAAAACAGTCCAATAATGTGATATCCCCAACACTAAAGAATCCAAACTGGACAATCTGTATGGATTTTGCTGCTTAAAATAGTTAATACTTACAAAGAACAAGCTTGTAATACTAGCTTAAAACTGGTTTAGAGGAAAAGCAGCCTGAAATTAGGACATATATCTATCTAAATGCAAACATTTATCATCATCCTACTTCCAATGACCAAACTAAAGTTAAGTTTATATCTAAAGTTCTGTCAGTGAAATCCCATACTGAGAATATTTTTAGCTACAAATGAACTATGTGGCATGGAGCTGGGTGGGGTCGGGTGGGGTGGGGTGGAAAAGAGTGGCCATAACAAATTAATCTTTACCAATCACGGCCAACTCATCTCTGTCTGGATGGGTTCAAGTCACACGCCCATGTGGATATGAAACTCAACTTCACAGAGCTGAGAAAAGATTACAAATTGTAGCACTCCCTCATCATAATGCCATCTTTATAATGAAACTGCCTTATAATGGAGTGTTTAACACATTATTTTGCCAGGGTTTATTCCAGGATGCATGAATCAGGGAGTCACATTATTTTCGCAATAATCAAGCCCAAAAATTAACACAACTTTGTAAGCCTCATTTATTTCTTCATTAAATCTCCCATTTCCAAATGGTGGGGAGAACTTATCCCCAAAATTTTAACTTCTAGAATAGACCCTGCTTTTACCAATAAAATAAGATTCATAACCATAACTGTCTCATAATCAAGGATTACATATTGAGGGAGTGCTGTAATTTATGAAAATAAAACTGTCTAAATTAAAATTTGCCATAATGGCTCACCTCAAATGAATGAAGTTTTCCATTTGACAGTGTCATCTCCAAAAAAACTGTTGGCTCAAGAACTCTGTTGAGTACACTGGAACAGGAAAAAAGAAAAACGAACACATTATTTTATTTCTCCAACATACAAGAACTCACTACACTAACTCAAGTTAAAAACCTGCCCTAAAGATCACCTCTATTGGGCAATTCTGTCTTAAACAGCAAGCATGTCAATGTCAAGCAAACCAAACTATTAAAAAAATTAATCTTCATTAAGCACCTACCTGTCTTCAGAGAACAATTTTCTTACATCCTCGAGGTGGCTGCTTAAGACAGGTTTGAATTTTCTCTGACTAAGCATTAACAATAAGACTCATTTTCAAAAGTATTTCTTATAATAAATAGGAAGTAAGTATATTTTTACCATACTAACTTAAAGGTAACTCTAGCAAAATAATAAATACTTCGTTTAATATTTCTTAAGCTGAAATCAATTTCTAGAGTAAAATATGTTGCCTTGAGAATACTTACTTTATTGTAATGTACTATTAATCAACTAAATGCTTCTACTTATATGTAACCCAATAATAATAACTATGAACAACCATGACTTCATAAATCCAGTCCTCCCTAGCTATAAAAGAGGTCAGCACATCTTAAGGGTATTTTTTTATAAACATGTTAAAAAAGCCATCTGACTCAGCTGATGAGTGGTGGATGGTCCATTCTGTGTAAATCAGTTTTTCTGATCAGGTCAGTGTGTTCCTATGACATTAAGCCTGTCTGGGATGTGGCAGGTTTGAATGTGGATCTTACAAGGAAAATTGCCAAAATGAGAACTGGAGACAAACTGCCTTTTGTGATAATTAAAGAACATCAACTTGCCTTTTTCACTGACCCTCAAATACTGGCTATAGCAGCTCAGCCATTCCATTGTGTCACTTTTTCATCCCTTAGCTCTGATTCAGAAGGCATATGCCTGAAAGCCTCATTTATTTCTACTCGATCAGACAATGTCCAGAGAAGAGTCAGCCTGTGCACATCCAATGAAGAGTTCTAGCCACCTTCTCCTGGTTGTTCAGTGGCATCTAACAGAATTGCCACATCTATAAACCTTTCAAGCAAAATAGGCCAGCTTTCTTTCAAGCAGTTACTGCAGCTTGTTTGAGTCACTGTTATCTTACACTGCTTCATAAGGAGACTTCAAATGAAAACAGGTCTTCCTTTTCACAAAGATGAGTGCTATCAAACTTCAGTCTAGCCTTTTACAAAACACTCTGTGGTTCTCCACTCTACAGCTGCTGATAGAGATATTGCAGGTCTGGGAATTTAAAAAACCATCCTCAATTTACATTGAAATGGAAACCTTCCTCCATACAAATGGACTGGAAACGTTTCCTTGACATGCAACTAGT
Organism: Sinohyriopsis cumingii; assembly: GCA_028554795.2. Classification (NCBI taxonomy): domain Eukaryota; kingdom Metazoa; phylum Mollusca; class Bivalvia; order Unionida; family Unionidae; genus Sinohyriopsis; species Sinohyriopsis cumingii. The sequence continues at coordinate 37,600,126 of CM068829.1, forward strand.
TTGCAGTGTCACAGCTAATAGCTCCATGACTGACCTAGTATTTCTAAACACAGATTTTTTTCCTACTAAATGCTTTCCAACTACTTTACACTCCCATCTCCCCAAGAAATTAATGGATTTTCATAACTTTGAAGATCAACCTATAGGGACACTCTGAAGATGGAATTTCCATCATATGATGGAGAACTTTCACCCATGCATAATTCACTGCAGGACACACTGGAAGTGTAGCCTTTAAATTCGACCCAGGTATACAAATATGAAGCAACAGAAAAAACTTTGCATAAAAGTAGTTAATAAAAGATGAGGAAAATACTTCATTATACATGGAGAATAAGTTGGGAATGTCTCCTTTATGCTGAACATGCTGATTGCATAAAATAATTAGCATGGAATTAATGAGAGGGAGGGGATAGATTTCAAATCATGGCATGCTAATAAATAAACTGGTGAAACTAGAATATTACTATTTCAACACAGCAAAAAAGAACAAATTTTGATAGTGATGAACTATGTATGACATGGAAGGTTACAAATTTTCAAATGGTCTGTCATGATACTTGGTGTTTTGATAGATAATAGCCTATCATGGACTGAACATATAAAACATATCAGTAAAAAAGTTCATTCAAATTTGTGGCTTCTCTGTAAGATAAGACATTTTCTCCCAGAAAGGTATAGAAAACTATTTTACAACGGTTACATACAATCCTATTTAGATTACTGTATTACAGTTTGGGGTAATTCAAATGATAAAAACATAGCAAAGCTAACATCTTCAAAAAAAACAGCATTTGTGCTAATATCAATCCAAACAAACAGCAGGGAAAATTTAAAAATATTACCTATTAAAGACCGAATCCAGTTGAGAAAAGCCAAGTTAAGGTACAGGATATCCAGTAATAGTGCTCCTGAATATTTACAGTCATTATTCAAGTATGGGCTACCTGGTAATACTCCCCACCTGCAATCCATGTCTACCAAACAGTATAAAATTCCCGAACCAAATAAGGAATTATTCAAAACAAGTTTCTAATACTCTGGCACTTTACTCTGGAATAGTATTCCAGTTGAGATTAGAAATGCCTGCTCTATTCCTTCCAAACCCAATATATCCAGTGGCATCAGAGATGTAGTTAAAATGAGAATGAAAACAACTATATTTTTTTTCATGAATGCCTCTGGGCATCATTAAATATACTACTCATCTATTTTGTCAATAATTGCATACTGCATGTATATTGACTGTGGGTTCAATACGTATGGGTGATTATCCATCTGGTGAAAGGAAAAGAAAGTAAATATAATGTTGACCATACATGTACATGCTATGTATAGGTATGCATGTCTATATATGTGTACATTTGTTCCTCTGAATGAGGGCCTCAAGCTAACTGTTACCCTCTTTAAATAAAGTCATTATTGTTATTATTATTATTATTACCTTGTGTTAAGATGTAGAAGGTGAGTTGTTGTTGTTTTTACTGATAAAAATGAGTGCATGTGCCTGCATTAGTGATCTTAGATGAATTCTCAATATACAACATAACAAGGCAGGTGTTTAATAATTATTTATGACTGTAGAAGTTTAAAGTAACATACAAGATAAATTTCAGTTTCCAATGATTCTTCACCTCTTGTATTGATATACAAGATATAGAAAAAATATTGATGCATGATATATATATATATATATATATATATATATATATATATATATATATATATATATATCAGTGAATCATTTCAACCCTAATATGAAACCAGATTCCTGTGCTGAGAAAATGCCAAAGAATCAAAGAAATTGGTTGAAAGGCACAAAATGAAAGGTATTTGTTAGATCCCTTAAGCGACTATGCTGACCTGGCATGAGCAGAAATAGTAAGTAGCAACTGATAGAATTTAGCACCAATCCCTCTATCATTGGGGAAACCATTTTTGTCTGACTTCTATCCTGGCAAGCAGATGACTGTAACACTTGTAATGCTAAAGAAGCCAAAAAATGCAGCTAGCATCATTTTAGCTTTGAGCTGCTGGATCAGCAAGGAAGTGGATGCTCTTATGAATTGGGTAATGTGTTGAAAGAAGAGACAGAACTGCTCACGGGTGAAAGTGGAAATTATATAAATACACTTTCACACCAAAAACTACAAAATGAATGTAATGCGGGGGAAGAAGCTGAAAATAAATAGGATATCAACTGAGTCACATCTAGTACTATTTAGGTGCCTTCGAGGATTCAAAAACTTATACCTAGACTATTTAAGTGTGTTAGAGGATCAAAAAGTCCTGGTTATGTTAGTACTACTGTCTTCATACATACTGTGTCATACTGATCAAGATCAACCAAGGACAATTATTGTGACAATATACTTGTATTAAGTCCCTTGTATTTTGTCATACTGACATTGTATTAGGGTGTTTGATAAAAATGACCAATTGTTGTAGTATTTGTATGCAACAAATTTATCTTAATACCAAATCCATGGACAGATTTCCTCCCATTCCTACGATACAGCTGTATGAACGACCCCTTAGATGACCAATACAATAAGAGAAAATGAAAACTCAGTCTTCAGTGATTTATGCCACTGTGATTTGATACCAATGATGTAATGTTGTTATTCTTTATGTGTGTGCATATATACCTGGTAGATATAGCAACATCAACTCTCCACTTCAAATTTTCTAGCTGTGGTAAACGTGGTCTCGAATCAAGAGAGTTGCTTTCTATTTGTGGTCGCCTGAGGACAGAAACATGCAATTATTATTACTTTTAAATAAACAAAATGACAAAGACTGAATTGAGACATTTCAGAGAAACAATAACTGACTGACACTAAGAATACACAGTATTGTGGTTTCACTGATTTTTGTGGTCTGTATGGTTGGTCTGAACCACAAAATCTAAAGACACAACCAGAAATTAGCCACATGCATTGCAGAAAGTCTTCCCCTTGTTTACTTACTGATACATTCCTAACGATTAACAAAGCTCAGCTATTTGATAATTTAACTTCATTACTGTAATAAAATATTAAATTTTACATGTGTTTGTTTTATGTTAAACTCTTTTGAAAAAGAAAAAAAAAAAAAGAATTATAAAGCAGTTTATATTGTTTCATTGCTCATACCCTGTGTTCATTTTAACAACTAAAATAGAACAAAATGTGTTATTGGTCATTACCAGAATGTATGTCAACTATCCAAACAGCTATTCCAAAACATTTGTTAGATTAAGGAGTACATAGCTGTCCCTTAAAAATGCATTGCTAAACATCTGTATGGTAAGGATGACTTGTAATAAGGAAGAGGTAAAATTGTGGTTCAACTCCAGTAAAATCACTGACATGAATGGATGAGGGAAAATTCCAGCAAGCACAATTTACTAACATCTCATTGCGATATTTTAAAGTTAAAATTCGGGGACTGATAATGGTAACTTGGACTGCCAATATAGCAATATTCTGGGACTGCTAATGATAATTAGGACTGCCAATATAGCAATATTCTGGGACTGATAATGGTAACTAGGACTGCCAATATAGTAACATCCTTATTACATGAATATAAGCTCAAAGTATGCATTGTAAGATGTACTTTATAGGTACTTTCATATTAGTTTAACACAACATCACTGGCAATACCACTAGCAACATGAAATCACTGCCAATAACCCTAGCAACTTGACATCACGTACCACCACCCCACAAAGACAGAAAATCCAACTGTTAGTTACTTGTTCAAATAACAGAAATACATGGAGACAACTGTAAAATATACAGTCACTGTTGTTATTCTTGATTTTGACAGAAAAGACCAATGGAAACCTGCTTAGTTGAAGAAATGATTTACTACCTTGAACCAAACACAACACTGGCAAGGTCTGAATGGAATTCTTTCGGCACTCTGCAAAGAAATAAAGAATCACATATATATCCCTATACCAACTTGAACAGTGTTTGTAAAACATATATTCCCTCAAAGCAGTAAATATAGACCACAAATATCATATATATATATATATATATATATATATATATATATATATATATATATATATATATATATATATATATATATATAACAATTCAAACTCTAGACAAATTTGATACATTGCTATAAATGCAGACCTGCCGACTCTGACAAGACCTTTCAGTAAGGCATCTGATATTTATATGTAAGGAAGACCAATCTGTAGTAGATGTAAAATGGCTCTTGTCAGCTTCGGAAACCCCCATGTGAAAAGCTCTGCGATGCGATCTGATGCAGCAAAGGCAAACATTATTATGTTCATCAAGTACACTTACACTTTAATGACCCCCAGTGCTTTCTAGACCTTGTACTTTGACTCCCAATCAATAAAGTTCTAGGGGCCCTGAGTGGCCTAAAGCGCTCTCGGTTATGGATCACTGCCATCTCACCTCTGTCTACGTGGGTTCGAGTCTAGGATTTGGCCAATATGGGTATGTGACAAAGCTTGCCAGTAGCTTCTCATGGGATGGTGGTTCTATCTCGGGTTTTCCTGGGTTCTTCCTCCACCATTAATATTGGCCGCCATGCACAGCCTATCGTGTGCTGAAAAATGGCGTTAAACCCCACAACAACAACAACAATAAAGTTCTTCCTTACCATACATGCATGCTATCCACAAAGACTGACAACTGCAGATGGTTGAGAACTTGAGACATTGTGTAGAAACCAGTTTTCTTCTTACAGTCACTGTGACCTTAATGCTAAAGTTCTGACACAGAAATTAATAGGGTTCTCCCTTATTCCGAGTGCAAGTCATCAACAGAGCTTGGTAATTACAGGTGGGGAACAACTCATGTTAATGTGTAGATATGAAATTGGTAACAGGTGGTTGGTTAGAAGGACATTCTAACATAATATGCTATAACTAATGATATGTATATGAAAATGAGAGAGAGTAATAAAAGTACAAAATACTTACTGTAGGTCTTGTAAATCTTCTTTGAAAGCCTGAAGGAAATGAAAATAAACCAAGTTTCAGATGTGCAATATTATTTAGTACTTGAATATTTAATTATGCAAATCAGGTGTATCATATATATATATATATATATATATGGAGGTATTTCTAAAAGTCAACCTAGGTTAATTGTAGTCTGGGTTTGAGGCTTAATATACCAGTCTCTCTCATTCATACCATTATCAATAACACAGTGGAAGAAACAGAAATTATGCCACATAGGCATACCAGGAGATATATATGTAAGTTTCATGCTTATCTATAAAAAAAACAACTAACAATGGAACCACCTATGTGAAAATCAGACATAATATTTTCAAGTTCTTAAATTCTCCTTATTTTCAGAAAGTTCCATCTTTTATTAACAAATGCAATGCCCCTTTTTTGTTCTAGAAGAGACTCAGGATCATTAATACAGATGACACAAAAGGTTGTCCACTTAAGACATACTTGTCTCTCTTTACCAATTAAATTTTATAAATAAAATAAAAAAACCACAATTCATCACTTTAACCAAATCTTTTTTGCTATTTGTAATAAAATGTTTTGAAGGTGTTTCTCTTGGAGTCAAGTGAAAATATCTGACAGAATATGCATTACATGTAACAAAGATATGTGTATGTGAATATATATATATATATATATATATATATATATATATATATATATATATATGTACGTATTGTGAATTAAATAAAAAACAAACCTAAAAGTTCCATCACAAATTCATAGAGTACACATATTCTGAATGAATTCCAATACTGAAACTGCTGATGTACCAATGGTCTTGAATGTGTTGCTGAGTTAACAGTCTTGATGTATCACAATTATATAATCCAGAATATCTTTGAATGAATTCTTAATAATCCTAAAATACTGATTTAGTTCAAAAGTATCAATGAACACTTTGTAATTCCAATAAATAATTTAAATAAATAAAACCTCTCAGATTGTACCTGAACACAACTAAAGGACTGGTTCCTTTACAGACGATAAGATATGAATAAATAATTCTCATGTAAACAACCTTAATATAAAAACCTGACACAATAGGATGACCAGGATGAGTGTTAAAGTTACATTTCTAGAACACTCTAAGCTGTAAACAAGGTCAGGTCTTTTACTTAAATTTTAGCACAGAACATGACAATCGTAAGGTATACCAATAATCTTCATGGGGAAAACCAATGTCCTGGACTCAGATCTAAGTAAACATGTCTACAAAAAAATGGCATTAGTCAGACAGGCCCAAACTTCAACCCTCAATTATGGACAAAGGTTGTTGGTGTTGTTGTTGTGGGGTTTAACGCCATTTTTCAGCACATCATAGGCTATGCATGGCGGCCAGTATTAATGGTGGAGGAAGAACCCAGGAAAACCCTGGGAAGAACCAACAACCCAAGATAAGCTACTGGCAAGCTTTCTCACATACCCACATTGGCCGAATCCTAAACTCGAACCCACGCAGACAGAAGTGAGATGGCAGTGATCTGTAACGGAGAGCACTTTAGACCACTCGGGGCCCCTACATTTGTCCTGGACTCAGATCTAAGTTAACATGTCTAAATAAAAATGGCATTAGTCAGACAGGGCCAAACTGCAACCCTCAAGTATGGACAAAGGTCAATCACTCAATATAAATGAAACATACATAACAATATATATATATATATATATATATATATATATATATATATACACACACACATATACATGTACTTGAATGTCCATGTTTATTCTCTCAATATGACTTTTCTTCAAAACAAATAGCAGTCAAATCTTATATTTCTTAATTTTCATCAGAAATAACAAAAGCAATGTGATGAACAGGTTAAATCTTGTTTTGTGACAAATGAAACTTGATATACCAAAAGAGAAAGGCCCATTTTAATTTGATAACCAACTGTTTTATCTGTATCTTTTATCCTACTCACTGTTTTACTGACATAACTGTACTATGCATGAAATAGATTGGTGACCACAAAATATTATGCACCAGAGATAGTCACCATGAACTACTATGCATGAGAGGTGGGTAGCCACAAATAGCACTATGACCAAGGGCAAATCGGTGGCTATGAATTATGTTTATTATTAATGATTCTTGGTGTGATTCTTTGCCACCATCAGTGTTCTTATTTCCAATTTCTGAAGACATTTATTTCAAATACAGGTGCCTCACTACTGATTACACAATGAAATACGAATAATTTTCTTACTGAAAGAAAAGCATATTATTGCATGTAACATAGAGAAGGTTTTCATATTGCATAATTTTGTGCCAAGACTGTTCAACAAATAATTCTATCTCAAATAAATAACCTCAAAATTAATTTGAAATTTTTCCACTTCTGCATTTATCTAGTGAATTAAATTTTATGGCAGAAAAGTGAATGGAATAATCAATTAAATTCTGAGGTAAACGTCTGTAATAATGTTGAAAAGTTTTACTCTTAAAATGTTTTAAAATAAATATGACTTATTTTTCATACCTTGATGATTTTGATCAACCATAATAATTAAGGTATTTCTTTTAACTGGAAAAGTATTGCCTATACAGAACTAATCAGGTTCCATCAATCTTACCTAACTAACCATTACATAATACTCTGAGAGATCTGCAATCATTCTATTCAAAAATGATTTTTATATCAAAATCAGAAGGATTTTTAAATTGTAATACCTCTTGTTTTAATGAAGTAAGCGGATGTCTCAATGCACATTGTAGTAGCGTATGAAGACCCATGTACAAAGTACACAGAGTCTCTTCATTCAGCTCTTTGGTTTCCAGAGATTTAAGCTCTGCATTTTCTATGTCACTGCCTTCCAAGTCACTAACAATCACTGAAAAAAAAAGACAGTGAAAAGGCTAATTAAATAATAATACAAAGAACAGTAATATATATATATATATATATATATATATATATATATATATATATATATATATATATATATATATATATATATATATATATATATAGAGAGAGAGAGAGAGAGAGAGAGAGAGAGAGAGAGAGACACAGTGTGACCCCACTATAGCACCCTCTATTATAACATGAATTTGTTATATAACATGGTCGTGGTGTGACTCCCGAAATTTCATATACATCTAATTTTTTCATACACGAAAAACAAATTCTTAAATTCTTTCCTTAAAGTACCCAAAAACTGTAAAATGAGTATTATCAGTTTGGGGAAGAGACTGTGTATGAATACAAGATAATTGTGGTGTGGCTCCTGACATTTTATATGTATTTTTCATGTACACAAAAAAGTTTTTCCTTCTTAAAAGTATGAAAAATAACGTGTAAAAAGTATATTCAGGAATCACACAGGGCTTGCCAATGTCTAAAAATGTGATTTTTTTCCTTACTGGTGGAAAAATATACCATCTGGTGATTTTTTTAAATTATTGGCAACATTGCTGGATGTTTAAACTTGCATATACAACCACTGGTTTGGAGTGGAGAAATTCAGAGGCCCCACGAAAGGAAGCTGCAAACGTGATATAAAATGCACTGAAATTTATCTATTGTTACATAAACAATTTTTTTGTTGTTATTGACAAACCATCCTAACAGTGCATTGTTATATCATAATCCGCTTATGTTGAGTACTGTATGTTGTGAGATATCCACTTTTTTTGTTGTTGACATTTCTGGTGGTGGAGATCAATCGGACGAGTCATTATCTCATAATCTATCTTTTGTCATATTTTCAGCCACTTGAAAGCAATTAATATATTTACATAGACTGACATATTTATGTGGATGGTAAGTAAAATTCCTTTTCTTTTCACTCAGAATCAAATCCTTTAGAACATTCACATTTTCTGTAGCAATCCCTGTAATCAGACCAGAACAACTGCATATCTATCATCCATTTGCTCTTTTTTAAATTTTTGATGCATGCATGGAAGGCAGCATCACTCCACTACCACAAATGTAAAAAAAAAATTAAAAATAAAAAAGAATCTTACTTCTTTGTCTATTTTAATAGGCAGGGAGGAAGAGTGTCTAAAATCGACCAAACAACTGCTAATTCCTTTTTTAAAAATGTACCTAAATAAAATAGTTCGCTGAAATTTCAAAGAAAATAGATTACCTTTGAAGCACTAGCAAATGAAGAAAAAAAATCAGTTTCAATCATACAGTACAGTTATTCGATGTTGCCATGACAATAAGAGATAGATATTTGTTTGGTTCTCCATAGCTGGCCTTTAGTGGTGACTTTAATACCTCATGCACCCTTCATCAAAAAGAGATGACTACAATCTTCAATAAAAGCAAAGAACCGTTCTTCAAAGGAAGTCAGTACCAAACTTAATTAAAAGCAATGGAATGTGAGGGATTGTTTCATTTTCCAACATGATAGGAATGTTTACTGTTCTGTGAAAGTTTCATTTTTACAGGAAAAAAGTTTATGCTTATGAATGATACCAATGGCAGATTGAAACACAAACTTTTACCGACTTGGGACATACTGAAAATTAGATGTGCTTCATCATTTGTTAGGTGATTGTGCTATTTTTTCCCCACTGAATTCAGACCTATATGACCTGTGACAAAATTATTGAATATTTTAAATGTATGTGTGTGTGTGTGTGTGTGTGTGCATATTTTCAATGGAATTACTTTATTGTGGAGTCAATGTATGTGATAAGATTCACAGTTGAGTACATTAGGCATATATATATAAACAGTATACACACATATGTACCAATGCTTGGTTCTCTGAAAAAAGTCAAATATTATGCATGCATTCACTGTTTTCACTGCAGCCATATTCTCATTTAATATACATCAATTTAAGATGGTAACTTTGCCAATGAAGCATGTATTTTTGCACCTGCATTTATTACCTTGCCGTCCCCCCCCTGCAATTTCTGGGGGGATATGCATCATTTTCTTCAGCTAACTAACCTGGCTGCAAATAACACGGTCAGGTTTCGTAAATAGTGACTAATGCATATCATACTTGCCAGCTCAATAAAGTATTGCATTCAAGAAAAGCCCCCAAGGCCAAAACAAATGCATTTTCAGTCAAATGATCATTCCTTTTTCTCACTGCCAACCTTAGCACTTTTTCCCCCATGGTAAGAAAAATAAAAAAATGAAATATATTAAAAAATCTTTTAAAAAATTACTCTCCCTAAAACGTAAATAACCTATCTACCTTAATTTTAAAACCAGTGCAACTGGAAACAGATATGGGGGAGGGCTAAATTATATTATAACTTTTCTACACTGAAAATAATCTAGTCATGTTTGCCTGGTAAGCACCATAGTCTTTCATTATAGTCTGTGTTCTGTAAAAAAATATGGGATGAATCCTTGATACATATTATTATCAACCAAAGCTTTCCACATAATCATCATGCAATATGTTTCTACTTCATACATTGTTATTCCAAGTGTTTAACTGTACAAATTATTCTTATTATAAGATTTATAAATATACAATTTATAAGGTCCTATTAAACAGCTGTATGGCATATGAATCCTCTTGGTCAGTATTATATGTACAAGTTAATAAGTCATGATCATCATTTAATCAGGTAACCAAAAAGTAATGGCAATAAAGTTATGTTCATTAACTCAATTACACTTATTGTATTTACCATAATATATTCAGACACAATAAAATATCTTTTTTTGTCCTGTCTCAGAATTTATGGTGAAACTTTTTTCACCTAGGTCATGTTCCAAGACTTTAGAAACAAAATAAATTTGTGTTGAATCTGCCTCCCACTGCATGTTGCAATAAAGCAGATGAACAAAATGGTTATTTGATAATAAAATGAAAGAAGCTAACCTTGTATTGTTATCATTTATTCCTTCTTTTTTTTCACCATGAGCATCAAAGAATAAAATATATCCACAAACTCTGTATGTGCATTGTTATGTGCTTAGGCTCTAATAAACAGTAACAAGAAAAGAGTGAAGAGAACAAGCTTTGTAAAATTTAACAAATAATTTATTTCCCTTGAAAAACAAGGTAAAAAAGGAAGAAAAAAAACTTATGGTTTTAAGAATCAAATCCAAAAATAATCCAAAAATTAAAAATTACAAGTCCTAGTAATAAAATGAATTTGAGTTCAAGTCCCAATGAAAAATCCAAAATGGAAGGTGATGATGTATGCTATAGCCAGTATAGTACTGATGTGTCTACAGTTCTTTGTTGTACCATGGAAAATAATATTCTGGTGAGGGAATATATGTTTTATAAACAAAGTTCTTCAAAGGTCTGAACATGTTATCTGACTGAAAAGTCGCAAGCAAGAGAGAAATAATCAACCGATTGCTTGAAGGCATGACACGGTTTTAGGTGCAAATAACTAAGATCGTATTATATCCAAGTCAACTATATGACAGCATCTAGAAAATAAAAATCATTATTTGAAAATGACAACTGGCAGTGAGCAATAAACTCACTGTTTGAGCTTACCAAAAGGATATCAAAGACAAAGGTTATTTTCATTACAAAACATGCCGACCTTGGAAGCCAACTTTAGCTCTTAAGTGTGCTGGGTTGTTTTATGTGTTTATGCAAAGTCGGCCAACATAGGAAAGCTAACTTTGGTTTCTTTTCACCGGCATTTTGAAAATAAATTGAAACAATGGAACAATTTTTAAAATGACACAATATAGTGCTTCATGCAGGGACATCAATAACCCAGCATCGCAAAGAAGATTTGGAGAAAATAAAATCATTTCATGTATTTGTGAAGGCCAGAAGAGAAGATGATTTTGCCGACAACATGATCGTTAATATGGATGAAACTCCACTGTACTATGATCTTATTCCTGGACAGACTGTCGATAAGATGGGGTTTATAAGTCTGAGAATCAGCATGACTGGTGCAAATTAACAAAATATGACTAGTCTTTGCAGTTTCTACTTCAGGAAAAGTGTTGCCTCCAACAATAATTTTCCACAGCATGAGAAAGCTGAAAAAATAATCATGCACCATAACTCATTCAGCCCCAATCCCGCCTGTAGGCATGATGAGGCTGTACCCTAATTCCAAGATCTGCAGCATCAAGGTTATTTAAGATACACCAAAGTGGGTGGTATTACAAAAAAGCAGATAGATATAGCTCTACAATGATATCAAATAATCTGGACATTCTAGTTGCACAAAAAATACAGAGGGAAAAACACAATTTTTTGGACCTGTTTTTTTTTTTCTCACCCAAAATTCACCCAATGTCAGAATCCAAATTTATGTCTGGATTTTAGACCTTTTGGCCTCCGATCTAAGGCAGACCGGTCTGAATTGCACACAGACAGGTGAACTTTGCAAACGGTAGGATAAGGTGGGCATTTGGAATAAAGAGTGGTCTCAATACAAAAATGATGGGTCCGTTAAGCAAAAACAAAAAAGAACTCCAACTTTTACCCTTCTGCTCATGCACGAGCAAAATAACCAATGGAAAATGATGTTTCTAATACAACTAAGCATTAGGCTAATGGCAAATCTGTTGGAAGTCAACGTATTACGATGAATTCAGAAATAGCCCCCAAAATGTGTTTCCTACTCACATTTCAGTCAAAAATGACAAAAACCTCCAAGGCTGAATGAGTTAAGAATGGATTGTCCCTGTGTAGCAGAAGGGTTGGGTTGATGTGATGATGCCGCAGTAGATTAAAGAGTTTTATCTCAAGTACATAATTTTATATTTTTTAAAAATAAATTCAGTTGGAGTGCATTTTCTGACATGTAATTTTTGAATGATTTAAAAGATGTCCCACAACTTACAACCACAAAAAAAAAACATGTGTCTCAGAACAAAGCATGCACAAAAAAAATATTTTAAAAATTAACTTATGGTGTCTCAACATATACGATAAATATGGCACTCACTGGATTAAAATCAGAGTGAGCCATTTGTGAGGATCTGGTTTAAGTAAACACAAATTAACAAAGCCACTTAAAACACTACTAATTAATCATACTGGCTTTGTTTTATTAGGTGTGTTCTTCTGACCTGGTCACTTAGCCCAAAAATGCAGTCAAGCGGTAACAGAACATGTGCACATGTGTGTATCAATGACTACTGGTGATACAGGATTTAAAATATACATAAAAATGGATACAATAAAGCGTTCAGTACACGTAGAGGGCTTGAATAGTCTGATAAAGGTAGATAACATGATTAAAGCATGAAAATAATGACTTTGCCTATTAAAATAGTTAAAAACACTTGTCCTGGGCTAGCAGCTTCTAAAATTTAACTAGTCTCACTTCGAAAATGAGTGTTCTGATAAGTCAGGCTATGGTATTTTATCGGCCTCAACATAAGATTTCTAATTTATTTTATATTTGACATTTTGCGTGCATTAATTGCAAAATCATACACATGTTAAAGCACAATAATGGCATAAATAAATTCCTGCCACATGATCCCTTTTTCTCTCTCGTGTTTTTTTTATTTCATTTTTGTTTCTTATATTTCTTTGGTAAGTCACTAGACTTAATTTATGCATGTGTCTAAACAACTGAATATTTGCTTATCTTTGCTCAGACTATTAAATCCTACAAAAGATGTACATCACTGCAACAAACAAGGAAAAATAACTAATGTATATTTTAAACTCAACAGAATTTAGAAATAACTTTTCAAGACACCATACTATTTAGCAATTTCTATAAATGGCATTTCATTCATTTGGAGTGAACATATTAGGGAAAAAATGATCAGTTGATATTATAAAATGAAGTATATAACAATATTGGAAACATTTTCTTTCTAGTTCAGCATCATATATATTTGAATACTGCCATTAAAATTAATGGAGGCTATAGACGATCTGTTAGTACCCATGCTGATCCATGACTACCATGAGTGGTCTACCATGTCCACCATGGATCAGCTGCCACATGCATGGTTCATAAGGCCTTCAAAATGGCACTGGACCTGGCCCCTATATCTGCGCTATGCAAGGTAGTCCTACATGTAAGACCTCGACGCTGATATTTATGTTTTGGGCATCTGGGTCTTACAGCCTAACTAACTGTGCTATGTAGCATGTTTTGATGTTGACCAACATTGTAACAAAAGTCAAATTTTCAGGAATATCTCACACAACTGGCAACAAATAACGACACTTTACTACAAAGTAAAGTCATAATGTTTTAGTCAGACTTTACCGACTCTGATGTCTTTTCTCTAATAAATTCAAATTCTCACAAAAGAAATGAACCTGTTTTCAAGTTTCATTGGCCTATATTTCAGTTGGCTGGAAAGTGACCAAAGCTGGGAATGCCGAAATCGGGTTAAGCTGAAATATTATTCTTTAATGAAATGAATAAAAGTATATTATCCCTTTTGGAACTGTAAGCAACATTTCATTTTGTTCAAGAAACATACCCCACATGAACCTACTTCGGCATACCTCAACTACCAACACATTTCAACAAATTCAAATGCATGTCAACGGAACATGAAAATGTGTCCATTTGCTAGTGTCTGATTTTGATTCCACCAGGATAAAAACACCACATATCAATTTGTGGAAGAATGTCAATATGGGCTGCCAAGTGTGTGAGATATTCCTGAAACTTTGACTACTTGTTCTGACCCATCACCCCCCAGAACAACAATATTGGGTGATGTGTCTTACGTTGTAGGACTATAGTCTGATAATACAAACCTGTTTGATTGTACCCCCCTACCGATTTAAATAACGGAAACCTTTAATGTGATAAAAAGTGCAAGGAACTTAATCAATTCATTGATTTATAGTTTCTAACCTGACTCTGAGTAGAGTGGCCCTAACACCGTCATCTTACGCGCGTTTCATGCAAACGGAAGTTTTCAGTGCAATAGACGGGCATGCTCGGATCCATTTCCAGTTTCTGGACAAGTCCATTTTTAGCAAAGGGGTGTAACACAACTACATATGTACATATATTAGTCATCTGCTTCCGATATTTACAATGTTGAATCAAGCAAAGAAAATGACAACTACGCTTTTCGTGTGGATTTAACAAGCGGTTTAATTTATATGTTCATGTATGCAGAGGGAAATAATTCCAAACTATCAACGTTATGTAATTTACGCAATTATTCAGCATTTGCTGAACATGATGAACTACGTCATTATGTTGTCTGATATAAATAAACTTGCCTATAATGTACGCAATATGGCGTCGTGTTAGTATAGAAAGTCCGTTAAGCATGAAGTGGTGCAGGGGAGGCCAGCATTAGTGCCATTCTGGTCACAGTCAGTTAGAAATTATATATCAATGATTGTTTTGACTTAGTTTCTGTGCACTTTTTATCACACTGAACCTTCTCGTTTTTTAAATCGGTGGGGGGTGGGTACAAACAAACGGGGATGTAGAATCAGACTATAGTAGTACACATTTCCAAAGGTTTACTCCTCAACAATAAATCCGTTTATTTTGTTCTCATCAATGATCTAACTTACACTGTAAAATCTTTCTGAAAACCTGCTTGTCCAATTTAGACAATGGCTTCACTAACGACTTCACTTCATTTGGTAAACGAACTCCATAGAATGGGGTTCTGTCGGCTGCAACCGACCCCCCGCTTCCAACGACCTGAACAATTGACATCAATAAAGTTTACGAAAATAAAAGTTTTTAATAAAAAGCTTGTGATGAATTATGTCAACAGTTTTTAAGTGGTTTACATGACTGTACTAAATGGAGAAATGTAAAGCTCTAGTTTCACATGTTTATCTCCTGTTCAGAACGGCCCACAACAGTCTTGCAGTGCACATCCGTAACAAGAACCGGAAGTCTATAGAGAGAACCACCGCTAAGGGGGCGCTCACCAGTTGTTATCTACTTTTGAGAGAGTAACGTATGTAAGGTGAAGTTGTTTGCATTTAAAACATGAAGAATGGAGAGAATGTTGGCATACATATATGCTGCAATGATGTAATGTGGATTATATTTCTTTGTAGTTTTGGAAATTTTATATGATCTAAGCACACTGCTAAGTAAAATGACTGCTCCATTGTGCTAAAAAAATCAGACTATCCATAGCAGATATTAAAATAAGGAAAATGAATTTTGCCAGACTAGACAATACCAGCTTCTAAAAATGAAATAGATGAATTAAAATGTACAAAAAGGTTATGCGCTTTTTTTATTTTTTTATTTTTTTTTATTTACAATGTACCTCTTAAGTCCAGGAGGTGAAAATGACCAAGAAGAACTAGCATTTTTGAACGATGCGCATCTGGAGTAAGGCCAAGCTGAATGCTCTATAACCCATATTACACCTATAAATCATACACCAACATAAAGAGAACGAAAGGTTCTTTGAACATTAGCTAAGATGTCCAAGTTTGTTTTTTTTTAAAGTAGTCAGTATAACCAGCGAGGAAACTAGGGGAAATTATATATCTTTAAAATTCCATATGCACAATACGAAACTCTAGCAAAGGCATAAGACACCCCCCCCCCCCCGACACACACACACAAACACACACACACACAGCACAACGCAGAGAGAGAGAGAGAGCAACAGTGAATCTCACAAACCTCTCTCGCTCTCTCTTATCAGAGATAGGAGAAAAAATCGCACGAGCTACCGCACCTTACAGAGCGTAGTGTGCCTGCACAAAATTCAGATGAAATTTGGGGATCTTTTCGAATCCTTGATTAGTATGAGTAAAAGCTGAGATCGAACAAACAACTCCATGTAACAATGGACGTAATTATATTTAGTATTGCAGGCTTCCTTGCACCATTCTCACCTCCAACTAACACTACTGGTTTTAGAATGTTTAAAAAAAAATTATAAGTCTCGCATACAAATCTCAAAAGAAATGTCTAAGTAAAAGATCACTCTAACCTTATAAAAGTTCACTTTTTATCTTTTTTTAAAATCCTGTACCCATAATATGTGGAATGCGAGCATTTACATCAGCGATCATAACATTCTCACCAGGAACCAAAAAAATGAAAAGCATTATCTTGCAATAGTCAAAATCATTCCTAAGTTATTTAAAATTATGCGTCCAATATCAATCAAGAAATATCACGCAGCGATTTTACTCTGTCATGTAGCACCTACTACAATAGGGTATGTAATACCGTTATGTAATACCGCTCGAATTATTGCATCCGTACTGTGAAACAGCCTCTAGATTCCGTGTTTCTCTACAACAAAATAATGAATATAGTCTAGTCTGTAAATGCACAGAAATCAACGAATATCTTGCATTTATTTTGTATCATGTTTCTTCACATAAATCAAAGATATATGGACGTGTGCTATGAAGTACCGTATAAATTCTAGCACCTGTATCAACAACTAACTTATACATCTGTGTTTGTATGTCCCTAACTAAAATGTAGTCGGCTTCCTTCACATCAACCTACCGTTTCAAGTTTAGTATACTTGCTCAGAACCAACTTATATATTTCTCTTTGTAAATGTCTGAGTAATATATATTGGGTCTCCTCACATCTGTAGACGTCAAATTATCTCCATGTATAGCATTTAATATCTTTTGATCCTTAAGAGGCCATCCATTTAGTGCGTACGCATGGAGGCGGGGGGTAGTAGTAAATGGGGATAGATTAGCGTCAGTGGGAATTAGCATTACAGAGACCCCTGGGACAGATTAGCGTCAAGGGAAATTTAACATGGAGAAAAATCGTGGGTCAGATTAGCGTCAAGGGAAATTAACTTGGAGAAAAATCGTGGGACGGTTTAGCGTCAAAGGAATTTAAACAGGGTGGGACTTTATAGCGTCAAGGGAAATTGAACATGGGATTTTTTTTTAAAAAAAATTTTTAAAAAAGGGGTAGGCAATGGAAAGGCTATCTCTTTTCGAGAAATATGGCTGGCCCTGAAAAGGGCCTTTGGGTTTATGTTAATATTAATATTAACATAGATGGCATCTGTCACATCTTCTTCTTCTTCTTCTTAAACTCCTTCTAACTGCCGGTCCATACACAAGTACCCTCTTGAGACATCCTTGTCTTTCTATGTAAACTGTCCTCATCCATTGACTAGTATCTGTCCTATCAACAACAGTCCACTTGGACCTGACATACATGAGCATGTCCGTCCTAAACATCATGGAAGACACAAGGGTGGATGACTCAGCTGTGGTCCACATCTTGAAGCGACGAGAATAGGCGAATCAATGCAGTGAACTGCGCTTATTTATAGGTACAGGAAGGATTGAAACGGATTGAATTCATTCACCAATCCGAACACGCGTTACAAAATTCAGTCAGCTCGCATCCAATCCGAAGAGAGCAGTCTGTGACGTCACGTGGTCTATATAGATTCGTTAGCGCTTGTGTGCAGTCAATCTATGCGACAGTGATTCAACATGACGGAAAGTCAGAAAACGATCCATTGGGGTGCACCAGCAGGGGAGACTGCCCAAGGGAACCCGGACTTACTTTCAGAAGAGGTACATTGGGATTTTGTGGATTTTCTTACCTCGCAAGAATTTGTTCCGGAACCTTCGTTACCTTCTTCATTACCGCAAGTGGAGAATTTTAGATAGAGACAGAAAGAAGAATTGGAGAAATTTATGCAACGACAAAAGGAAGCGGAACAAGCTTTTCTCCTACAGCAACAGCAACAGCAACAAGAAGAGGTAAGAAAAAAAACAACAGCAACAACAGCAAGAAGAAGTAGCAGCAAAGAAACAAGAGGGTGAAAATCAAACGGTCACGGTACTGTTGGACATTTTAGCGGAGTTAAGAAGTCTGAAACAAATGTATCAGACTTCTTTATCACGACCGAAGAGAATACGACCTTCCCGAGCTAAACACGCCAACCCTGTGACTAAGCCTGTCGTACCACCCTTAGTGATTTCAACCCAATCATCAGAAGTAGGCCTTGGCCGTGGCAAAGGCTTAAGGCAGTTAAAGTTGATTGGTTAAACTCACTCCTACACCATAAAGAAAAAAGGCCCTTTTCAGGGCCACCCACATTTCTCGAAAAGAAATACAATTTCAATTTGCCAATAACTCAAAAATAAACCCCACCCATTTTACCCTTATAGTACGTGTCTGTGTATGAGTGCGTGAGTGTAGCTTCTTATTTTAAAATCAAAACTCAAAGACACTTACCTTATATCATTCATGTATTCTTTTATCCATTTTTTACAATCCAATTCACAATTCACCACAGAACACTTTAAAAAGTTCGTACACTTCTTCTTTCTCATTATTTAGTCTCTCTGTTTTTTGAATTTCTTCACCGTTTTTTCCTCATTTTCTTCCCTTCTTCTTTTCTTCTCCTGTTTCTTTGCCTCTTTTAAATAGAATTGTCTTCTTTCTTCCTCTTCTTCCTCTGAAGAATCCCTCTCTTCTTCTGAAGAATCCTTCTTTTCTTCTGACTCCTCTTGTTTCTTTTTTGGGCAATCTGGAGACCAATGTCCTTTTTCTTTACAATAATAACAGGTATCTTGACTTTTGTCTTTTTTAGCCCCTGTTTTTTTTTTCTTTTTTGACGGTCTGGACACTCTGAAGACCAATGCCCTTTCTTCTGACAGATATAGCAAGTATCTTGACTTTTATCTCGAAAGGAAGGAGAGTAGTCCGTCGGCTGGTCTGAAAAGAATTTTCTAATGACCCCTCGCAAAGCTCTGACGAAACGTTCCATCTGGGTAGTCTCTTCCATCGTTGTGCTCGGCTTGAGAGTGAAATGAATAGTGAAAGGACAAGACACACACCCTTTTTATATACGCTGGTTTGCCATGACTATAAATTAGTCTATAGTGTTTAAACTTGAGTCATTTGACGTTTTGCACTCAAGATGAAACGATCCCATTCATTCGAGAAGAAAGAAGAAGAAGAAGAAAGTAAGAGGCAGAAACGTCATCTATCGCCTCGTACCAGGGCTGAAATCTTGGCACAAATTCATGCCAGTGATTTTGAAGAGGACATGAGTGAACCAGAATCCGAACCCTCTAAACCAAGTTCACCACCCTTAGTCAACCCTGAAAAGTACTATTCCATTCGAGAGACGGAAAAGCGCTCCTCTAGAAAATTTAGAACCACGGCTTACACCTACACGGTGAAGTTTAAAGATTTCAAGTCCGACGTACCCTTGGAGAAAGCAGAAGGGTTTATCACCGAGATGTGGGATTCTTTGCTCACCGCACTCAAGCGACAATGTCAAGCCAAAGAAGACGATCGCTTGACACTATCCATAGATCACGACGGTTTGAAATCCCCTGTTTGGATCGAGTTTAGCAGACCCGCAGAACTGACCCCTTCCAAAGTCATGGACAAGATACAACAGGTGCAACAATCTAATGACCAGTTTGACATCACCGATGGTAAAGCCACACTGAAAATGGCCCACGTCTCTCCTCCTCAAGGAACTGGATGCAAAAAGATGTTATTGGTGGACGACCTTCGCAACACCAAAACGAGTCTCGTCCGAATTAACAACCCTCAAGACCAGATGTGTTTAGCCCGTGCCATCGTGGTGGGACGAACCTATGCCAACAAGAACGACACGGTAGAATGGAAAAGAACCTGGAAAACTATTCAATAATCCGACCGAGCCAAACAACGAAATGAAGCAGAACTCCTGTTACAACAAGCCGGACTGTCCAAAGACACACCCTGTGGCATTCCTGAGATGCAAAAATTGCAAGATGCCCTAGCTCCACGCTACACCTTGAAAGTGCACCCTCAAGAAATGCGTGGAACTCTGTTGTTTCGAGGCCAAGATTTTAAGGACGGAAAATACATTCATGTCTATCATCACGACGACCATTTCGATACCATTACCAGTATCACTGGATTCCTGGGATACGGTTATTATTGTGAGAAATGTGACTATGGTTATAACAATCGAGAGCAACACAAGCATTGTGGAATGAAATGCCCAGGATGTTTGGCCTCTCCACCCTGTCTGAGCGAAGGACCAGTGCCTTGTTCGACTTGTTTGCGCACGTTTGTCAGTCCTACCTGTTACCAACAACATCTGAAGACGCAAGGTTCACAGCAGAAATGTGCTTGTCAACTCTTGAGATTGTGCCCTACGTGTAGACAAGGCATACGTACCAATAGTACCAAGGCACACGTATGTTCAGCAAAAAAAAATGTCACATTTGTCACCACATCGTGGACTTGGAACACCAATGCTACGTGCAAAAATACCAACCCCCACCAGAGAAAGAGGACGGTCACAAGAAGAAAGGCAATTTCATCTTTTTCGATTTCGAATGCATGCAAGAGACCGGCATTCACATTCCTAATTTCTGCGTGGCTCATCGAGCGTGCGAGAAGTGCATTCAAGAACCTATCTTCAGTCATTGCCCTCACTGCAGCAAGATTCCCGGAGGGCGTGAAAAAATCTTTCGGGGACCAA
This sequence comes from Sinohyriopsis cumingii, assembly GCA_028554795.2. NCBI lineage: Eukaryota > Metazoa > Mollusca > Bivalvia > Unionida > Unionidae > Sinohyriopsis > Sinohyriopsis cumingii. The sequence continues at coordinate 37,621,459 of CM068829.1, forward strand.
ACACGTTAGCCGATTTTGCCCAATGGGTCTTAGACCCCATCGACAAGACGTGGAGCCAAGAGGACATCGAACGTTACGGAGATTGTCATCGTCATGCCACAGTGATGGCTCACAATTTCTCCGGATACGATGGACAGTTTCTTCTCTGATACTATACGGAACAAGGCACCGAATGTCCTAAAGTCACTTTGAACGGAGCCAAAATCATTTTCATGCAAGTGGGACAAGTGCAGTTTAAAGATTCGATGAATTACTTGGCCATGCCTTTGAGTCGAATGCCTAAAACGTTTGGAATGACAGAAATGGCTAAAGGGTACTTTCCACACTTTTTCAATACGGAAACCATCAACATGCCGTTCTACCCCATTTACCTGAGGCTCACTATTACGACCCCGACAACATGCGTACCGAACAACGAGAAGCTTTCTACGCTTGGTACCAGGCTCATGCCTCTGACCCCTTCGACTTTCAGGAAGAAATGTTAAAGTATTGTCGTTCCGACGTGGACATTTTACGACGTTGCTGTGGAAAATTTCGAGAACTGTTCATGGAACACGGAGGGGTCGATCCTTTGAAAGAAGCTTGCACCATTGCCAAAGCGTGTTCCTTAGTGTACCGCCAACGATTCATGCATGAAAACACCGTGGCTGTCATCAGTCCTCAAACGACCCACTATGTCAAGCGTCAATACTCGGTCAAAGCCCTACGTTGGTTACATTACTTGTGCGACAAGGAAGATAAATGGATTCAGCATGCCCGCAACGGAGGAGGCGAAAAGACCATCGGAACGTATTCGGTAGATGGCTGGGACTTAGAAAACCCCAAGATCGTGTACGAGTTTAACGGTTGCTTATTTCACGGATGTCCCGTCTGTTACCCTGACCGTGACACTAAAAATCAGTTTTTGCAACGAACCATGGAAGACTTGTACCAGGACACTTGTCAGCGACGCCTAAAGTTAGAACAGCAAGGATACCAAGTGGTGGAAATGTGGGAACACGAGTACGATCACCGTTTGAAAACCTATCCCGAGTTTAAACGCCTCGTGGAAAGTTACCAGTTCATGGACCCGCTGAACCCGAGGGATAGTTTGTACGGAGGAAGGACCAATGCCACCTGTTTGCTGTACCAAGCCGACGAAGAGAAAGGAGAAGAAATCAAATACTTGGACGTGTGTTCGCTGTATCCCTACGTGTGCAAATATTGTCGCTTTCCTGTAGGGCACCCGCAATTGTTGACGGAACACATCGACCTGAAAAACATTCGACAATACGAAGGCTTGATCAAGTGTAAAGTTTTGCCTCCCACGAACCTATACCATCCCGTCTTACCTCACCATTGTCAAGGCAAACTGATGTTTCCATTGTGCCGTACTTGTGCCGAAACGTGCAACCAGGACCATCCTTGCCATCACAGCCAGGAAGAACGTGCCTTGACGGGAACCTGGGTCAGCGTGGAATTGTTCAAAGCTCTGGACATGGGATACCAACTGTTAGAAGTGTACGAAATTTGCCACTTTCCCAAGACACAACAGTACCACAAGGGTGACCCTACTCAGAAAGGCATTTTCGCCGACTACGTGGATGCCTTTTTGAAACTGAAACAAGAAGCCAGCGGCTATCCTTCCTGGTGTCACACTCCCGAAGACCAAATACAATTCAAAGAGAAATACTACGAACAAGAAGGCATCTCTTTAGACCACCTCGAAAAAAACGAAGGCAGGCGATCGTTTGCCAAAGTGATGTTAAATTGCTTGTGGGGTAAAATGGCACAACGACCGTGTTTACCCAAGACGGAATATTTGACAGAACCTTCCCGCTACTTCCAGATGATTCACGACAAAACCAAATACATGAAACACGTGGACGTCGTTCGAGAGGATTTGATCTTGGTCAATTACGAAGAAGATCTGGACTTTGTACAAGACGACCCTTTTGGAAATGTCATCATTGCGGCTTACGTGACAGCTCATGCTCGCTTAAAATTGCACGAAGCTTTAGAACTGTTAGAAGAACGCGTCCTGTACTTTGACACGGACAGTTGCATTTACATCCATCACCCGATTCAACAGCACCCTGACATCGAAGGAGACCGTTTAGGAGCCTGGACAGACGAGCATCCCGACGACAAGATTCTAAGTTTCGTCAGTGGTGGTCCCAAAAATTACGGCTACGAATACCGGGACAAACAAGGAGAAGTGCACACGACGTGCAAAGTGAAAGGACTGACTCTGAATCATCGTACCAGTCGAGTGGTCAACTTTGGGGTATTGAAAGAAGCCTTGCAATCGGGAGAGGATGGAAACTTTAAAGTGACCACTTATCAACCGAACAAGATTGTACGTTTACCCACTCACCACATCGTCAGTCGGCCCCTAGAAAAAGTCTATCAAGTCGTGTACCAGAAGCGAGTGAGACTTCCCAATCACTTTACGTTGCCGTACGGTCACGTCGGTATTGGTCTGTATATAAAAAGGAACCCTAGGCAAGATCGATAGTTCATTGTTCATTGAAGTAACTTACCATGTCGTTGACGAAGAAGAAACCAGATTGGTTAGGAGTCAAATGTTGGACATAACCGAGACCAGGGTTTTGAGGCTTGGACACAAGAGGTGACCCAGCATGCACGAGAATTATTCAAGGAAAAAAGTTACTTTTCAACCCGTGTTAGTGACGGTGCCAGAAGAACCCGTTACCCAGGACAGGACTGTCGTGGACAGGCCTGAAAGACCCTTTCGGGAGGACACTTGTGTGACCTTACCCCCTACTATAGAACTGGTTAGAACTTTACCCAAAACATGTGGTTGTTGTACAGACACTTGTTTTTTATTCCACGTTCATGGTTATCATGTGCCTTTTATTCTTGTACTTAAGCCTTTGGCTTTTATGTATTTTTGTCTTTCGTATTCATGTTTGAAAAAAAACATTCAATAAACGTGTTCTGAAAAAAAGTATATAAACTCTTGTCTTGTTTGTTTTTCGTGTCAAAAGTGACATTCCTCACACCATGGCTACCTCTACTGTCTCTGCTCCCTCTTCCTCTACTGTCAAAGTCATCGACGAACACTTAGATCGTGCCAGTGCGGAGGCTTTGTATCTTCGCCATCCCTTTAACATGCTCATTGCTGGACCTAGCGGTTCTGGCAAAACCGAATTCGTCAAACGTTTGATCGAACATAAACATCATTTGATCGATCGACCCCCTCAACGGATCGTGTGGTGTTACAAAGAGTGGCAATCGGCGTACAGCCTCTTGCGAGAAAGTCAAGGCGATTCCATCGTGTTTGTGGAAGGCATTCCTAAAGAAGACGACGGCATCGTCTCTGACTCCCGTCACACACATTTGGTCATTTTCGACGACATGTTAGGAGAAGACGAAGAAGAAATTAAACTGTGGTTCACGCGCAAAGGGCATCACCGTAATGCCAGTGTCGTTTACATCACCCAAAATTTGTTTCAACAAAGTAAAGCCCATCGCACCATCAGTCTCAATGCGCATTACGTGGTCTTGTTTAAAAGCCCTCGAGATAAATCGCAAGTGCAAGTCTTAGCCAAACGCCTTGGCTGACTCAGGCGTACGACGATGCCACTCAAACGCCACACGCCTATTTACTCGTCGATTTGAAACCTACGACTCCCGAGGATTTGCGATTTCGTACCCACTTGTTTCACCACTGGTGCCAAGACGGAGGGCCTGTCCTGTACACGTCTCCGTCCTCGACTTCATTTCACTCCCCATGAAAAAAAAATCTATAAAAACCTCAGACCCTTTTTCGTCTGTCTCACTCTCAGTGCGAACATGACGTCCCTTCAGTCGCATCTTCCCGTCAAATTGATTCGTGCCTTGTATGGCATCAGTCGAGAAAAAGATCCACAAACACGAGCTCGTGTCTTAGAAGCTAGTCTCAAAGAAGTCTTACGATGGTTCACGGTGACGGCACGTCAATTACTCCAAGGAATCATTCAGATTCCTCATCAAACCAAACGCTTTTTCGATCGAAACAAAGTCGCTTTGGTCCAACTGGCCGATCCCCGCATCGACACTCAAACCAAAAAACAAATCATTTTGAAACCTAGAGGGAGCGGTACTCTAGGAGGGGTTATCATTCGCTCACTCTTAAGATGGGACCCTAATGCCCCCAACGTTATCCCCAAGACAAAAGTCCAACGAAGCCCCAAGAAGAAAAAGACCAGGTCCCCAAGGAGAACTTCTCCAGTGGCAGGATCCTCCTCTGACCAGACACCACCACCACCCCGGAAAAAGAAAAGAAGCCCCCAGAAAAAGAAACAGAGAAAAAGTCCCCAGAAAAAGAAAAGTCCACAGAAGAAAACTAGTCGCAAGAGAGGCACTTCGGCCAGGACGCAACCTTACACTCGCAAACCACGATCTGCCACGGCAGTGACTGCGTCTCCTGCATCCTCACGTTTGTCCACTTCTCCGTTGATGACACCAGGAACTGAAGAGTACTTGGAGACGTTGATCACACCAAGAACTTCTCCGTTCATGACACCCAAAAGAACTTCCCCAGTGGCAGGACCCTCCAATTTAGTGGCAGTGGCTGCTGCTCACAAAGTACCTTCTCCCAAAATCAAAGTTCAAGAAAGATCGGGCATGTTACAAGGTTTACTGGATTTGTCCAAGCAAGAACTGGCTCGATTTAGTCCGTTACGTACCCCTGCACGACGTGTCATGCCTGTCCTCAAACTGATACGACGTCAAGACAATCAGTGGCGACGCGTTCCAGTATAAAAAAGGCCTGTGACCAAGTCGGGTATCAGTGTTTTTTTGGTGCTCCTGAAGACTCAAAGATGTCACCCTCCAGAAAACCCCAAGGAAAGAAAAGGAAAGGACTGCCACCACGTTTAGCCAAACATGGGGACATGTTATCTGTCCTGTCCAAAGCTTCTCCACCCCTACGAAAAAAACTCATTCAAACAGCCTCCAAAGAGGTCATCGATACCGTGTGCGAATGTTGTTTGAACGTTTTGAAAGGCACGATCCCTTTGTCCAAACACCAGAAACAATGCTTAGGCAAACATCGTCACGTTCTTCGCCAAATGGTTCAAAAGAAAATTCCCATTCGTCAAAAAAAGAAGATGTTAGTGCAACGTGGAGGTATTTTACCTCTCTTGTTAGGCCCCATACTGAAAGGAGTCTTGGGAACCATGTTGGGAGGACTGGTGGGAGCAAGATAAAAAGGCCTCGGAAGTTCCAAGATCTCAGAATCGACCCCTGACAACCCCATGGAAGGACGAAAACTAGCTTTAGTGCCTTACAAACGATGGATGGAATACCATCGGTGGCAAGAACAACACACCCCGCATTTACCTCCCAATCCCAATTTGAGCGAGATGTCCCAGTTACAACACGAATTGCAGTCCTTGATGGATCGCCAAGATTTGTCCGAAACAGAAAAATCGCAAAAGTACGGTCAACTCTTGCAACGACTGCAACTCTTTCACCAGAAAGCTTTAGACGAAACAGCTCTACCCACTCTGAAAGATTTTAAGACCTTGATGAAAAGTCCAGCACCATCACCAGTACCAGTACCAGTACCAGTACCACCAGTACCCGTGACCAAGACAGAAAAAGGAGAAGAAGAAGAAGGGTTTCAAACTCCACCAGAAAAAGTACGCAAGTTAACAACACCACCTACCTCCAGAATTGGATGGATTAAAAAGATGATGGCCACCCCTTCTTCCTCACAAGAGAAAAAGAAAGTGAAGACAGAAGTGAAGACAGAAGTGAAACAAGAACCGATATCCCCCGCTCAGACATCCTTCTCCTCTTCGACACCTATTGCTGGCCGCACACGCAAAGCATTGCAATCCAAGAAAATACCCCAAGAGAAAAAGAGTAGCATCCTCCAAGAGTGGGTGTCTTATTAACACACCAACCAACACAAAAAAATGGAAAAAGTCTTAGCCAGCATTTACTACGATCCCTCCCATCCTGCAGGTTATGCAGGAGTTCAAAAATTGTATCGTGCTGCCAAAACGCGACTGAAAAGTCTCCGTTTACCTCAAGTGCAACGATGGTTACAAGAACAAGCTACCTACACTTTACACAAACCCATTCGACGCAAATTTGCCAGAAGTCGCACCCGAGTGGAAGGCATCGATCATCAATGGCAAGCCGATTTAGCCGATGTCTCTCATTTGGCCAGCTACAATCGTGGCTACAAATATTTGTTTTGTGTCATCGACGTCTTTTCCAAATTTGCCTGGGTCGTGCCCTTGACTTCCAAATCGAGCAGCGAGTTAGTGCGAGCCCTGCAACGGGTGTTGAAACAAAGCGGTCGTCACCCTCTTCGATGGCAAACGGACAAAGGCACCGAATTTCTGAACCAAGCTTTCCAAAAAGAATTAAAGAAACGTGACATTCATTTTTTTACCACCGAGAATCCCGAAACCAAAGCCAGCATCGTGGAACGTTTTCAACGCACTTTGAAAGAACGCATGTGGAAATATTTTACGCATCACCACACTCTGAAGTACATCGACATCTTACCGCACCTGGTGCAAGCGTACAACCAATCTTACCATCGAAGCATCGGACGTGCCCCGCAAGACGTGACTCCCGACACGAAGTGTTGGTGTTTGAGCGTCTGTTTAGTACGTCCCCGACGAGGGCTGTCCCCGAGAAAAGTGGAATGTTGGCCGTAGGAGATTGGGTGCGCATTGGCAAAACCAAACGCACTTTCGACAAAGGTTACTTACCTAACTGGACGACCGAATTGTTTCGCGTCACTGGACGAGTGCATGGCCGTCATCCTGCCGTCTATAAATTGGAAGACATGAACGGAGAAGTGCTCAAAGGAACGTTTTATTCGCCCGAGTTACAACGTGTGACCAAAAAAGAAGACGACGTGTACGACATCGAAAGCATTCTCGAACGCAGAACCCGTAAAGTGGGCAAACGACGTGTCAAAGAAGTCAAAGTACGTTGGAAAGGATATCCACCCAGTTTTGATTCTTGGATCGACGCTTCGCAAGTCATCGACTATAAAAAGAAGTGACCATCATGCCCTTTCACACAGCAGACGCAGCTACGTCGACCACTCCTTCTTCACCTAGTTCTTCTGTGCAAGATTTACAAAAACAACCCTTGTGGGTGTGATGTGGAGAACGTGTGCCTAAAACGCAAATCGTCTTTTTCTGCCAAATTTTCGTGGTGTATTGTGTCATCGGGGCAGCCATTGCCAATTTGAGTTTGCAACAAGGAGACAAACAATTGTGGACCATTTTATTGAGCAGTTGCATCGGTTACCTGCTTCCCAATCCCTCACTGAAATTCTCCTCGAACAGTAACCCCGGGAACCTTGTGTCCAGTGCCAGTGCCAGTCACCACTTCAACCACAATCAGAACCCCATTTTAGACGGAGACACGCATCTGACGTCCAGTAATATCCCCTCGGACAGCCACAGAACTCTGGAATTATGAGTCACCAAAACCAATTTTACTTAACTTTACCCAGTGACAGTTCCATGGAGGTGTTTCCCAAGAACACGTTGTGCTGTTACACGGCCAAATTACCTCAAGCCATCCAGTTAGATCACGAAGCCCATTGGGAAGTGGCTTTAGTAAAAATGATTCACCCGACCCAAGTCCTCAATGTCCTTCCCAATCAAAATTTTTTTGATGTGGAAGTTCATGACGAGCAAATGCAACAGTGGATGGATAGCAATGTCAAATATGACAAGAAAACCCGTACACAAAAGTACACCACCTATCACTTGTTCATTCCCCAGGCTATTATTTTAGTGGTCAACATTTGGTCAGCACCATAGCCTCCAGGTTTAATGTCGTGTTTCTGAAAGCTTTGGAGCATGTCAACAAAAGTGTCACCATGGAGTACCACAAAGCAGCTTGTCGCTTCTTGATGAAATTTGAACGAAGTAAAATCGTGTCCATTTTATTTTGTCCTGAATTGTTTGACATGTTGGGCGGAGACATGGACATGAGAAAGGCCATGCTCAAGAAAAACGAATTACCCATCGTTTACGACAACGAGTCTTTTAGCAAGTTATTTCGTGCCCCGGTAGAACTGAACCAAGGACTGAATTTGATGTTCGTGTATTCCGATGTGGTGGAGTACAACGTGGTGGGACACACCTCCGTACCGTTACTGCGTGTCATTCCTTTCAAAGTAGATTCTGTCACGAACGCTGACGAGGAAGGTGGAAACACTTACCACGTCCACCGCGAATTTGTCCATCCTCACTATTTGCCTGTCAGCAAGTCGTATTTGGACACGGTCAACATTGCTATAAAAGGAGATCTGGGACAAAATATTCCATTCACCAAAGGAAAAGTCACGGTGAAACTCCATTTTCGAAAACGGTTCTCTCACGACTCGTAAGTAAGTCATGTATCCAGTGTACCGAGGGGTTGCTCGACAGCGAGGACACGGCTTAGGAGACATGTTAAAATCGGCCTTTCGTTCGGTGGCCCCAGTGTTGAAACCGATGGTGACACGCGGATTGCACGCCTTGAAAGATGCGGCACTGACGCAAGGCAAAGAATTTCTACAAAATGTCATCATCGACAAACAAAACCCTAAAGAAGCCTTCATGAGGGCAGGCAAAAATGTCTTGCTGCAAACGGGCAAAGACATTTTGGGTCACCGAGAGACACCTATAAATGCCCTGCACGCTACCGAGTCAGGCATTCAGCAAGGACAAGGCAGAAAGAGACGACGAAGAAAACACCCTTTCACCAGACTTCAAGCGAGAAAGGCCAAGAAAAGAAGAACCGTTCGAGACTTAGACGTTTTCGATTACTGAGAAAAGAGACAAACAAAATGATGCACCGAGAATCTTGCGCTTGTTCCAAGACGGAACTGGATCTGTTTGCCATGCCCCCCACAATGATGACGATGCAAGAATCCCAATGGGTGGAATTTCACCCCGTCTCCTCACTGACCGATTCCGCTCCCATCGAGTTTGAAATCAAAGGACAGCCCGAAGATTACATCGATCTGAATAGCAGTTACTTGTACCTGAAAGTCAAAATTCTAGATAAGACTGGAGGTCCTATAGACGATGAAGCAGTAGCTCCCGTCAACAATTTCATGCATTCCTTGTTCAATGGAGTGGACTTGTACTTGAATGACAAACTGGTCAGTAGCAGCATGGATCCTTACCCTTATCGTGCCTACCTGGAAAATCTCTTGACGTACGGAAGAGATGCCAAGAACACTCATCTCAATGCCTGTGTGGTATGGGAAGCTGACGAACCTACCAAGTTTGAAATATTGGAAACTGATGAAAAGAAAGACAACAATGATGGATTTCTAGAACGAAGAAAGAGAATCACGGGAGCCGACACAAGTTTAGAACTGATGGATCGTTTGCATTTGGACATGTGGTTGCAAGAAAAGTATTTGCTGAACGGGGTGGATGTCCGCCTGAGACTGAATCGTAGCAATGCCGCTTTCCATTTGATGGCTGATAGTGACGGTTACAAAACCAAAATCCTAGAAGCCAGACTCTACGTACGCCGTGTGGAAGTGTTACCTAAAGTGGGAAACGACATCAGTCAGACGTTGAGCAGAACGACCGCCAAGTATCCCATACGACGCGTGGAAGTGAAAACCTTCACCATTCCTAAGGGACAGCGATCCATGATCGAAGATCATCTGTTCCAAGGACAGTTACCCAAACGTTTGATCGTTGGTATCGTCGAGAATACAGCCTTCAACGGAGCTGCCGAAAAAAATCCTTTCTACTTTGAACACTTTGGCGTGTCCAAAATCGAAGTCAGTCGCGATGGCAAAACCTTGTGTACCCGACCTTTCGAACCTGACTTTGCCAAGAAGAATTACTTGAGATCGTACTTGTCCTTGTACGAAGCCACTGGACAGTTAGGAACCAATACCAGTCACGGTATTACGTACGAGGATTATGCAGGAGGCTATGCTTTGTGGGCTTTCGATTTCACTCCAGACCAAGGCAGCGACGAGGGACATTTCCACCCTATAAAATCCGGCCAGATTCGTGTGGAAATTCAGTTTAAAGACCGAGACCCTGATGAAACGGTGAACGTCATCCTGTATGCAGAATTCGATAATACCATAGAAATCAACAGTTTGAGAGAAGTCATCCTAGATTACTAGAAACCATGGAAGACTGTTATCCCTCTTTACATAGTGGAGAAACTTTTAGTGTTGGATTATTGTTAAAAAATGTTAGAGTTGTTGTTGTTTAGTGTTAAGTGATTTTTGAATAAAAAATGTTGTGTTTTGAAAAAATTGTTTGATGTTATATTGTTGGATTATTGTTAAAAATGTTAGAGTTGTTGTTTAGTGTTAAGTGATTTTTGAATAAAAAATGTTGTGTTTTGAAAAAAATGCCTTTGTCTTTTGTTTAGCTATAAGAATGTTGGATTGATGCTCTTTCATTTCTTACTATCCCTCTCATGACACTCACTAAACGTTGCGACTCAAAAACCGTGTGGGGGATGTTTTCCTTCACGTCCGCGCTTTGGCTTTAAGAACCGGGTTGTTTCCAGTCTAACCATCCATTGTCGACTCATCCACCTACGAAGATGTGCTCCAAACTAGCTAAGCTCAACGAAGCCTACGCGAATTTGCATAGGGTCAGACACAGTCTGATACCGAAGCCAGAAGAAATAGAGAATGTGAGAATGTTAAAAATCACTGAAGACCTGATAGAAGAGCTCTTCAGAGAAGAAATGAACAGGGAAAAAGAAGAATGGACAGAGAAGTACAGACTTCAGAGACAGCAGCAACAGCAACAACAACAACAACAACAACAGCAGCAGCAGCAACCTGAATCTGACAGAGGCTTTGTCGATTGTCGTATCGACACCAAAGAGTTCTTCTTCTCTTTCCGAAGAAGCAGACCTATCGCCAGAAAGTCCATCCTCAGAGGACATCGCATTCTTAGAAACTAAAAAAATGCCATAGCAAACAAAGAAAAACAGCCCTTTTCAGGGCTACCCCAATACTCTAGAAAAGAAATAACGATCGATTTGCCAATGTGTGTAGGTAGAGTAGTGTGAAAATAAACACTAACTCTTTTTTAAAAAAAATGTGAGGGTATGTGTTTGTGTGTTTGTGTTTGTAAGTGGTTAAGTAAGTTGGTATGGATAGTATATTAAAATGATGTCTTTTTTTTTGGTGTTTGAGGTGTAGATTAGGAGTTAGATTGGATTGCTTTGCGTATGTAAATAGTCTATTGAAGTGATTTATAAAAAATTTTAAAATAGTGATGGGTAGCATAAAAAAGTGAGTGAGTGTTTCTTTTAGGTCCGCACGTTGTTGTTTTTGGTCATGATGTAGGTAAGATCAATTTTATGTTTTTAGGGGGATGTTTTCCTTCACGTTCGCGCTTTCACTATAAATTGAAACTCGTTAGGCAGTCCAACTACCCTTGTTGATTGATCAACACCAAAAATGAACACGAGACTTACGAAACTGTTGGAACTTCATGTGCATCTGGAATATGCCAGGCGCATATTAAATGAACTGGCCGCGGAAGCCATTGTGGAGGAGGGAAGGATAAGAGAGGAGGAGGAAAGAAGAAACAAAGAAGAGGAGGAGAGAAGATATAAAGAAGAAGAAGAAGAAGAAAGAAGATACAAAATGGAGGAGAGAAGAAACAAAGAAGAGGAGGAGGAGGAAAAGGAGAGAAGAAAAAATTTCAGAATCCCAGAAACCGAAAATTGGGATTCTGAAGCCACATATCCTGCCTCTGCTCTCTCCCCCAAAAAGGTAAAAAGTAACTGGGGGACAAGATGTGTATGCGGCGCCAGGCCTGGAAGGTGCCACCATTAACCAGGTGTCCATGAAGTTCCAAAAAAACAGCCCTTTTCAGGGCTACCCAATACTCTAGAAAAGAAATAACTATCGATTTGCCAATGTGTGTATGTAGAGTAGTGTGAATATAAACACTAACTCTTTTTTTAATTGTGTGATGGTATGTGTTTGTGTGTTTGTGTTTGTAAGAGCTCTGGTATGTTTGTGTGAATAGTAGATTATGGGTTAATTTATTGTTTCTTAGCGTATGTGGAGAGTATAGTTTGGGTTTGATTATATGAAATGAGAAAAGTGGGGACGTTTTCCTTCACGTCCGCGCGTTGTTCGGTCATGATCTAGGTAAGATCAATTTTATGTTTTTAGGGGATGTTTTCCATCACGTCCGCGCTTTAACTATAAAGCTAACAGTTTAGCCATTAGAACCCATTCCAAGGAATAAAGACAAAGAAAATGGTGGTAGCAACAGCGTTACTGAATCATTTGATAGGCATTTATTATTGGATAGTAGATGTTACGTTTGTCATGGAGAAGATAGAGAAAGAATTCAAATTAGAAAAGTGTCTCGACTATTTTAATAATTTGAAGGAAGCAAAGGAGATAATAACAGGAATGATGGAAGAAGAGGAAAAGAGACTGACAGGATTGATTGACCCGCCTTATGTAAGAGTTGGAAGTTTAAAGGAAGCACTTGAAAATGTCATCGAAGTCAGGTGCTTCTTAGAAAAGATATTGAATTGGACGGAGTGGCGATATGTAAAATGGGGGTTGGACCAGCTGACAAAAACGGAAGAAGTAATGAGGAATGTGCTGACCGAAGAGGTCAAGAAGATCAAAGAAAAGTGGTCAAAGGAAAGAAAAGAAGAAGAAAATAGAAAAAAAGGATGAACTAGAAAAACTGAACACAAACTGGATGAAAATCCAAGAGAAGTTCCGGGCCATGGGCCACCCGGACTGGCTGCCGGAAACAGAAAAGAAGAAGAAAGGAATGATGGACAAAATAAGAGGATGGTGGAAAAAGTTAAGAAGTTAAAAGAAGAAGAAGAAGAAAAAAACCCAAAGGCCCTTTTCAGGGCCAGCCATATTGCTCGAAAAGAGATAGCCTTTCCATTGCCTACCCCTTTTTTAAAAAAATTTAAAAAAAAAAAATCCCATGTTCAATTTCCCTTGACGCTATAAAGTCCCACCCTGTTTAAATTCCTTTGACGCTAAACCGTCCCACGATTTTTCTCCATGTTAATTTCCCTTGACGCTAATCTGACCCACGATTTTTCTCCATGTTAAATTTCCCTTGACGCTAATCTGTCCCAGGGGTCTCTGTAATGCTAATTCCCATTGACGCTAATCTATCCCCATTTACTACTGGGGGTAACCCAAACGCATACTCTTGCGTATGGGGGGTGGGTGGGTGGGCTACTGATAACAAGAGGAATTCACCTGGAAGCAGTTGTAGCAAACAAGAGGGAATTTGTCTGAAAGCAAATGGTGACTTCTCTATAACATTGTGAGTTCACTTTTATTTGCATTAAGTTTGATGGATTAAAATATTGTGAGACAGAATTTATTTTCACTGTAAAGCCACTAAAATTGACATCCATTAATTCACAGTAATTTAGTCATAATTAGGTATTACAAATTCTCTTTACTGGTAAAATGAAATGTATTTTGGTTTTCATTTGACTATTTTAGCTCAGCAATGAACATTCCACTCAAAATGCATATTGCATCAGTTTTATGTGGTTCTTTCTGATTGAAAGATGAAAGTTGTTATGTACTAACATCTATGAATTTTGGTGTATTTGATTTCCTATGCACTTGTTATTGTGTACTAACATGTATGAATTTTGGTGTATTTGATTTCCTATGCACTAGTTGTTGTGTACTAACATGTATGAATTTTGGTGTACTTTCTATGCACTAGTTGTTGTGTACTAACATGTATGAATTTTGGTGTATTTTCTATGCACTAGTTGTTGTGTACTAACATGCATGAATTTTGGTGTATTTGATTTCCTTTGCACTGGTTATTGTGTACTAACATGTATGCATTCTGGTGTATATGATTTCCTATGCACTGGTTATGGTGTACTAACATGTATGAATGTTGGTGTATTTGATTTTCTCTGCAATGGTGATTGTGTACTAACGTGTATTCATTTTGGCGTATTTGATTTCCTTTGTACTAGTCATTGTGAACTAACATGTATGAATTTGGTATATTTGATTTCCTATGCACTGGTTATTATGTACTAACATGTATTCATTTTGGTGTATTTGATTTCCTTTGTACTGGTCATTGTGAACTAACATGTATGAATTTGGTGTATTTGATTTCCTATGCACTGGTTATTATGTACTAACATGTATGAATTTTGGTGTATAATGCATTATGGAAATATTCATGCTGAGAGTGTAGAACAAAGTGTAGTGAATAGTGCATTATGGAAATTATATATCCTTATTACGTATATAGTGTAATAAACTTATGGATTAGACTTCATTTGAATTTACGATAAGCTTTATTTCCAATTGGTTAATTAAATTATACTAGCATGCATAGATTTGGAAAGTTAATACAAATTTCATATACATGTATTCATAGAATAATTCAAAGTTTTACTAATCATTTAACTGTACTAATTTTTAATTTGGTATTACTAATCATTCAACTGTACTAATTTTTAATTGGTATTACTAATCATTCAACTGTACTCTTGTTTGACTTGCACTAATAATTTAACTGTACTATTGTTTCTTTTGGTCTCTAACCATGACTCATTTTGGGTATTTTATTTGCATGTTAGTTTTGATTGTAAACAGACAAATGTTTTGAGAACTTATATATCAACTTGAGAATAATTTTCCTCTTCTAAGTGAAGTATGACTTGGTAAAACAGTTGCAACTACATTTGGCGAAAACCATAATCATGTTTGAATAAATTCTAAAATTGATTGCACTGGCATGATTATGTAGGACTCTGGTACATAGTGCCTTTAAACAGGTGGTTGCATTTTATTGTTTTACATTTGGTGTAATTGTATAAAGTCTACATAGAAACCGAAAGCTCATTTTACCTGCATATACTGTATTTGGTGTGACTGTATACAGTAGCAGAACATAGAAATTCAAAACTCATTTGAATGTATATTTTTGGTGTGACTGTATACCGTACTAGAACATAGAAACTGATTTATTTCAGAAAAATTAGCTATTGGTCTTTGCCTGGATGTGACCATTTCCAAAGGTGATGACATTAAACATTTTATTCCCCTATAGAAATAGTTTTTGGGGCACATGTATATGAAAGTATAAAGCTCTAAGCCTTAATTATGTCCAGAAAGATAACTCATAAATTCTAAGGAAATATTGCCTGATCTAAAAGATAGAAAAATGCAATAATTGACTAGAATTATTGTATTGTGACAATTAAATAATAATAATAATAATAATAATAATGACCTTATTTAAAGAGGGTAACACAATTAGCTAAAAACTAATCTACCTTGAGGCCCTCATACAAAGGAATTTATTTATTTAAGCTGCATCTCTGAAGCCACTGGATATATTGGGTTTGGAAGAAGGAAATAGAGTGGGCATTTCTAATCTCAACTGGAATACTATTCCAGAGCAGAGTTCCAGAGTATTGGAAACTTTTTTTAAATAACTCCTTATTTGGTTTGGGAATTTTACACTGTTTGGTAGACATGGATCGCAGGTGGGGAGTATTACCAGGTAGCCTATACTGGAATAGTGATTGTAAATATTCAGGAGCACTATTCTGAGATATCCTGTACATTAATTTGGCTTTTCTCAAACAGATTCGGTCTTTAATAGGTAATATTTTTAACCTACCAGCTAAACTTTCCTTGCTTTTTTTCTGGATTGATATTAGCCCAAATGCTCTTTTTTGAAGATGTGCCAGCTTTGCTATGTTTTTATCATTTGAATTACCCCATACTGTACTACAGTAGTCCAAATAGGGTTGTATGTAACTGTTATAAAATAGTTTCCTGTGCCTTTCTGGGAGAAAATGTCTTATCCTACTGAGAAGCCATAAACTTGAATTGACTTTTTTACTGGTATGTTTGATATGTTCAGTCCATGATAGGTTATTATCTACCAGAACACCAAGTAGCCTATCATGACAGACTATTTGCAGATTTGTATCCTTCCATGTCAGACATAGTTCATCACTATCAAGATTTGTCCTTCTTTGCCGTGTTGAGATAAGTAATATTTTAGTTTTACCAGTATTTACCACCATGCCATTACATGTGCACCAGTTTTCCAGTTTGTTTAGTGCATTCTGTAAAGAAATTTCGAGCTCATGCTTTGTGTTTTGGATGTCTGACAATGTTGTGTCATCTGCATAGAGATCTGTAGATGATATTGAGTCTCTTAGTAAAAGTGGTAGGTCATTAATAAATAAAATGAATAGTAGTGGACCTAGAATTGAGCCTTGTGGTACTCCATATCTAATTGTTTCAGGTTCAGACAGAACATTATTTATGTAAACATGTTGTGTTCTCTCATTTAAGTATGAAGTAAACCATCTAATTGTTCTTTCATCACACTGGTAGATTTTCAGTTTCTTCAAAAGGATTTCATGATCTACCATGTCAAAAGCTTTCCTGAAATCTACAAATACAGTTCCTATTATTCTACCTTGGTCAAGTGCTTGAAGCCATTTATCAGTTAGGGAGATCAAGGCAGTCTCACAGGAATGGTTCTGTCTAAAGCCTGATTGATTAGGGTGTAACAGCAAGTGTTTGGTTAAATATGACATGAATGAGTCATGGACATGTTTTTCAATCAATTTTGACAAGTTTGGTAGTATTGAAATTGGTCGGTAGTTATCAGCATCATCCTTAGAACCGGATTTGTGAATAGGAGTTACTTTTGCAGTTTTCCATATTTTGGGGACATATGAGGTTGCAATACTTAAATTAATTATGAATGTTATGCTATCTACAATAGCAAAGGCAGAAGATTTAATGAGTCGTGGACCAATCTGATCAAGTCCTGTAGCTTTCTTGGTATCAAGTTCACTGAGACATTTTTTAACAAAGTTTTTTGACACTGGTGGGATAGAGAAACATACCTCCTTTGAGATTTTACTGCTGCAGAACTTTTTCAGTTCGTTAAAGTTGTTTTCTATCACTGGCTCTTTTAACTTTGTGGTAATGTTGATGAAAAAATCATTGAAAACATTTGCAATGTCAGTTTCATCAGTGACTATGGTGTCATTTACCAGAAGTGAGTGAATTTTATTTGTCTGTTTTTTGTGCGTTCCTCCAGTGAGTTCATTGAAGACTTTCCAAATGGAATTTGTGTTGCTCTTTTTGTTTTCAAGCAATGATTGATAATAAGTTTTTTTAGCTTTTTTTATCATACTTGTTATTTTATTTCTCCATACTTTATATTGTGCATGGTTTTCCATAGCCTTGAATTTGTCTCGTGTTTTCATAGCATCTAGGATTTCAGTAGTAAGCCTATTAGGTTGAATATCAGTCTTTACTCGATGTACTTTCCGTGGTGCATGCTTAGATACTACATCCATAAATAAGTCAGTCCACACCCTCATGGCTTCATCTATGTCATCCAAATTTTGGATCATACTCCATGGAACTTTATATAGGTCACTGAGAAATTGTTCTTCATTAAAAGTTTTGAACGATCTGTAAGTGATCATTTTATGTGTATTTTTCTTATTTTTCTTGCATTTAACCTTTCTTGTCAAAAAAGTAGGATAGTGGTCACTAAGACCAACATTTGGTACATTAACACATGCCACATCGTCTGGTAGGTTAGTATAAATGTGATCAATAAGAGTGCTTGATTTTTCTGTTACCCTTGTAGGCTCATTTACCAGCTGGTCTAGGCCTAATGATTCAATAAATTCCATCCTGTTGTTCCTTATTTGAGTATTGAGAAGGTCCTTATTTATATCTCCGAGTATATATGTTTCTTTCTCCTGTGCTAGAACATTTTCTATTTGTTTCAAAAAGTTATCATTCCAAAATGCTTTGGAGGAAGGTGGTCTATAAATGAAACCAGCTAGGAAAGATTTTGCATTATTTTGAAAAATTTCCACCCAGATACTCTCAATTTCATGTGACTCCAAGTCAAGTCGCCTTTTTACATTTACATCTTCCCTAATGTATACAACAAGACCCCCCCCCCCCCCGCTGTCTCTCTGTCCCTACGAAATGGTTTATTGTAGCCTTGACAGTGAAATAGATCATCATTGTGGTTAGCATTTAATTTGGTTTCAGTGAGTCCTAAAACATGTATATTATTTTCCATGGAAGACAACATTAACTTAATCTGGTCTATCTTTCCCACTATACCTTGTACATTTAAGTGACCTATGTTAAAACCTTTTGTATTTAGTTTCATATCAATTACATGTATGTCATCATGCAATGGGGTACTCAATGAGATTGTCTCCATACTGCTTTTATCATTCTGACATCCTATTTCTATATTTAAATGTTCATATATATTAGCATCTTCAAAGTCACATACAAACCCTGAAAATCCATTTACATTTGCATCTACAATAGTGTCCATTGAATAGTTAGAGTCAAGAGTCCCACTGGGTACATTTAGCTTTTTTGTAAATGAAGCGTTGGCTTTCTCCTCTTTGCCAGCTTCCTAATATGTATACATTGATGGACAAAGTCTTTGTTTGTGTCCATATTTATGGCACCTAAAACACTCGATCTGTTTGCCATGATGGCATACCTGTGTCATGTGCCCAGTAAAAGATACATTGTTCAAATAACACTTTTCTGCTTTGAATACATTTTCTAGTTACATTATCATTATGAACATAAGCCATTCTACCTTCCAAATCCAGCCCACCCACCCATGAAAATATAGACAGTGGGCAATAAGTTTTGTTGATTACCTCCCTTACCACCTACAGGTGTTACAAGTTTTAAGCATTTGCTTGTGAGCTGGCAACATTGTTCACTTTCACTACATGAAAACCAACTTAAACTTTGCGCTTCATTTCATACCATCCACTGAGGATTTTGTTATTTTTGGGTTAAGGATATTGATACGGGTGGTATAAAAAAATTTTATTAATATCTGGCAATAATCATGTGAATTAGTTTTAATTATGTGACCTTTCCAGTTCAATTGTCCTTAAGAAAATTCCTATGGTTTACATACCAAGTAAATTGTTACCAGTTTTACACATTTTCACTGCTTGAAAACAAATCCCTGTGAGTTGATGTAACTCCTGCATTGTATTGGAAACATGTGGTCAGTTCTATTATAGTCAAGAGAAAGACTAATCTCATTTCCATTTTACATCATTTAGGATTTCTTATCAGTTGTGAAGTTCCAACTTTGTCCATTCCGTCAGTTTATTCACCTTGACATGGATTGTCTCACCTACCTCAACTGGTACATGTTCCCCACCTTTGGGTGGTTTAATTGATGTCTCTCATAATCCTTTTAAAATACAAAATTATCAAAGCCAGGGAATTGTTTTATGGGGCAGTAGATCTTATATGCGACATTGCTTCTACATGTTCCCATTGCAGATGACCTTGCTATCTCAAGGATGTCCATCTCCCATGCTAATCGATTACAGGAGTGGCGTAAGGAGTGAGATATTATCATACCTAGACCAAGCATGCCGCTAAAGTTGGCTCATGACAGGAATACCTCTCGAACAGCTGTATCTGGATGTAAGTGTGTACAGATGCAAGCACTTGTAGTTGAGAAAACCAACTTTGACACTGTCAACAATTGGTCTTTGACACTGTCCATGGCAACTGGCATCTGGAGGTCACGAGTCTTAACATCAGTCCCTTTGAGATGAAATCTATTACCAAAGCCTTTGTTTTGGAGCAACCATCTTCATAAGATGATATCATGCCTATTTGAGTATTGTTTGCAGTGGGAGAAAGTATGCCCTTATCAAGTGAAATTAAAAGCAAATGTATACAAAGATTACACTGAGTTGAGAATTATGACAGCCTTTGGCCTCTAGGGCTTTGAATCAATCCACATTTCTACAATTGAACTAGAGGTCATAAATGTCTAAATGTGCTTGTGAAACTGAACCTGAGGTAATTGACGTCTAAACATACGGAAAATGAACTGGAGATCATTGACGACTGTGTACCGTATTTGCCGGCCTATAAATCGATGCGGAGTACAAGTAGAATTCGCTAATTTTGTATATTTTCCATCCTTCTTCTATGTATAAGTCGATTCGGAGTATAAGACGAGGCCAGGTCAATACTTTGGCTTCGTTTTGTACACTATATTAACTTCTGGTTTCATGAATATTAATGTTATCACTGTATGCTATTCCATATTACCGGCAATCGTGAAATTGCATCACCGATGCTAACATGCTTGTTCCAGTTTGCATTTGGAGAGAGAGAGAGAGAGAGAGAGAGAGAGAGAGAGCATGACCATTATAATCCGTATAGTACACTGGACACTTGTGATGTTACTCCAGTACAAGGCATTGCTATATTCCATTATAAATTGACACAGCTGAATAAAGAGTCCATGCTTGTTATAATTATGATATCCACAGTAACAATAGCCACATGGCTGTACATGCTATGTACATGTTAATTAAAGGTCTAAAGCTTTAACCTGATTATTCCAGTTTAAACCAGTCTGAGAGCAAGATTAAAAAAATGAGATAAAATCAGTGAGGCTAACAATAGTGAAATGAGGCTATCCATAGGGTAATCAGAAATGTGAAAAAGATAATAAAAGATAAAACAGAAACTTTACAAACGAGAAATAAATAAAACAATTTTTATTATATTTTAACATGTCTATGAAATGCTGTATCACATTTACACAAATAAATAGTTTTAAATACATATTATTTAAAATGTCAATTATAATTGAAAGCACATCCATGTTGTAATTCATTTTGTTACCTGTAGTATAACTGTTCCACACTCTCATTAAGAAAATAACAATCAGGAGTTCACTTAATCATCTCCAATATCTGAAAATCCCTCGAAGTCTTGGTCTTCTGTATCGGAATCAAAAATGGCGGCTATCTCGGGGCTCAAATCATTGAAAATGTTCTCATTATATTCTGTCTCCATCTCATCATCCTCATCTGGCTTCTCTATCCCGCTGACAATTTCTGCTTTAGCAAAACCATTAAAAATAGCCGACTCAGGAACCCTATCCCATGCATCCTTTACCCGAAGTGCACCTGGGAATATCTAGCGCGCCACATACGTCCCGTGTTTCTGAAGCTGTGCTCCCCTGCCGTCATCCAAGTTTCGCACAACTTCCGAAGCTCAGCTTTGAAACACCGATTAACGGAAATGTCTAATGTTTGTAATAACTTCGTCATACCACCTGGGATGATGCCTAACGATGTCGCCTTGGTTTCAATCTTCACCCTTGTATCAGCACTTATGTGTGCACGCATAGGATCCATAATGAGGAGAGACTTCTTAGTGAGGAAAATTCCATCAACACGATATGCAAAACATCTATCTAACCACTTCCCTATTACGTGTCCATCTATCCTTTTGGATTTACTTCAATCATTATTCCTCTGGGGATTGTCTATTTTGGCTATGTTTTTCTTTCAAAAATCAACATTGGTGGCAACATTCTGCCATTGGCAGAACATGAGAGAACTACAGTGAAGTTTGACTTTTCATGACATTTTGTCCTAACAGCAACACCGTTAAGTCCTTTAAGCTCAACTATTCTGTTCACTGGAATGTAGAATGTTAGCGGCACTTCATCCATATTTATCACGTTAGTCATTTCCAAATTCTCAGTCTTAATCTTGTCTTGGACGTACTCACAGAAATTGTTTAATTTGTTCCAAAAAGTCGACAAGTAGTTTCTGTGCCATAGTAGTGCGTTGTTTTATACTAAGGCCCCTTCTTTGCATGAACATAAAACACCGTGACGTACTGCCACTGAAACTTTCAATTCCTAATTCAGTTGCGATTTCCTTTGCCTTGAGTCCGAGCTCAACAGAGTTCATTCCACGACGCGCGGCCTGTTGTGTGAAGACATACTCTTCTAATAATTTATCCTCAGTATTAATCCATCTTGCTTTGCAGCCACGATTTGCTTTCTTTGTTTTTTTTTTGTTTTTTTTTTTTTTTTTTTGTAGCGCATAATGCAACCTTAGCTTTACGTCAATCATGGACACATTTTTCACTTACACCATATTCCCGCCTTTTTCTTCCGCAAACTTTACAACTTTCAGCTTAAAAGCCGATGTGTAAGACTTGCGTGATTTGACGGGAGGCATTGTGTGAAAGTTATAATTTGTACGGAAATATTTATATGAATGATTATGATTGAAAAGATTGATCAAAACATGCATAACTCGTTAAATAAGCCAGCACTAAAGCAATGAAAACAATGCCCACGACTAAATTCATTATTTACATCCAGACAGGGGAGTGGGCATCAGAGAGCATTGTTGGACATGAGGATGTTGATGACAATGATGAGAATGTTGTATTTGAGGGTGTGGTTAGAGGTAGAACAAGGCGCTTTTATGTAGGTGGTATTGGCGTCAAATCTGCTGCTGACGGCCTCCGTAAATTCTTGCAAGAATACTATATAGAGCCGTTATCCATAAGGTTTATCCACAGTAGACGTAATTGTCTATCGGCCAAGCTGACTGTATATAACTCAGACTGCAACACTGTTGAAATTGATGTAACATGGCCAAAAGGTGTTCATGCAAGAAGGTGGTATGGGAATCAATCCTGGCGAGACAGGTTTAGCAATCGCGATCAGGATGCAATATTCCATGACTAGGGTGACATAGTCAATTGTTCATAAATTTGCCATTAAGTACTGTCGTAAGTTAATGGGTTTTGTCATCTTTGTCATTTTAGTCCTGCTTTCACAATGCATAAGTATTAATATGCCTATATTGCAAGTTAATATGACTCTTAATATACTGAGCTGGAATGTTACAGGAATTATGTCCTCTGCTCTTAGGTTTAGTGCAATGCTGGGTAAATATAATGTTGACGTGTGTGTGTGTGTGTGTTTGCAATTAAGATTTTTAACGTAGCTTTAACAATATTTCAGTTATATCGCTATGATGTCTGCAGTGTGGCAGTTTATAGTGCTGTCCAGCACTGGTGCCTCATGCCGGAGACATGTAGCATGATGTTCCACCCAGTCACATTATCCTGACACCAGGCCGAACAGTCCTAACACTAACCTCTTAACGCTGAGCGTCATGCGAGGTAGCTGTTAGTACATTAGTACCATTTTTTGTAAGTCTTTGGTATGACTCGGCCGGGGATAGAACCCATAACCTCCCGCTTCCGAGACGGATGCTCTAACCACTAGGCCACCGGAGCGGTTAATGTTGACGTAGCTTGCATAACTGAACATAAACTATTACAGCACATACTTCCATTTTGCGATTCTATTCGTTCTGATAATAAATGCACTGCTAAGGCTGAGGATATTTCCTCTAATAGTACGGGGGCCCCGAGTGACCGAGTGGTCTAAAGTGTTCACCGTTCCGGATCATTGCCATTTCACCTCTGTCTACGTGGGTTCGAGTCTCAGGCACGGCTAACGTGGGTATGTGAGAAAGCCTGACAGTAGCTTCTCGTGGGTCGGCGGTTCTTCCCCGGGTTTTCCAGGGTTCTTCCCCAAACAGTTATACTGGCCGCCATGTATAGCCTATATTGTGCTGAAAAATGGCGTTAAACACTACAACAACAACATCTAATAGCAAGTTAATAAAATGTGGTAAAGGAGGAGTTGCAATCTTCTGCAAAACTTCTCTCATGAGATATGCTAACTTCATAGATGACATTAATAGTGACAGTTGTTGGCATATAATTCAAATTTCCAGATATGCAAAATGTATATATTTTTTGTGTGTATATGCCGACCCTATTGTATGGCATAGATTGTTACAAAGCGCAAATTGAATTGATTCAAAATATGTATGATCAGTACTCACAGCTGGGGGACGTGTATTTAACTAGTGATTTGAATGCAGTAGCTGAACCAGACACTTTCAGAGATTACAAAGATAGAGTATTTCATGAGTTCTTGCGATATAATAATCTAGTGAGTGCTGGACATTTAATAATATGCACTGGTTCCCGTTATACATTCACCCCAGCAAGAACGATGATTGATCCTTTTGTACTGTCGGATCAATGCATAGGTAGATTACGGAGTGTGCGCATTCTTTCAGATCACGAAGAGCACGTGATATCTGACCACCTCCTTATCCCTACTTCCCTTCGTACCTGTGGGAGGGACTTCAGACAGTCTATGAAGAGAAATAACATAGCTTGGAATAAATTAGACGCTGATATCTTGAAAAGCTATCAAACTGAGCTGGACCATCGCCTGAAAACTTTAGATATAGATACTTTTTCGGACAATGTTGATAGATTTTACGGGCACGTTGTTAATTCAATACAGCAGACAAGCGACATCGCGACTCCAAAGTCCAGATTCAATTATTATGCCAAACCATACTGGCAAAATGAACTCAAAGAAACACATAAACTTCAAAGACAAGCTAGGTATATTTGGATAAATGAGGGAAGACCGAGGGGTAGTCAATGTAATTCTTACAGAGAATATAAAGATAAGAAGAGACACATTAGAAACCTTCAAAAACTGGCTGTGGAAAAATATATGAGGGAGGTATATGAAGAAATTGAAAAAGCACATGAATGCGATGTAAGACATTTTTGGAAAATGATCAATGTTAAGAGAACGAACGATACAAATTTTTGTCAGGAACTATCAACTGATGGAGTTTGTTGTCCGTGATGATGATTCCATCGCAAGTGGCTTTGCCAGATGCTATGAGGACATTCACACGCCAAATTTTAGCCATAGTTTTGACGGAAACTTTTATGAATTTATAGAGGGCGAATTAAATCGGGGTCTACAGGACGGAGAAAGCCATATCGAGTCCTTACAGACCAGTATCAGTGTAAATAAAGTAAGAGAAATAATTAAAAGTCTACAGAAATCAAAAGCATAGGGCCATGATCAAATTTGCAATTAACATTTGATCTATGGCAGCAACTACCTCATCAATTTATGACAATTTTATTTACTTAGATGACTGATCCATCTTACATACCTGTAGATTGCAAATATGGGTTAGTAATACCACTGTACAAAGGTAATAGAAAATCAAAGAACTTCCTTGAAAGTTACAGGCCTGTTACTTTACTGCCTGTTATCTACAAAACGTTTGAGAAAATTATCCATGAACGTTTGGTAACTTGGCTCAAATATACTGATTATAATATACTCAGCTTATAAGAACATGGTTACCAAAAAGGTTAAGCTGCACAACAGCGAGGTTTTTGCTCCTGCAATCAGTACAATATAATGTAAACATGGGTTCACGGGTTTTTGCTGCTTTTCTTGATAGATAAAAGGCATTTGATACCGTGTGGCACAAAGGACTACTTTTTAAATTATTCATGTTGGGAATTACGGGTAAATCACTTTTGATATTTTTAATATGTATACAGATTTACAGAGTAAAGTTCTTGTAAATGGGCAATTTTCAGATTGGTTCTCAATTGGCCAAGGAGTGAGACAAGGGGGTGTTTTGTCAACCTTGATGTACACAATATTTATAAATGACTTGCTGCTACAGTTAGAAAATAGTGGATTTGGAGCAAAGATTGGATCCTTAGCTCTGGGAAATCCAACCCTAGCTGATGACATTTCACTTTTGGCTATATATCCTAACAATCTGCAAAAGCTGTTGGATATAGCATACGCCTACAGTAACAAGTGGCGATTCGAGCTTAGCGTCACAAAGTCATACATTATCATTTTTCGGTCCCCAATACAAGAATTAAGTCAATATGAAATGGTATCTTGGCCCGTCATGTTTGCCGGTTACTGATTCGGCAACACACCTGGGTCACCGGATTAACTCAGAGCTGACGTCGCATGACGCAATACTCGATGTATGCAAGAAAGGAAAACAATCTTTTGACGGTCTGTTTGGAATTGGCATTAAACCGAATGGTTTAAATCCTTTGGTTGCTGCAAATGTAATCAAAAAGGTAATTTTTCCTTTAGTGTTTTATGGAAGTGAATTATGGTGTAACATTTCAAAAAGTGACCTATCTTCATTGGATAAAACTCTGAGGTATTTTGCCAAACATTTACAAGACTTTCCAACACATACAAGATCAGATATCGCCTTGGGAATACTAGGATGGACATTAGCGCAGTGCGAAATTGATAGAAGAAAATTGATATTTTTACACAGATTGTGTTTGATGCCTAATAATGTACATAATAAATGTGTGTTTAACGTTGCGTTTCACTTCATTTTGAGCGGATGCATGTCAAATTACGGGTTAATTTCAAATTTATATTATGCGTTAAAGAAGTTTGACTTGCTCGGGTATATAACTGATTATTTGCATCGTTCAGAAATTCCAGATAAACAAAACTGGGAAGAAATCTTAAGGTCCAAAATTGCTGGTATTGAAAATAGCCTCTGGAGAGTTCGTATGTCTAATCAAGCAGATTTTGATAGATTCTCTTCGATACACGAATACTTACGTCCTGCCTCAGTGTGGCACTCGGCTAAAACCAGACAGCACACTAAGGTATTTACATATGTAGCTAAACTATGGGCTGCTGTTCCTTAAACACAGCTCGATACGTGTATTAGATGTTGGAATCTTCATACAGACCTAATACTTCATTGTTGTGTTACTTTTCATTATATGTCGAATTGTAGAAACTGTTTCTGGGATTTCCTTACTGATAAATTTCCACTTAGCCTGCATATTACGTTTTTTAATGCAGAAGATGAGCTGCAACTACAATATCTTCTAGGTAAAATGTTACCATCAGGTGTAATCGACAAAGAAAACTCCAAGCTATCGCTCTGTATGCAGCATACCTTGTCATGCAGTGTGCAGCTATCTTCTGCAAATAAGGTACTGAAACTTGCAACTTATGCAGTTGACGAACACTTTGTTGATTGATATACTATAAGAATTTGTATACTAATATTACATATTTTTTACTTATTTATTCACTGTATTCAGATGATTTATTCTTATATCATGTAATCTTCTATGGAAAGAAATAAAGATGATGATAACTACCTGTATAATCAAAGAGAGACCACGAAATAACAGCTTTGACATTAAAATTTTCTTTAAGCTGATATTCAAAACTAAACACAGAGCACTGATGAGCTATGAGTAGTCCATCTATATATCTGAATTTTAGCTAAGTTTAAACCATATTTATTTGAGAAACTTTGTCAACTACAATTACAAACATTTGATTTGGGGGATTCAGTAGAAAGCATAATCTATGGTATTTTATATGTAATCATAGAACGCTCGAGTTAATATGGATTGGATCCCTTTGTAGGATCAATTATATCAATGAAAAAGCTATACCGGTAATTGCTCGCGTATGTCAATCAGTATACTAGAAAATTAAATATCAATAGAACAGTTCACATGCACTTGATTCCGGGGTAAACTAATATGTTCACTCACGAATTAACACATTAGTTTACACCGGAATCAAGTGCCTGTGTTGCAGAATAACGTCTACATATATAAAAATATGGCAATTCTGGTAAATGGGTAAATCTTGATTCAGTTCAGATTCAAGTGTTTCTATTCGACATAGTGAATTACGTAAGGGAACCAGACTAACTACATAGCAGTACGGATGCTTTTATTCACCTACAGTAGACCCATTGCAGATTTCGTAAAAGTCCGTTTCCTCGGTGGAGATTAATCTGTCTATATTTTTGTCTATCATAAACTGGAGGTAGTGCTCTTTGTGTATATCCAAGTAGTGGCTCATTATGGACAGGTCCGGTTTTATTGTCCCAGTTGGAAAGTGGCAGCAATTATGTAACTGTGGACAGTCATTACATTGTGTGTAACTTATCAGTCAGCTGAACTGCATAATGCATAATGCTCTTTTTAAGTAATACACAATTCCATTTTAGAACTTGCTGACTAAAATGTATTTACAGCCGTGCTTTGTGAGATATGGGCAGAGAATTCCATGAGAATTGCCAGGTGAGCAGCAGAGAGGGTGAACAGACCTTTTGCTGAAACGTCGTACAAAAAAAAAATAAGGTCACTAACGCATTACCAAAGCATCTAACTTTACCGAGAGGTTCTCTAATTGGGTTAGTTTTGTTTTGTTACTTTATCTTTTATCGTTTGTGTTTTTCTAAATTTGTATGTGTTTTTATTTACCCACCGGACGTTTCATTGAGGTCTCACCCTCTCTGCTGTTATAATCAGATCATTATTATATCAACCAAATATCGTATCAAGACCTACACGATATCTTGTTCTGGGATCGTGTAAATTTATTGTCATAAATCCGTTCGGAGCAGATTGTGCTTTTGGAAAGAAATTTTTGAAGTTAATCATGTCCATATCTCCACTACACCAAGTATAATGAATATTTCGCAGAGTATGTGTATCATCAACTCCATTAAACAGAACTAAAATATTACAGTTATCTGTGATCACTTTAGGTATTTGTGTATATCGTTGAGTAACATAAATCACATCAGTATTTTTATCCCTACCTCGAGAAAATATTCTAGGTGGCTTTGATTGCCTATCCAGCATCACATCATCATATACTACGAGATTATTAATAAATCCATCTAATTCATCTACGGACGGTGTTTCATCAATATCAGTTATAAAATGAATAATATCCCATCATCATTTAACAATTTTGCATTTTCATCAAGGTCTTTAAGTAAATCATAACATCACTGATCATCAACTGATGGTGCAACTAAATATAACTTGAGCCATCTCATTATCAAATTAAGTAATAATTGTGTTTTACTTGATCCGGAAGGACCAATTATTATCATTCTGATAGAATTTTGTAGCGCTGGATGATGTTTTACTGGCCCTTGCTTTCGTGTCGCTGAGAAATCAATGACATCCATGTTATAGAAACATAATAAATAATATGAATATACATTGCGTAAGATGTAGAACACATAATCCTACGAATATGTTGACAAGAATAATAAAAAAAAATATAAAAGAAAAAGGCATGCACTTACAGGTAAATGTGTAAAATGTGGTACAAAAATATAAATTTATTTATACCGGTAAAATCGTTGGTGATATCGCTACTATATTAGAAAAATTACAAAGAACTCCGTGGGCTAAATACCCAGGAGAAAAATATCTTCCGGGATATAATTATTGTGGTCCTGGAACTCGACTTCATATTCGACTTGATAACCAAAATCAAGCAAAACTTGGTGAATATCCAATAAATAAAATTGATAAAGCGTGTCATATTCATG
This sequence comes from Sinohyriopsis cumingii, assembly GCA_028554795.2. Classification (NCBI taxonomy): domain Eukaryota; kingdom Metazoa; phylum Mollusca; class Bivalvia; order Unionida; family Unionidae; genus Sinohyriopsis; species Sinohyriopsis cumingii. Next base: position 37,650,583 of record CM068829.1, read on the forward strand.
ATGTTGCGTATATAAGCAATAATTTGCACAAAAAAAGACATATTGCAGATGTAGAATTAATTCATGCAGTAAATTTCATAAAAGACTCATCTTTTGAAGAAAAATTAGCTAGATTGGCAATAAAATCTGCCATGAAAGGTAAATTAATATTCCGAACCGGTAATTAATCAACCAACTATTGAAATAATGGAATCGATTTATCATAGCCCAAGGGGATATTGTAAAGGTAGAGCAGCGATTAGTAAACTCGCTGATGCAGCAAATGCTACACGTTCTACTGCTGAAAAATGGTTTCCACGACAGGCAATATGGCAAATTAACTACCACCACCTAAAACAATTCAGCATGCACATTTTGATGTCAGCACTCCTAATGAAGTTCATCTAACAGATATTTCGTTTTTACCACATTATACTATTAAAACTGGAAGACGTCAAATGCCATACAAATATGCGTTGACTGTAGTTGACGTTGCAAGTAGGTCGATAAGGTATAAAGAAGCAGAACCACGATCAACTAAAACAGCAGCTGAAGCTGTATCTGCTGTTGAACGAATTTCTCAACGATGAGCTTTACGATGGCCACAACTATTACAGGTTGATCCTGGCAAAGAATGTCTTGGTGCACTATCATCTCTGATGAAAAAACATTATGTCGAAATCAGGCGATGACATACCGCAAGTCATCGTGATCAGGCAATTGTTGAACGATTTAATTGAATACTTGCTTAGCGGTTATTTGGATATCAATCCGCAATGGAAATAATTCAGGATACGAGATCTCTTGAATGGGTTGCAAGATTACCAAGTGTGATAGCTACATTAAATAATAAAGTAACTTGAACACCTGCCCTGAAACCTGTTAATGCGATTACAAAAAACAACAACATATCAATACAAAGACATGAATTTTTAAAACAACCAGTCTTAGGTAATGTTACTGTAAGATATTTATATGAACCCGGTGAACCTGAAGGCGGTAAAAAAGAGCGACTGATCCAATTTGGAGTATTACGACACATACAATTTCTAGCGTGGTAAGATCCACGGGTAGACCCGCAATCTACAGAATAGATTCAACTGCTCCTCAACGTGGATTCGTACGCGAGCAATTACAAGTAATTCCTGAAGACATACAAGTACCACCGCATTCACTTTTGTTAACTAACACTTCGACGTCGATTACATTCAAGATATGTTAGCGGCACATTTTCGGGTGTATGACCAAACTTACTATTAATTCTATCTACGGTAAATTGTCTTGGATTATTATTTGAATACTGGCACAACATTACTGTATTACAGCTCGCATAATGATTATTTTGCTGTTGTTTCAGCGTCATGATGAATTCAGCATCGAGATCAAAGTCGCGCTTATTTTTTTAGTCACACTGATGTAAAGTAAATTAGACTATTCGATACGATCATCGACGATCCAAACATTTGAATTAACGATGGTTAATCCTTGAGAGGAATGAATTATCATTGCGTATCCTAGCATCCACAGAATTGTTCCCACGATTAACGCGCTCTCAGCAACATTGACAGGAACTAAGACAATATCATTTAACACAAGAATTTGTTTTTCTGACGATCTTGGTACATCAACGTTGATATTCTGCCGTCGCGTATCAACCGGTCGATAACACAATGGTAGGGGTAGATTTGAATTTTTTTTCTTTATGTAACAGAAATAATTGTTGTTGAAGTATATCAGGAACTTTCTATTTGCAACTATCAAATCATTTAGTCTCCATAAATTCCAAAAATTGTTAATAGGAGTTTCTGAAATTATTTCACGCATTATTTCACATTGAACTTTATTCGGTTGTAGTCTGATTAATTTCTTAACTTCTCTTAATTCTGCATCAAGCGCTCTATGATCATCAATTATTTTTTCATAATAATCTACAAACTTTATAGCCATTCGTGTGGAGACAATCCAACAAAAGGCGGTGGTTGACCATAATCGCCACACATTATCACAACAATATTTTTTGTTAATAACCAATCAAGAAATATTTTTAATGTTTCTAACGACACTGTACATATTTCATCCTAAACGATAATGTTTGGAATGTATTTTTCGCCCATTCGATCAGGAGTCCATTTATCTCCCTTCCATCGAACGAATTTTTGATAAGTGCATGATTTTATATTTCTTTCTCTCATTTCTCTTGCGAGTCTGTGTGTAGGGATTAAAACGACCATATCAAAATTCCGAAAAAGTTCAATCGTACGAGTTTTTTTTTAACAGAAACTCCAGGTCCACTGAGATAAACAATCTTATTTCTAGTCACAGGATCACACACTGACGGTGCAGATGACAATTTTGATGTTTGATTATTTTTGTAATAAATATCTTTGATTTCAACGTCGGCGGATTCAGAATAATCAAGTATATTTTCTTGTTTTATTCTCCATTTACCCCATGGTGCATAAGTGCCGATATTAAATTTTTCCAACAATCCTAAATATTTTTTATTGATATAAAATGAATCCGAAGCGACTCTAACAGCAAACGTAGAAACTCTATTTATCATTAGTACTAGATTTATCTAAACGTACGCGATCATTGAAAATCTTACATGAGTAAACTGCGATGACTCACGATCAATATAACTCAGAATTGTACCTAATTTAATTTCGTCCGATACGTTAACATTACTTTGACTTATAAATGTAATTTTTATTCGTTGTATCAGCAATTATAAAATCTAACTTAGCATCGTCTATAATCAATCTTGTACAATGTCGTTTATGATCATATGTTACTCCTTGGGTAAATTTACCGATTATTTTTCTGCCGAGATCTTTTGCGATTTTATTTTCGTAATTGGTTATATGAAGATTTCCATCATCATACTATTTCTTTTGTTGTGGTAACCAAACTTCTTTCTGCGGACGATATGATATAATTGCTTCACTTATAATTGACGATATCAGCATTTGTATATCGAGCATATATCGTAATAATACTGTAGGTACCCAATGTTGTTCTGAAAAATGTTTGCCAAGCTAGACATACCAAGTTGGATGAAGACCTTCGGCAAACTTAAATGACTCAATACAAGCGAATCCAGTCAAGTAAAAATCTGGTAATGGTCCGTGTATCGATACTCTAGTCATCTCGTGTATGGGATGACCAAATGGCTCAAAATACCTAGAACATTTTCCCATACCAGGAAAACTTCCAGGATGACATGCAACCATGTCAACCAAGATAACATCTTTATTGATCGTATTTACTATTCCATAATCCACCGTGTCCGTCTTCGACACAATTTGATATTAAAGCGTTAAGAAAATCAAACCGATTTGGTTTCCACGATTTTTTGTCTCTAGCAAAATGAGCAGCAACTGACGGAACTGTAAAACAATTACTGAGTAATTGTTTAGCATCATCGGTATGTTTTAGCGCAAGATTTTTCATTTCTTCATGGAGAGATTCTGTGCGATAAATAACGCCATTAAGTCGTACAAACTGATCATAGTTTATATTATCTGAACTTTGAAACAGCCACACGGATACAGGATCGTTTATACTTATTTTGTTAATAAAATCGAATATATCATCGTTATAAAATTTAACAGTTCGATTTCGTGGAAACTTTGTTGTTACTCCACTCATGCGCATTATGATCAATAGTTTCGATCGAAGCTCCTTTAGATTTATATTTTGATTTGTACAAAATCTCTTCGGTAATCGTTTTTACTTTTTGGGGAATTGTAGTTTCTTTCCTAGCTCCGCGACATCTTTGACAGACCCTCTGATAACCTTAACTATTTCTCCCCACTCATTTATAACTTTACGTCTTTTATCCGTTAGACAGTTTCCGCGAGTCGAAACCGTAAAATGTTCCGTTACTCGTTCGGCTACACAATTGAGCCTTGAAGATTTCACTGCTTTTAACTTATTAACGCTGGGTTTATAATTTATCGGATACAACGCGTAGATAACTGCTGTTATAGGATATGCTCGTTCAGAATATGGTTTGTCAATGCCAGTCAACATTCCTGGTTTGGAACTTTTACTCAGTATGGCAATTTTTTCATTATGAAGGACAGGGTCACGTTTGTCACTGACAATCAAACTATCGTCTACTTCCTTAATAAACTTTACTCTGAAAAATATCTTCGATTGTCGAGTTAATAATGATCGTTGCAGCTCGTTTGTCGGTCATCGTAGCATCGACGCTTTTGGAGTTACGTATAATGTTAAACGTTGACCACACATGAGATGCGCCATCGTTGCTAAATTCTTTCTTGGAGTCATGAATTTTATTAATCAAAGTTTTATTCGTCGGACCAACCAGAGCTTTTATCGATAAGTCAGGTGATATTCTGTCAAGATTAAATTTATCGTTTGAAGGCTGAATCATAGACAATCTCTCAAATTCATCCATATTATAATTAAGACAAATATAATATTATATATATAATGATTCAAACAAAGAACAAATCAAGTGAATAATGATATGTTATACGACTCCTTGTGAGAAAGCTTGCGTAAACGAATTCTGCGGATACCATTTACAAAGTGTTCATAATGGAAGTCTGGGACCAAAACCGTGTTTTGAACAGCGGTGTTGGAGTTAGAGGTGAAACGTAGTTGTGTGTGCAACGTGGTGGTAAAAAATACAGAGAACATAAAATATATGATGATAAAAACTAAAACAACGACAATAATGGCAAATTAGGAGGTTATCTCGATTATATATTACTAACTATTTATTTAATTCATTTCATTTTTTGTGTCATAACGTTAGAACAGTTGTGTTATTTTGATATTTCTATCGTCGGTGATAAATAAATATGATAATTAAACAAGAATAAAAAATAATTAATAATGATTGTCGGTACTTGCATGAAAGAAACACCTATACCAGGATGTAAAATTATCTACAAAAGAATAAATGATTATTTAAGGACGTTATCATTTAACGATAAATACTATCCTGGATTTTCAAAAACAACAACAACAGATATTTAACACGAGATGAGTTCGCCAGAAAACGATTACAAAAGAAATATGCTCTTTCTAAAATGATCAAAGAAAATAGTAAAGTTCACCAATTACTATAATAGTTCTGTAATTTTTGTGACCTTCCTTAGTCATAAAATATGCGAGATGAAATAACAAATTTTTGTTGATACCACTATAAATTTGTTATATTATTAAAGAGAACTAACTCTTGTCTCTTTTGGTGAGTAATTCTGTAGTTGCCTCCCTTATGCTGCCAATGATCTGAAATAAGAGAGATAACTCTGTATTTTTTCTCCTCCTTAAATCGGAATTAACTTTTTTCATCGTAATTAATTAACCATATATGTTCCAATTAATATAACAAATTTACAAAGTGTTCATAATGGAAGTCTGGGACCAAAACCGTGTTTTGAACAGCGGTGTTGGAGTTAGAGGTGAAACGTAGTTGTGTGTGCAACGTGGTGGTAAAAAATACAGAGAACATAAAATATATGATGATAAAAACTAAAACAACGACAATAATGGCAAATTAGGAGGTTATCTCGATTATATATTACTAACTATTTATTTAATTCATTTCATTTTTTGTGTCATAACGTTAGAACAGTTGTGTTATTTTGATATTTCTATCGTCGGTGATAAATAAATATGATAATTAAACAAGAATAAAAAATAATTAATAATGATTGTCGGTACTTGCATGAAAGAAACACCTATACCAGGATGTAAAATTATCTACAAAAGAATAAATGATTATTTAAGGACGTTATCATTTAACGATAAATACTATCCTGGATTTTCAAAAACAACAACAACAGATATTTAACACGAGATGAGTTCGCCAGAAAACGATTACAAAAGAAATATGCTCTTTCTAAAATGATCAAAGAAAATAGTAAAGTTCACCAATTACTATAATAGTTCTGTAATTTTTGTGACCTTCCTTAGTCATAAAATATGCGAGATGAAATAACAAATTTTTGTTGATACCACTATAAATTTGTTATATTATTAAAGAGAACTAACTCTTGTCTCTTTTGGTGAGTAATTCTGTAGTTGCCTCCCTTATGCTGCCAATGATCTGAAATAAGAGAGATAACTCTGTATTTTTTCTCCTCCTTAAATCGGAATTAACTTTTTTCATCGTAATTAATTAACCTTATATGTTCCAATTAATATAACAAATTTAATAAAATGTTTCACTTACTTCTGTTCAATCTCCAAATTTGATTCCAGTCTGGCTGGGGATGGAGAAATTCTGGCTTCCTTTTATAGTCCAATGTATTCTAGAGTTATGTTTTTTCCAGACGGGTTTTTGTCCAGAATAACTCAATCACATCATTCTCTAGAATGTTCTAGAACGATGGGTTTTCCAAGACGAATTTTCTAGAATAACTCAATCACATGATTCTCTGAATGTTCTAGACCGATGGGTTTTCTAAAAAATCTTTACTATTAAAGGAAGCCAGAATTTCTCTATCTAGACAGACTGAAAGTGCATCTGATAAAACGAAGGTATGTGAAACATTTATTTAGTAATATAGAGGATGTGTATTATTGAAAATATTAATGTTATTATTTCTGCACTTAAAAAATTAAACCATGACGGTATAAACATTCAACTTGATCGTGAAAAAATTATTCCTGATTTTGAATCATTACAAAATAGGAAATTTAAAGATGGACATATACTATCAGTGGAATATCGATTGATCAAAAGCATCTAGCAAATTTAGCTACAATCTTTATCAACAGTGAAAGATAGAGAAGTGGAAAAATTCGTCCCGCTTTTAAAAATTATCTGACAAATATGAAACAAAAAAATTATGAATACACGCGTTAGACGACTGAAAAGATTATATCAGATCGTGAAAAAGAAAATGCTGTTAGTTGTGAAAGTGAGATTAAAAGTGAGAGTAGTGATTAAAATGAAAATTATGGCAACTGGGGTCCTTGTCATGACTAGTGATTAGCGAGAATCAGTATAAAAAATATTCTGTTATAATATATTTTTATTTTTTTAAATTTTTTAGAATATACCAATCAATTAAAAGAAATCAGATTTTTTATCCAGGTTTAGAAAATATTTTTTAAGCCGATCAAATTTAATACAGGAGTATGCATAATTCAGAATCTGATCTCTATCACACGTGATCATAATAATATGTTCTCGCCGCTGTTGATTTAATTGTTCATAAGTCAACAATAAGTCTTCATTTCCGTATACATCAATAACTATATTAACACTGAATTGTTTTGTGTTGACTGGAGACTGTGTCATTTTTGTTCTGATGGTGTTTTCAAGTGCCTCCTCCTTGTCGTGTATCAAAACTCACACATGTTGGTACATTATATAACATCATTTTGATTAAATAATTAATTGTAAAACACTCTGCAATAAAATATATTCATGATCAATACATCTACGGACAATATTTTATTTTAATAATTTTTTATTTTGTCCGAAATGTTTTATTTTTTTTGAATGTTGTTAAAATATATTTTTTTTCATAAAAGTTAGTCAAATTCCTCGTTTCTTCACCCATTTTAGCCATTTTTGTCAAAGAAAATCTATAAGACTTCATAATTATAAATGGTGAAAACTTCAGCGATTCTCTAATTTATTTGTTGATAAATCGATAATTGTTCGATACATTCTTGTTGAACACACCTAAAAATGATGTTTTTCGTGTGTGTTTTTTCTTTAGTTTTTGACTGATTTTCGAGTAAAAAAGGAGAATTTATCTAAAAATGGTCAAAACCAATTGGAGAATCGTTGGGGTTTTCACCCTCGAGAATTACGAAATCTGATTGATTTTCCTTGACAATTTTATACAAAAAATAAATTTGTCATTAGAATAAAATGAATGTGATTTCACGCCGATGTTGAAAATCGTTAAGATCTTACGTATACATTTATATTAAGAAGTTCTCTACGTAATTCAATTAAGTGTCCGAACTGGTCAGTAAGTTTCAAATCTATTCTTGATAATACATTATTATGAAAACGTAGATAAACAGGATTAATCGGTTATTGTACAATTAAATATCCAGGAGGTACGTGCGGAGTAAATATATATAAAATATATCTTTGCTGAGCCTGATTTGATTTTTCAAGATCTATTTGATAGCTGCCATCAATTACATCACATACAAGATTGATAGCAATAGTTGAATTTATATTAACGATTCCTGTTGAAATATGACGATTTTCACCATACGGAGTATTGTTCTGTTTGAGAATAGCAGCTGGTGACTCGATAATTTGCAGATAGTTTTCGTTGATAAGATAATTAAGTGATTTCTTTAGTTCGTCGGTGTTAAAATCTTGTTTTACAAAGTTTATTATACCTTTTCAGCTATTTTATAATGATTAGCCAACATTTTATTAAAAAGTTATTTTTTCGCTAATATTAGCTTTACCTTCATTTGCCATAAAACAGTACCTGGATTTATAATCTCAAGTTGTGATACAACTTTATTTAAATGTATTATTTCAATGATTTGTTTTTTAGCTCGTCATTAGGATACTCTTGAATATATTTTTTGAAAAAAAGATGTAGAGTTTCGGATAAGGATTGATGTTCACCTTTAATTTGATTAGCTCTTAATCTAATAATATCTTCATTAATATAATATTTCTAATTTTTGTGATATATTTCTATGATGAAACTAACGATGTAACGGGTACTAGTCCAAGGATGCTCATTTTTATACTCTGGTTCCTTTCTAAATGTTTTCTCATTTGTGAGGAATTTATTTAACTTTGGTTCTAGTTATCATTAGCATTCAGGTGTAATTTCAGGCCATCCTAACAAACTTCTGATCGATAATTGATATATATCTACAACGTAATATTGCGAATTTATTTCTATCGCTGTTATAGCTATTTTTGCTTCTATTTTGGTTATAGATTTTATTCTGCGCTGGAATTCGTCATTGATTTGTTCGATTTGATAATTACCTGTAGGATTACAAACAACTAACCAGTATGGGGTTCCATCATCTTTATTTTTATTTGCAAATACAAGCGAATTATTCGCCTATAATCCACCAAATGATTTTTATCTGATATTTGGCTAACTGTAATATACTCGCAATTGTGCTAGTGCGATTTCTTTCACTGAAATTACGGTTGGAAAGTTAACACTAAATTCTGCATTAGTTGAGCTTACTGATATCATTGTAGTTTTTGACGGAGTTGTGTTCGTTACAATCTGTTGAAGTAGCTCGCCCGACGACGTCAGTTGAGTTGACATTATTAATTAAATCCTGATGTCCTAAATTAATCTATGGATTCTATGGATTCTATCATAGTCTTTGTTTCCTTATAGATTTTAATCATCTCCGTGCACTCAAAATCTGATATTTTCCCATCACTAAGACTTATTGATAATAACGAGGATAATTTGGAGTATGTTAACGTCGCTGTGTGTAATTTTATTGTATAATCATGTAATTTTGCATTTGTGCACGTGCATATTTGTTTGTATTAAGAATACCGACAATCGTTGGTGCGGCTGAAAAACAAATTGTTACAACTGATGGTGCCATCACTAGTGATGGTGTTATTGCTGATAATAATACACCGGTTCCAGCAATAATAGAGACGCTGAATAAATAATTATGTCAACAATAACTACCCGTCTGCGATATTTCTTTACTTTTATTATATACTCGTGAACGATATTTTTTAATTCTGTTTGCCATTCACGTGCTTGATCATATCTATAATGTTGCGCTGCAACATCTCGTTCAACTTTGATCGGAATTCGCATTATATTTTATTGAGTAATCAATTGAGGTGTTTCAGCAAAAAATTCCAGACACCACCAGTAAGACGTTGCGATTAATTTCTTATCAGCTGATTCTAGTATAAATATTTATTCGTTCCCTTTTTTTAATATGACAGACACAACTCTGGAAACATTATCGGCTGAATGACGCCAGGGATACGTAGTAAATTTCTTAAATTTTGCAGCGCTGAACATGGACAGTATGTACACTCCAGTGACTTCTGCGGTACGTTTTATAGTATTATTATGCTGTGACCATGCTGAGAATCCTGATGTCACCGTGTATACTATGTTGGTAATCTGCCTGTGGGGGATAGATTTTACTTAGATTACATTTTTAACGATATCAGGAATTCCACTTATAACATGTTCTAGTTTTTTTCTAATCGTTTCAATATCTCATATAGCTGTTTTAATATCGCTAAGTTGTGTATTAATATCAACGAGTTTTACGTCAAAAGTCAACGGACTTCAAAGAAATCATCTGTGATTTCATTAAGTTTGTGAAAGTTTCTACGAAGTTTTGTAAACGCGCTTACGTGAGAATTATACTCAACTCGTTGCGTGAATAATCTAGTATCTACTGTATTATAGTTATTCTCTACATATTTATTCTTGCAACATCTTCATCAGATGTTGGATCTCTTAAAACAACTATTTTATTTCCGTTCTTGCTGAGTTCGCCGCTCATTGTATCACCATTGTTCCGCAAAGGATTAGCAACGCTTCTTGCAATTTCATTTCTAATAGTTGCAAATGTTACATCTGAGTCTCTGATTCTACCGCCGTCCGTAAATATTGGAATATTATCCGTAGTAGCACCGAGAACTCTACGAACTATATCATTCCATTTTATATTACTCGTCTTTAAAACACCGTATTTATCCTGAAAGCTAACAACGTCATTTCGATCAACTCCAGAGAAATTCATAATATCAGCGAGTTCATCTTTAGTCGCTTAATTTGACAAATCAATATCATCATTTTTCCCTGCCCTTAGTGGTACCACTAAGAGAAGATCCGTAAATATCAACCATTATACCTTAAGATCTATTTAAAACGATTAACGGTTACTTTTATAGTCATGCACGACCTTATGAGGTGGTAATGTTAATGAAGATATGGCACTGAGTACATTAATTACTTCACGACCAAATATCGGTGGATATGTCATTGTTTGTGTTGGTAATGTTGAATACCAGACTGGGATATTTTTTATTGTGCTTGTATATTTTAGAAAATCAATTGGTGGCTCTAGTCCATACGAATTAAAATAAACAGGTCCACGTGGATCAATTGCATATGCAAAAGAGTGAGTTCCTGAACCAGAACTGTTATCTAGATTAATAATCCCTGTTTCAAATTTGTTCGATTTGAAAGATCATGCATAAAAACACCACACATTTTTTATATTTAATTTTTTAGCAGCATCAAGTAAATCAAAGTTAGACATTGGACAGATTAGCTAAGTGTTCCTGGAAATCTCAGACCTTTCCCGTACCGATAAGGGTTTCCAGGTAATCTTAGACCCCTTCCATTTTTTGTATTCTTTTCCTGTTGTTTTACCAACAAGCATACTGCCAACCTTTCCGGCAGTACTGCTTAAAACGTCAAGTGCGGCTGTTTTTGTGATAGTTGGAGCTGTAGCGGCTATTAACGCCGGTAAAGCTGCAAAAAGGGGAAATATACCGTCTGTTTTAATCGAGTCTTTAATGGAACTCGGAGAAAGACAAAGTTGAACTCCGGTTTTGATTCTAATGCCTTATTAAAATGTTTGAGTTGAGTCTTGGTTAATGATAATTTCATTTGACCACCACTAGAAATTGTATTTTCTTTTAGTGATATTTTTGTTCCGCATTTACTTGCAAGTTTTTGATTGTAATTTGTTCACCTGACCGGAAGTCAGAGTGACATTAGCTTGAATATACGACATTTTTATAATATGAGGAGTGGTTTAATTACATGTTTTCTACTGGAGCGTCAACAACTCTCATCCTTCCACCAGCACCTTCAAATATCATTGATTTATCTGAAAGAATACCTGCAATTGCTCTGTAATTACCAGCGCCACCTCTGTTTATACAAGCTCGAAAATGAACATAAACAACAGATTGTCTAATTAAATCAAGTTTTTCCAGTGAGAAGTAAAAAAACGGAGATAGATTTGTAAAATCTAACTGTGATATTTTCAAACCAGTATCTATATTTTGATCACGTCCCATAGATGTCATTAAACGATGATATGCACGTCCTACATGATTGAGATCAAAATCTAATAATGTATCAAGTTGGTTAAATATCGTATGGCTATGTTCTTGACTGTCTAATCTATTATTATTTTTGCAAAGCAATAAAAATATGCCCTGGTGCAGAAACATCTTGCGGTGATGTTTCTTGCCGTGTAAATAAACCATCGATAGTACTTTGAACACTATGTGTGGTCTCTGTTAACCATGATAGCAATGATTTACCACCTGAGTCCATAAAATAAGGTAATTTTTGTTCGTCGGCAACTGTTCGAGTCATTACTTTCATCCACAACGAAATTTTATTACCACCACTTTACCAGCGACAGCTGTATTATCGCGCCAAAGTGCACCTTGGTCATCGCCCTTTCTTAAAAATATAAATGTATGCTTGGCTCCGAAAATAACTTTTCTAACATTTCTACAAAATCCAAAGATATGGGACAGTGGAATTTCGCATTAAAATCTATGATAATCTTTCAACATTGCTAGTCGTGCTGCAAATCCTAAATTGCAATTTGCATTCATATATGTTACTGCACTAGCTGCATTCGTTGTCACTTTGACATGTTCGGTATGGTTAGAAGCGTCTTCGGCAAACATCATTGATGGACCAGCTGATTTTGTATAATCATCAGAATATCTTACTAAACCTATTATTGTTGTAGCAACATCGACGTCTTTCTAAATTGATTCAATATTTCTTCCATCAACCGTGTACGTAGCACTATCAAATAATGCCATAATACCATTATTAACAAAACCAATTTTATCAGCAGCTGCATATGCAGTATTATCAGCTTTCAGAATTTCAACTTCTTCTTCAATAAATGCTTCAGCAGGCAAGAAGTACCTACTTGTAATATGAACTTGTAATTGGATTCTTCCGCGTGCGTTAGGTTCTCGCGGTTATAAGAAAAAAATTGATAATCGCGTATAGATTCATCTTTAAGAATACGTGCGTCCATGTCAAACGCTGTTTTGGATATACGTTTAAACATTTTATTACAGTTATCGTCGTCTAAAACGAATTCCATTTCCTAATATCATGCTAGCGGTTATATTTTTGTCTGCTTCACTAGCCAACTCTGATAGTTTTTGATTTGCAGCTTGTTTTATTATTTTACTAACATTTGCAGGCATAACTTCAGTACTGGGTAATTTTACTAGTTGTGGTCTTCTTCCTTTTAATCGAGCTAATTTTTCTTTGATCGATGAAAATGCTTTACCGGCAAAATTGCCAAAAGCGTCGATGCCTTCATCACGAACAGTCTCAATAACCTTCATCCCTAGTTGTGTTGCAATCGAATTGCTTTTGGAGCTATCCTTTTGAATAAACCCATAACAACATCACCGAGTCCATCTCCGTTTATCGCTTTGTAAGTTGGCAATCGCGAGTTTACTACCCTGACCATTACAGATCCATGTTGTGCATTGTGTATAATCATTTTTAAATTACTTGTTGATTAATTAGTTATTTTTGAAGTCGCTGTGACAATCATCAACTATTTCATTAATGAGAGAACGATACATGTTGCAAGCCATAAAACTGCCAGTAAATAATCTTTGACAAATATCAGATATTTCATTAATTCTTTCAAGAGAATTGTTTCCAACACGTTTTCCTCCAATTAGAATTTCTAATCTATCTATGTCAGAAAGAATATTGTCAGGACAAGGAACGAGACCGCTTCCTTGAGTAGAAAACCACTTCCAGTTGCTCCTTCGTCCACACTTATTGTTTCATCCACTTTTCTCTTCCATAATCTTAAGGGTGATCTTTCTACTTTTGCTTTTTCAAGATGAACCTCAATTTCTTTTTCTTTCTTTCTGTCTCCTTTCCATTATTGATTGTCTAACACGCTCATTTACTGTCCGTTTAAAAATATTACAATTGTTAGCATCTTTCTCAGATCTGATTTGTGGAGTATCAGTAGCGATGCGAAATACATTTCTAACCCAATCGGCAGATCTCATAGCTATCATATATTCGGGTTTTACATACTTATTTCTTTAATGGTATCCAAATGCGGCAATATCAATTACTTGATCTAGGTCTTTGATAGCGGCAATACCTTCGGGCGTGAATTTATATTTGCAATATTAATTTTACCTCTTGGCAGAGGTTGTGGTTGTGGAGGATGCTGGGGTTAGTTTAGCTGCTTGAAGACGGCCAGCAATATCAACAATGTTTCAAGAGCTTTTGTGCTGCCTCAGTTGCTGTAACAATTTTCTTAGCTGGTTTGACGATTGGTTTAAATAAGTTTTCTGCACCTTCTGCTAATTCAACATGAGATTCTTGACCTTCTTGTAGTTTTCGTCTAACATAATCGCGGACTAGAAGAAATTTCTTTATTGCTAATCTTTCTCTAGCTAATCTAGCACTATAAGACTCCATAGCTGGTGCCATTATTGATATAATAATGATCTAATTATAGCAACAGAGAGGGCGGGACCTTAATGAGACGTCAGGCAGGTAAACGAAAGCACACATCCAAATTCTGACAAAAGATAAAGTAAAAAAAAAAACTATCCCAATTAGAGAAACTCTCGGTAAAGTTAGAGACTTCGGTTTAGCGTTAGTGATCTTATTTTTTTTATTTTCTTCTTATGAGGTCTTAGTTTTCAAAATGACGTTTCAACAAAAGGTCTTTTCACCCTCTCTAGGTGCTTCACACAATGTAAACAATTTAATGCTGAAGCAATTTTTTTACGTGAGATAGAAAGTGCAATTCTGCATATATTAAATAAACAAAAAGCAGAATAAATCCACTTACGTATTAGCGGTTTCATTACGTAAAGAAAGACAATGTTGAAGCAGTATGTAATATAGTTACATGGATTATTTATTCTCTTATTTAAATAAAATGTATGGGCAAAAATGTGATTTTGTTTCATGCCAATGGTTTGCTTGGTGGGGGCCTGCAACAGTAAAGTTGATTAGTTCGGTAATGGTTAAAGCCTTAAGAAAGCCGTGATTCTTAATTTTTACCAAGTTTGTTTGCTAAACATCAATAAATCAAGTACTGATGTTAACAAATACTAGTCTGAGATTCCTCTGTCTTCATGTTTTTAATCCGCTGACAGAAGATACGAAAGGACCTTCGTTGCTGAAATTTGACCTGGATCTGACTATTTGCATTCCAAGTCACATGACTATACAAATCTCGCTACCTACAGGTTAATGACATCAGAGGTCATATAGTCACATGATATCGCCAATAAACAAATTTCCAAAGTTGCTGTACATAGAATTTGGACATATGTATAAATTACTTAATGCATGCAAATAAATATGATGCACACATATTTATTCTGAGAACAACGACCAGAAAAACCTGTCGGTATCGCAGCAGGTGGAGAAAACCATTTTCAAAAAGTACCAAGCACGTGTCAGCTATGTGTTTGTTGGTGTCAAGTGCGTACCAAATTGACATATTCTCTCACCGTAATGAATTTGGTTTTCTTCAAATTGCTGCAAGATTTACAGATTTTCGGTGGTTATTTTTCGAATAAATATTTTGAGAAGTTTATATTTATTATTTGTCTAAAAAACTTACCCGACTTTCATTTATATGTTCGATTTGTTTTCCTACAGCAGCACTAGAAATGGTGTATTGTTGATATCACGTGACTGTATGACCTCTGATGTCACTGACATGTAGTTTGCGAGAGTTGTGTAGTCACTTGACAAAAAGTGCAAATGGCCAGAACCAGGTCAAATATCAGCAACGATGTGCTTTTGTCTCGTCTGTCAGCGGATTAAAGACATAACGAATGATATGATCGCAATTTATGAGACAATAAATCATATTCCTATCGATTTCGTGCATGTATATTTTGATGAAAGGTCGTTTGCTGGGCCTGCTTATAAGCGGCTACCCCATGCCGACACCAAAATGGTGTCGGCGAATTGCAACTTTCGTTAGGGAATGGACTCTGACTATACACCCCAACATAAATATCCAAATATCCAAAATGGGGTGACAAGGGTCAGAGGAAACTCAGAATAGACACATATATGATTACCATAAGGTAATGTAACACACAATAAGGTTAAATTTTAAGTTTAATAAGTAGATGTCAAAGTGATTTGGGCTATTTATTAAAAGTTACAGCATACATTTCTTGCAGTTTGCACGCGGGATTCCATCCTCACCACCCACCCCTTATCTCTAAAGCTGCCAATTACTGGATGGACTTGTGACATCTCAGCCATTGCATGTTCTTTCAAATGGTTGTCTGCGACTGATATGTGAAGTGATGTAGATCAGCATTAATAACCATCATGTCGATGGCTTGATATAAACAACTGTATACATTTTATGGATGTTCATTGTATCTTGTGTAACAGGCTATACACATGTATTCTACTCTTTTGGTCATCTCACGCAGTTTGCAAATTTTTTATTTTTGTTTCATTACTGAAAGGCTACTTACAGAGTCAACAGTTCCAGTTCATTTGCAATTATAGAAAATCAAAGATCAAGGTGTAAGTTGTACAAAGAAACATGTAGCCCCTAGTATGTTTATAGCATGAGGGAGATTTGGGGTGGGTGGGAGAAATGAACATCATACAAGTTGTTTTGCTGACTACAAACCTGAAGACATCAACAGACAGAAGACAACTTGCAAGCAGTAATAATGTATTTGGCTGGTTAATATTTACACAGTTCATTTTTAAAACTAAAGGATAGCATTGATTTAATGTGTACAGGATAATATTCCTGCAAAATGTGAAAATTAAATCCATTAGCCTAATCCCCATACTGAGGTTATACTTGATTGCCTTATACAGGAAGTGTACTGTGTACATATGTGTGTATCTTTGTATGCAGTATCCGCTCACTTTGATAACCAGATGTTGACAAGCATGTTTTGATTGAGCTCTTTATTTTAACACTTTCATCTAACAGTAAATTATACAATACTTTCCTTCCTTAAACCAAAGCTTGTTATGAATATTTGAATTCTTTTTCTCATACTATATATGCACATGTGCAAGCACAGGTTGCTTAATGATGGAGAGAATCATTCTTCCACATATATTCCTAGACTGCCAGTGCCAGTGTTCGAAAGGGAAAAACTGGAAGAGATTTATAATCTTCAACTGCTGTTATCAATACTATTGTGTGCTCGTGATATGCTTATGTGTTGTTTTTGTCAAGATCCAATCATGTCAAAAGTACAGTGTGTAGAGGAGGAAAAAGATTTCCTGAACATATATGCTTTTGACGCTGGAGGATTATCAACCGATGAGGCTAATTCATTTTAGTTTGGAACTATACGATACTGCAACACGAGTAATTCATTTGGAACAAGTTGCTTAATGGTTACACTCGTGCTGTGGTTTAACACCCACTGATGTTGTCATTGTCAAATGATTATTCACTACTTTGAATATATATTCAAAGCTCTCTCTCTCTCTCTCTCTCTCTCTCTCTCTCTCTCTCTCTGTGTTTCAGCTAGCGATACATAGATGAGTGTTACATCCTGTCCAACTTTTTAAACTCCCGTCAAATTTTTGTCCAATCATTTACTTCAAAATTTATATTCTGTTCCCGCACCACACTCTCGCCCGGTTTTGCCACAGTCATGTAATTGTTTAACTTTAGTCTTTATCATTAAGGCTCATATTGTTGCATGTGCTATGCTGTGCTGTATTAGAAAATGCATACCATAGAAAGAGTTTGTACTTCACTCACAAATACATGATCTAAGCGAAAAAGGAAATGGACAATATTTTCGATTTTTGAATTTTATTTTCATCTTATTCATGAGGTCAAAACGTTTAATTTATTCCTATTTAATACCCGCATTCTTGCATTTGCATCAAGGGTATTTGTCCTGGTGGTAAACTCAAACCATTGCTTTTAAGGTGTGTCTGGCTCTCTTACTTTACGTATATAAACGTACGTAATTGTTGATGAGCAGTAGCCAACAGTTTAATTAATTTACTCTCCATTCATTTATATTAATCGTCGATTCATTGTATAATTGACTTTAATTTATTCAAAACGCACAACATGTAGACCCTACATCTTGTTTTCTCAACTTTAGTACATTTATGAAATGGAATATAAATATTGATTTGTCTTTAACATGAAACAATTATGGGAATGATATATTAACAATAAAGTAACTTTATTTCCTAGAAACTATATTGTTATATTATTTATATTATATGGAGAGAAAAAGTAATTATACTTTTTCATGGTTTTAATTTTTATGATATTAATTTTCCAATTACTATGTATATTATTATTATTATTATTATTATTATTATTATTATTATTTTCATTGCCAATTTGAAACTTTGAATGATATAAATATTATTGGAGCAGGAGGACAGAGGAATGGAATGGCCGGATTGGCATAAACAATGGCCGAAAGTTCAAATTTCCTTGACTGCTTTATTTGACCTAGGAAGTGAGAGATGGGTCACAAATATATATTGTACTTTGTTCTGTCTGTTAGAATCAACAGTCTTTTAGAGCCAACAGAAGGAAAGTCTGGACAGAGAGAGGAGGATACAAGCTTTTGTGCAAAGATAGAATTGCCCTTCACCAGATAGAATAAATATCAACTATTAATGGAACTAAATAAAAAATGATCGAGATGAGTGAAAATATGAACACAAAGGTAAAAATGCCATGAAAGTTGTATATTTCATAATTAAGAATAATCTTTTACTGGATCTCAGCAATCTCAGACCAGCAAAAAAATCCAAGATTGCTGACACCTCTTAGTGACTAAGTTGAACTCGATCTTATTACAGATGTTCAGAATAGTCCAACTTATTCTTGTTTGGTTAATGAAGTGTCAAAAAAGAACAATGAAACTTCTAGCTATATGCACACAATATATATCTTAAAATCGCAAGGTGAAAAATGATTTCCTTGCAGACATGTATATCTTCACTTGGCAATGCAGAAGTAATCAATGATACATTAGAGAAGCAACTGAATGACAAGCAGCTGTTTGTACAGGAAATGTCTGGATTTGCCATTTTATGGTGCAGCCGTCTTTTTAGGGAAGAACAATGGAGTTAATAAGAGACTTAAAGACAAGAAGAAGGAACGTGTAATGAATCACTACAGGTACCACCGATTAGCACTGGCAAGCAGTAATTCTTTTGCAGGAATGCCAGCAATGAAAAAACTAGACAGCATCCTAGACAATCTATATATTAAGTATTATAAATACATTTGCAAGAAAACAGCCAGTCCAAAAGCCATATATGCAGCTTTGAATGAAGCCCCTCTTCTCTCAAACAAGCTAAACACCACAGATGGTTTAGCCATGAGCAGACAATCCTTTCTTCCGCTAGGTCTTATAAGGCAGTCATCACAGACCTGGAATCTGTTCTGTTGAAAGCGATCCTATCAACAATGGATTTCTGAAAAACACGAAAGGTCTTGTGCTGCTGAAATGCTTTCTCCTTCTTGCAGATGTGCTACCACATTTCACACCTTGATCTTTGTTTTCACAAAGATGAGACATTCACTTGGATTCCAGGAAGAGTTCAGTAGACAAGAGACACAAAAATGCTGGAGAATAGAAAATCTGCTGATGGACCCTGTACAATGAAAGAAAGCATACTGAAACAAGAAGTTAAAACACAGCATGCAGCGTGTAGCGCTGATTATGCCAAGAAAATCAAAAATCCCTCATAAACAATCTTATTTCCAATATTTAGAGCAGATTTGTAGACACAACAATAATTGAGCATTTGTTATTTCTGGATCTGAGTGGAACAGGAGGACCTCTGTCAATACTCTGTGGGCTGACATAAATTGAGGCTTTACTTCAACACACAGAGCACATACTTATCCAGTGGCAGGACTAAATGCAGATATTGAAAGAGATGGATATGGGATGTCATTCACTGATGAGTCAGCTGAAGCTGATGTTTGTTGTTGAACAATAGGAGGAAAGTATAAATGATACAGTATCCATTGGTCACACTACTTAAAGCAGTAGCAAGTGTCTAACTGCTAGTACATCAGAAGTTGAGAGTATTTTCACAATATAAATTTATGAATATTGAACATAGGAGCAATCTGAAAACAACAATATCAAACTTGCTGTGTGTGAAAGTAACCTATTCAGAAATAAAATATGAGAATCTGATTGCCATAGTAAATTCTAATTTTTTTGCCGTTAATAAAACAGAAGGCTGACCAATGTCCTTATGAAGGAAAACCAAGACAAGTCAAACTGCTGTTAATACACTCTTGTCGTGATAGTTATCTGCTTCATTTATTCTTGTACTTTAGTTGTTATTTGTTGATATATACCTTTCATTCCATAGTTAACTCCCCCATTCTAATTAACACTCCCTTCACCTTTTTAAGAACAGAAACTTTAAAGGATGCAGTATAAGCCCTGTGCTTTTCAAGATCTATGATTACAACAAAATGCTGCAGTCTCAGTTGATCACACTGTCACAATTTATCCATACGTGTATAAATCAATGAAGCCACTGGCAAATATGTATTGTTAAACATGATGCAACAGCTGGGCGGCAAATTCAAAGACTTATCAGTTGTTATTACTGTATGGTGTTAAAATAAGTAAAAGAAAAGAGCAAAAAACCAACAAGGTTTGTAAAATTTAACAAAAGCTAATTTATTTCCCTAACATACAAAATGAAAATTTAAATCCATCTTACAGTTTTGCGAATTAAATCCCAAATAGTCTTAAACGTTTTATCACAAGTCCAAATGTATGAAGTTCCAAATTCGATTCCACTGGTATTCTAAATAAGTTCCAATATTGAAGTTGCTGATAAACCAGTAGTCTCAAATATTCTAATATGCCAATGTCCTGGATTGTGTTGATGTGCTTTGTCTTTTTGATGTATCACAATAATATAATGCAAAAATATGTCCTTGTATGAATTGTTGTATTTCTCAAAGATGAATTAGCATCAGTTGATGAAACTTTAAATTGTAGCTCTGTTATTACTATATAAGATTTCAGTAGTGGATCTGGTACTCACTAAGTAGCAGTTTATGATAATGATTTTTTTAAGATTCATTTGGTCTACCACAAAGTGATGTAACCAAACGGTTTATAATGAAAAATCATAAAAATTATTCCTCTAGTAAGCTTCAATCTGCTGGAATTGCACCTTGTGGTTCTTACTGTATCATGTTTATCAAATATCTGTCGAGTTACAGATCTATTATCGGATGTTGTAAAGATAATCACAAGTTAATTGGCAGGTAAAAAAAATCCAATCGGTGGTTGCGCATTGCCAGGGCATTAACGTACTGGTTCATATAATCCTCTGGATCAACAACTAGATGGTCCACTGCCAGGACAAGAACTTTACAATCAAGTTAATGCAATAGCAATGAGACATGATATACGTTATCACGTCAACGAGCAAAATAAACCTGGTTGTGATAGGGTTATGTTAGCCAAACTTAAAGACAAACGACCTAGCGGTGATCTGTTTCACAGATCGAGAGAACGAAATGATCTAAAATAAGTGCAAAGGTCCGATAGGAACAAAGTATAAGTTTTACGTATATGACTGTATGATGATGTAATGTCAAGCACATTAGCCAATGAACTTCACAAACCCGAAAAGAAAGTTTCAACGACGAAAAGTTGTTGCAAATGCCGTTGATGATATCTGGGCAACATATTTAGCTGATATGTCAAAGCACAGTTCAACAACAACAAAAGATATTCCTTTAACGTGATTGATACTTTTAGTGTTCGAGTCACAGAGAAAACTGGTACATCTATAACAAAAAAATAAAGAAAACCCAATAAAATTTGGACAGATCATGAACCAGAGTTTTCCAACAAAACGTTCGAACAGTTTCTGTCACAAAATAATATCAGTAAATATATAACTGGAAATGAAGGAAAAAGTGTTACTGTTGAGCGATTTAATAGAACTTTGGTGGACGAGATAAACAAGAACTTAAATATACTAATAAATATGTTGATTTGCAACAGATTATATCAGAAAATGATAAAACAAAATACATTATCATCACGATGTCACCAAACGAAGCTATTAAAAATCCAATATAAGCAAATTAAAATGTGTACAGAAAACACAAGTGTAAGATCTGCCATCGACTTCTCACATCACTAATAAAGAAACAATTGAAAACATTTTCACGCCGAAATGGTCCGAAGAAATATTTGTTGTTGACAAAATTCTTACAATTATACCTGTCACTTATAAACTGAATGATTTAGCGATTGAAGTTACTACTGTCAGATTTTATGAACAAGAACTACGGTAAACAATTCAATATGTATTTGTTATAGAGAAAGTTATTGCAAGAAATATTAAGCAAAGTTTAGTTAAATGTTGTGGTTATAGCGACAATTTGAACAACTGGATTCCAACAAAAAATATCAGCTGATCAGATCAGAATACATATTCTCATATTTTAATGCAACCTATTTGCATTTGATAGGTTTACATAATGAAAACATATATTATTTTCGCTCTGCTGTAAGATTCACCAGATTCAATATCTTAGCAAATATTAAATCAAACTTTATATTTTTGTCGACGAGCAGTCTTAACGTTCATAAAATATCTGAGCATGATCAAAAACACTTGACACTCAGCAATTGAAAAATCAAACTTTTAAAAAAAGAATTTTTAGATGATATGTAACATCATATCTACCTAATTTTGGCCTTCCATAACCTTTTTTTTATATCAGATACAGTTACTTCATCATCTTTGAACTCGTTTCAATATGTTAACACTCCGATTTCTTGATCAGTTAACTTTTCGTCATGTTTTTATTATAAGCTGATAGAAAAGGATAATTTTCAATTTCTATTTGCCAAGTGTTAACACTTTGTTCTATAACTTGAAGCTTAGTCACTAGTGCATCAACATGAAATTTATGTTCTTGCACTATATCAATTTCCTGACAAAGATCTGATAATCTTTTTGCAAGTGACATATATAAATACTTTTTGTCTAAAATAATAAATAAAATGTCGATAATCATGTATCCTGCACAAGCGAATATTTTAAATATAGCTGAGCTGCAAGAAGCAGTAAGAAAGTGCTAGTAAGACAGTGCTTCAAAACAGAAGTTACTAAACCTGTTTTTGTAAATGTTGTTTTGCAGAAGGCATTAATGTCTGGTCAAAATGATAAGGTACTGCTAACAGCAACAGAACCAAATGTACTAGAACAACACTTTATATGTGGTGTTTAATATGATATTGTATGATACTATCATATTGTGGTGCCACTACTGCATTCAACCTCACGACCTTAGAATAATATTGAGAAATAAATAAATCTCTACTCATATTTAAAGATTATTTTGTCAAAAGACGTTCATATGGTAAATCCTAAACGCTAATTGACATTTATTTGATTCTGATATTTATTCGAGATGCGAGCATCTTTATTCCGATATTCAATCTGTTTCAGATTATAATATTATTCTGATATTCATTCTGATATTTATTCGAGATGCGAGCATTCTGATTATGTTATTTTTTAAATATTCTTTCTGATTCTGATATTCATTCTGATATTTATTCGAGATGTGAGCATTCTGATTCTGATATTCTTTCTGATATTTATCTGATTCATTGTGATATTTATTGTGATTCTGATATTTATTCGAGATTCGATCATTTTGATTCTGATATCAATTCTGATTATGAGATCTGTTCGAGATGCGAGCATCTCAATTCTGATATTTATTCTGATTCTGATATTTACTCGAGATGCGAGCATTCTGATTCTGATATTTTTGTTGTTGATATTCTTTCTGATTCTGAAATTCAATCTGATATTCATTCTGAGTTTGATATTTGTTTTGATATTTATTCGATTCTGATATTTATTAGAGATGCGAGCATGTTGATTCCGATATTCAATCCGTTTCAGATAATAATATTTATTTTGATGTTCATTCTGATATTATTCTTTTCCTGATTTTGATATTATTGATATTTATTCGAGATGCGAGCATTCTGATTCTGATATTTGTTTTGTTGATATTCTTTCTGATTCTGATATTTTTAAAAAATATTTATTCGATTCTGATACTTGTTAGAGATGCGAGCATGTTGATTCTGATATTAATCCTGATTATGATATTTATTCTGATTATTATATTTATTCGATATGCGAGCATTCTGCTTATGATATTTATTTGATTTCTGATTCAGATTTTAATTCTGATATTTATCGAGATTTTTATATTTATTCGAGATGCGAGCATCTTGATTATGATTCTGATGTTTATTCTGATTCTGATATTTATTCTGGTTCCAATATTTATTTTATTCTGACATTCATTCCGATATTTTTCTGACATTCATTCGTATTCTGATATATATTTGATTCTGATATTTATTCTGATATTTATTTGATTATGGTTATGATATTCATTCTGATTCTAATATTTATTCTGATATTTTTTATTCTGATATTTATTTTTATATTTATTTGATTCTGATATTCATTATGATATTCCTCCTGATATTTATTCTGATCCCAATATTTATTCTGCTATTTATTCCGATTTCACTCGCGTTTTTCTCACTTTAATGAAAAAACCATGACCCATTTCTAAAGAAATTTTTTTCTTCTTTAGCGGCGCTAAAAAGTGCCCTCCCGCAAGATCCGAGTCCAAGATAGAACGGAAATGTTACTAAATTTAGTGGATTTATCCAAACAAGAACTATTCCGCTTAATTCCTTTTAAACACCTCAACGTCGTGTAATACCTGTCATGAAGGTGATCAATGAATGCGCATTCCAGTATGAAGAAGCATGTGCCAGGTGATTTGCTTCAGCGCTCCTGAAATAAATATCCTCCAGAAGTACACACAACTCTCTTCCCAAGACACATAGAAAAGGAAAAAGAACTGGACTTGCTCCTCGTTTAGCTAAATATTTGTACGTGTTGTCTATACTACAAAAGACCAACCATCCATGCCAAAAGAATACATTCAAGTAGTCACGAAAGAAATCATCGATACCGTGTGTGAATGTTTAAATGCCTTGAAAGAAACGGTACCTTTGTCCAAGCACCAGAAAAACGTGTAGGAAAGTATCAGAATGTTCTTCACCAAATGGTCAAAAAGAAAATACCATTCAGTCTAAAAGAAAATGTTGCTGGTGCAACCTTTGGAAGCTCATTTAACATCGAGTGACTTCTCGGAAATCAGAACTATGGATATCCAATTTTATATAAATTACCAAGTGACAGTTTCATGGTGTGTTTCACATCAATAACATGCATTGTCTCACGACCTAATTACATCGGGTCATCCAACTAAATCACAAAGCGCATTATCAAGTCGCTTTGGTAAAAATCATTCTTCCCAGGAAAGTCCTGAATGTCAGTGGAAATCAGTCAGGATTTAGACGGTAAACCTCGTTTGATGATGCATGCTTAAAGAACTAACATCATTAACAACCAAAGCACCGCGATGAAACCTGACTGGTGCTCCATAGGCGCCAGAATCTAAGTATTTTTGGATTGCAAATCACACGACCTTCTAATTTGTATCACCGAAATATAATAAGTAAACATGACCCAGAATGCCCTGATCCACAACCTAAAATTTACGAACAGAATCCAGAGCGATATCCAAAGTCAGACGAAAACAGTTACAGCGAGAATCAGAAATTGCCACTGCAATAACAGCATAAATGTTACCTACAAACTGAAGACGGCGTATAATGAAAAACAAAAACAAAAATTGCTGAGACGTAGTATCAGGTATACATTTATCTAAAAACGAGTACATTCGTCTAAGCTAGCTCTGAAGAAAACGAATCTTTCCTACGATACCATGCGAACATAAATTCTATTGACCCAGAATTTAACTTAAATTCACTGCGAGGATTCATTTTAAAACAAGTTCCATTGTTCTATGGCGTCAATCCTGAGCACATAGAAATCAAAACTTGGTTGAGATCCACGCGATACATAACATAATCTGATACCAAAATCAGTTCACTTGCTGCCGCTATCGGATATGTTTAAGTCCACTAAGTAAACTAAGACTGCGCCGAAATACCACATACTCTTTTCTCTCAGATTCTTCATAAGATGACACGCAGCTCAAAACAAAGTAAGAAGACAAAGGAGCTTGACAGTAGATTTTAAAAAAGGTTCCTACAAGCAAATCCAGAATTACTCAAACTGGTAACCTCGTTGCTCGCGGCGCAGGAGCTGCTTCTGTAAAAAAAAAACAATATTCGTATAGAATTAAAGATATAATAAACTTCAATCATATTAGCAGCCACATTGTGAATGAACAGCGCGAGGAACATGATGTATATTACATACGTTTTCTCCTACGAGTTTACTGGTTCAAGAAATCTGAACGATACTGCAAGCGCGTACTATTTTGTTGCGTGGTGCTGCAATATGCATGGCTGATCTCTTTAAAGCATTTATAATCGTAGATAACATCGTGGTTGTATCGTTCTCATGTCAGCCGTAGTCTCTATTAGCATACTCCGGACAAAATCCAAATTGATCTAACGAGCATTTCCGAACATTTGTTTTTTCAAGATCTATGATGATATCTCTGAGACCTATAGGATATACAGTACTTGCGAAAAATGCTAATCACACAGCTTGATGATATCTCTGAAAAAAGGACATTTGAATTCTGGAAGTAAAATTTATTGCCGTCAACTATGTAGACATCCGGACTCTACTTGAATAGGCCAGTATCACTGATACATATATCTTCGCTAACAACTTTTTCACCTGCAGTGATCACAATATAATTTCTTATCACAGGTTCAAATAATGTTCGCCATAGACAAGGTTAGGTCAAATAATCTTTGTTTCTTGTTACAGCCTCAGCTGATGTGGTCAACTCGTAGCCACCTACTGTGGTCGTCATGAATAACCATTCTGCCGATCGATGTTTTTGTTTATGCGCTTCGCTATGTTCTCTAAGATTTCAATCCGATCCATTACTATATACAGTACGGTCTATTCAATTATACAGTTACTAGCAGAATTCTGTCTGAAATCAATGTAAGCCGCTGACTAAATTTGAGTTTCTTGACCTTCGTTTTCATGTAAAAAATGATATACGAGACCACTAGCATCGCCCGATAGCACTGACCTTTAGTGGCATTTGCAATCAGTGCCAACCTGCCAGCCCGCCAAGCATATAGTTTAGGGCATACGTTCAAGCCAAACCTTCATTTATGTAAAATCACTATCATCACCATCTTGTTATCATCTTTTGTAAAGAAGAATGTAGGCCGGCTCTGTCAATCACGCATCCTCATTTCAGTCTAGAATGATTTTATAACGGACAGCAAAGCTATCACAATTGCCTTCAATAAACAGAAAATATAAGCAGCTAAAATACCTGTCATCATGCATCATAATATTACTCTAAAATCGTAATATACAGGTCAGCAAGCTATCACAATTGCCTTGTGTCAAGACGAGTCAAATTTGCAAGCCATGACGACTGCCTTATGTAAACAAACATAAAGGCAGCTCTTAGTGGTACAGTTCAGGCAATTTTATGGGTTCAAGGTACGGTTTTTCCAATAGTCTCTTCCGCTTTTCTTGATAACGAAAATTTCGCAGATACATTTCACGGCCACGACATTTCCTCATGATGGAAGAGAGCTTTGTCTGCGACCTAAAATTGTACTGAAAATCGACCATGGACAAGAAACCTACAGTGAGCCAGAACTCTCCTTCAATAATCTACTTTAAAGTGCAATTGTGTTATATATTATTCCACTACACCAGAAAGCATAATCAGTCGTATTCTTCTTCTAAAGGGAACTGCTCACAAATTTCCAACACGCAGGCAGATTGCAGACACAGGCGTGGAAGCTGACATGTTGAAGGATGATGATATTGGCATATCCAACGGAGTTTACCGGAACTCCAAATTTAAATGTGGAATAATGTATATCATTGCAGAAAAGGAACCATTTGTTCACTTCTACACCAAACACAGAAAATAATAAACGGGAAACAGTTGACGTTACCGTACGACATCCGTCACGTAAGTCAGGTACATAATTTATATAACGAATACGCAGAGCATAATTAAAACGAACGTGTGAATAACAGATACATTTCCTCTCGTGTATTTTCACTTTCTTAACAAAATGAAATCCGTTATTCATTCGAAACAAGTTCTTTATACATTGATGTTACATGCTTATTTAACATGCAATGTTATCTGATTAAAATATTTACTCAAATAATAACTACAACATACTAGTTTATATACATGTTTTTGAATTAAAAACCCAATAAAATAAGTTTATTTTGAACAAGCCATAGGTTTGCAAAAGACGGGTAAAGTTTGTCTAATAAAGTTTTTAAATGGACGCGCCTTATTTTGCGTCTTACATTAACAGCTTAAAAAATAAGGACAAATACAGTAATAGTTGATATTTCTCTTGACTTAAAGAGAGTATTAAGTATTTATTCATATTTTGTTTATCTAATTAAGTACGTAGGTAGATTTATCAAATCATCACAGGGCAATATTGTCTAGATTAATTTATAAAAATCATGCCGCAGACATGTAGCATGATGTCCCACCCAGTCACATTATCCTGACCCCGGGCTAACCAGTCCTAACACTAACCTCTTATGCAAATGCATGTAATTTTGCACATTTTTTTTTTTTTTGTCGCTATATATATATGATAGCGGATTTAAACGTACATCTTCATTGTTTAGTTCAATGGAACTTTCCGGAATAGACTCAAGGATATTACTTAGGTCTGTCAGGCTTTACTCTGTTGGTCCAGCTGTTCGATCGGAATGCAACTTTCTGTTACAAGTTATTTATTTCAAATAATTAAGATATGGTTGTTTATTTCAATAAACATTGCGAAAAGACACCGAAATAATGGACGTATCGTTGATTGAATACAAGGTATTAGGGTCGACTATTTCAAGCTTCTGTAATTGAGCTTTTCATGTGTGTGTGCGTGTGTTTGGATGTTTAACATAGCTTGAACAATTTTACTCATATCGCACGATGTCTGATGAGTGGTAGTTTATAGTAATAGCAGTTGCGCATCATGCCGCAGACATGTAGCATGATGTCCCACCAAGTCATATTATCCTGACACCAAGGTGACCAGTCCTAACACTAACCTCTTAATCCGAGCGCAACCGAAGCAGCTACTAGTATAATTTTTATGACTTTTGTATGACTCGGCTGGGATTTGAACCGCTACCTCCCGTATCCGAGGCAGACGCTTTAGCCACTTAGGCCACCGGAACGGTAGTTTTAAAGGGCAAAGATAGAACAGCAGTAGAAAGCATATCTACATTCCCAGGTTCGATCTATACTTTCAGTACGCTCAAGGACCTGTTGTCGCCAATTCGATATCTTTGGCGTCATCCGAATTACTTGGTATCCCAAAGATCAAATTGTTGTGCAATCTAATTCATTCAATTTTCAAGTAATTACAAGAAACTTTCAATATGTTCTACATGTTTATAAATTTTCTTGACCGAGGCATTCGTAGAAAATGAAAATCTTCCTAGCAAGAGTTAGCAAAAAACCTACTTGCGACAGAGAAGTATAATAGAACCATTTTCGCTTTCTTTGACAAAAAATGTAACAACTTTAAACACATTTTGTGATCCGTAGAATGGAGGAGTGCCATACATAAATACTCACGTAGATATTGCAGGGACAATGTTTCAGATGGTGAATTTCGAGGATGCTTTTGTTTTGATGCCAATTTAATTGCTGCTTGTGAGGTGACAATATGCAGATTGTAGACGGTTCGAAAACAAACGCCCAGATTCCCCATGTAAGAAATACAGTAAGCTTACGTATACTACTAATGACAACTAAAAACAGAAAAACTTCACACAGTCAAGCTTCAAACAGTAGCAATACTTTACTGGAAACGCCATGTTAACAGCTTACTTAATGACAGATATTTATTAGATCATAAAGAATTAACTTTGATAATAAGTGAATTGAATGCATTATACCATGAAAATGCCTCCATATCTCCACTGTCGCCTTTAAGCCAACGCAATCGTCCGTGTCATACAAATCAGCCTTGTATCCACATCCATAAAGTTTAGCATTTGTTTTTTATTGTTCAGCTATGAAGACAAATGCACGACAACGTCTTCTATCAGTCTTTTTGTAATTCACATGCATTAAAGACACAGAAATTACCCACATTTTCAAATCCTTTTGGATGAAATTTTACAGCAACTGACTTAACCAAAACACTTTATATCAAGAGGCATTTCATTATTCAGCACGTCGTGTACAATGTACTCTCAGTATTATGTACATGTGCCTGTGAACCAATGAACTGGCTCTAAAGGCTGAATATACCTGGTAGAAAACCTCATAAGCTTTACATAGGGCGAGACATATAACCGGGATTCTGGAATTATCAAAAGTGCCCTGCAGTCTGCAGCGCTTGCAGACGTTCAGCTAGATTCAAGTGATTGCTGCAGTCAGTGGAAAGCAAACAGTTTGACGGAAGCAGTATTAGTCTGTGCAGCAATCTCTACCCTTGAACGATTGCTTTGGTTCATTAGTGATAAACTAAAACTTCAGTTGAAGGAAGCATTAGTACTTGTCGGATACTCTGCTTATGATCTGTCAAGCCCTAATAAATTAGCTTGGGACATAGTAGATTGTGTCTGTCAATGTTAAGGGATGGATGTTCACAGCTATACCATACTTGTATCTCTCTGATAAATCAGTGATCTTTAGCTACATGTATCGTTCTGACGACTGGGTGCTAACCTGGACTCTCAGTTGCAGAGATTAAGCCTTAATATTTGCATTTTTTCAGAAATTGTAGATATGATGATTGCTGGGGATATCGTTCTGTTCTGATGGAATTCAAAAATAGAAAATAGCGTGATAGCTGCAAGCTGGGTTTTTTTCTGCTTTGTAGAATACAAGAACTTTTGTTTAGCTACATACGTCGATGTTTTCAATATCCAGATTGTGGCCTGGAATTAAAAAAAAGAAACACAATGTCCATTTACAACACAATAATCATCTTAAATGTACATAAAGGCAAATATCTTTTTATATGTACTGAACGAAATAAACACAGTGTTGAATAATATTTCTGTGCTTTTACTCTCTTATTCATGTAATTACGTTTTTAGGCCCAGATACCAAACTTAGTACGCTTGGAAAGCAACTTTCAATTCACTTTTAGGCATACTAAGTAGTAATCAGTTTGAAAAGACAAAACTTAATGTTAGAAATATTCCAATATTCTGTATTCCCAAAATCAGCACCGTGGTTACGACTCTTATCAAAACTTCCCAAAACAATATTAGACCTCTGAGAGTTAAAAAAGCATTCAACAAATCAACTCCTTTATTAAACGAAATTCAATGAAATATGAATTTCCTATAATTGGTTCGTCTTTATATACAAACGCTTCTAAAGACGGACATTGCAAAACCCCAAGCCACAATATCGAACCGGTTAATAGATAAAGACTCGAGTTTTATTAAGGAAATTACAGCCATACTAAAAGCTTTGAACTAAGTTGAAACCTGTCAAAAACAAGTTACATCATCTTTTCGGATTTCGACATTGAAAGATGTTCAGAATCTTAAATCTGAAAACCTGTTAGTAAACCCAGGTAGTACAGAGACATGACGTTCTAACAGAATCTCAGATTGGCTGCCTATGTAATATTGGCATAAAGGAGAATCCAAGCACGTATAGAGCAGCCAAACCTGCCGCACAGTCACATGTTAACAAATCAAAGCTTTCATATACGGTCATAAAAATTGTGTGAATCAACACGTTCGTCGAACGTGGCAACAAATCGGAAGAGATGAAGTGGTATCATGACAATCGAATATCGCACACAGGTACCTGACGCGTGCATACATCCAGAACGGTGAACCTTGACAAAAAAGTTTGCAACCAGTGTCGATGGACAGCGGAGCACATTATTGTCGAGCGTGTAGATTTCCACCCTGTGACTCTGTAGGGGGAATGCGTTATATACACTGACAATTTAATTTTGATTTAATGATATTTCAAATGTTACCTTTAAATGCTATTTTATTTACATTTTCCATAATTTTAACAACATTACGTCTTTGAATTTATCTTATTGTACTAAATTATACAAAAAATTTCATAGCTTTTTTGCGCAACTCAGTTACACGTTTGTCAAAGTTAATCTTTTCGCCACTTTTGCACCTAGATACCATAAAACACTACTAAATATACACGCAATCTAGTGCATACCATATAAAATTTTGTCTAATGAAGGAAATTCACTTTCATATTCAACCGGTTTAAAGTCAACACTAAAATAACCTTATTATTTGTAATTACAAGTCTGGAGACAGTATTTATCCCCCCAAAAATTACAAAGAATTTCATAGTACCTTCCTCTTTCTTTAGACACACACGCACACACACACACACACACACACACACATATATATATTGGGGCCCCGAGTGGCCGAGGGGTCTAAAGCGCTCACCGTTACGGATCACTGCTATCTCATCTCTGTCTGCGTGGGTTCGAGTCTCTGGTTCGACTAGTGTGGGTGTGTGAGAAACCTTACCAGTAGCTTCACGTGGGTCGGTGGTTCTTTCCGGAGTTTTCCCGGGTTCTTCTTCAACCATTTACACTGGCCGCCATGCTGAAAAATGGCGTTAAACCCTATAACAACATCACACACACACACACACACACACACACACACACACACACACATATTACAGATATATTTGCGTGTGTGCATTTTTGTGACAAAATACACATTCAGTTTCCCCCTTTCTCTTAGTTTCTCTCTCTGAATGTGTCAGTGTGATCCTTTGCAATGTTCGACAAAATAATTTTTACACATTACTGGAAAATTTGATTCGCTGGCGCTTTAAAAATCTCTTTTGTTCTATATTTATTGAGTGATTGACGGGTGGTTAGTGCTATTCGCTGAGAAAGAGAAGCCATTTCCTGTCCACCAGTCTGTGACTTAAATTCATCTCTCTGTTTCTGTCTGTCTGTCTCTCACTGAATTCATAATTTTTGAAAGTACCCTATATCGACAACCTAGAGACACTCATCTTGTTTTACCTATCCACCTGGAAAAGGTGATTTACACGCAGTAACTTTCCCTACTATCAGTTTTATGGTGCACAAAGTTATTATCTCCTGTATTTTTCATTGATTGACACAGGTTTCGACACGGTCGTTATAGTGAAATATATTGCGCAAACAAAACGACTTAATCTTAAACCGTTTTTTTAGAAGCAGAATCAACTCATTTATCCCAACTATTTTCTGACTGGAAAGTACATTTTATAACGTTTCGGAGCGATGAAGATTATTTCTAAATTTCCTGTTTATGTGAGTTGTTATCTCCGTATTGTATATATTGTAAAATTCTCACATTAAAAAGAAAATCTGACCACGGTATATTGATACTGTAATAAATTTGGAGTATGCGCATTTGACGATAGAGCCCCGTTGTTAGGAATTTTAAGAATTTTGTGATTACTTGTCTGATTATTGGAATTCGGTGCAATATAAATATTCCTTTACCCGAATATTACTAGGAGCAAACGTAACGGAGTAAAGCGTTGGTGAGTTTCCATGATACCATGGTTCACTAGAAGTGAATTCAGGTCCTAACCGAATGAGTGTCCATGTAATAATACAGTCCCTACTAAAATCTAGCGGTGTACATTGGTGGTGTAACTGCAGTGGCAGAATTTACGGTAGGAAACCGGTAAATTAGACAATGAAATCAATAAGAAGGGACTCGGCAGATACCGTTTATGTCGCCATGGTGGCAATGGTGATGCCGTTGTACTGGCGAAAATTGCCTGGAAACCATATTTTGACTGACCTAAGGTGGCGTAGTTAAAATAGTTCCCTGTCTTAAGGGCCAGTTGCATAGTTTCTACGGCGAGAACTGCTGGCGGTACGGAAACCTAACGAAGAAAAACCACGCAGATGTGAGGTTGATATATATTTGGCAGCCTGTAAGTTCTGTGGTCATGCAATGATTAGAGTAAAATTTAGGTACAGAATGGACACGTCGGGCTTTCTAATTTACAACTTAAGTTGTATGGAAGTCTGTGGAAATGTGGGGTAAACTTGTGAGTTCTAGCGGGAATCGCGCCAGGGTTTGACACCGCTCGGTCAGGTAAAGACCACTGGCTTGTCACAATACATTATCCGAAAGAAAATGATATGTTTGGTTGACTTGTTACATACATACATACATACATACATACATATACTTCCTCCTAAAATAATTACCTTTTGATTAATGCAGATGCTAGAACAGCTAGGTGCCATGGTGTGGAAGAAGAGCATTTCTGCATAAACAGTAGAGGACGGAGACACATGGCTAGGCAGAAACAGCCGTAAGCTCTGAGGAAGTCCTTCTTCTCCATGTAGGACAGGCCCAACACATTTAGCGCCACCTCTCGATATTCCATATACGGGTCAAATCGGTCATTGATGGCTATCTTGATCAAGTTAATGAAGGCAGCTTCAGCATTTACTTTATCTCCCAGTTCTGTGTGGCATTTGCACAAAAGGTAGTGCCTCAACATATCAGGATCAACATGGGCTCCTTTTAAGGGCTCTGAACTTTCTGGCACATGGAAGAGTTCATATTTGATATGATTTGGAACAACGTCCATTTCCTCTATGGAATACACTACATCGAGTGATTTACATTCTTGTACATATTTGTCTCTACCAAGTCTTGTGACAACCTCCTGAGTATGAGCGAACATTGTCTTTGTGATAATGTTATTTTTATCAATGACACCCCGACAATGAGCTTTGTAAGATACGCCAAACAAAGGCCGTAGTTTTATGGAATACAATATTTTCATTGCTTCGTTTGTTTTTCCAAGTACATGGAGCAACCCGGCAAATTTAATTCTTCCAGCAACCCTATCTGTGTCAATGTTGGCAGAAGCAATGTGAAGCCAAGGTCGATACAGTTCATATTTCCTTCTATCTGATATTCTAGCCTTTTTAACCTTGGCTATGTTGATATATGCAAGCGTAGCTTTCATTCTCTTTGAGACGTATTTTGTTAATGACCCGTGTCGTGTCATATCAGGTGAGTCTATCAGTGATATAGAACAGAGTATGTGTCTTTCATTTTGATCCATCTCAAGATAATCCTGACAGTAGTGAGATATGATGTTGACTAATTCTACCCAACTCCAGTAATTAACAATCCTCTGTCTTAGGCCTGGTATCTGTCTAATGTGAAGCTGTTTCTGTATGGAAGGAAATGTTAGAACACATCCAACTCCCTGAGACAGCAAATTATTAAGCAGTCGGGACAAGGATGCCGCTGTACTTAGAGTTATTTTCCTATCAAACAGATTGTTTTCCGCGATGAAGTAAGCAGGCAGATTCCGACTCTCCACGCACGATTTCAGAAAGTCTAACGCTTCTATCAGCCGATCCAGCAGGTGAGATCGGTCCCAATCTCTTGCGTGGTGAAATTCAACCTGCCACAGAGCTACAGTTTTCATTGTGTATGACGTTACTAAATCTCGAAATTCAGGGTACATCTTCTTCAGGTCATTTGCTATGATTTTAAGTAAAATGTATACTTGTTTTTGCATCAGGTTAAATTGCTGGATAATTAATTTTTCGTGATTAGCAAAAGAAAAACACCATTCCAGATGTTCCGTTGGACTTCCTTTATACCCTTTTGGTACCACGTGACACCCGCACTGTACAATAGCTGCAACAACTGTCTCAGGAGGCCATCCATGTCGCCGACATCTATGAGCCCATTGAGATGCTTGGGCCGGCCATTCTGGATGGTGAAATGCATATACAATATCCCTCTGTATGCCGTTGGACAGCATCTGATGTGCTGGTCCGGATGTTGCTTGAATCTGTTTTTGTGAATGACATTGAAATAGCATTGCTTTCAAGTTCCTACTCTGAATGAAGACAAAACTTGACAAGTAAAAGACCATTGATAAGCTTTCACTCACCATGCAAATTAGGGATCTTTTCATCGTTAGATCCATTTCCCCTTGATAGTCCACACGCAGCCGTGTATATCCACAATGGATCCATTGGTCATCCGCATAAAGCACTGTATGTCGATGGCTGGGTGGCTCAACCTGTCGGCCTGTAACGATTGTTGACTTATAGACAAACATCAGATCTAGATCACCCTGTCCCCACTGCGATGTTCCGTCGGCCTTTCCTCCTGTTATGAACCTAGCGTGATTCTCACGGAAGAATACACCTGTGATATCCCTTTGCCTTGTAATATTTATTCTATAGTCTATCATCTCACGATTAAATCCCATTGTATCCAGCAATGAAGAAATGCAGACTGAGAAACTACCAGAATTGGCCATTGTCAAAGAATGTTGTTATTGTATCACAAGAACTGATCACCGTATATTTCACTGACTTCCTTCTCAAGAAGGATAAGAATATCCGATTACATAATCGACCACAACTTGACGTGAGGCGACAAAAGGGGGACTACTATTGCAACTACTACTACTCCTAGTGCCACTAATGCTACAAATAATAATAATACAATTTTTAATCAGTTTAGACAGGAAGTATAAAAGTTCTTAAATTGTTTTGTTATTATCATATCAATGTCATCATTATCATCGCCTTAATCATAATATTCATCACCCATGATCAAACTTTGTCTTGATCTTATCTTCATTATCAGTGATACTTTCCATCGTGCCTGCTGCTTCTGTTGCCTTGTCATACATCTGTGATTATAGAAATGTATGTTGTCCCTGGATGTAATTTAAAATAAGGCAATATTTTCCGATTTCGTCATACAAAGATTAAAATGTTCACTGTTAAGAGGAAGCATCTGCGTTTGATAGTCAGTCAGTCCTAGTGTGTTCCTTCATTTGTATGGGAAAATATAAAAGAGCTTTTTCCTGAGCGATACTGTACGAATAAACTATATACCCAGTTCTTTCTCTTAAAGCACGATTGTTCTAAAGCGCTCACGGTTACGGATTACTACCATCTCACCTCTGTCTGCGTGGGTTCGAGTCTCTGGTCCGACTAGTGTGGGTATGTGAGAAAGCTTGCCAGTAGCTTCTCGTTGGTCGGTACTTATTTTAAATGTTTATTGCTAATCTTCGTCTCTCATCTTTTTACTATGTGTTAGCCTATATCCTGGTACTTCTTTTTACGTGGCAGTTCGCTGGATGAATTTCACTGTGCCATAGTTGATGTTTATTCTTATGATTATTTGTTTGAAATGATCTAAATCTTCTACAATTTTATCGCTCTCTTTCTCTACAATTTAATTTAACATTTCGCATTGAATATGCGATCGTGTTCCTCTAGTACTGAATTATTTAGTTTCCAACCGCCCTCCCACCTTTATTTTTGTATTACAAAGCTTATATATATCGGATAGTGATCGGATATACTTGAATAACTTATGTTAACATGTATATTATGTGTTAGTGTCTTCATTAAGCAAAATCGATTTATTCTGCTTTCTTTTGATAAACTATATGTATGTTCAAGTTTCTCTTAACTTATCATTCTACACATATCTGTTAATTATTTTTGCTTCAAGAAATATGGTACTATTGGAGCCATTATCTTATCTCTTTTTTATAACCTGTGTCTCTGTCAATGTCTACATCAATAAAACTAAAATCTCCTGGAATGCAGAAATCCATCGTATGCAAGAGCCTTCTTTTAAAGAATTATATATATATATATATATATATATATATATATATATATATATATATATATATATATATATATATATATATATACACAATGTAACCATACCCAGGTTTATAAATGGCACTTCAATTTCCTCAAGCACAATTGATTTAATTTTCATGAAAAACTGAGAAATGAAATCTTGACTATGGTCTGTCTGACATTGGCCATCGTGATTTTAAAACGAAATCAAGGTTTAAGAATTGTATCAATCCATTAAAGAATTTCAATTGGTAATGTTTTTAATAATGCACTTCCAGGTTCCAACTGACCCTAGCTATGCTGCACACATCTTTGTATGTGTGCGTGTATGTGCTGGATTTTTATCGTAGCTTTTTACAAGTTTTCAGTCATATCGCTATGATATCTGCAATTTTGCAGTTTATAATGATGTCTAGCACTGGGGCATCATGCCGCATAAAGTCTCACCTCGTCAGATTATCATGACACGAAGCAGACCACTCCTAACACTAACGTCTTGATGCTAAACGTCAAGCTAGACAGCTGCAAGTACCATGTTTATTTAATACGTCTTTGGTATGTCTCGGTCGGGGTTCGAATCCGCGACCTCCCGCATCCGAGGCGGACGCTCTAACCACTACGCCACGGGAGTGGTCTGTTGCATATTTGTAAAGTTTCCCATGATTCATGATGATATTACCTAAGGTAGTGCACTGAAGACCAAAACATCAAATTTACTTTAATTAGATTTTTGCCTTAAGATAAAATGTAACATTAACATTGAAACTCTTTGCCACTCTTATTACGAAACTAAAAAGGTGTCAATATATACACAGAAGCAATTCAAATATGTTTTTAAAAAACCCAGTATATCAAATGAGGATATTGGTTACTTCGAGTTCGCACTTACATAAATCATTTACTCCAAGAAAACTTTTGGAAAAAATTTATTATTAGACAGATAAAAAATACCAACCTTCATTTTGTAATATTATTCCTCTATTCACAACAATATAATCATATTCAACTTCTCAAATTATCTGTTTACGAATTCCCAGCAGGCAATTAGATTTCGGACATGCCCTTGTCATATTCTATGTTAAAAGATGGTACTGCTGTCCTGTATCAATAGGCTGTATTGGAACTACAGATTGCAACTTGGAATAATGCCTCTAAATGGAGGAATAATACCTTTTACGTCTGCATTAAGCATGAATCATTTGCAGTGAATGGAATTTGATTGAATTAAATCGATTCCATTCATTGAACTTCACATGAAGTCTTAGTTTCTCTTTTGATACAAAAGAAATACAAATTCACTCACTTGTCTGATTTTTATATCTATATATTAGCTTCTTGAGATCATTTAGCAAAATTGTACAACTACCTATATAGCAATGCTCTGATTTGGTGGAGATCTAAGTGTGGTCGCTATGACTGCTGGCAGCTATCTGAGAACCTCGCTTCTATTTACTCTCCTCGGAAAATACTCATTTTGGTGTAATTCTGCTTGGTTGACTAATGCCAAACAAATACCATTGAACCAGTGACACAAACTGAAGGCTATCATACAATTTAATTAAATTTGCTTGCATAAAGTCGTAATTTTACCAAAGTAGACCAGCATTTACAACCAACAAGCGAAATTTAACTGAATGAATCTGAAATTTGACGGATTTAGTAAGTGAATACGGACCAGAGATTTATATCTGGCAATCATGGTTGCAGGCGTAGTTTTTAGTGCCAGCTGATGAAGCCATCAGACTTAGTATTATTAAAATGCAGATTTGGAAATCTGATAAACATATTTTTGGAAGTGCACGGAAAATTCTAGAAGATTAGTTGAATTTTTGAAGATCTGCAAGTTGATGAAAGTATAGTTGCTACACTCTTTACCGGCAATCACACTTGATACATAACATAGACATCTGCATACGACTATCAGTGAAAGTCAAGATCTCAGAATTTTCCACTCAATGTTCAGCAGTATATACTCATTGACATAAACAACATTGTTACTTTACGACAAGGAAGACTACCCTTCATCCCCATCATATTAAAGCTATAGGGAGCCAGGTGTTTTAAATCACATGCCGCTTAAAAGCTTAAAACAAAAGTGATTTCCATGAATCACAAGGAAGTTTAAATGTTTAAAGAATTATGATACCATTTTCAGGTCAGATTAGCAGTTTATCAAAAACATTACAGTTTAATTGCGGTAGAAGGGAACAGCGTTTATTCATCGTAAGCATGTCTCATTTGATTGCTCTCTTCTAGCAGCAGAGAGGGTGAACAGACCTTTGTCTGAAAAACGTCAAAACGTCGAAAATAAGCCTTCCTACGAACGATCGAAAAATAAAATACGTCGACAGATTTAAAAAAGCGTCGACACTTTACTGAGAAAATCTCTATGGAATTTCCAATTAATATTACTCCATTGTCGTTGGTGATTTTTTCTAGTTTATTATGCACGCGCTTTACCCAATTACGTCTTAATTGAGGTCCCCATTCTCTCTGCGGCTATAATTAAATCATTATGTTATATTAAAATAATGGTACGTCCGGAATCTTATACTGCAAGGATAGCTCGAGAACGATTAGAAGCAATCAAAAAATTTCTCCCTGTTAGAGATTCATTCAGAGAAAACTTACGAGCGCAGCAACAAGCACAAGTTGAGTACGAGGAAGACACTAAAAAACTTTAAACCCGTCACTGCAGCTACTGACAAAGTTACAACTGTCATCAAAGAAGATTTTCTTCCGGTATCAAAACAAACTGCAGCGCAGACTGAAAAAATAGCAAGAAGAACCAAACAAACAAAAAAGATTTTACGAGATTTTCCAACTAATATAGCTGCAGCTCAACCTCCACCTGTCGATGAAGAAATACTTGAAGATATTGGAAAACTTCGTACTGAAGTCGCCGAAGTGAGAAAAGAACTTGCACCTGAACCCAAACCAATAGAAGAAAACTTAGAATTGATTGCAAGATTTAGGAAAGGGTTTGTCGAAGATATTAGAAATACTAAATGTAAAGAACTACCTGAAAAAATATTAATTAGTATATTTAATAAATCTGATATTTTAAAACCCCTTCATGAAAAAGTAAGTGATGATAATCTTATTAAATGGATATATCGTGTATATAGAAACAAAAAACAAACCAGAGACCTAGAATACAAAAATCTTGATAAAGAAGTAAAAAGACTTTATAGAGAGAAAATAAAACGACTAGAACAACAACAACTCTCCCAGCAGGAACCTTCATATCAACTTCCTCCACCTCTGCAACAAATAGAACAACAACAATCTTCTTCACGGCAGAAAGATATGATGTTGAAACCATCTAGAGAGAAAAGGAACCAGATGGCAAAAGAAATGAAGCAAAAAGTAGAAGAAGAATGGAAACAAAGAGAAGAAATATTCAGAGATAAAGAAACTAAACAACGGGAGAAATTACGTTCACTGGTTAAAGAAAGAGATCCTGGCGATGTTTCTTTTGACGCTACTGGAAGTGGTCTTTCTTCCCTGAATACAATGGGAAATAATTTTGTTTGTCCTAATAATATCCTCAATGACGTGTCACGGTTAGAAGTTCTCATAGGGGGAAAACGTGCCGGAAATAACTCACCAGAAATAACCAATGAAGCAGCTGATATTTGTCGGCGATTATTTCAAGGTGGTATCATGGATATCGGCGTTTACAGAAAACTTATCGATGAACTTGTTGATGATTATAGTGACTAGTTGTTAGATAAATGGTAAATAAAATAAGATGATCGAACACAATTATCATCGTAAATCCGTATCGGTCAGAGCAGTAAACTCACGA
This sequence comes from Sinohyriopsis cumingii, assembly GCA_028554795.2. Lineage (NCBI taxonomy): Eukaryota > Metazoa > Mollusca > Bivalvia > Unionida > Unionidae > Sinohyriopsis > Sinohyriopsis cumingii. The sequence continues at coordinate 37,692,147 of CM068829.1, forward strand.
TTACCAATCTTCAGAGCTATTTACGGAGATGGACTTGGTAATGTTGTACGGGGATTATTTACAAGGATAGCTCCAAAAGTAGCACCTGTTGCAAAACAATTATCGATGAATGTTATTGATATTATTTGTGAAAAAACTCCTGGTGCAATTGTCAATGTTGCTGGTAAGGTGTTCTCGGCGATCAAAGATAGACTAGCACGATTAATGCGACGAAGATCACAACCAGTAAAATTACCAAGTACTGAAATTATGTCCGCAGACGTAGGTAAAATAATAAATCAAGTTGCAAATCAAAAACTGGCAGCGTTAGCAGATCAAGGACTCGGTGAACCAAGGAATAATATTTCAAGTTTGATATCAGGAAGTGGAACTTCCCGAAGTGGAATTTCCCGAACGCGGTAATCAAAGTGTTAGACGGAAATAATTATAATAAAATGTTCAAGCGCGTATCCGACATAGCATTTGACATGGAAGCACCTGTCCTTAAAGATGAATCGGTATGTGATTTTCAGTTTTATTCTTATGACGCACGAACACCAGATCAACGTGGAGGAAGAACTGAACTACAAGTTCATGACACAAGTAGATATTTTCTACCCGCTGAGGCTTTTATTGAGATAGAAGGTACAATCGTAAGAACAAACAATGCTAATTACGCAGATGCAGTAAAAGTTGGTTTTGTCAACAATGGTATTATGGCACTGTTTGATAGCGCCACTTATATGATTGATGGAAAAAATATCGAATCGTTTCAGAAAGATGTCGGCGTTGCTACAACAATAATAGGATTAGCAAGATATTCTGATGATTATACAAGATCAGCAGGTCCCACAATGATGTTTGTAAAAGATAATTCTGGTCACCCGATGATATTCCAAATAATATAAGACGACCAAGAAACAATGCCAATAACGCTGATGCTGATGTGGCGCCGGTGGTTCATGGTTCTAATCCAGACTTCAACTTGGGATTTGCAACGCGTAAAAATATGTTGCTAGGAGCCAATAGAAGTTTTTCATGTACAATTTCACTATCGCATATTTTTGGATTTTGTAGAAATGTTAGAAAAGTTATTTTTGGAACTAGACACACGGTTGTTTTTGCAAGAAAGGGTGATGATAACAATGCTGTGTGGAGACCTGCTGGTGATGCTGGTAAAGTAAATATATCGAAACCTTCACTGTGGATACCGGTAATGACTCTAACGATCGCAGAAGAACAAAAATTGATTTATTTCATGGACACAGGTGGTACATCCTTGTTGTCATGCTTAACAACAAGCACAGATAGTATACAAACTGATATTAACGGTCAGTTTACATGGCATATAGCATCACAACAAGGTGTTTCTGCACCACGGCATATTATTGTGTTTCAAAACTATGATCGTTTAAATAATCAAGAACGTACTCAAATGATATTTGATAAACTAGGTATAACAGATATTTCTTTACGGATAAACGGACAACAAGAACCAACAGAAACTTTACAGCTAAATTATGAACAGAATCATATAGGACGTGTATATCATCGTTGGATGTCATTCATGGGACGTGATCAAAATGTAGATACTGGGTTGCAAATATCACAATATGATTTCAGAACTTTCTATCCGATTTATTATTTTTCACTGGAGCATCTTGATCTATCAAAACAATCTGTCGTTGATATACATCTTAAAGCAACTTTAAATACAGGTGGTGTTGATTATAGAGCAATCGCGGTCATACTCAGCGATAAAGCCATGTTACTTGAAGGTAGTAGTGGTCGAATGAAAGTCGTTGATGCACCAGTGGAAAATCTTTAATCATTATTTGGAGCGTGGCAAGTATTTATCATAAAATGCCATATCATCACGTTAGTGTCAGTCTGACTCCTGGTCAGATTAAAAACTTTCAATCAAATTCAGCAAAAAACTGCGGAATGAAAATATCACTAAAGCGAGATCAGATCACGGGTGGTCAAAATAAATTATCTTTATCAGAACGTCAACTTAAACATTTCAACAGCGCTAAACAATCAAAAACAGGAGTCAGACTTAATGTCTCTGCAGGTGCGATTAAGGACTCAGTTGAAACCGGCGGTATTTTTCCACTTCTCGCAGTAATACCAGCGTTAATAGCTGCTGCCACTCCAGCCGTAGCAAAAGCAGCCGCATTAGGTGCTGTTGGAACAGCTGCTGGAATGGCTCTAAAGAAAGCAACAGGAAAGGGGTACAAAAAAAGGGACGCGGCCTAAGATTACCGGGATCTCGTTGGGAAAGAAGTCTGAGGCTTCCAGGATCACTTCGTTAGATGCTCCAGCATCAAATTTTGATTTACTTGATGCTGTTAAACGATTAAAAATAAAACACTTCAGAGGTGTTTTTATGCGAGATCAATTACCGACACAACCGAATGAATTCGAAACAGGTATTATTAATCTTGACTCGAATTCAGGACCCGGTACTCATTGGGTATCATACGCGGTTGAACCACGTGGAATCGTTTATTTTGATTCATATGGGTTAGCTCCACCACGTGAGTTTATCAAGTATGTTGCACCACTTCACCCGCAAGTTTGGTATTCAACGCTACCCACACAAACAATGACAGATCCGCCAATATGCGGCCGTGAAGTAATTAATGTACTTAACGCTGTATCAAAATCATCCAAACCACCACATAAAGTCGTGCATGATTATATAAGCAACCAATTCCTTTTAAACAGATCTTAGCTCTCAGATTTTATATAATGGTTGATATTTACGGAAGAAGATCTTCTTCCGGCGTTAACAAAAAGTCCGATGACATTGATCTGTCCAAGTACGCGACTAAAGATGAGCTCGCTGATATTATGAACCTGCCTGGAGTTGACCCAGATGAGGTTGTTATTTTTCAGGATCGATATGGTAAACTAAAAACCAGCAATATGAAATGGAATGATATAATTCGACGAGTACTCGGTGCGGTCACGGATAATATCCCTGTGTTTACTGACAGCGGAAAAATCAGGGATTCAAGTGTATCGTTTACAACCATCAGAGATCAAATTACAGCAAGTGTTGCTAATCGCGTGAAAAATACCGGTGACACAATGACGGGAGAACTCAGTATGAACGGGAATATGGTAGTAGTTTTAAGATATCCAACATCCGACGAAGACGCAGCAACAAAAATATACGTTGACGTCAACTACAACACCGTAGATGGTAAATTATCCACGTTGCGGGCCGAGTATAACGTTCACACAAACGCGTTCACAAATCTTCGCAGAAACTTTAGAAAAACCGCAGAGGAATATTTTGGTAATCCGTTGACCGTTGACGTAAAACTCGTTGATATCAAGACGAATATCGACACGATCAAACAAACACAGCAAAACATCGTAGCGGGGATTCCTGAGATCCTTAATAAAACCAGTTTGATTAAAATTTCAGCGGGGTTACTCCCGGACATATTACCAACATCGTATACACAGTATCATCGGGATTCCCAACATGGTCGCAGCAAAATAAAACTATCAAATATACCGCAACAGTCACTGGCGTGTACAGACTGTCTGTATTCAGTGCTGCAAAATTTGAAATATTTACAACGTATCCATGGCGTCATTCAACTGATAAGTTTTCCCGGGTTGTATCTGTTATATTAAATAGCGGAAACGAAGAAATATTTATTCTGGAAGCAACTGCTAAGAAATTAACCGCAACATCTTACTGGTAGTGTCTAGAATTTGTAGCTGAAACACCTCAATTGGTTACTGTATAAAATATAATGAGTACCTCAATCGACGTTCAGAAATTTAGGTACAATCAAGCGCGTGAATGGCAAACGGTAAAAGTAAAGAAATATCGACGACGACTAGTTATCGTCGACGTACTCGTTTATTCGGCATCCGCTGTTGTTGCTGGAACCGGTGTGATATTATCAACAATGACAATGATGGCACCAGTAGCTGTAACTATATGTATTTCAGCTACAACAACGATTGCAGGTGTGCTGAATATCATTGCAAAAAAAATACGTACTTGCACGAATGAAAAATTATCCGATTACATGATAAGATTACATACAGCGACGGTCGCATACTCGAAGTTATCTTCGTTGTTATCAGCGAGTCTCAGTGATGGAATTATATCTGATTTCGAGTTTTCAGAGGAGATTAAAATATACAACTGCGCTGTTATTAAAGGTACGAGTATTAATAATGACATCAATAGAGCTACTCCAGCAGATCGTGAGGAACACAAGCCCGCACAAGACCACGATGATCTCGGTAAGCTAGATTAATCCTGAATTTAGTATCAATTTTCCAACTGCAATTCCAGTAAAAGAAATTGCACTAGCGCAATTACGAGTATACCATAGTTGGTCAAATATCAGATCGAGATCATTTAATGGTACACCAGCAAATAATTGCTTGTATTTGCTAATAAGAATAAACCCGATGGAACACCTGACTAGGTTGTTGTTGGAATACCAACTGGTAGTTATGAGATCGAACAAATCAATGAAGAATTTGCGCGTAGAATAAAATCAATAACCGGAAAAGAATCAAAAATATCAATTAACGTTCATGAGCCGACGCTATCTCCTGCAATCGAAATAAACTCGCCTGATTACGTCGATGATATTTATCAGTCCACGATAAGATCCGTACTAGGTTGGCCGGATGTTCCCCCAGTGCATGAAGGACCACCAGAACCAAAATTAATTGAATTTCTCACGGACGAAGCCAAGTTTATAACAACTCCAGAATACCGAAATTTGTATCCATGGACTGGTAGGGATAGTCGTATTATTCATGATGGAACATTATATCCTATGGTACCGTTTTCTATCATTGATTTTGATATAAAAATTTCAACGACATTAGCACATTTATTTAAAAACTATATCCTGGAGTATCCCAATATCAATCTAAAACATCAGATCATTGCAACGATACAACATTTAAATCAATTTGTATTAGATCTTAAATATTTTAATCAGACTATTATTGAAGTAATAAATGCTAATAATTATATAATTCAGGAAAAAAAGTATCAAACAAACATATATTGATCATTATAAAATAACTGAAGCAGATTTATTAAATTTACACTACCAGGATTTGAAACCGGCGAATTGATAAGATCACTCAATCATCTTGTCGCGAAAAACTTTCCTGAAATACTAGCTGTGTGGAGAAAAATAGCCCCACCAGCAACTGTTCTTAGATATAATAATGATCCACACGGAGGCGGTAGACATGTATCTCCGGGAATCGTTAATATAACTTTAACGATCGCGGTTAATCTAGCTTGTGATGTGATCGATGGTAGCTATCAAATAGATCTCGGAAAATCAAATAAGGCTCAACAAGGATACATTTTATACACGTTCACACCACAAGATCCCCCTGGGGATTTGATCGTGCAAGAACCAACTAATCTTGTTTATCTGCGGTGTCATAATAATATGTTAATACGAATACATTTTAAACTAACTGACCACCTTGGACACTTAATTGATCTGTGAACAACTAGTTGTGAATCTGTATCTGAAATCTTAAGATTTCTGTCGTAAGACTTTTATCGTAGATTTTTCAGAAATATTTTGTTTTATCAGAAATATTTTATTTATTCTGAAATATTTTATTTTATCAGAAGTATTTTATTTATTCTGAAATTGATATGGTGGTTGATACTCAGAATCATGTAAATCGATCAGTTTGCTAATTCTGATGGGTATTTAGGTAGTCAAAATCATGTAATTCGATCAGTTTTGCAAAAAATACTACAAAAAATGTCTTATTATTCTGAAATATTTTATTTTTCTGAAATATATTTTTTTATTCTGAAATTGATATGGTGGTTGGTACTCAAAATTGAAAAAATCAATCAGTTTTGCAAAAAATACTACAAAAAAATTATTCTGAAATATTTTTTATTTTATCAGAAATATTTTGTTTTATCAGAAATATCTTAAATTGATATGGCGATTGGTACTCAAAATCATGCAAATCAATCAGTTTTGTTAATTTTGACTAGTAAATGGGTACTCAAAATCATGCAAATCAATCAGTTTTGCAAGTAATCTCAAATAATTATTATGATCTGAAATATTTTATTCTGGAATAATTATTATAATCTGAAATATTTTATCAGAAATATTTTGTTTATTCAGAAATTGACTAGTAAATTGGTACTCAAAATCAGGTAAATCAATCAGTTTGTTAATTTTGACTAGTAAATGGGTACTCAAAATCGTGCAAATCAATCAATTTTGTAATCCTGATATGTATTTAGGTACTCAGAATTAACAAAATCGATCAGTTTTGCAAAAAATACCCCAAAAAATATTTTATTTTATCAGAAATATTTTATTTTATCAGAAATATCTTATTATTGTTCTGAAATTGATATGGTGGTTGGTACTCAAAATTATACAAATGGAAAAATAAAATATTTCAGAGTAATATAAATATAAAATATTTCAGAATGAATAAAATATTTCAGAATAAATAAAATATTTCAGAATGAATAAAATATTTCAGAATAAATAAAATATTTCAAAATAAATAAAATATTTCAGAATAATATAAATATAAAATATTTCAGAATAAATAAAATATTTCAAAAAAATAAATATAAAATATTTCAGAATAAATAAAATATTTCAAAATGATATAAATATAAAATATTTCAAAATAAACAAAATATTTCAGAATAAATAAATATTACACATGTTCGGATGTTTCACCAGTAGCAAAGTTACTCAGGATCATTTAATCAGTAACGATGTTACTCGGTGACATAATTTTTCTTAATTGTCTTATACGAGTACTAATCGTTTTCTTTGCCTCGTATTCGTGGGATAACTCTGATCTAATTTTTTCTACTGCGACAGAGAGAGGGACGAATTCCTTGACCTGATCATCTTTTACTGCAGCTAGTGACTGGAACATCGCAGCCTGAATTCGTTTTATGAACTTGTATTCAGACGACAGTGTAAAACCACCATCAATTTTACGTTCTTCTAAGATTTCAAAATCAGAAATAATCTTTTCAGGATTCAGTTCATCAGATATATTAATACTGTCTTTTTCTAATTTTTTAATAGCAACAATTACATCATTGATATTTTCATGGTTCATTATTTAGTAGATATATATCTTTAAAATAAAAAATATATCCCCATGTGAACCCCTAGTTGAGTGTTCTAGCGAGTTCAGGAGGGGCACAGCACAACATCTATGATGAATGAATGAATGATGACACAACATATAATCCCCTTATGAACCCCTAGTCGAGTGTTCTAGTGAGTTCAGGAGGATGCACGAAACACATTCCCCTATGAGAGCCCCTAACCCGTCAAACAACGGTCTAGAGGCTCAAGAGGGTGCGTTTGGTGAAGACAACACAACATGTATAATGAATGAATAAATGAAGGACAGTACAAACATAAATCTTAATTAAGGACGGCACAAACATATATGGAATATATACAATGAATGACAATCCCCACATGAACCCCTAATCGAGTGTTCTAGCGAGTTCAGGGGGTACATGAAATATATACAATGAATGAAATCTTAATTAAGGAGGGCATAAACATATATGGAATATATCCAATTAATAAATGACATGAAATATACACAATCAATGAAATCTTACAAGGACGGCACAAACATATATGGGGCCAGCTCTACGCTCAACAGAACACACCCACCCCCACATAATCAGCCCGTGGGTGATACAAAACATGTATCCACCACCAGTGACGTGGTGGGTGTTCTGTTGAATTTGGAGGCCTGGCGGGGCCCAAATTAATTATAAAAATCGCAATTAAGCATAACCACGACAGTTGTCAGCCATGGGGATTCGATCGCCAGACCTCGAGTATCACGGTCGGATACGTTATCAACTGAGCTATCGAATCATCTAACAATATACGTTTCAGAAATTATTATATAGCTACGGTTTTTGAATAGATTGTAAGTTATACATATTTCTGCAATAAAACAGCGGTTTTTGAATAGATTGTAAATATTTCTGTATTAAAACAGCGGTTTCTGAATATATTGTAAATATCTGCACTAACAGCGTGTTCTGCCCTGATTTCTCGTAACAGATTGTAAATATCTGCACTAACAGCGTGTTCTGCATTGATAAAATCGAGTCTGAAAAAATATATGTACATCTCATACCACTGCACCATCAAACGTTTTATCACCTACGGATCGGTTAAAATATCTCTGCATTATAACAGCGGTTTCTAAACAGATTGTAAATATCTGCACTAACAGCGTATTCTGCCTCGATTTTTCATAACAGATCGAAAAATAACTCTCTATATTGTACGATGTAAAATACGTTTATTCTTCTATTTTGTAACCTAGAAAAACATATTATCTTTCTACGAGTATAATTATTGATATTAATTACGACGTAGATGGTTAATTGACTAATTACGACCATAAAAATCAGAAATCTACGGAGAAATATATATTTAGAGAATAATCTCCCTTTCGCATAAGTCAAAAATAAGTAGTATAAAAGTGAGGATTTCTGATAAAAAAGATAAATAATTAAAAATAGTTAATAAATATAATTTGAGGTAATTACTAGATAGTGATGATAGTTTATCTCCATTATTGATATTGGAGGATGATTCTTTGCTTATATTTTTTAGAGAAGGCGGATTTATATATATTTTTCCGCGACAAATTGTACCGAACGCAGGCAGATATCAAAATATCTCTCAGCTGAATTCATTGATTGAAATATAATTTCTTCACTAGTTTCTGTGTTTGTAGATTTTACCGCCCTACTTCCGGTTGTTTTACATCTACCAGTATTACCACGTGTATTATTCTCGCTCTGTATAACAGCTTGAAGGTTGGATAAATTATTATTTTTGAGGATTCCCGTCAATATGATCGATCACAAGACCATCTTTGATCACTCCGAAGAAACACTCGTATGTGAATAGATGACAGAAATAATGTTTATTTCCCTTTGTATTAATCACTAGATAACCGAATTTATTAACAGCACCGACTGGCTTTTTCAATCGACAATTTCTGATCATACCATCAATATTTGATTCGTAGTTTGTTATTATAGGATTCTTTATAAACTCGCGGTTCATTACAATAATATTATTTGTTTAAATTATAATTTGTCTGAGGACTTAGGTAATCCTCTTCGTTTTTGATAATTTTATCATTGTCATTATTTTTTTTATCATAATATCTTTTAAGCTCGCGATATTTTTTACCATCGCGTTTTGCACATAACTCTGTTTTATCTCTTTCTCCAGCACCACATCGCAGACACGGTATAGGTCCTAAACAACCTCTACGAACGGACTGCAAGTGAATCCCGCAGAATTCCTTCCTGCAGGATTTATTACAACGAGTTAATGATCCGATCATCAACCATTTGCATTTGTTCTGTTGAGACATTGTATATATAATATTTTTTATTTAAATACTTGTCTAAAATATAATATGAATGAGTTTGAGAGATTATCCAGAATCAAGCCTTGGAGAACAAGTAAATTCAACCTCGACAGGATATCTTCTGATTTACCAAGAAAACATCTAGCTGATAAGAAAAATAAAAGTTTGATCAATAAAATTCACGACGCCAAGAAAGAATTTCATGCAGATGGTGCATCTCATGTCTGGTTAACCTTCAAAATTATACGTAACACCAAAGGTGTCGACGGTATCATTGACGCTACGATCAATGACAAACGAGCGGCAGCTATTATTGAGCAGCTCGATGATAGAAGTTATCTTTTCAGAATAAAATTTGTCATACTTGCAGAAACAGATAACTGGATTATCCGTGACAAATATGATCCTGTCCACAATAATAAAAAAACTGTCACACTGGGTAGAAATTCCAAACCAGGTCTATTGACCGGTATTGACATACCGTATTATGAATGAGCATATCCTGTGACCGCAGTTATTTATGGAATCTATGTGATAAATAAAAAACCTAGCGTTGATAAACTGGCGCCGATGAAATTTTCAAAAATAAACTGTGTGGCTGAACGAGTAATAGAACATTTTGCAAACGCGGCCCGTGGAAACGGTTTAATAGATAAAAGACGTAAAATAATAAACACGTGGGGAGAAATGGTTAAAGAAACCGGGGCGTCTATCAAAGATGTCACTGAGTTAGGAAAAAAATTAAAATTCCCAATAACCGTAGCGACGATAACATTAAATATTATATGAATCAAAATATAAATCAAAAGGAGCTTCAATCGAAATTATTGATCATAACGCGCACGCGTGGACTAGCGCAGTAACAATATTTCCACGAAATCGAACTGTTAAATTTGATGATGATAGCATGTTTGATTTTATTAACGAGATAAGTAAAAACGATCCTGTGTCAGTGTGGTTATTTAAGAGCTCAGATGATGAAAAATTGATCAATTTGTGCGATCTAACGGTGAAATATATCGTAAAGAATCCCTTCATGAAGAAATGAAAAATCTTGCTCAAAAATATTCAGAAAATATTGATGAGTTGCTCAGCAACTGTTTTTCTGTTCCATCTGTTGCAGCTCATGTTGCTAGAGAAAAAAATTCGTGGAAACCAACCCGAAATGAATTTCTTTCGGATATACAATCAAGTTGTGTCGAGTATGGCCACGGCGGATTGTGGAATACCAAATATAATTACAACGATATGATATCTGTTGATATGATTGCGTGTTATCCAGGAAGTTTTCTCGGATACGGAGATTGTTCCAAGTATTTTGCAAGGTTCGGTCATCCAACACATGAAATGACGCGAGTATCCGACCATTGCCGGATTTTGATCTAACTAGATTTGCTTGTGCTGAATTATCTGAGTTTGCTATGGATCTTCATGCGATATGTTATGTTTGGTTTGGTAGACATTTCTCAGAAAAACGCTGGGCACCAATAGTTTTATTACGATATATGCTCGATTGTGCGATATTGGTATCGTTGGTGATTAGTGAGGCAATTATATCATATAAGAAACAAACCGAGGTTTGGTTACCACCGAAGAAAAATATCAGTCTCGATGAGGTCATTAAAGAATTTAGAGAAAAATGTCCTGATGCTTTCAAGGATAATATCATCAAAGAAGCTCCTAGAATCCTCGAAATTAAACTCAATAATAGCGATAAAACAGCAAATGATCTTGGAAGAAAAATAATAGGAAAATTTACTCAGGGTGAGCACATGATCATAAACAACGTCATGCACGATTAATGCTGGATGATACCGAATACGATTTTATAGTTGCTGATGCAGCAGCGAGAAATATATTTATAAACCGCGAGGATGTTTATTTATCAAATAAAACACGATTAGGTACGATTGTTAGCTATATGGATGGAGAATCGCCTCAGTATACACATGTAAGATCATCGATGTTGGCCTACGTGAGCATAAATTTACTATCTATGATAAATAAATTTCCTGATACCGCAGTTAGGGTTGCAACGGATTCGTTCTATATAGATAAGAAATATGCAACGTTGTTGGATGATTTTACGGACAATGATGCACCGTGGGGTTCATGGAAAATACAGAAAGAAAATATACTTGATTATTCAGAATCAGCAGATGTTACGATCAAAGATGATTATTATAAAAACCAACGATCAAATATATCATCTGCACCATCGGCATATGATCCAATAGCTAGATATAAAACGATATACATTAATGGACCGGGTAGATCTGGTAAAACCACTTGAGCGATCGAACTATTTCAGAAATCAGATATGATCGTGCTGATACCTACACATAGACTCATGCGAGAGAGATGAAACAACGAGGAGTACAATCTTGTACTTATCACAGCTTCTTCCGATGGAAGGGTGATACATGGACATCTTTAAGGATGGGCGAGAAATACATTCCAAGGATTATAATATGGGATGAAATATGCACTGTGCCGTTAGAAACATTAAAAACATTTCTAGATTGGTTGCTAACAAGAAATACTGTTGTAATAATGTGGGGCGATCATGGTCAACCACCACCGTTTGTTGGACCATCTCCAAATGGATGGCTAAAGAACTTTGTTGACCACTTCGAAGAAGTGGCTGATGATCATAGAGCACTTGATGCAGAATTAAAGGAATTAAAAAAATTAATCAGACTACAACCGAATAAAATTCAATGTGACGTAATGCGTGGAATAATTTCAGAAACACCCATGAACGACTTTCTGCAGACGTGGAAGCCGAATGGTCTGATAGTTGCAAGTAGAAAAATAGTTCGTGATACACTTCAACGGGAATTGTTTCAGTTACATAAAGAAAAATATCCAACATTGCCAGTTCCGTTATGTTATCGACCAGCTGATACACGGCGGCAGAATATTGATGTTGATATACCAGTACAGACCGAGTCAAGGAAACAGAATTTAGTATTAAATGGTATTATCACAGTTGATATCAACGCTGTTGAAGATGCATTATCGTTGAACAAATCTCCGTGGACACTAGGATATGCAATGACGATTCATTCATCTCAGGGATTAACTATTTCTGATACAGTTGTTTGGATTATAGATGATCGTATCGAGTGGTCAAACTTAGTTTATCTCGCAGTGTCTCGAGTCAGAAGAATATCTCAATTGAGACGAATTGTCTTGGACGAGTCAGTGATCAATGATGACCTCGATAATGATATAATAAGAAAAAAATTGGCTGGTTATAAACAAAGTGACAAATAAAACAAACGCGATTTTAATCTTGATGTTGAATTTATCAGCACGTTGAAACAACAACAGAATAATCATTGTGCAAGTTGTAATTGTATAATGTTATGGCGGTATCTGAAAAATGATCCAAAACAATTTACCGTAGACAGAAAAAATAACAGTCTTGGTCATACACGAGAAAATACCATGCTGACCTGTCTTGAGTGTAATCGACGTTGGGGTGCTAGTTAAGTGATCGCGGCGGTAATTGAGTGTCCTCGGGAATTACTTGTAATTGTTCACGTAAAAATCCACGTTGAGGAGCAGTTGAATCTAATCGGTAGATTGCGGGTCTACCAGTGGATCTTGTCACGGTGGATATCTTGTGTGTGGTAATACTCCAAATAGGATCAGTCGCTCTTTTTTTACCGCCTTCAAGTTCACCGGGCTCATATAAATACCTGACAGCGATATTACCTAATACTGGCTGTGCTGAAAGATCACGTCGTTGTGTAGGTATATGTGCGCTTGTAATTGCATTAATGGGTTTCATGTTGGTTTTTCGAGGGATCTCATTATTTAATGCAGTTATCACACTTGTTAATCTTGCAACCCATTCACGAGATCTCGCATCCTGAATAAATTCCTTCGCGTATTGATATCCAAATAACCGCTCAGCGAGTGTTCGATTAAATCGTTCAACAATTGCCTGATCACGATGAATTGCAGAATGTCCTCGTCGTATTTTGACATATGTTGCTTCATCAATGATGCTACTGGACCAAGAAATTCCTTGCCAGGATCAACCTGTAGCAGCTGTGGCCATCGTAGACCACCTCGTTGATAAATTCGTTTAAATGCATTGGCTACTTCACATGCTGTTTTTGTTGATAGCGGTTCTGCATCTTTATATCTACTTGCAACATCAGCAACGGTTAGCGCGTATTTATATGTTATTTGACGTCGACCAATTTTAACGGTATCATGAGGTAAAAACAGAATATCAGCTTGATGAACTTCATTAGGAACACTGATATTGAAATGTGCAAAGTGAATTTGCTTAGGTGGTGGTAAATAAATTTGCCATATTGCCTGTTTGGATAACCACGCTTTAGTAGTATGTTTAACCGCTGATGCAGCACCAAGTTTACTAATTGCTGCTTTACCTTTCCAGTATCCAATTGGGGAATAATAAATCGATTCCATTTTATATATTACCAGCCCCTAGCGCTAATTTACCTTTCATCGCGGATCTTACTAACCAATTAGCTAATTTTTCTTTGATATTTTTATTTTTTTATAGAATTTAGCGCATGAATTAATTTCACATCTGCAATATGCCTATGTTGTAGACCATTGCTTTTATACGCAACATCATGAGCATGACATGTTTTATCAATAGCGTTTATTGGTTCCTCGCCTGGTTTTGGTTGATCCTGATTATCAAGCCTGATATCGAGTCGAGTACCAGGACCGGAATAATTATATCTTGGTAGATGTTTTTCTCCTGGGTATCGCCCACGCAGTTCCCGGTAATTTTCCTAATTTTGCTGCAAAATCACCTCCTCGTTGCTTTTTTTAACGCTGACTTTGTCCCTGACTTACCACCGGGAATAAATTTAAATTTCTTTGTACCACACCGCGTACACTTACCCGTAACCGCTGATCTGTTATTTTTGGTGGTAATAGTTGTTAGTGTATCCGTCGGTGTACGCGTCCTGCACTTCACACAATATAAATCCATGGATATTTTATACAGCATGGATATAATTGATTTTTCAGCGACAAGAAAACGAGAACCTCTCAAGCACCATCCTGCTTTACCAAATTCCATCAGAATGATAATAATAGGACCATCTGGAAGTGGAAAGACACAGTTGTTACTTAATCTTATAATGAGATGGTTAAAGTGGGATGAATTGTATTTGGTAGCCCCGTCAGTTGATGATCAACGATGTTATGATGTGCTCAAGGATTTTAATGAAAACGCGCGAATAGATGAAGATAACGATGTTATCGAGTTTATAACCGATATTGATGAAGCACCATCAGTAGATTCCATAGACGGATTTATTAATAATTTAGTTGTATATGATGATGTGATACTGGATAAACAATCAAATCCAGCTAGGATTTTTTCTCGAGGTAGACATAAAAACACCGATGTCATTTATGTTACTCAACGATACACACAAATACCAAAAGTGATCAGAGATAACTGTAATATTTTAGTTGTGTTTAATGGAGTTGATACACACATGATGAGAAATATTCATCAAACTTGGTGTAGCGGTGACATGGATATAATTAAATTTAGAAATTTCTTTTCACGAGCGCAAGCTACTCCGCATGGATTTATAACAATAACACTACATGATCCTAGAACAAGATATCGAATCGGACTTGATAAAATATTTGGATAAATTAATAGCAGCAGAGAGGGTGGGGACCTCAATTAAGACGTAATTGCGTAAAGCGCGTGCATAATAAACTAGAAAAAAATCACCAACGACAATGGAGTAATATTAATTGGAAATTTCATAGAGATTTTCTCAGTAAGGTGTCGACGCTTTTTAAATCTGTCGACGCTTTTTATTTTTCGATCGTTAGTAGGAAAGCTTATTTTCGACGTTTTTACGTTTTTCAGACAAAGGTCTGTTCACCCTCTCTGCTCTTCTAACTACTGATCCTTCAGTCGTTACTAAAGATTCTTCATCTGCAATTCATCTGCGCCCATTCATGTTCAGCCATCGAAGTAAATCAGTACTGTAATGTCTATCTTTCCTTCAACAATTTCACCCCATACACATATTCAGCTGTTCCAGGAAGGAAACGTATACTATATTTATCTAGGATAAGTCTTCTGTCCCGCTAGGTTCATTTGTGTGTCCCCCACCCACCCTGTTTCATTTGTCATCGTGATGTATTGTGATGGTGATGTATTTCCGGAACGGGAACCTCTGATCAACGACATATTTGTCCATCCCTCCGGTGGCCAGAGGATGACTGTGGACTATTCTGTGAAGATGAAACTCACATCCTTCTCCTAGTCCCAGTGAGCAGGAACCAAAACAACCATATATACGGCTTCCAGGATAACAAGAATTCTTTCCTTGATGCTGAAACAGTTGTTAGAGTTATTACAGGCTGCACTGGGCATCTGAATTAAGTATTAACTTCCTACTAATGCGCGTAGAACACACGGAGCTTTCTCAGCTATTCGGTGTATTTCTAGCATTATGCATATGGCCTTTACTGGTGTATCTAGTTCCACTAGTTTCATCATCTTATGTACACTATAAGAGGTTTCGCAGTCTCAAAAGCACGTGATGTCATTTTCAAGAGGGGGGAATCATAGGAGCAGTGTCAGTTCTTGTATTTACTCTCCAGAGATCAATATCCATAAATTTCGGTCCCCTTCGATTTACGGGCCTTGGCCATAACGGGGATGGATGTACGTACAACTGTAGGTGTCAAAGCAAGTGACTCGATCTTCCAATCGTTTTAAGGTATCGGACAATTTTAAACAATTTCTGTATGTCACGCACGCTTAAATGGTGACATTTACAAAGTCATTTGGGAGTTGCAAGCACTGTGGCTTCTTCGCAACTGACCAAAACTATATCATCACGGATCATGCACACGTGTGTCATGAGTTTTCCCTTGTCGTTCATTAGTTGAAAGTATTGACTTATATCTGCCAAGCATTTTTTGCCTGGGTATTACCCACAGTTGCGGCAGTGTTCCCCATAAACTATTAAACATTTTGACTAAAGATCGTTTCCTTTCGTTCTTTTCCACCTGCTACAAAGTGATAATTTCTCAGGATCGATACAGTTCTTTGAATTTCTCTTTTTATTCTGGAGACTGATACGTAGATAGATAGCCATTAGCTTCTTGTTTAGGTTTGAGAACTTCATTAATGTACCCTGCGAACATTTTATTGGAGTCTTCGTTTGTTATTGGTCGGTAACAGAAACGTGCCAGGTTTTGTATACTTTTATCAAGCGGTGTCCCGTGTTTGAAACAATTCGAATTCACCCACGTTACTGTTAGAGAGTGTTTTTAATCTTTATGGCAACAAGGTTTGTTTTGATTACATGTTTTAGCACACATGCTACGTAAAGAAAACGTCAATTGCCCTTGACAGAAGATGAGACATTACAGGATGGTACTAGTTAGTTGGAGTTCAATCTTTCCGATGTATCAATAATTTGTATAAACGAATGTTCTCAACGTCGATATATTCTGTCAACATATCGGGGTGACAGGTAAAAAATCTAATATATATGCACACCTAAGGATACAAAGAACACACATCAATATATTGTATTTCTTCTCCATGCAAGCAAGTGTATCGTATTGGTTTGTCCTTCAAACAAAATATCACGTGGATTCCATAGTTCAATGTCTGCCACATCGTAACTTTCGACAATGAGTCTTTATTCTGAATAACTGTTTAAACATCGATCCCGTATTTCTACCGCTTTTTATTCTTGTTTTTCTACCTTCACGCGTCCCTAATTTGAATGCGCCTACAATTCTTTCATGGTTAACTCTGAGAAGGGATTTTCAGTCAGGTTTTTATGAAGGAAACTGGAAAAACCTCAGTGAAATAAACATCCCTGCTGAATTCGCAGACGATCTGGGATTTTACTAAATCCTAGCCATCCAAAAAACGACCTCCAATATCCCTTTCTCAATCGCTTCTAGCATGTTGTATCAGTTTTGTCTTCATTTCCACACAAGTAATGCAATCATCTCAAAATCAATAGGTATGCTCGAGAAACTATGAGAACTAGTTTGTTCTCGGGCATGAACGTCTTTCGATAGTCTAATCATCACGCCTTAGCGATGTTATAAATTTGTTTCAAAGGTTCGATACTTAAAAGACCGATACACAATTGTCGTAATGTTCCACAGCCACGTTGTAAGATGTCCATATCTGATCGGCAATACTTCAAAATTTCTTCCTGAAAGTCAAGCAGGTTTAAAGACTGAATTTCGTACTAAGCGTAAAATGTTTCTCGTGGTTTTGTGTGGCTGAGGTCTGCGTCGTAATAGTGAAAGTCAGGCAAACATGGGAGCACAACGTGCTGATTAGATTTGGTAATGAAAATTGTGGAAAAAAACCTTTCTCCATTTCTGACATTGAAAAGATTTTTTTAGCCATTCTTCTCAAAAGAACTGCTAAAATCAACTCATAGAATGGTAAAAGGGTATTTGTCCCACTTTTATGTAGATAAGGTTAGTTCCGTTAGAGGTGAAGGTGGAACATTCAATTAATTGTGTTGACAAATATTTAAGAAGAAATTATGAGCCATCGCAGTTGCATATCGATGACAGTCCCCGTAACTATGGATGTCTTCCTCGCTCCAAGTATCCTCGGTAGGGTCTAAAAGCCATTCGGCAATATATGCAAGGGTGCATGGTCCCCGAACTTTTTTCAAGAGCTCCTGGGATCTTGCGACAATGGGGACAATGAATAGATTTTAGGTTCTTCTTTACACTTTTCACAAGCTAGACGAGCTACACAGAATTTAGGAACATGAAAGAAAGTTAATTGCCTTTATTCAAAGCCAAAAAGATAAAATCTACTTGCTACGTTTTCGTCTTGTGCTGGTCTTATTTGATATCTTCCTCCAGTTCATTATCAAACTGCCAGGAATAATGGCGAGTCTCAAAACGATTGTCCACTCTAGCTTTGCATCGCCGTTTCGATGCCTTTGACAATAAATTCTTCAGAGTTGTAACGAAACATGCTACTTTCTCGAGTTTAATTTCAGTTTCGAACTATTAAAATTTTACCTTGTATGTGTAAGTGGTTCTAAACATTTCTTGGAGTCTGATTTTGTCTTTAAAGAATGTGACAATAATTTTCAGGAGCTACGGAACGCCTTTCCCTTTTGATACATGTGGACTCTCTTAGACCTTCAACAGAAGTTGCATTTTTTTTTAGGCCCACTCATAGAGTCTTCAAACTCACTCGCATATGGTTGAACTGACACTTCAGCTAGCGTATGATGCTACAAGGAAAGTCGAATTCGCCATGTGGATATTCTACTAGTTTCTGCTCAGCATACTCATCTTATTTCCAAAATCTGGCTTGACAACAATTGTCCGAGATATACCCGTCAAGAAATACAAGAAATCAAAATAACAAAAGACAATACAGAAAACAATTGTGGGTGTGAAGAAATTCAACAAAAAGGACAGACACTGAAAGGAAGATAAAGGATAAGGGACTTATGTGATGTGTTGTGAAAGTTGCATTAAGTGCGATTTAAAAGTAAATATACCAAATAAAACGTGTCTCTTGCTCTTGATTTTTGTACGCTATGGATTAGATACTTAAATGCACATTGACACACGCACACAGTTAAGTAATTGAAAAATAATTTAAGTTTTCTCTTGTTTTTATAATTCGGCCAACATTGAGTTGCATCTCTTTTTCACGGGGTACAGTTGGCCCTAAAAAAAAGATGGTTGGATTTTTTAAACTAAAGGAACGTCAGGACATCATCAATATTTACTGTCTCAATACTTTTCCTCGGTCAAGTATTACGTATCCTTCTGCTCATGGTGATGTTATGTTAGTGGTAATAGTAACTTCCGTCATAGGCATCTCAGTGGCGCTTTGCGTGTTAATATGTACGTGCGGTCTCCTTAGTTATATATAATTTCTTCAGAGGATTCCTGATCCTCGTTTAGCGGCAAAGAAATTTTACTCACTTTTAAGGGGTGGAATATCATAGCATATATTATGTTTAATTGTTACAATCTATATATTGGAACGCCACTAACATATGTTTTGTCTCGGAAAGATCATGCTGAGTACTCATTTGCCATATAAGGTGTCCCGCCCTATTATGTCTTGGGTACAAATCTGTGGTACGTGCGAGAAACTTCAGCATTGAAGCGGTTCCATATTTCATAAATGATAACAACACATGATTATTTAGAGAGTGACTATGTTAGCACAGGCATCCAAAACGTTAATGTTTAAAATACTTTACCACTGGCGACACCTGCACCACGCCAAATAGGATCGTTTGCGTTGTTCTTACGAAACAAAGGGACTGTCCGTTTAGCTCCAAAAATAACATTGCGAAAATGTCTGCAAAGTCCAAATATGTGGCTGAGGGGATTTACACACACAAAAACCAATGAGTTGTGATAGGCGCTGTGCAAATACAAGAATAAAATTAGGGCATGGGCTATGAAAGATGAGCAAAAACATGCAGCTGAAACGAATGATGATGAACAACACATGTTGTGAGCGATCTTTGATTTACTTTTTAGTTACATCTTTGACACACATGATTGTTAGACCTGTTTCTCTCGTTAATCAAATCTGTAATTATTGAGTCCAGGAGTTGTCGTTCCCACATTGATGATGTCAAGAAAAAGTACTTTGTTAAACAAGGCCATGGTTAAATTGTTGACTATCCAACACTGAATATTGAGATTATAATTGTTACCACTGCAAGCGTACAAGTTTTCCCTCAATTTCCACGAATGCCTCACATGGAAGAAAAATTATAGATGTTGTCTTGCACGTGTAGTTTATTCTTTGTGTTGATTCAGGGTCTCTAGCTGGTATGAGTCATGCTGAAAATCTCGTTTACTTTATTTCACTAACAAAGGCGCTCCCATATCACACGTGGGATCTGATATATCCTTGAAATGAGCCATTGTGTATACATTTTTAACTTCACCTAATAGGTTTTCATTACGTATTTGTTGGCTTTACAAATTGATGGCAACTTTACTACAGAAACAGTAAAAACCTGTTATTGATTATTAATTTTTCTATCGCGAGCTAACAATGTAACATTGACATTCTATTGGTAGGAAAATATTTCAATGCAGGACAATTTTATATGTGTGTGTGTGTGTGTGTCTTGGAAAGTATTAGCTTTGCAGCATGACATTATGAATATTGTAAAACACATTTGCTGCAAAGTCCAAATATGTGGCTGAGGGGAATGGCACACACAAAAACCAATGAGTTGTGATCGGCGCTGTGCAAATCCAAGAATAAAATTAGGGCAGGGGCTATGAAAGATGAGCAAACAGATGTAGCAGAAACGAATGATGATGAACAACACATGTTTTGAGCGATCTTCGATATTTCTTCCATCAATCAATGCCATAATCCCATTAATAACAAAACCAACTCGTGAATTGGCATCGTATGCAGCATTATCCGCCTTTACAAGTTCACCTTCTACTTCAATAAAAGCCTCACAGGGTAAGAACTATTTACTTGTATCATGAACTTGAAGTTCGATACGTCCCCGCTGATTTGGTTGGTTTGCATCATAGGAATAAAATTGATAATCACGTACTGATTTATCTTTGGGGATCCGTTCGTCTATGTCAAATGCTGTGTCGGATATGCGTTTGAACATTTTATTATAATTGCCTATTTTCCAAAAGGTGATCTAAATTATCGTCGTCTGACACGAAGTCCACCTCCTGCTATCAAATTTGCGGTGATATTTCTTTGTATTTGTTCAGATCTCTGATCCCTGATCCCTGATCTGCTAGTTCTTTATCTGAGGCTTGATTTATTATTTTTCTGACGCCTGTAGGCATATTTTCAGTGCTAGATAATTTTACTGGTGGTGATTTTCGTCTTATTAATCGTGCTAGTCTTTCTTTGATTGCCGAGAACGCCTTATCAGCAACATCGACGATTGCATCAAGGGCTTTTTCACCAACAACATTAATAGCTTTCATCTATTGTTGTTTTGCAAGAGGTCCCGCTTTTGGTGTTAACCCCGCAAATAACCCCCGAACAACATCACCAAGTCCATCTCCGTAAGGTGCTCTGTGGATTGGTAATCGTGAGTTTACTGGTCTGACCTGTACGGGTCTATAATGTCTATTGTACATGATCATTTTATTTTACTTGTTATTTATCTAACAACTACATGATCATTTTATTTTAGTTGTTATTTCTCTGACAACTAGTCACTATGATAATCATCAACGAGTTCATCAATGAGTTCTCGGTAAACACCAATATCCATGATACCGCCTTGAAATAATCGTCGACAGATATCAGCTGCTTTATTAATTATTTCTGGTGAGTTATTTCCCGCACGTCTCCCTCCTATGAGAATCTCTAACCGTTGTACATCATTGAGGATATTATTAGGACAAACAAAATTATTTCCCAAACCACTACCAGTAGCACGAGGCGCATCATGGAATTCTTCTTCTGGTTCTTCACGTGTTTCCGTTTATTTCAATGGAGGAGGAAATTGATAGGAAGGATGTTCCTGGTGTTGTTTTCGTTTTCGCTGTTTTTGTCTCTGTTTTTTTTTTTTTTTTTTATTTTTTTTGCTCTCTTTGTTCTTGTTTTTGTTCCCTTTCCCTTTGTGTTTGTTCTTTATCTTGCTCTCTTTGTTTTATCATAACTTTTTGCTCCTTCTGAATAAATCTTATAATCAATATTTTCTTTGTCTATATAATCAACATTTTGATTTATTTTAAACACCGAATCGTTCCATGTGTCACTATTTACTTTTTTAAACGTATTCGGGTTTTAAAAATTGATCTCTGGAAGAAAAACGTTCGGCAGCAAACTCACCAAAATTGGACTTATCCTGTCTAGTTCTTAATTCATATTTTTGAATTTCTTGTATACCTTCTTTAGTACATTTCTCCCTAAAATCGATTCTTCTCTTTCCTTTCTTTGTTTTTTCACCAACAGCACCTTCAAGTATTTCTTCACCGTCATCTTCAAGTTGAGGCTGAGCTGCAGATATTTTATCAGCAGTGTGTTTTAATACCTGAAGAAGACTCTCTTCCTTCTCCCCCTCCTTCTTCTCTTTCTCAGGCTCCCTAATAGCAGTTAAGAATTTCCAGTCACCGCAGTGACGGGTTTAAATAACTGTTCAGTACCCTCTGCGTACTCAACTTGTGCTTCCCGCCGCGTCTGTAGGTTTTTTTTGAACCCGTCTCTGACAGGAACAAATTCTTTGATTGCTTCTAGTCGCTCTCTAGCTAATCTAGCTGTGTAAGATTCCGGATGTACCATATTATGATATAATACCTTTTAATTAATAGCAGCAACGAGGATGCTGTCTCTCGACTTGGTACTGACGCGATCGCGATTATTTGCTCACGGACACATTTTTTTGCGATTTTCAGGAAGGCTTATTTTGCGAAACGGAGATTGAACCAATTAGAGGTTGTTCACCCTCTCTGCTGCTCTAATGCTATTAACTAGAATTTCACATGGACTTAGAAGTACTCGTTTCATCGAACTTAGTTATTGCAGATAAATCGATGTGGATCTGTTTTAGTCTTAGGCGATGGCTTCTTTGAAAAAAGGAGTGTTTTCTTATTGCAATGAGTGATTTGAATTTGTTCCGCAGTAAACAATAATTTGTAAGCTCTGTACATTTATTATAGGAGTTTCGTTTATGTTGAGCCTCATCGATTTCATTAGCATTCCTTTCTGGCTGTTTTGATCATTCGATTCTTTTGATTTATATGTTGGTGTGTTTACTTAGGACGAAAAGGAGACTGTAGTTCCAGGTAAACAAGTTACAATCAGTGTCTTTACAATAAAAAGTTAATGAGATAGTTCCGAGAGAAATTCATTCTTCACAGTTTAATCCCATAAAGGGTCTCTAGTACGTTTTATTTATCTACCTTGCCATTTGAAATATATATCTGCAACCTTTAATGACTCTTAGTGTAAAGAATCAGTAACAAAAGCCGTGTCTTCGTTTCAATACTGTCCCAGGCAGTGGCGTTACTCGAGTTGGTGTCATCCAGTGCGGTAACTCGTCGTGTCACCCCCATGGTCCTCCTTCCTGCACAAAAATTCAAATATTTTATAGACAGTCATGTGCGGTAACTCATGGTGCCAAACCCATGAACACCCTTCCTGCACAAAAATTTAAAAAATGTTATAGACAGTCATTCTGGTGTCACCCCCTCTTGATGGTGTCACCCGGTGCGGTCCGGATACCCGAACCCCCTAGTGACGTCACTGTCCCAGGCTATGTTGCAGTTTGTTTCCTGCTACTATTTGGCCTAAGATATCGCTATAATCGATTACTGCAAAGAAATTGGTGTCTTTGGAGCAGAAAGAAAAAAACAATTGGGAAGGTTCCAACTTTTAAAAAAATGTCACTAATTAGCTTTATAAAATTAATTGTAATTTCATTAAATATACAAAATATTTCTAGCCTAGAAATCTGTTATGGGATTCTAATTTAGCCCAAACTCTCCATCATTTACGTTGAACGTTGCAGAGTAATACGCTGATAAATGTTACCTTCGTAATCGCTAGAACCAATTATCAATCGAAATATCAGAAGAAAAATCCAAAGGTATTGTTCTTCTGTCTTCTTCTTTCGTTGGTCCCTGACTTATTTTGGAATATTTGTGAATTTTATAATAATAATAATGATAATAATAAAAAGAAGAAGAAGAAGAATATTCATCGACGTTTTTCATCAGACAAAAGGAAATCTATTTCTAAATACATCTTTGATATACCATGAAAAGGAATTAATGAGATGTCGTGTGAAGTTTAGACGAGCACAAATATTATGAAATTCCTCTTAAAACTTTTATCGATTTACCTCTGATCCTTCAGTAAGTTTCTGGGTACCCTGATTTCATCCTTACTGTTTCCTTACTTCCTTGTGTCATACTCATTACAGACAAAACATAGCGATATGGTTTTCGTATGCCCAGCTTCTATTATATATAGATTCATTTTACTGAATCGAGCCATTTTATGGCTCTGAATATCTCTGTTAATTGTAATTCTCCAAAATTCTTTTTGAATCAGTTGACTTTAATCCCTGTATACTAGTTTAAAAGTCACAAATAGATATATACGCACAGAAATCTGATGTTTAAATCCAGCCTGTTAGCATGAAGACTTGGAGAATGGAAGATACCTAATTTATTTATATCTCCAACCTCTCAACGGCGTAAAAACCTTTCCACATGTAAAAATTCTCGTTTGTACTGCGATCTATTTATGTATACACCTTGCATGTATATATCTTGATTGAAAATTATATTCGGTCATTACTATGTATATATTACTTATATTCTTTCAGAAAAAATAAGGCTAACAGTTCCTACACGGATAAGGAAGACATGGTTACTATGGGATAAAGATATGACGGGTTACATTTTCATGATATGTGAGAAAAATATAACTTTTAAAAGTTCATTCTTAGTACGATAAATTAAATTAAGCTTATATGAGATATCTACTTTTGGATATACTCAACTTGTTTGACTTGATTAAATGCTTGATACTAATTAAAAACACTTAAGAACCTTTAGATTCACTGGCGATTTTTTATATTTTCATTCTTCAGCTTGAAGCATGATAAGACTAAACGTGATTTTAACATCAAAATATGCATGTGGCATATTGCATACGAGAAAAAATAAATGAAATTCTGATTCGAACATTTAGCAACGTGAATTCAAACTTCAGGAAAGTGTAATATTTACTTTGAAACGCAATGGCTTAGAAATTGGAAAATCGAGTGGAAATTAGTTCCACCAATAAAGGGAAACAAAACAGTTGTATCCATATTGTATACATTAGTCGAGATTGTTTCATTATAACTGATAATAAAGATCAACAAAAATGTCTGACCCTCTGCGTTGAATACTATGACCAAAGATGATATTGATATGATAATAACGAAAGACTTTAAGAACTTTTATACTTTCTGTCACAAATTTATTAAATTTATTATTATTATTAGTATTAGTATTAGTATTTGCGTTAGTAGTATTATTAGTAGGAGCAATAGCAGTAGTTGCAGCAGAGTAGTACTAGTAGTTGCAGTAGTAATAGCAGTTCCCCTTCAAGTGCTTCACGTCACGTTGTGGTCGACTATGTACTCGGCTATCAATATCGTTCTTGGGAAAGAAATTAGTGCAGCTGACATTGATCAGATATTGCGATAAAATCTGCTTTGAGAATGGCTACTAGTAGTTGCTCAATCATCATTTCTGCATTGCTGGATACAATGGGATTCAGTCGTGAGATGATAGACTATAGAATATTTAATACAAGGCAAAGGGATATCACAGGTGTATTGTTCCATGAGAATCATGCTAGTTTCATAACAGGAGAAAAGGCCGATGGAACATCGAAGTGGGGACAGGGTAATCTAGATCTGATGTTTGTCTATAAGTCAACAATCGTCACAGGCCGACAGGCTGAGCCACCCAGCCATCGACATACAGTGCATTATGCGGATGACCAAGGGATCCATTGTGGATATACATAACTTCGTGTGGCCTATCAAGGGGAAATGGATAAAACGATAAAAAGATCCCTAATTTGCATAGTGAGTGAAAGCGTATCAGAGGTCTTCTACTTGTCAAGTTTTGTCTTCATTCAGAGCAGGAACTTGAATGCGATGCGATTTCGGTGTGATTTAAATACACATAATCAGGCAACATCCGGGCCAGCACATCATATGCTTTCCCACGTCATACCGAGGGATCTTGAAGATGCATTTCCTCTTTCAGAATTTCCGTCCCAAGCATCTCATGTCGGCGACATGGATGGCCTCCTGAGACAGTTGTTGCAGCTACTGTACAGTACGGGTGTCATGTGGTACCCAAAGAGTACAAAAGTAGTCCAACTGAACACTTGGAATGGTGTTTATCTTTCGGTAATCACGAAAAATTAATTATCCAGCAATTTAACCTGATGCAAAAACACTTATACATTTTACTTAAAATCACAGGACATGACCTGAAGGAAATGTACCCTGAATTTCGACATGTAATAAAGTCATACACAATAAAAACTGTAGCTCTGAGGCAGGTGGAACTTTACCACGCAAAACACTGGGGATGATCTCATCTACTAGATCGGGTGACGGAAGCATTGGACTTTCTGAAATCGAGTGTGGAGAGCCAGAATCTGCCTGCTTACTTCATCACGGAAAATAATCTGTTTGATGGGGGAAAAAAGTCAAAGTACAGTGGCATCTTTGTCCCGGCCGCTTAATAATTTGCTGATTCATGGACCTAGATGTGTTCAAAAATTTCCCTCCATACAGGAACAGCTTCACATCAGACAGATACCAGGCCTGAGGCAGAGGATTATTAATTACTGCAGTGGGACAGAATTAGTCAACATCATATCTCACTACTGTCAGGATTATCTTGACATGGATCAAACTGAAAGACACATACTCCATGTTATGTTGCAGATACACTCATCTGATATGACATACACAGATCGTTAACAAAATGTGACTCAAAGAGGATGAAAGCTACGCTTGCATATATCAATATATCCAAGATCAAGAAGATGGGAATTTCGAATAAAAGAAAATACGAACTGTAACGACATTGCTTCATATTGCTTCTGCCAGTATTGACACAGATAGGATGGCGGGAAGAGTTAAATTTGCCGGGGTGTTCCATGTACTTGGAAAAAACAAACGAAGCAATAAAAGCAATGTATTCCATAAAACTAACGCCAATGTTTGGCGTATCTTACAAAGCTCATTATCGGTATGTCAATCATAAAAACGAACATTATTAGAAAGACAGAAATATCTCATTCATTGCAGTTTCGGCTTATCAGTGACAGACCAAGCAATCCTTCAAGGAATGAGCTTACTGCACAGACTAAAACTGCTTCCGTCAAGGCATTTGTCTTCAAATGAATGTAGCAGTATGCTAACTTCAGAGCTTACGCATCAATTTAGCTGATGTCTGTAAGTGCTGCCGTCTCCGGTGCACCATTTGATAGTTCAAGAGACCCAGTTGTTTCTCCATTACCACGTATTTCCATCTGTGAGGATTATGATGATTTTTTACCGGATATATTCAACATTTAGTACCTATTCATTGGTTCACATGCACATATACATAATACTGAGAGTACATTGTACACGCCATGCGGAATAATGAATTGCGTCCTGATATAAAGTGGTGTCGCTAAGTCAGTTGCTGTAAAAATGATTTTAAGATGTTGGTAACCTCTGTGGCTATGACAATACATCCAGAGGATTAGACTCATAGAAGCTTTCTAACAGTTTATAGTACAGGAAAGAGAGATCCATCTACGATAGAAATTTTCTGGAGTTACAAACTAAATTTTGCTATCCAATGCTGCTTATGGAGACCATACTGCATTCTACTATTGGTATTTCAAACCACGTACTTCCAACAAACTTTATACATTTTCTCTAAACGAAAATCTATATAGAAGACGCTGTCAACGTCATATATGTCAGTTCACATATGGTTCTTTGTTGCTGATTAAGTCTAGAAGTGTATATTGCATTATACAATTGATAACATTGTTTGCATTATCTTTGGTTGTATCAATATTATTCGATTGATCAACCACACTGTTACACTATACGTTAAGGAACTGTGCTATCTTTTCCAGACGTTTGTGTATCAAAGTTAGGTCATTTTAATAACACTAAAATATTTGCATCTTCCTTTGTTACGACTCTGTGGACCTAAACTCAGTAACATACAGAAGCACAATCAAAAAGTTGCGTAAAACTTCTCAAACACTGTTATGCTCTAAGTTTTAAAATGAATCTTTCAGAGGACGTAACATTATTTTGACTTAAATCCGAATGAATCCATCAAGTTTTATCACAAGCCCTTCACAATAGAATATTCAGAATGAAGTCCAAGTCCTGGATGTACTGATCCACTAATATACTTGAGTATGCTGAAGTGTCAATAGTCTAGATTTATCACAATTACATTTTACAGAAGTTTTTTGAAAGAATTCACAATAATCCCCGATTAATATTTTACCCAAAGTCAGTGAGTACTTTGTAATTCCAATGAACAATCCCAACACACGACTCCTCGCAATTATTTCTAAACACGGCATTAGATACATCTGTATAGTGATTCTGAGACAAGAACACAAGAAAAAGGAATGATACATCGTATGGATCTACTTCGCAATATATATATATATATATATATATATATATATATATATATATATATATATATATATATATATATGGAGAGAGAGGGGGGAGAGGGTATGTATTATGGCAAGAGAATATGTCAAATATGGTAAACATTGTATCAGTAAAATGTTAATTTAAATGAATGAAGACTCCATCTTCCATTATATTCATCTGAGTTCTAAATAGTATTAACCTTGACTTCATCAGACATACAAGTGTTATCTGAAGAGAGCTATTTGACTCTGCCGTCGAAGACGGTAGGTCGTCTCAGAATATTTACATCATGATCTTGTATTTCATTGGCATACTCAAGGGTGATATCACTTGTATTAATATTTGTCATTACCTTCTGCAAGTTCATTGCTGCAATAATAATGTGCGCTCAACCTAAAATCGGATTATTTTTCATGTTTCTTGGGAATTAATGAACGGAACCTTTCTTGACACTGACGGTTGAAGATTACCCTAAATTAAATATCTCAGCCAAGCTCTTTCTCAGTTAAATGTATATTTAAGGTCGTCGAATACAAGGAATTTAAAAACAAGCAAGACAGAATGAAAGAACAAAACCTAAAAAGAATGCTGTCGTGTATTTGTCTTCAACGCTGATCAATAAGTAACAAACCCCATCTTCAACGCTGATCAATAAGTAACAAACCCCAAACTTAAGGATGGAGAAAAGGCGATTTTTGATGACACGGAAGAATGCTTTTGTCTTTTATGCAGCTGTTGAGATACTGAGGCATGTTCATGCTATAGTGCATTCTATTCATCTTTTATCAGAGTAAAGTCTTTATTATCTAGCAAATAACAGACAATATGTAAGCTCTTGGTTACGCTAATAACTAAGACATGAACATTCATTATCTATATGTTACTTCTATATGTACAGCGTTTCCAGAAAAGTATTGCTACTATTTGAAGCTTGATTGCGCGAATTTTTTTGCTCGTATTTGTCATTAGTAGAATGTGTTAGCTTACTGTATTTCTTACAAGGGAAATCTAGGCGTTTAATTTTCATCCCTCTAAAATCTGCATATAGTCTCGTCACAAGCAGCAATTAAATTGTCATCATGATAAAAAGCAAACTCAAAATTCGCAATCATGAATTTAATCCCTGCAATTTCTACATGTGTATATATTGTATATATGTGTGACAAAACACCATTCTCCGGATCACATTATGTGTTTAAAGTTATTTCAGCTTTTGTCCAAAAAAAAAACCAAAATTATTTTATTATATTTCTTTACCGCAAGTAGATTTTTTTCTTGACTTGCTAGCATGATATATAGAATCTATGTTGTAGCTTGGGCCGAGACAAAGAAATCCCAGTCAAGGGTTTATATTTATGGGGAGACATATAATATAAACCCGCGACTGCGATTTTCTTGTCTCGGTCCAAACCCCAACGTAGATTATTTTTCTGACCCAATATTTTCCTTTCAAGTAAAAAGAATTCTGCACAAGCGCTCACGTCCAATGTTTATATGCGGCGCGATAATATAAATATGTTAATGAGGGCTGTGGTGTGACCTTTGCGTCCGAAGTACACAGTTTATACGCGTGAGCAAAGAAAAATAACAACAGAAAACGTCGTATAATAATGAGGTATTATCACATTTAATATATGGATATTATATGAAATTGACAATAAATAATTAATATTTATTACAAGAAACCGTTTTATTTTCATCAGTTACAATTTTGAAAAGTTAACGTTCTATTGTAAATAATAAAACGAAATTGGCTACTCATCTCTACTGTTTTGTAATTATACTTGGTACAGGCTATAACGAAGAATAACATCTTTCTTTAAATTATTCATGGGTAATTAGAGATCTGTGTCACTATCGTATATAACTATTCTTTTCTTTGGAGGAGGTGAAACTGTGTGTGACATACTTGTATTGTCCTTAATATTGATTGTAAAGTTACCCCCGCGTATAATAGACCCTCAAAAAAACGGAGCGGATAACCATGTGCTAAACTTTCAAGTTCACGGATTCTTTGAACATTTATTTTTCTGTCCTGGAAATATGGCAAGTGCTACAGTGAAATTTGCTTATGGATTAATGTCCTGTCGGATAAATTATTCCTTCTGGCTGGTAAGTGTATTATTTGTCATTAAATAGTGTAGGTATATTTTTGATTCAACCGGGGCACAGTGGAGATGCTTAACAAGATTAGAAAAAAAGCATGTTTTATATAAAA
The DNA here is from genome assembly GCA_028554795.2 of Sinohyriopsis cumingii. Taxonomy (NCBI): domain Eukaryota; kingdom Metazoa; phylum Mollusca; class Bivalvia; order Unionida; family Unionidae; genus Sinohyriopsis; species Sinohyriopsis cumingii. The sequence continues at coordinate 37,723,014 of CM068829.1, forward strand.
CTTTTCTGGCTGTTACTAAGTTTTCCGTAGTTGTTAAGAGAGTAGTGAGGCTATGAAGTGTATAGGTCTATAGTATATATGCATGGATATGTGTTTTCTGTTATATTGTTCATTTCACACACAACATTGAGAATTTTATCCTGTCTGTAGCACAGTCATTTTCAGGTCAGCGTCATTAAATGTAGCTAACAGTATATAATTTTTTTCACATGAAGTATTTAAAACTAATTAGGTAGCTTTAGCTACATTTAATGACGCTAATTTAAAAATGTATTGAGCTAGGCCTGCCTATAGGATCAAATTGACCATGCTGTGTGGAACGAACAAACATAATACCAAAAAGCTCGACATCATATGCGTTTCTCTTTGTCTCTCTCGAATTGTTTTTCTATAGCGTGTTCTCAAAGATGGATTTAACTTAAGTTACTATGTTTTGTTATATATTTGTTGCTGTTGTTGTTGTTTGATTTTATTACAACTACGTCAGGAAGAACAGAAGACAACAAGTTTTTCTTTTTTTAAAAGCAGTTCTGAGCGCGTGGACACCTTGACTGAGACGACTGGTCTGAGATGACTAGACTGAGACAAGAAAAGTAAGGTTAGCAAAACAAGTAAATTTCTCTGTCGCATGGGTGGGAAATTAATTTCCCAAGAAGGCTTCAGTCGAGAAAGGTATTGAAAATTTCTTGTAATTACCTGGTAATCGAATGAACAAAATTGCAAGAGAATAAAAATATGCATATTTTTCTACATTGGCCACGTTATATAGACTTCATAAATTGTCCATAGAGTTGAAATAAAATATTGCACAATTGCTATTATGGCATCTAAATCTAATCAGGTCATACTGAACTGACTACTTATATGCTTGTTAAATTTAATTTGTATATCTCGTCTGGTTTCGATTAATCATTATACGATTGTTTTGATTTTTTTAAAATTACACTTGTATCCAAAAATGTTCAAAGTTGTATAAAGATCGAACCTTTGAATTATAATTAGGTCGTCTACATATGACTATGATTTAATACATAATTTCATGGCCTTTTGGTTGATCATATTTTGTTATCGCTCTAAAATGGATTCAGGACGAACGTACAAACGGACAGCACCACAACAATAGGCCTCCTGACTGTATTAGAAATTAGATATTCATTTTGATTGTCCATACGATATACTCGTCCCTTACACCTTGCATTCAGTACATAATACATCATTATTTCGATGTATTTTTGCAATGTTTATGGTATTGAGGAACCATATCTTACATTATTTAAAATAGCTAACTGTAATAGTTTATCGCTTCATTCTGATAAAACAGCTAGAACAACGGAGCAAAGTCTGACACATTTAAGTATTTTTTCTTAAATCTATTCTAGAATTTCATGTGAACCATACAATAAGGATGTACAATTAAACCCGCCGCCATACATATGGCAACTAAAATATGTAAACTCGCATATATTTGAAATTATTTAATATCGACAAAATTGCACTGTGATAATTTGATAAATCCACCCGCACACCTAATTAGATACACAAATTATGGATACATACTTAGTAATATATTATAGGGATAAATGTAAAAAAAATATATGTACGTAGGCTTCAAGCAGTTATTATGAGACGCAAAACAAGGCGTGTTAATTTATGAACTATATTGGATAAATAACTTTTCTTTGGCAAACCTATAGCTTGATCAAAACAAGGATAAAATGATTTTTATTTATTTATCATAAACATGTTATTATGTTGTCGTCATTATTTTAATAAAATAATTTTATCAGATAACATGTATGATAAATAAGTGTGTAACAGCATTGTATGAAACACATTTTCTTACAGAGTCTGCTTTGGATCACACGTGAAATTTAGTAAATATGAGTATTTTTACTTTTTTTCAATGCTGTCTTCCATCACGATGGAAGGTCATGGCCATGAAATTTTGTTATAAAATCCCAAGCGGAAGAGACATGGAAAAACCGTACCTTGAACCCATAACTCTCCTAGACTTTACTGCTTAGTACTGCCTACGTTTTATTTTTCTTACAGAAGGTACTCTTCACAGCTTTCAAATCAGATTCATCTTAATACAAGGTAAGTGTGATAGATTGCCGACCGTTATATAAAGATTTTAAAATAAAATGATGTCGCATTATGAGAGGTACGTATAATTGCCAAACAAAATTGTTTATATATATTGTACAAACTTTCCTATCCATTGTATAATCATTGTAGACTAAAATAAAGGTGCATGATTGACAGAGCAGGATAATATTTTCCTACACAAGAAAAGTTTGGAATCCAGATGGATAATGCACTGTGTAACATGCTGATTTACGTGACATATGATTAATATATTTACCTAGATAGCAGAATAAAATAGGGTCAAATGTAACAAGAGAGATATCTGCTTTCTAAAAGTCATGTAAAAGCCGATATTAGTATTATTAGTGTTATTATTATTATTACTCTTATTATTGTTATTATTATTATTATTATTATAACGTATGATAATAATGACATTCTAATTTCATAGCATACTACATTCAGAAATATGGCAATGGATAATTATAGAATAACAGCAGCATAACAACAATCACCATGCCACCAATACTACTACTGCTACTAATACTAAAGCTATTAAAATATTATTAATAATAATATTGATAATAATTTTATCATTATTATTATTATTATTAGTAGTAGTAGTAGTAGTAGTAGTAAGCTGGTACAAATATGTAGTATCACTTCATTAATCCGCAACAATGATGATTGCTATTCACCCCATACAGGGGCCCCGTGTGGCCGAGTGGTCTAAAGCACTCTCCTTTATGGATCACTGCCATCTCACCTCTGTCTGCAACGGTTCGAGTCTCAGATTCAGCCAATGTGGGTATGTGAGAAAGCTTGCCAGTAGCTTCTCGTGGGTCGGTGGTTCTTTCCGGGGTTTTCCTGGATTCTTCCTACACCATTAATACTGGCCGCCATGTATAGCCTGTTGTGTGCTGAAAAATGGCGTTAAACCCTACAACAACAACAACAAAATCCACATATATTTATGGAGAAAAAGAAATATATTCAAACAAATAAAATATTTAAGTTGATTCAAGGTTATACAATTGTTTCCCTTATTTGAATGTATTTAAGACAAGACAGATTGCAGACAACATTTGTGGTGACATTTTTGTCCCATTGCTATTAAATATATTTTAATAAGACGTCATTTTGTTATGTACATGTGCTATTTTAAATATACCCACAAAACTACTGGCATCAGGCCAATTGCTAGGTTCATGTACGATGTAAATGATATGGTTTGAAAACTGAATTAAACGCAACTCAATACCCTATTCAAAATTACCGACTGTGAAATGACGTCTAACAAAGGTCAGACGAAAAGACTGTTCCTTGTGCATGAATCATAACGCCTGGGTGTTATCATGGGACATTCTTGTTTTTGTATTAAATCTACAAGTAAATGAATGTGAGTAGTATAATAATGGTCATTTGGGAATTTAGTAATTTTCATGGTCATAGTCTCTATCTCCCATAACTTGCGTTCATTTTAGGAAGCAAGCCAAATACTTTATGCAACCAGTTGGTTATTAGCGTTGATAATCCATGAAAGTGAAGTAGTTCAAGCAAGCAACCAGAATCATGCATCGACGCAGATCAGTAACGTGCAAAAACCGCCACTGTCACTTAAACGTAATCCAGTTAAAATTGCTAAAAAATGCAATCACTGAATCTCAAAGTCGTTGCTGAATAGCCTAATTAATACTTTTACCAACCGCAGTCGACATAGTTTAAGCTGATCGTACCGTTACCGCTTTTGTTGGTGCTCAAGTAACTAATTGCAAAAGTTGATCTTGAGGCGATTGCGACGCTTGCAACCCCAGTTTTTTCATCCGATCAACAGCAATAGTTCTGATGTACCAACGAATCGCTTTCCAACCTGATTAGCGATTGGTGCAGCGCGTGAAGCCAATCCCGCAAGCACCTTTGGTGCACCTGTAAACAATCAGTGAATAACGTCACCGTTGCCAGTTCCGTAACATGTAGCCTAAACGGGTTTTCTCGCATTTACAGTGAGTTCGGGCCTTACAATTCTACGAACGACTGTCATCATATTAAATATTAGGTTTATCGCTAATGTACAGTTGTATCATTAATGTGTCTTTTCGAAGATATTGAAAAATATATTTGGTGTATGCGCATTTGGTTATAGCACCCCGTTTTAAGGAATTCTTAGATTTGTGTGATTATTTGTGTGATTATTGGATTTCGACGCAACGGAAATATCCCTAGCCCGAAATAATTAGCCGACTGCTAGGAGCAAACGTCACGGAGTGAAATGTTAGTGAGTTTCCATGATGCCATGGTTCACTAGTAGTGAATTTCGGCCAAAACCGAATGAATGTCCCTGGAGTAAGATAGTCTATATTAAAATATAGTGGTGTACATTGATATTAGACCAACTGTAATAAACTCGCAACGCCGTCAATGCAATCTGTATTGTGTATGATTCTCCAACAGTACCAAGTGTGAAAATGTCACTTCGAATTCTGGTTTTGTTGAAGAGAAAATGATCATCGAGGTAACACTTTGGTTTGTGTTACCAACAACCTGTTGCATTGCAGCATAGATTTCTCGTAGTACACGCAGCAATGCAGTCTTTTCTTGAGCTAATCATCGGTGTTGTGCAAACGAAGGCATTCGTATTCATCATTGATATTTTCAACAAAATCATGCATCAAAATGTAATCATTAGCATCATCGTTGTTCTGCACGTCTTGATCCACACATTCTAGAGTCAAGTTCGTCTGCTGCCTGTGTTTCATTGGTGGGTGAAGGTTTTTCTTTTGTCTCGTGCAAGAGTTGTGCACAACCTTTCATTGCTTCATATACTTGAATAATTTGTCCTGATTTAGCCATATCAAGTAAACCTTGATACAAGTGAAACATCTTATCACATGCTTTGTTACTGCCAGTAAATCCCCTGTATATCCACTAGTCCAATACATTTGTATATTCTTTGTTGCGTTTTTGATGACTAAATCTTAACCACAGGCTGTATATAAAGACCTTCACGGATGGGATTTTCAAAGATCTACTGGCTACCGTAATCATTACAATTTGCTTCGTTGTTTCTATTCTTGAGTAGTGCAATGTTGGTCGTGGAATATTATCAACTACTTCTCTGATGGTTTACTCCGTTGTAATCTTTCCAATTTCACCGACGTCTTCATTGACTTCCTCAATCGCAGCTGCCAAGCGCGTAACATTCCCTGCAATTGCTATGTGGCTTTCTTGTTAGCCTTGGTACCTTTAATTATTTTATAAATTCAGTCCGGTTCTTCTTCTGTTCATGCTAGCGCTGACAGTAGTACAATTGTTGCTTTTGTTGCGTTTGGATATCCTCAGCACGTTCCGTAATTTCTTTTCTCGATTCAATCAGCGGTGCAAATGTTTATTCAAAGCCCACCATAATGTCTTCTCGTGTAGATTGTGTGGACTCAAACGTGACTTTGACGCTTTTGCGCCCATCTATAACATTACTAATTAATTCCTTGTGTTCGCTAGCGGCTTTAAGGCATCGCTTTTTAAATTCTTCCATGACATCACTGGCGAATATTGTATATGACTATTAACTAGTTTCATCGGACATATTCCTGTATAAACTCGCAAGATATGTTTCTTAGCGACTGGACGTTCTGGTGTAGTCAATGGTGAGAAAATTATACAAATCTGTTGTGATTTGCGCACACGTTTCACGAAATTCATCCCTCAAGTGGTCAGTGATACACTAGGTCCAATAGTTGTTTGCAAGGCCAATCTCATCAATGCCACTAAATATCATCAATATGTTATAGTTGTCAATGATCACTTTGAGCAAATGTGTGTATCACTGAGTCAAATAGATCACGTCGGTGTTTTGTGCCGGTCCAGTGAAAATATTTGCGCGGTATTGATTTGGTGCTTAATCATCACATCGTCGTACACTACAAGACTGGTTTCGTTTGCATCCAAATCGTCAATGGTAGGTGCTGTATCGACAATGGAAAAGAAATCGATGGTGGACAATCACGCTTTTTGAAAGTATTTCAAAACATCATAACAAAGTTGATCATCAGCTAACTACATAATCACGTGAATCGATCCCATTTCAACCATCTTAAAATCTTATTGGATAATACAACTGTGGTGTACAATACAATCATGTCTTCGTATTGTGCGCTATGCTGCTAAAACACAGCTACCGCAAACCCAACTCATGTTCAAACACGTAATGAGCTGGCCGCGATTACTGACACTTGTGTCCAATGTGAAGCAAACGAGTTCAAGTTTATTTTAGAAACGTCCCTGGAGGTGATCTCTCGACTGCTTTAACAAAACTACTTGGATCACCATGGAGTAACTATCCTGGTGAAAAACACATTCCTTTATACAATTATAGTGGGCCAGTGACACGGCTGGATATAAGACTTGATTCTGAAGACCAACGAAAGCTTGGAGAAACACCTATAAATCGTGTTGATTACTCATGTTACTAAAATAACCTTTCGTACCTAGCATCAAAAGATATCCGTGTATGTCAACGTGCTGACTTGGATCTCATTCGTGACTTGAATGCGATTGTGGGATCAGGCGATGGAGAAAGAAGAGCTAGATGGATCATCAACAGATATATTAAAACCATGATCGCTCTTGGAGGATTTTAAGGTAACTATATATTGACACGAACAAACAAACCGAACATGGATATAAAAGCCGAAAATTTTCAGGAATATCCTACTGTCCGCACGTGTATTGGAAAGATAAAGCCCATGCGGAAAAGTTAGGAAGTGCTGTAAATGTTATGCATGGGGCTGCTTGAGTCTGGTTGCCCAAACCAGCATTGTGGCAAACTTACGAACCAATGCCAAGAAAGATATTACGTGGATGATCTCTTGTTGTTAACACGATCGTGTCAAGGGACTCACATAAAAGGTACAATTCAACCAGTGTCGATATTGCCCGCAAACACAAATAACCAGAGCCGCTGACGTCAAAAGGCGCTGAAATTGTCGCTGATGCTCTCAAACACATCATGCACATTCCCAATTAACATGGCCAAGACTGCTACAAGTTGATTCTGGTAAGGAATGTCCTTGAGCTGTTGCTGCATGGTTGACAAAACATCGTTTACCAGTTCGTATTTCTCACATTAATATACATGTATTCCAAGCATTGTGGAACGCTTAAATGCACACATACGGAATGAAAATTCGGGCATCAGTACGCAGAGGAGTTGTTGTTGTTGTTGTTGTAGGGTTTAACGCCATTTTTCAGCACGCGATAGGCTATACATGGCGGCCAGTATTAATGGTGGAGGAAGAAACCGGAAAATCCCCGGAAAGAACCACCGACCCTCGAGAAGCTACTGGCAAGCTTTCTCACATATCCACATTGGCCGAATCCGAGACTCGAACCCACGCAGACAGAAGAGGAGTTGTTAATGAATCCCCAGCGGTCTCACAAATTAGTAGCAACTCTTCTATTTGTCATAAGAGCATAGAACAATGAAGTCATGGGTGTGATCTGATTAAAACCAGGTGATGCAATTCGACAAAAGAATGTCATGGTTATTCAGAAAATGATTTCACAGCCGGCAAGGTTGCAACTATGGATGCTCCCAGAAAAAAACACAAAAAAACATATTAACGTTTGGAGCCTATTAATGAAAGAACAGAAAGCCCTACCGCCGATTATTTGTGTCACATGGGTTGCAAGTCGTTCGAGCCAATACTGAACTGCAACCAAGATCTGATTTGATGCCATAATGCATGAGATTAAGGTTGATTCACAATACCATGATGACCAAACGCGTAGGTGGTGATTCAGTCGGGGAATATCCATCGCATGGTACTAAGCGGTGACAAATTCACTATATTACATTGGTATAATCCAATACGATGTTTCTTCGATCGGATCATATTTGCCACCTGTGCAAATTAACATCGTTTGCGAAGACTTTCCACGTAAATGTCGTTCCATAAATTGTTTTGCACAATAACCTGTAGAACACATCTGGCTTTTTCATGTTTTTGGAGTCCAAAAATTCTTCCATTGGTTATCTGGAATACTCATCCTTGAACTTACCAGGAAACCTTTTATTGGAGTTTGTAAACAACGAATGTTCTTTCGGACACTCGCCTGTATGAAATTAATTTGCCAAAACTTGTTTTGCCCATGTCCCCGTACACATCATTTGTGGTAATATGCATCAACAGCGAGTCTGCATCCGTGTAAAGCTTCTTGATGTTGCCTCCGGGTATCGGCCTAATCTTGTCATACTAAATTTCATACATTGACATTTTCGGGATATATAGCACATACGATCCAAAATAGATGGGTCTTTCCACCTTGAGTTTCAATTGTTCCGAGATTCAAATGCAGGGTGCAAGCACTGGATGTATCTTGGTTAGACGAATTCCCTATGGCAAGTAAAACTGCAGATTTCGTATATGTAATTGCGTTTCGTCCAACGGTTTGGTACACATTTGGTGCATTCAGTAGACTTGATTCCAGATTCATTAACGATTACGTATCAGACGCAATCGACGCTTCAGTGGCCTGCGAATAATCGCTAATAATAATATTGTAAATGTTCAGGGTATTTTAAATTAACTTTAAAGAAACATCGTGGTCATTGTTGCTGCTAAAATCGCATAGGTATTTTTGTAGGCCAACATGTGCCGGAACAATCAAATAAATCTCACAAAGAGGTAATGATTACAACATATCTTAGCCATTGAGATTATCGGCATATAGATCCAAAATATTAATGTTGCGGTCAGCAGAATCGTGTCCGTCTATGCGTGAGATGTTGGCGTGATCGTATGTGACTCATCATAGAAAAATCGTCGCGAAGTGTGCGCTCAATAAACAGATAATGATCACTATCGGTGAGAAATTACAACTTAACTTTGATTGTTGACAACAACGCATACAAAGACATTTCTGGTAGTAAGAAGTAATGAGCATGATCAAACTTGTACACGTGCATGTGTCAAGAAATTTGTCAAAAAACCCTCGAGTAAAAAACCTCGAGCGAAAGTACATCAGTGCGCAAGTACAAATAGTGATAGTCACACATGGTTTTGCATTCTAATGCCGACCAAACTTTGCTCGACATCGTTGGCGGCAATATTTTTTGATCGGTGACAAATGACGTTCAGCAAACTTGCCCCATTCGCTCATGTATTTGCAAGGATACATAACTTTTTTCGTTAGCATGTCAGGGCTGGCACAATTGGCACAGTGTCTACGGGTAATATTGTATTTTAGCTACATTTATCACTAATATGACCAAAGACAAATCCAGAAATTGTAACGAATCGATGAACATGTATTGTCCCAGACAAAACGTAATGAATTGGTGCATGTTGTTGGGAATAACATTTCTTGGATATTTTGATGCCGTGGCTACTTCTTGCATAATCAAGTGACTATCATATCCAAACGTGTTGTGTGCGGCTCCTCTGTACGCGCCCTTGAGGTAACAAATGTCACGCACTTTGGCGTCAGTCCCAATTATTTATGTCTACGGGTGAATAGAACTCTTGTCGGTTTCATTTTGCTGTAACTTCAATCGTGTGTAGAAAAATATCAAACTTGTCCCGGCCACGATACAACATTGGTGCTCCAGTTCGCACGTAAAATCTGACTTCTCTATAACAAAACAGGGTTGGATTTCCGGATTCACAACAGAACATTTTTGACGATGATATAAATAGTGTTTAATAATGAATGACTTGAATGAGCAAATAATTATGAATATGTCCGTCTATATATAATCCAAAATGTTGGATTAATTAACATAAGAAAGCACAGACTTAATAATTAATAATACAAATAAATTACTTTACAAAATACAAAAACAAGCGGTGAATGGTTCACAGTGATTTCACAATGAAAAGATTGATATAGTTTACTCAGTTAGTAAACAATTTAGAAATTTACTCATGTAGTAAAATGAATTCATTCAGATAGTGAAAGTATGCAACAAAAAGGGACATATATACAAATTATCTTTACAATCACGAAAGATACAATGGGTTTTAGGAACCCCAAAATTAGCCCACGACTAGCAGATTACAAGTAAGGAGATACACTCCGTCATCAGCACACTTTATTTCATCTCCATGGCTGCTACAGTTCAGCTTCAAAGCTGCTACGGTTAATTACTGTGGTTGGCTTTACAGCTTGCACCACGTCGATCCCGATCACTCCGATAACTTTGAACGCTTGGGTCACTCTGGTCACTCTATACACTCTAGCCACTCTGGACACTCAAGACACTCTAGACAATCCAGAACTCTGGACAGCTCTACACAGCTCTACACACTCTTGACATTCCAGAAACTCTAGACAGCTGAAAATATATCCAGCAGCATGTACTATACATGACACGGGCATATAAGATAAAACGTAAAGACGTTATACAAGGTAAGCTATACAGATTACATTATCGGCACAATAATTACAAAACATTTGGTTCAGAAATAAACCTAAACCTACTCGATAAGAATCCTACTGTACTAAACATTTCTTAAAAATGTAGCTTTATATTACTAATATAAATTCCTTGCTAAGTCGCAAACAAGAATATAAATATTTGCATTATACTGCGTAAGCTACATATCAAACATACAAAAATAAACGTGGTAATACAGTAATTACAAATTATACACAAGAAATTAATAAACTTACATACCTCTACAGCTGAAGATATGCAAGTCCTTAAAGCAGACCGCTGACTGACAAGACTATCCGTAATGTAAAGAGTTTTACCTACGATGAGGTATTTATACACATATATAGTCTGTGCACTGAAGGCATTCGGTTCATCCCATCGCGAGCACTTTGCATGTGCGGCATAGGATGAACCGAACTCACTATTTCGAAATACAACACAATATACATAAACCACCCTCGGGTATCGTTGTACACAAAAAAACGAAACCAGAGTACATATATTTAATAAATAAAAGAATTTATACAATTCCGTGACACCCACCACAATAAGCGTCATGGTCAGTGTGCAGTTGTTGGGTATTGAATACATGCATGCAACGTTTGTATGGATTTTCCTTACTCTCATGTTTACCGTGTCAGTTAAGCCAGCGGGCAGGATTCTTTATCCATTCATAATGCGAGACCAGTTCTGAATCAGTCATATTAATTCAGCAACAACTAATTAACCTGTTTTTTTTTCTTCATGTGGGGATAGTTCAAGCAGATAAAAGCCTTTGTTTTCAGCGAACACATTAACGGTGATACATGATTTCAGTGTTTTAAATTTGTTTAGTGTGGAATTGGTAATCTCGCACAGGAAATTCTATATTGCCAAAATTAAGTTCACCCAGGTGGTGCTGATATTTTTCAGACTAGTCTTTATGGTCATAAACAGGATAAAAGACTATAAGAATTTCCCATTCAACACTTCAACACCTCTGTTGTTAAAATTCTTACATTTATTACTGACCGTGACAGAGCCATAAAACGGCTGATATGGTGAGATAAGTACCTCGAATTTCGCATATCGGTCAATTGTCAATACTGAACCTGCAATGGTGTAATTTTCCGACGTCTTGATAATCTTTTCAATGCTTTTTTCAATTTCATAATTGATTAACTTTGTGTCTTTATGGTTCAGCATAGTGCAGGCACAGCTGAATCGACCATGTAGTAGTTTTCTTTCCATCCTTGTCAGGAGTTAGCTGCATAACCAAAATGCGCATTTAGAACATCATCTTCTTAACTCCAGATCGGCCAGATGGATGTACCTCCACAATTCTTCCATATTTACTCTGCCAGCAGAATTGTTCTTCCTTTAAATATTTTCCTACCAATAGAATTTCAATGTTACATTGAAAGATCGCGATAGAAAAATTAATAAATCAGTAACAGGTTTTGACCTGTTTTTGTAGCATAGATGCCATCAATTTGTAAAGCCAACAAATACGTAATGAAAAGCTATTAGCTAAAATTAAAAATGTATGCACAATGGCTCATTTCAAAGATATATCAGATCCCGCGTGTGATATGGGAGCGCCTTTGTTAGTGAAATAAAGTAAACGAGACTTTCAGCATGACCCATACCAGCTAGAGACCCTGAATCAACAAAACAAAAATAAACTACACGTACAAGACACATCTAGAATTTTCCTTCCATGTGAGACATTCATGGAAATTAAGGGAAAACTTACAATTAAAAATGTGTACACGTTTGCAGTGGTAACAATTATAATCTCTATATCCAATGTTGGATTCGTCAACAATTTAATCATGGCGTTACGTTTTCCCATCAGTGGAAAGGAATTTGAATAAATTCTTGACATCATCGACGTAGGAACGACAACTCAATAACTAACTAGATACAGATTTGATTAACGAGAGAAACAGGTCTAACAATCATGTGTGTCAAAGACGTAACTAAAACGCAAATCAAAGATCGCTCACAATATTTTTTGTTCATCATCATTCGTTTCAGCTGCATGTTTTTGCTCATCTTACATAGGCCCTGCCCTAATTTTATTCTTGTATTTGCACAGCGCCGATCACAACTCATTGGTAGTTCACTGAAGTTCTCTGGTGCTATTCCTCTCAGCCCCATATTTGGACTTTGCAGACATTTTCGCAATGTTATTTTTGGAGCTAAACGGAGAGTCCCTTTGTTTCGTAAGAACAACGCAAACGATCCTATTTGGCGTGGTGCAGGTGTCGCCAATGGTAAAGTATTTTAAACATTTACTTTTTGGATGCCTGTGCTAACATAGTCACTCTCTAAATAATCATTTGTTGTTATCATCTATGAAATCTGGAATCGCTTCAATGCTGAAGTTTCTCGCACGTACCAGATTTGCACCCAAGAAATAATAGGGTGGGACACTTTATACGGCAAATGAGTACTCAACATGATCTTTCCGAAACAAAACATATGTTAGTGGCGTTCCAATGTATGGATTGTAAAAATTAAACAAAATATATATCAAGAGTGAGTGAAATTTCTTTGCCGCTAAACGATGATCAGGAACCCTCTGAAGAAATTATACCTGATTAAGGAGACCGCACGTACATATTACCAACCGCCACTGAGATGCCTTTGACGGAAAATACTATTACCACTAACAAAACATCACCATCAGCAGGAGGATACGTAATACTTGACCGAGGAAAAGTATTGAGACAGATAAAATTGATGATGTCCTGACGTCCCTTTAGTTTAAAAAATCCAACCGTCTTTTTTAGGGCCAACTGTATCCCGTGAAAAAGAGATGCAACTCAATGTTGGCCGAATTATAAAAACAAGAGAAAACTTCAATTATTTTTCAATTACTTAACTGTGTGCGTGTGTCAATGTGCGTTTAAGTATCAAATCCATAGCGTACAAAAATCAAGAGCAAGAAACACGTTTTATTTGGTATATTTACTTTTAAATCGCACTTAATGCAACCTTCGTAACACATCACATAAGTCCCTTATCCTTTATCTTCCTTTCAGTGTCTGTCCTTTTTGTTGAATTTCTTCACACGCACAATTGTTTTCTGTATTGTCTTTTGTTATCTTCATTTCTTTTATTTCTTGACGGGTACATCTCGGGCAATTGTTGTCAAACCAGATTTTGGAAATAAGAAGAAACAGAGTTTGCTGAGCAGAAACTAGTAGAATATCCACATGGCGAATACGACTTTCCTTGTAGCATCATACGCTAGCTGAAGTGTCAGTTCAACCATATGCGAGTGAGTTTGAAGACTCTATGAGTGGGCCTAAACAAAACAAACCGCAACTTCTGTTGAATTTCTAAGAGAGTCCAGATGTATCAAACGGGAAAAGCGTTCCGTAGCTCCGGAAAATTATTGTCACATTCCTTAAAGGCAAAAACAGACTCCAAGAAATGTTTAGAACTACGTCTTACACATGCAAGGTAAAATTTTAATAGTCCAAAACTGAAATTAAACTCGAGAAAGTAGCATGTTTCGTTACAACTCTGAAGAATTTATTGTCAAAGACATCGAAACGACGATGCAAAGCTAGAGTGGACAATCGTTTTGAGACTCGCCATTATTCCTGGCAGTTTGATAATGAACTGGAGGAAGACATCAAGCAAGACCAGCACAAGAAGAAAACGTAGCAAGTAGATTTTATCTTTTTGGCTTTGAATTAAGCAATTAACTTTCATGTTCCTAAATTCTGTGTAGCTCGTCTAGCTTGTGCAAAGTGTATGTAGGAACCTACAATCTTTTCATTGTCCCCTTTGTCGCAAGATTCCAGGAGCTCTTGAAAAAAGTTCGGGGACCATGCACTCCTGCATATTTTGCCGAATAGCTTTTAGACCCTACCGAGGATACTTGGAGCGAGGAAGACATCCAGAGTTACGGGGACTGTAATCGATATGCAACTGTGATGGCTCATAATTTTTTCTTAAATATTTGTCAACATAAGGATTTTAATGTTCCACCTTCACCTCTAACGCAACAAAACTTATCTACAAAAAAGTGGGACAAATACCCTTTTACGATTCTGTGAGTTTACTAGCAGTTCCTTTGAGAAGAATGGCTAAAAAAATCTTTTAAATGTCAGAAATGGAGAAAGGTTATTTTCCACAATTTTCATTACCAAATCTAATCAGCACGTTGTGCTCCCACATCTGCCTGACTTTCACTATTACGACGCAGACGGCATCCACACAAAACCAGGAGAAACATTCTACGCTTAGTACGAAATTCACTCTTTGCTTGACTTTCAGGAAGAAATGTTGAAGTACTGCCGATCCGATATGGACATCTTACAACGTGGCTGTGGAACATTACGACAATTGTGTAAAGTCTTTTAAGTATCTAACATTTGAAACAAATTTATAACATTGCTAAGGCGTGATGATTAGGCTATCGAAAGACGTTCATGCCCGAGAACAAACTGGCTCTCATAGTTTCCTGAGCATACCTCTCGATTTTGAGATGATTGCACTACTTGTGTGCAAATGATGACAAAACTGATACAAGAGGCTAGAAGCGATTGAGAAAGTGATATTGGAGGTCGTTTCTTGGATGGCTAGGATTTAGTAAAATCCCTGATCGTCTGCAAATTCAACAGGGATGTTTATTTCACTGATGTTTTTTTTCCAGTTTCCCTCATATATAAAAGCTATCTTTGTATACACAGTTATATTTATTTATTTATTTTTATAGAAAGGTACTCTCAAGTTTTGATTGCAACACAAAAATATTAATAACAACAATCAGTGTTAATATATTTCTCGTAGTTACCCTGTATGCATTTATCTGGTAACCAATTTGCATTCCGCACTTCATTTCCGTTTTATAAATTTGAGTTTCCACCTTCTATTCTTGGCTCTTTGTATTTCGCCCATCCATAAAGGAAGGGCATTTACAGAAACATACGAAGCATAATAGACTTAACTTTTTGAGGCCAATATATTGCATTGGTAACATGCTAAATTCTCACATCTTAGGTCCATAGTTCGATTCTGGGATCCGACATTTGCGAAATTTACTTGGTCTTCCATCCAAGGCCAGTGGTTTCCACTATGCTTTCAGGTTTTCTCCAAAACCAAACCCCACTCTAAAGAAAAAACTACGGCAACTTCTGCGCCATGAACAATGCTTAATACAGGTTTTTGTATAATCGATATACAAAAATTAAAGTAACAATCAACTCTTTATTGTTTATAGTATCTGTATCATACTTTTATTTTGCTGCCAAAATTTCTTTTGAAAGTCTCAACTGAAAATCACTTACCTAATATCATTATGGTTATTTGCTGAATGACTTTTGCAACGAATACAACGTGGAAAAATCTACAACGCAGTATACAGCTCAGAAGCACGTAGAGTGAAGTATCTATATTAAAAATTAAGGTACTTCAATATAAAATCAGTTAACTAAAATCTAGCTATCGACTACGACGTAATATTGCAAGGAACACAAAACGGAAAAAGCATCATTAAACAAACTGAAGAAGAGCTAAATACAGTTTTATAATAAACGAGAAGTAGCAACACTATGAAGAAGGTAAGCGCTAGTACCCACATGGGAAACCTGTATAATGTAAGAATTCTTTAAAGGAAGACACTTGTATATCAAATTAACTGGCAGGCAACCGTCTCCAGCATGTATTTGGCATTCATGATACCGCCTTACTGTGGTTCAAGTCCTACTTGGTCAACAGGACACGAATTGTATCTGCAAATGGAATACACTCCAGCCCAGTTGATCTATGTTGTGATGTTCCACAGGGGTCTGTTCTTGGACCTGTTCTCTTAATTCTGTACACTCAGTCGCTCTCAAGTGTCATAGATCATCATCCAGTGTCTCACCAATTGTACGCTGATGACACCCAAATATACAAATCTAGCCACCCAACTGAAGTTGATGCTACCATCCAAGGTGTAGAGAGGTGCATTTCTGATGTGAAATCATGGATGACATGTAACAAGCTGCAAATGAATGATGATAAAACTGAGGCCATTCTGATCACAACACAAAGACTTTCTCATTCACATCCTTTACCTCAAACAATAAATATTAGCAACGCCAACATTAAATTCACACAATCAGTACGAAACCTAGATGTTACTCTGGACAGTACTTTCACATTGCACCAACATGTCATGAACATATGCAAGGCTGCATATCTTGAGCTGAGACGCATCAGCTCAGTTCGCAAATATCTTTCAGCTGATGCCACTAAAACACTTGTGTGTTCATTAGTACTTTTAAGACTGGACTATTGTAACTCAATTCTGTCTGGTTCATCTCAATATCTACTCCAGAAACTTCAAAAAGTTCAAAACACAGCTGCTTGGATCATACTTAGAGTACCACGATCAGAGCAAACCTCCCCGCTGCTCTGTAACCTACACTGGCTATCCATTCGATCCAGAATCAAACAAAAAATTTGTTCTCTGTGCTACGTTTCACTGTCGGACTCTAGTCCAACATACCTATCCGACCTCACCCATGTGTATACACCAGCAGGATACTTACGCTCCTCTTCTGACAATCGTATACTCATTATTCCCACTATGAAAACAAAGTCATATGGACAGCATTCTTTTGCATACCAGGGCCCATCAACGTGGAATGAATTGTCCACTGAACTTAGACACAAACACACAATGATCACATTCAAGAGGTCTCTCAAAGCTCACTTATTTCGACTGCAAGAACAAACTTAAAGACCTAATAATGTTTCCTACCTGAAATATTCTCAGCATGTTTTTTATTTTTTTTTAATGTTTTTCTAATTTCATGGTGTTTATTTTTGTAATAAAATTATTATATGTTTTTTATCTTATAGGTGTTGTCTAATGTTGTAAACGCTTAGAGCTTCTAAAGATTAGGCGCTATACAAAGTCCTCATTATTATTATTATTATTATATAAGTAATCCTCCTGTACGTACAGCACATGATGAGAAAACTGTCGATTATACAAGAGACGTAGGGAACTATTTACAAGAGCACACGATGGATTTCTGCATTCCAGGAGATTTTAGTTTTATTGATGTAAACATTGACAGAGACACGGGTTATAAAAAAGAGATAAGACAATGGCTCCAATAGTAGCATATTTCTTGAAGCAAAAATAATTAACAGATATGTGTAGAATGATAATTTAAGAGAAACTATGGTTTATCAAATGAAAGCAGAATAAATCGATTTTGCTTAATGAAGACACTAACACATAATATACATGATAAAATAAATTATTCAAGTATATCCGATCACTATTCGATATAAGCTTTGTGATACAAAAATAAAGGTGGGAGGGCGGTTGGAAACTAAATAATTCAGTACTTTAGGAACACGATTGCATATTCAATGTGAAATGTTAAATTAAATTGTAGAGAAAGAGAGCAATAAAATTGTAGAAGATTTAGATCATTTCAAACAGACAATCATAAGAATAAACATCAACTATGGCACAACGAAACAAATCCAGCGAAATGCCGCGAAAAAGAAGTACCAGGATATAGGCTAACACACAGTAAAAAGATGAAAGACGAAGATACGCTAAGAAACATCGAAAAGAAATTGTAAGGTATGAAACATGGTGGGTAACGGTGAGAGCGTAAAAATATCCACAATTATATTCACTGGCAAAGGGTATATGCTGAAGACTAGAATTTAAAGGGGGGGGGGGGGCAAGTTTAATTTATGCACGCTATTCAAAACTTAACATATTATACAAGGTCAAAGAAGCTGTAATGAAATGAAGTTTGCGAGATATTGAACAGACTGAAATGCATGATTATTGCAGCAATACCACGTTTGAGCAAATATCTGAATAAAAAATAATGTGGGTATTTTTTACAAATAAATAAGGGGAAACCACCAGGTTGTGACGGTATAAAGACAGATTTTTATATAAAGTGTTGTGACCAACTCTCAGTTATCTTAGAACACATATTTACTAATATTTTAGCAACATAATGTCTAATTGGTACGTATTTAGGCTCTTATAAAAGTAACAAGAAAAAAGTGAAGACAACAAGCTTTGTACAATTTAACAAATAATTTTTTCCCTAGAAAATCAAGGTAAAAATGAGAAAAAGAACTTACGGTTTTACGAATCAAATCCAAAAATAATCCAAGAATTAAAAAATAGAAGGCATGGTAATAAAAAGTCCTAATGAAACTGAGTTCTAGTCCCGACGAAATCCAAAATGAAAGGCGATGACGTATGCTGTGGTCAGCGTCGTACTGATGTGTCAACAGTTCTTTGTTGAATCACAGAAAATAATATTCCAATTTTGATTCTGTATAAATGTCAATACACGTCCTTGGCCAAGAATTAATTTAGAGCACTAGTATTTCCAGGGAAAACAATCTTGATCAACAAATAATTAGAAGAAAACAAAATAATTACCCCAAAACTGGTCACAACATAAAACACTTTAACTTCTCAAGTGTCAAACCAAGACTAACTATTATTTATATTAAAAAAAATAATAAATCGAACTCCAAAGCAGAACAGATGCCGGATGTGGGTCAATCTTCTG
Organism: Sinohyriopsis cumingii; assembly: GCA_028554795.2. Lineage (NCBI taxonomy): Eukaryota > Metazoa > Mollusca > Bivalvia > Unionida > Unionidae > Sinohyriopsis > Sinohyriopsis cumingii. Next base: position 37,742,088 of record CM068829.1, read on the forward strand.
GAAATACCAGAGTTTGTAACAATTGCTGCACGTTATTTGTCACGTACTCAAAGTATTGCCTCAATACCACTTTATGATCTTACTCGGAGAAAGGATAATAAATAAAAAGTTGCTTATTACAAACTATCAGTGATTCTGAATCAAGGTCAGGAACTAGGTCAGCATTAGATACAATGTTTCTAAAAAGTTGTTAACGTCAAAAATAAAAAATTCTGTCAGAACTGAACAATATTCCAGTAAATAAAGTTACATCTTAATAGCAAGTAATGGAATAAAAAAATCTAAAGCTTACAAATAAAACAATTAAATTTAATAAATATAAATTAAATCATATACACATAACACAATACTATGACAAAATGACTAATAACTTTAAAAGGGGACTTAGAAGATATAGAAAATGGCGACAAATCACACTACTTAACACTGATTATAAAATATACAGCAAAATTCTAACCGATAAGATAGATTGAACTCATGTACATTGTTTATGCTCTTTAACAGACTCAGGTCAGTTATGCAAAATTTAACTAGAGATATTATGTACAACTTGCAGCCATAAACAAATACCAAGAGTTACCAAAAAATATATAGCATTTTAAATCGTAATTGAAACAATGGCGTATAACTTGTTTTCGATTTTGTAATTTTGAATGATTTTATAACGTCAGTGATAACGTCGAACCTTAATTGATATTGTGCTCTACTGACAGATAAATACCTCGTTTTCCCTGAACTTTCTATAGGAATACTAAAGGGGTTGATTTCATAAGCAATCGTGCTTTAAGAGAAAGAATTGGGTATTTAGTTCATTCGTACAGTATCGCTCAGGATAAAAGCTCTTTCATATTTTCCCATACAAATGAAGGAACACACTAGGACTGACTGACTATCAAACGCAGATGCTTCCTCTTAACAGTGAACATTTTAATCTTTGTATGACGAAATCGGAAAATATTGCCTTATTTTAAATTACATCCAGGGACAACATACATTTCTATAATCATAGATATAAGACAAAGCAACAGAAGCAGCAGGCACGATGGAAAGTATCACCGATAATGAAGATAAGATCAAGACAAAGTTTGATCATGGGTGATGAATATTATGATTAAGGCGATGATAATGATGACACTGATATGATAATAACAAAAATGTTTAAGAACTTTTATACTTCCTGTCTAAATTATTTTAAAATTTTATTATTATTCTTATTATTATTATTATTATTAGTAGTAGTAGTAGTAGTAGTAGTAGTAGTATAATTATCTTTATGATTATGATTATTATTATCATTATTTTCATCATTATTATAATTATCATTATTATTATTATTATTATTATTATTATCGTCATGATTATTATTATTATCGTTATGATTATTATTATTATCTTTATTTTCATTATTATTATAATTATCATTATTATTATTATTATTATTATTATTATTATTATTATTATTATTATTATTTGCAGCATTAGTGGCACTAGGAGTAGTAGTTGTTGCAATAGTAGTCCCCATCTTGCCGCCTCACGTCAAGTTCTGGTCGATTATGTAATCGGATATTCTTATCCTTCTTGAGAAGGAAGTCAGTGAAATATACGGTGATCAGTTCTGGTGATACAATAACAACATTCTTTGACAATGGCCAATTCTGGTAGTTGCTCAGTCTGCATTTCTTCATTGCTGGATACAATGGGATTTAATCGTGAGATGATAGACCATAGAATAAATAATACAAGGCTAAGGGATATCACAGGTGTACTGTTCCATGAGAATCACGCTAGGTTCATAACAGGAGGAAAGGCCGACGGAACATCGAAGTGGGGACAGGGTGATCTAGATCTGATGTTTGTCTATAAGTCAACAATCGTCACAGGCCGACAGGTTCAGCCACCCAGCCATCGACATACAGTGCTTTATGCGGATGACCAAGGGATCCATTGTGGATATACACGGCTGCGTGTGGACTATCAAGGGGAAATGGATAAACCGATGAAAAGATCCCTAATTTGCATAGTGAGTGAAAGCTTATCAATGGTCTTTTACTTGTCAAGTTTTGTCTTCATTCAGAGTAGGAACTTGAATGCGATGCGATTTCAATGTCATTCACAAAAACAGATTCAAGCAACATCCGGACCAGCACATCAGATGCTGTCCAACGGCATACAGAGGGATATTGTATATGCATTTCACCATCCAGAATGGCCGGCCCAAGCATCTCAATGGGCTCATAGATGTCGGCGACATGGATGGCCTCCTGAGACAGTTGTTGCAGCTATTGTACAGTGCGGATGTCACGTGGTACCAAAAGGGTATAAAGGAAGTCCAACGGAACATATGGAATGGTGTTTTTCTTTTGCTAATCACGAAAAATTAATTATCCAGCAATTTAACCTGATGCAAAAACAAGTATACATTTTACTTAAAATCATAGCAAATGACCTGAAGAACATGTACCCTGAATTTCGAGATTTAGTAACGTCATATACAATGAAAACTGTAGCTCTGTGGCAGGTAGAATTTCACCACGGAAGAGAGTGGGACCGATCTCACCTGCTGAATCGGCTGATAGAAGCGTTAGACTTTCTGAAATCGTGTGTGGAGAGTCGGAATCTGCCTGCTTACTTCATCGCGGAAAACAATCTGTTTGATTGGAAAATAACTCTAAGTACAGCGGCATCTTTGTCCCGACTACTTAATAATTTGTTGTCTCAGGGAGCTGGATGTGTTCTAACATTTCCCTCCATACAGGAACAGCTTCACATCAGACAGATTCCAGGTTTGAGGCAGAGGATTGTTAATTACTGGAGTTGGGTAGAATTAGTCAACATCATATCTCACTACTGTCAGGATTATTTTGACATGGATCAAACTGAAAAACACATACTCCGTTCTATATCACTGATAGATTCACCTGATATGACACGACACGGGTCATTAACTAAAGGCGTCTCAAAGAGGATGAAAGCTACGCTTGCATTTATCAACATAGCCAAGGTCAAAAAGGCTAGAATGTCAAACAGAATGAAATATGAACTGTATCGACCTTTGCTTCACATTGCTTCTGCCAACATTGACACAGATAGGGTTGCTGGAAGAATTAAATTTGCCGGGTTGCTCCATGTACTTGGAAAAACAAACGAAGCAATGAAAATATTGTATTCCATAAAACTACGGCCTTTGTTTGGCGTGTCTTACAAAGCTCATTGTCGGAGTGTCATTCATAAAAATAACATTGTCACAAAGACAATGTTCGCTCATACTCAGGAGGTTGTCACAAGACTTGGTAGAGACAAATATGTACAAGAATGTGAATCACTCGATGTGGTGTATTCCATAGAGGAAATAGACGTTGTTCCAAATCATATCAAATATGAACTCTTCCATGTGCCAGAAAGTTTAGAGCCCTTAAAAGGAGCCCATGTTGATCCTGATATGTTGAGGTACTACCTTTTGTGCAAATGCCACACAGAACTGGGAGATAAAGTAAATGCTGAAGCTGCCTTCATTAACTTGATCAAGATAGCCATCAAAGACCGATTTGACCCGTATATGGAATATCGAGAGGTGGCGCTAAATGTGTTGGGCCTGTCCTACATGGAGAAGAAGGACTTCCTCAGAGCTTACGGCTGTTTCTGCCTAGCCATGTGTCTCCGTCCTCTACTGTTTATGCAGAAATGCTCTTCTTCCACACCATGGCACCTAGCTGTTCTAGCATCTGCATTAATCAAAAGGTAATTATTTTAGGAGGAAGTATATGTATGTATGTATGTATGTATGTATGTATGTATGTATGTATGTAACAAGTCGACCAAACATATCATTTTCTTTCGGATAATGTATTGTGACAAGCCAGTGGTCTTTACCTGACCGAGCGGTGTCAAACCCTGGCGCGATTCCCGCTAGAACTCACAAGTTTACCCCACATTTCCACAGACTTCCATACAACTTAAGTTGTAAATTAGAAAACCCGACGTGTCCATTCTGTACCTAAATTTTACTCTAATCATTGCATGACCACAGAACTTACAGGCTGCCAAATATATATCAACCTCACATCTGCATGGTTTTTCTTCGTTAGGTTTCCGTACCGCCAGCAGTTCTCGCCGTAGAAACTATGCAACTGGCCCTTAACACAGGGAACTATTTTAACTACGCCACCTTAGGTCAGTCAAAATATGGTTTCCAGGCAATTTTCGCCAGTACAACGGCATCACCATTGCCACCATGGCGACATAAACGGTATCTGCCGAGTCCCTTCTTATTGATTTCATTGTCTAATTTACCGGTTTCCTACCGTAAATTCTGCCACTGCAGTTACACCACCAATGTACACCGCTAGATTTTAGTAGGGACTGTATTATTACATGGACACTCATTCGGTTAGGACCAGAATTCACTTCTAGTGAACCATGGTATCATGGAAACTCACCAACGCCTTACTCCGTTACGTTTGCTCCTAGTAATATTCGGGTAAAGGAATATTTATATTGCACCGAATTCCAATAATCAGACAAGTAATCACAAAATTCTTAAAATTCCTAACAACGGGGCTCTATCGTCAAATGCGCATAGTCCAAATTTATTACAGTATCAATATACCTTGGTCAGATTTTCTTTTTAATGTGAGAATTTTACAATATATACAATACGGAGATAACAACTCACATAAACAGGAAATTTAGAAATAATCTTCATCGCTCCGAAACGTTATAAAATGTACTTTCCAGTCAGAAAATAGTTGGGATAAATGAGTTGATTCTGCTTCTAAAAAAACGGTTTAAGATTAAGTCGTTTTGTTTGCGCAATATATTTAACTATAACGACCGTGTCGAAACCTGTGTCAATCAATGAAAAATACAGGAGATAATAACTTTGTGCACCATAAAACTGATAGTAGGGAAAGTTACTGCGTGTAAATCACCTTTTCCAGGTGGATAGGTAAAACAAGATGAGTGTCTCTAGGTTGTCGATATAGGGTACTTTCAAAAATTATGAATTCAGTGAGAGACAGACAGACAGAAACAGAGAGATGAATTTAAGTCACAGACTGGTGGACAGGAAATGGCTTCTCTTTCTCAGCGAATAGCACTAACCACCCGTCAATCACTCAATAAATATAGAACCAAAGAGATTTTTAAAGCGCCAGCGAATCAAATTTTCCAGTAATGTGTAAAAATTATTTTGTCGAACATTGCAAAGGATCACACTGACACATTCAGAGAGAGAAACTATGAGAAAGGGGGAAACTGAATGTGTATTTTGTCACAAAAATGCACACACGCAAATATATCTATAATATGTGTGTGTGTGTGTGTGTGTGTGTGTGTGTGTGTGTGTTGTTTTAGGGTTTAACGCCATTTTTCAGCATGGCGGCCAGTGTAAATGGTTGAAGAAGAACCCGGGAAAACTCCGGAAAGAACCACCGACCCACGTGAAGCTACTGGTAAGGTTTCTCACACACCCACACTAGTCGAACCAGAGACTCGAACCCACGCAGACAGAGATGAGATAGCAGTGATCCGTAACGGTGAGCGCTTTAGACCCCTCGGCCACTCGGGACCCCAATATATATATGTGTGTGTGTGTGTGTGTGTGTGTGTGTGTGTGTGCGTGTGTGACTATGAAATTCTTTGTAATTTTTGGGGGGATAAATACTGTCTCCAGACTTGTAATTACAAATAATAAGGTTATTTTAGTGTTGACTTTAAACCGGTTGAATATGAAAGTGGATTTCCTTCATTAGACAAAATTTTATATGGTATGCACTAGATTGCGTGTATATTTAGTAGTGTTTTATGGTATCTAGGTGCAAAAGTGGCGAAAAGATTAACTTTGACAAACGTGTAACTGAGTTGCGCAAAAAAGCTATGAAAATTTTTTTATAATTTAGTACAATAAGATAAATTCAAAGACGTAATGTTGTTAAAATTATGGAAAATGTAAATAAAATAGCATTTAAAGGTAACATTTGAAATATCATTAAATCAAAATTAAATTGTCAGTGTATATAACGCATTCCCCCTACAGAGTCACAGGGTGGAAATCTACACGCTCGACAATAATGTGCTCCGCTGTCCATCGACACTGGTTGCAAACTTTTTTGTCAAGGTTCACCGTTCTGGATGTATGCACGCGTCAGGTACCTGTGTCCGATATTCGATTGTCATAATACCACTTCATCTCTTCCGATTTGTATTTTGCCACGTTCGACGAACGTGTTAATTCACACAATTTTTATGACCGTATATGAAAGCTTTGATTTGTTAACATGTGACTGTGCGGCAGGTTTGGCTGCTCTATACGTGCTTGGATTCTCCTTTATGCCAATATTACATAGGCAGCCAATCTGAGATTCTGTTAGAACGTCATGTCTCTGTACTACCTGGGTTTACTAACAGGTTTTCAGATTTAAGATTCTGAACATCTTTCAATGTCGAAATCCGAAAAGATGATGTAACTTGTTTTTGACAGGTTTCAACTTAGTTCAAAGCTTTTAGTATGGCTGTAATTTCCTTAATAAAACTCGAGTCTTTATCTATTAACCGGTTCGATATTGTGGCTTGGGGTTTTGCAATGTCCGTCTTTAGAAGCGTTTGTATATAAAGACGAACCAATTATAGGAAATTCATATTTCATTGAATTTCGTTTAATAAAGGAGGTGATTTGTTGAATGCTTTTTTAACTCTCAGAGGTCTAATATTGTTTTGGGAAGTTTTGATAAGAGTCGTAACCACCGTGCTGATTTTGGGAATACAAAATATTGGAATATTTCTAACATTAAGTTTTGTCTTTTCAAACTGATTACTACTTAGTATGCCTAAAAGTGAATTGAAAGTTGCTTTCCAAGCGTACTAAGTTTGGTATCTGGGCCTAAAAACGTAATTACATGAATAAGAGAGTAAAAGCACAGAAATATTATTCAACACTGTGTTTATTTCGTTCAGTACATATAAAAAGATATTTGCCTTTATGTACATTTAAGATGATTATTGTGTTGTAAATGGACATTGTGTTTCTTTTTTTTAATTCCAGGCCACAATCTGGATATTGAAAACATCGACGTATGTAGCTAAACAAAAGTTCTTGTATTCTACAAAGCAGAAAAAAACCCAGCTTGCAGCTATCACGCTATTTTCTATTTTTGAATTCCATCAGAACAGAACGATATCCCCAGCAATCATCATATCTACAATTTCTGAAAAAATGCAAATATTAAGGCTTAATCTCTGCAACTGAGAGTCCAGGTTAGCACCCGGTCGTCAGAACGATACATGTAGCTAAAGATCACTGATTTATCAGAGAGATACAAGCATGGTATAGCTGTGAACTTCCATCCCTTAACATTGACAGACACAATCTACTATGTCCGCAGCTAATTTATTAGGGCTTGACAGATCATAAGCAGAGTATCCGACAAGTACTAATGCTTCCTTCAAGTGAAGTTTTAGTTTATCACTAATGAACCAAAGCAATCGTTCAAGGGTAGAGATTGCTGCACAGACTAATACTGCTTCCGTCAAACTGTTTGCTTTCCACTGACTGCAGCAATCACTTGAATCTAGCTGAACGTCTGCAAGCGCTGCAGACTGCAGGGCACTTTTGATAATTCCAGAATCCCGGTTATATGTCTCGCCCTATGTAAAGCTTATGAGGTTTTCTACCAGGTATATTCAGCCTTTAGAGCCAGTTCATTGGTTCACAGGCACATGTACATAATACTGAGAGTACATTGTACACGACGTGCTGAATAATGAATTGCGTCTTGATATAAAGTGTTTTGGTTAAGTCAGCTGCTGTAAAATTTCATCCAAAAGGATTTGAAAATGTGGGTAATTTCTGTGTCTTTAATGCATGTGAATTACAAAAAGACTGATAGAAGACGTTGTCGTGCATTTGTCTTCATAGCTGAACAATAAAAAACAAATGCTAAACTTTATGGATGTGGATACAAGGCTGATTTGTATGACACGGACGATTGCGTTGGCTTAAAGGCGACAGTGGAGATATGGAGGCATTTTCATGGTATAATGCATTCAATTCACTTATTATCAAAGTTAATTCTTTATGATCTAATAAATATCTGTCATTAAGTAAGCTGTTAACATGGCGTTTCCAGTAAAGTATTGCTACTGTTTGAAGCTTGACTGTGTGAAGTTTTTCTGTTTTTAGTTGTCATTAGTAGTATACGTAAGCTTACTGTATTTCTTACATGGGGAATCTGGGCGTTTGTTTTCGAACCGTCTACAATCTGCATATTGTCACCTCACAAGCAGCAATTAAATTGGCATCAAAACAAAAGCATCCTCGAAATTCACAATCAGAAACATTGTCCCTGCAATATCTACGTGAGTATTTATGTATGGCACTCCTCCATTCTACGGATCACAAAATGTGTTTAAAGTTGTTACATTTTTTGTCAAAGAAAGCGAAAATGGTTCTATTATACTTCTCTGTCGCAAGTAGGTTTTTTGCTAACTCTTGCTAGGAAGATTTTCATTTTCTACGAATGCCTCGGTCAAGAAAATTTATAAACATGTAGAACATATTGAAAGTTTCTTGTAATTACTTGAAAATTGAATGAATTAGATTGCACAACAATTTGATCTTTGGGATACCAAGTAATTCGGATGACGCCAAAGATATCGAATTGGCGACAACAGGTCCTTGAGCGTACTGAAAGTATAGATCGAACCTGGGAATGTAGATATGCTCTCTACTGCTGTTCTATCTTTGCCCTTTAAAAGCACCGTTCCGGTGGCCTAAGTGGCTAAAGCGTCTGCCTCGGATACGGGAGGTAGCGGTTCAAATCCCAGCCGAGTCATACAAAAGTCATAAACAATTATACTAGTAGCTGCTTCGGTTGCGCTCGGATTAAGAGGTTAGTGTTAGGACTGGTCACCTTGGTGTCAGGATAATATGACTTGGTGGGACAGAGAGAGAAACTAAGAGAAAGGGAGAAACTTCATGTGTATTTTATCACAACAATACACACGCAAATATATATATATATATATATATATATATATATATATATATATATATATATATATATATATATATATATATATATATATATATATGTGTGTGTGTGTGTGTGTATGTGTGTGTGTGTGTGTGTTGTTGTTGTAGGGTTTAACGCCATTTTTCAGCATGTATAAATGGTGCAGGAAGAACCCGGGAAAACCCCGGAAAGAAATTCCGACCCACGAGAAGCTACTGGCAAGCTTTCTCACATACCCACACTAGTCGGACCAGAGACTTGAACCCACGCAGACAGAGGTGAGATGGCAGTAATCCGTAACGGTGAGCGCTTTAGACCACTCGGCCACTCGGGGCCCCTATATATATATGTGTGTGTGTGTGTGTGTGTGTGTGTGTCTAAAGGAAGAGGAATAATTACAAATAATAAGGTTATTTTAGTGTTGACTTTAACCGGTTGAATATAAAAGTGAATTTCCTTCAGTAGACAAAATTTTATAATGAATGCACTAGATTGCGTATACATTTAGTAGTGTGTTATGGTACCTATGTGCAAACATGACGAAAAGATTAACTTTGTCAAACGTGGAACTGAGTTGCGCAAAAAGCCATCCAAAAAACGTATCATTTAGTACAATAAGATAAATTCAAAAACGTAATGTTGTTAAAATTATGGAAAATGTAAATAAAATAGCATTTAAAGGTAACATTTGAAATATCATTAAATCAAATTTAAATTGTTAGTGTAGATAACGGATTCCCCCTACAGAAATCTACACGCTCGACAATGTGTTCCGCTGTCCATCGACACTGGTTGCGAACTTTTTTGTCAAGTTCACCGTTCAGGATGTATGCATGCGTCAGGTACCTGTGTCCGATACGCGATTGTCACAATACCACCTCATCTCTTCCAATTTGTATTTTGCCACGTTCGACGAACGTGTTGATTCACACAATTTTTATGACCGTAAATGAAAACTTTGATTTGTTAACATGTGACTGCGCGGCAGGTTTGGTTGCTCTATACGTGTTTGGATTCTCCTTTATGCCAATATTACATAGACAGCCTATCTGAGATTATGTTAGAACATCATGTCTCTGTACTATCTGAGTTTACTAACAGGTTTTCAGATTTAAGATCATTTTTGACAGGTTTCAACTTAGTTCAAAACTTTTAGTACGACTGTAATTTCCGCAATAAAACTCGAGTCTTTATCTAGTAACCGGTTCGATATTGTGGCTTGGGGTGATGCAATGTCCGTCTTTACAAGCGTTTGTATATAAAGACGAACCAATTGTAGGAAACATAGATTTCACTGAATTTCGTTTAATAAAGGAGGTGATTTGTTGAAGGCTTTTTTAATTCTCAGACGTCTAATATTGTTTTGGGGAGTTTTGATAAGAGTCGTAACCACCGTGCTGATTTGGGAATACAGAATATTGGAATATTTCTAACATTAATTTTTGCTTTTTCAAACTGATTAGTACTTAGTATGCCTAAAAGTGAATTGAAAGTTGCTTTCCAAGCGCGCACAAAGTTTGGTATCTGGGCCTAAAAACGTCCTTACATGAATAAGAGAGTAAAAGCACAGAAATATTATTCAGCATTGTGTTTATTTCGTTCAGTACATATAAAAAGATATTTGCCTATATGTACATTTAAGATGATTATTGTATATGTACATTTAAGATGATTATTGTGTTGTAAATGGACATTGTGTTTCTTTTTTTTAATTCCAGGCCACAATCTGGATATTGAAAACATCGACTTATCTGGCTACTCAAAAGTTCTTGTATTATACAAAGCAGAAGAAAAAAAAACCAGCTTGCAGCTATCACGCTATTTTCTATTTTTGAATTCCATCAAAAGGGAACGAAGTCCCCAGCAATCATCTTATCTACAATTTCTGAGAAAATGCAAATATTAAGGCTTAATCTCTGCAACTGAGAGTCCAGGTTAGCACCCAGTCGTCAGAATGAAACATGCAGCTAAACATCACTGATTTATTAGAGAGATAAAAGCATGGTATAGCTGTGAACATCCATCCCTTAACATTGACAGACACAATCTACTATGTCCGCAGCTAATTTATTAGGGCTTGACAGATCATAAGCCGAGTATCCGACAAGTAGTAATGCTCCCTTCAGTTGGAGTTTTAGTTTATCAATAATGAACCAAACAAATCGTTCAAGGGTAGAGATTGCTGCACGGACTAACACTGCTTCCGTCAAACTGACTGCTTTCCACTGACTGCAGCTATGACTTGAATCTAGCTGAATGTCTGCAAGCGCTGCAGACTGCAGGGCACGTTTTATAATTCTAGAATTCCGGTTATTTGTCTCGGCATATGTAAATCTTATGAGGTTTTCTGCAAGATGTATTCAGCATTTAGAGCCAGTTCATTGGTTCACATCCACAGATACACAATACTGAGGGCACATTGTACACGACGTGCGGAGTAATGATTTGCGTCTTGATATAAAGTGTTGTCGCTAAGTCAATTGCTGTAAAATTTCATCCAAAAGGATTTGAAAATGTGTGTAACTTCTATGGCTGTAATCCATGTGAATTACAAAATGACTCATAAAGGACGTTGTCTTGCATTTGTCTTCATAGCTGAACAATAAAAAACAAATGCTAAACTTTAAGGATGTGGATAAAAGGCTGATTTGTATGACACGGACGATTGCGTTGGCTTAAAGGCGACAGTGGAGATATAGAGGCATTTTCATGGTATAATGCATTCAATTCACTTATTATCAAAGTTAATTCTTTATTATCTAATGAATATCTGTCATTAAGTAAGCTGTTAACATAGCGTTTCCAGTAAAGTATTGCTACTGTTTGAAGCTTGACTGTGTGAAATTTTTCTGTTTTTAGTTGTCATTAGTAGTATACGTAAGCTTACTGTATCTCTTACATGGGTAATCTGGGCGTTGGCTTTCCACCCGTCTAAAATCTGCATATTGTCACCTAACAAGCAGCAATTAAATTGGCATCAAGACGAAAGCATCCTCAAAAGTCACAATCAGAAACATTGTCCCTGCAATATCTACGTGAGTATTTATGTATGGCACTCCTCCATTCTCCGGATCACAGAATGTGTTTAAAGAAAGTCAAGAAAGTTTATAAACATGTAGAACATCTTACCGTTTTTAATTTCAACCATTTGTTCTTTTATATCGCTGGTCGATTTAGAACCTTTTATAAGTTTTAAAAGATTATAGAAATAACACTTTGTTTGGCGCTAAATAGCCTAAAAGTGCTGATGCGCCGTTAAAAAACAAACAATCAATCAATCAATCATTCGTCAAAGAAAGCGAAACTGGTTCAATTATACTTCTCTGTCTCAAGTAGGTTTTTTGTTAACTCTTGCTGGGAAGATTTTCATTTCCTACGAAGACCTCGGTCAAGAAAGTTTATAAACATGTAGAACATAATGAAAGTTTTTTGTAATTACTTGAAAATTGAATGAATAAGATTGCATAACAATTTGATCTTTGAGATACCAATTAAGTCTGATGACGCCAACGATACTGAATTGGCGACAACAGATTCTTGAGCCTACTTAAAGCAAAGATCGAACCTGGGAATGTAGATATGCTCTCTACTGCTGTTCTATCTTTGCCCTTTAAAAGCACCGTTCCGTTGAGTAGTAATATGGGGCACCCTAGCGTCAATGGGAATTATCATTACAGAACCCCCTGGGCAACTCTAGCGTCAAGGGAAATTTAACATGGAGAAAAATCGTGGGCAACTCTAGCGTCAAGGGGAATTTAACATGGAGAAAAATCGTGGGCAACTCTAGCGTCAAGGGGAATTGAACATGGGGGGGGAATAAAGTGTGGGTCTATCTAGGGACAAGGGGAATTGAACACGGGATTTTTTTTTAAAAAAAAAATAAAATAAAAAAAGGGGTAGGCAATTGAAAGTCATTCTCTTTTCGAGAAATGTGGGTGTCCCTGAGAAGGGCCTTTGGGTTTATGTTAATATGCCCTTAACATAAAGGGCATTTGCGGCATCTTCTTGTCCTTAAGCTGCGTCTTACTCGAGGGCCATAAATCAGTGTCCTCTTGAGGCAACCTTGTCTTTCTACGTACACTCTTCGTATCCACAGACTGGTGTCTGACTTGTCGACAATGGTCCACTTGGACCGGACATACATGAGCATGTCCGTCCTAAACATCATTGAAGACACTAGGGTGGATGATTCGACTGTGGTCAACATCTTGAAGCGACGAGAACAGGTGAATCAATGCAGTGAACTGCGCTTATTTATAGGTAGAGGAAGGATTGAAACGGATTGAGTTCATTCACCAATCCGAACACGCGTTAAAAAATTCAGTCAGCCCGCATCCAATCCGAAGAGAGCAGTTTGTGACGTCACGTGGTCTATATAGATTAGCTAGCGCCTGTGTGCAGTCAGTCTATGCGACAGTGATTCAACATGACGGAAACTCAGAAAACGATTCATTGGGGTGCACCAGCAGTGGAGACCACCCAAGGGAACCCGGACTTAATTATATAATTAATTTATTCTTTTATCCATTGTTACAATCCAATTCACAATTCACAACAGAACACTTTAAAAAGTTCATTAACTTCTTGTGTCTCCTTGTTTACTCTCTCTGTTTTTTTAAATTTCTTCACCTTCTTTTCCTCTTCTTCCTTCTCACTTTCTTCCCTTCTTTTCTTCTCCTGTTTCTTTGCCTCTTGTAAATAGAATTGTCTTCTTTCTTCCTCTTCTTCCTCTGAAGAATCCCTCTTTTCCTCTGAAGAATCCCTCTCTTCTTCTGAAGAATCCTTCTTTTCTTCTGACTCCTCTTGTTTCTTTTTTGGGCAATCTGGAGACCAATGTCCTTTTTCTTGACAATAATAACAGGTATCTTTACTTTTGTCTTTTCTAGCCCCTTTTCTTCTTTTTTGACGGTCTGGACACTCTGAAGACCAATGCCCTTTCTTCTGACAGATATAGCAAGTATCTTGACTTTTATCTCGAAGGAAGGAGAGTAGTCCGTGGGCTTGTCTGAAGAGAATTTTCTAATGACCCCTCGCAAAGCTCTGATGAAACGTTCGATTTGGGTAGTCTCTTCCATCGTTGTGCTCAGTTAGAGAGTGAAATGAATAGTGAAAGGACAAGACACACACCCTTTTATATACGCTGGTCTGCCATGACTATAAATTAGTCCATGGTGTTTAAACTTGAGTCATTTGACGTTTTTCACTCAAGATGAAACGATCCTATTCATTCGAGAAGAAAGAAGAAGAAAGTAAGAGGCAGAAACGTGATCTATCGCCTCGTACCAGAGCTGAAGTCTTGGCACAAATTCATGCCAGTGATTTTGAAGAGGACATGAGTGAACCAGAATTCGAACCCTCTAAACCAAGTTTGCCACCCTTAGTCAACCCTGAAAAATACTATTCCATTCGAGAGACCGAAAAGCGCTCCTCTAGAAAATTTAGAACCACGGCTTACAAATACACGGTGAAGTTTAAAGATTTCAAGGCTGAAGTACCGTTAGAGAAAGCAGAAGGGTTCATCACTGGAGTGTGGGATTCTTTGCTCACCGCACTGAAGCGACAATGTCAACCCAAAGAAGACGATCGCTTGAGACTTTCCATACAACACGACAGTTTGCAATCCCCTGTTTGGATCGAGTTCAGCACCCCTGCAGAACTGACTGCTTCCAAAGTCATGGACAAGATTCAACACGTGCAACAATCTAATGACCAGTTTGACATCACTGATGGAAAAGCCACACTGGACATGACCCACGTCTCTCCTCCTCAAGGGACTGGACGCAAAAAGGTCTTATTGGTGGACGACCTTCGCAACACCAAAACAAGTCTCGTCCGAATTAACAACCCTCAAGACCTATGCCAACAAGAACGACACGGTAGAATGGAAAAGAACCTGGAAAACTATTCAACAATCGGACCGAGCCAAACAACGAAACGAAGCAGAACTCCTGTTACAACAAGCTGGCCTGTCCAAAGACACACCCTGTGGCATTCCTGAGATGCAAAAATTGCAAGATGCCCTAGCTCCACGATACACCTTGAAAGTGCACCCTCAAGAAGTGCGTGGGTCTCTGTTGTTTCGAGGCCAAGACTTTAAGGACGGAAAATACATTCATGTCTATTATCACGATGACCATTTCGATACGATTACCAGTATCACTGGATTCCTGGGATACAGTTATTGCTGTGAGAAATGTGACTATGGTTTAATAATCGAGAGCAACACAAGCATTGCGGATTGAAATGCTCAGGATGTTTCGCCTCTCCACCTTGTCTGAGCGAAGGACCAGTGCCTTGTTCAACTTGTCTGCGCACGTTTGTCAGCCCTACCTGTTACCAACAACAGTTGAAAACACAAGGTTCACAGCAGAAATGCGCTTGTCAACTGCTGAGATTGTGCCCTACGTGTGGACAAGGCCTATGTACCAATAATGCCAAGGCACACGTATGTCGAGGAAAGAAAAAATGTCACATTTGTCATCACATCGTGGACTTGGAACACCAATGCTACGTGCAAAAATACCAACCCCCACCAGAGAAAGAGGATGGTCACAAGAAGAAAGGCAATTTCATCTTTTTCGATTTCGAATGCATGCAAGAGACTGGCATTCACATTCCTAATTTCTGCGTGGCTCATCGAGCGTGCGAAAAGTGCATTCAAGAACCTATTTTCAGTCATTGTCCTCACTGCAGCAAGATTCCCGGAGGGCGTGAAAAAATCTTTCGGGGACCGAACACGTTAGCCGATTTTGCCCAATGGGT
This sequence comes from Sinohyriopsis cumingii, assembly GCA_028554795.2. Taxonomy (NCBI): domain Eukaryota; kingdom Metazoa; phylum Mollusca; class Bivalvia; order Unionida; family Unionidae; genus Sinohyriopsis; species Sinohyriopsis cumingii. The sequence continues at coordinate 37,757,858 of CM068829.1, forward strand.
CTTAGACCCCATCGACAAGACGTGGAGCCAAGAGGACATCGAACGTTACGGAGATGCCACGTCATGCCACGGTGATGGCTCACAATTTCTCCGGATACGATGGACAGTTTCTTTTGAGATACTATACGGAACAAGGCATCGAGCGTCCTAAAGTCACTTTGAACGGAGCCAAAATCATTTTCATGCAAGTGGGACAAGTACAGTTGAAAGATTCGATGAGTTACTTGGCCATGCCTTTGAGCCGAATGCCTAAAACGTTTGGAATGACAGAAATGGCTAAAAGGTACTTTCCACACTTTTTCAATACGGAAACCAATCAACACGCTGTTCTACCCCATTTACCTGAGGCTCACTATTACGACCCCGACAACATGCGTACCGAACAACGAGAAGCTTTCTACGCTTGGTACCAGGCTCACGCCTCGGACCCTTTCGACTTTCAGGAAGAAATGCTAAAGTATTGTCGTTCCGACGTGGACATTTTACGGCGTTGCTGTGGAAAATTTCGAGAACTGTTCATGGAACACGGAGGGGTCGATCCTTTGAAAGAAGCTTGCACCATTGCCAAAGCGTGTTCCTTAGTGTACCGGCAACGATTCATGCCTGAAAACACCGTAGCTGTCATCAGCCCTCAATCGACCCACTATGTCAAACGTCAGTACTCGGTCAAAGCCCTACGTTGGTTACATTACTTGTGCGACAAGGAAGATAAATGGATTCAGCATGCCCGCAACGGAGGGGGTGAAAAGACCATCGGAACGTATTCGGCAGATGGCTGGGACTTAGAAAACCCCAAGATCGTGTACGAGTTTAACGGTTGCTTATTTCACGGATGTCCCGTCTGTTACCCTCAACGTGGCACTAATTATCAGTTTTTGCAACGAACCATGGAAGACTTGTACCAGGACACTGGTCAGCGACGCCTAAAGTTAGAAGAGGAAGGATACCAAGTGGTGGAAATGTGGGAACACGAGTACGATCACCGTATGAAAACCGATCCCGAGTTTAAACGTGTCGTGGAAAGTTACAAGCTGATGGACCCCCTGAACCCGAGGGATAGTTTGTACGGAGGAAGGACCAATGCCACCTGTTTGCTGTACCAAGCCGACGAAGAGAAAGGAGAAGAAATCAAATACTTGGACGTGTGTTCGCTGTATCCTTACGTGTGCAAATATTGTCGCTTTCCTGCAGGACACCCACAATTGTTCACGGAACACATCGACCTGAGAAACATTCGACAATACGAAGGCTTGATCAAGTGTAAAGTTTTGCCTCCCACGAACCTATACCATCCCGTCTTACCTCACCATTGCCAAGGCAAACTGATGTTTCCATTGTGCCGTACTTGTGCCGAAACGTGCAACCAAGACCAACCTTGTCAGCACACCCAGGAAGAACGGGCCTTGACGGGAACCTGGGTCAGCGTAGAATTGTTCAAAGCTCTGGACATGGGATACCAACTGTTAGAAGTGTACGAAATTTGCCACTTTCCCAAGACACAACAATACCACAAGGGTGACCCCAGTCAGAAAGGCATTTTTGCCGACTACGTGGATGCCTTTTTGAAACTGAAGCAAGAAGCCAGCGGCTATCCTTCCTGGTGTCACACTCGCGAAGACCAAAAGACATTCAAAGAGAAGTACTATGAACAAGAAGGCATCTCTTTAGACCACATCGAGAAAAACGAAGGCAGGCGATCGTTTGCCAAAGTGATGTTAAATTGCTTGTGGGGTAAAATGGCACAACGACCGTGTTTACCCAAGACGGAATATTTGACAGAACCTTCCCGCTACTTCCAGATGATTCACGACAAAACCAAATACATGAAACACGTGGACGTTGTTCGCGAGGATTTGATCTTGGTCAATTACGAAGAAGATCTGGACTTTGTACAAGACGACCCTTTTGGAAATGTCATCATTGCGGCTTACGTGATAGCTCATGCTCGCTTAAAATTGTACGAAGCTTTAGAACTGTTAGGGGAACGCGTCCTGTACTTTGATACGGACAGTTGCATTTACATCCATCACCCGAGTCAACAGCACCCTGACATCGAAGGAGACCGTTTAGGAGCCTGGACAGACGAACATCCCGACGACAAGATTCATAGTTTCGTCAGTGGCGGTCCCAAAAATTACGGCTACGAATACCGGGACCCACAAGGAGAAGTGCACACGACGTGCAAAGTGAAAGGACTGACTCTGAATTATCGTACCAGTCGTGTGGTCAACTTTGGGGTATTGAAAGAAGCCTTGCAATCGGGAGAGGATGCAAACTTTAAAGTGACCACCTATCAACCGAACAAGATTGTACGTTTACCCACTCACCACATCGTCAGTCGGCCCTTGGAAAAAGTCTATCAAATCGTGTACCAGAAGCGAGTTAGACTTCCCAATCATTTCACCTTACCGTATGGACACGTCGGTATTGGTCTGTATATAAAAAGGAACCCTAGGCAAGATCGATAGTTCATTGTGACTACCAAGACCAAGCGAACAAGATGAATACTTTCAGAGAAACACAAAACAAGTTGTTTAGAAAGGCACAATTCAAGTGTGGGACTTCTGAAGTGGAATGCGATTGTGAGCCTTGCGATGGGTACGATGCTGTACGTTGTGACCTTAGCGATGCCGTAAAGGATCATGGGAACTTTAGTGTCACTACCCCTATCATGGAAAGTGATACTGTGCGTGTCAAACCTGAGGGATGCGAAAGTGATGCCACTCGTCCTCTTGGACCGACCCCCGAAGAATTAGCCAGAGCCGGATTTTTCTACTTGGGCGAAGGAGATAATGTCAAGTGCTTCAGTTGCGGTGTGTCACTTCACCACTGGGAACCGCAAGATTCGGCCTACGTAGAACATGCTCGATGGTCACCGAATTGTCATTACTTACCCTTAGTGGAACCGAGACATTGAAGTAACTTACCATAATCTGTTCATGAATACTTTACACGAGAACATTCGTGCTTTGCCTGTGGAGTTGAGAGAACGCATTTACCGAGAGCTGGTGAAAATACAAGTGAAACGTAAAGAACAATTGCATCCGTTACGTCACCGGTGTTTGAACCACTGGTACTTGAATGCTATAAAAGGACTGATTCAGTTGAAAGTGTTCCATTGGACAGACATTGGTCAACGATCCCCTAGTTTTAAAAAGGATTGGTTTGCTCTGGATGATTCTATCTACTACAATGTAAACGTACTGCATCGAATTCCAGAGGAAGAGTTAACGAATTACCGACATCTTGTTCACAATGTCAACTTAGTGAAAGAGGAAACTTCTGAACGAATTGTAACGTGAAAATTTGAAATTAAACGATTTAAATTCGACACTGAAGTAAAACCATGTCTGTGCAAACGATACATTTCTTGTGTCAGACAAAAGAGGATTTAGTATGACCTATTCATGGATACTTTGCTAGAGAACATTGCCTTGCCTGTGGAGTTGAGAGAACGCATTTACCGAGAACTGATCAAAATACAAGTGAAACGCAAACGCAAAGTTATTGAACCGTTTTTAAATTATGCTCTGTTCCAAAGTATAAGAAGACTGATTATGAGTGGATATTACATCAGGCACAAAGGTAAACGAGGCTATTGGCTACCACCCAAGGATTCAAAAAACAGTGTATATACTTATGGATACTTTACAAGAGAACATTTTGGGTTTGCCTGAGGAGTTGAGAGAAAGGATTTACCGAGAGCTGGTGAAAATACAAGTCAAACGTAAAGAACAATTGCATCCGTTACGTCACCAGATCTTTAACCACTGGTACCTGAATGGTATAAGAGAACTGATTCGTCAGAAATTGTTTCAATGGTCAGACATTCTTCAAAACATTGAGGTCGCTAATGATGTTCATAATTATGGCTACTTCGAGATTCACCTAGTGCAACGCATTGAGGAAGACAAGTTAAAGGATTACCAACATTTGTTACGTGGAATCTACTTAGCGGAAGAGGAAACTTCTAAACGAACTCTGACGTTTCGGTTACATTATGCAAGATTTAGATTCCCCACTGGAGAACGAAGATCTCTGGCTAGAAAGTACGTGTATTGCATCCGAAAAAAAGAGAATATAAAAACAGGCTGCCATGCCACGGCTTATGTCACATGTCATTGAACAGATTCCGTGGAAGGAACTCAATGACCATATTCAAACCGTGGATCATTACCATCGATTATTACAAGAACTGTATCCATTCAATTTGGGTCGACAAGTGATGTGTGTCTTAGTGACTTGTTTTCTGGGATTTCGTTTACCAGGCGATTCTTTGTGGACTCTTTACGATCAGTACTTACCACATCCCCCATGGCCTTAAATGGTCACGAAAAACTCCTTTTGCTCAAAGCCTTGCGTTTTCATCTGGATACTTCTCGACCTCAACAGGAAAAAAAGATTCGTCAACGTTTAGCTACCCAAGACGTGTATGACGATGTGTGTGTAGCTTGTGACTTATATCCCCATTGGACAGATGTCCGTGCCTGGAAAGAATGGGATTTTGAGGCTTGGACCCAAGAAGTGGCCCAGTATGCACGAGAGTTGTTCAAGGAAAAAAGTTACTTTTCAACCTGTGTTAGTGACGGTGCCAGAAGAACTCGTCACCCAGGACAGGATTGTCGTGGACAGACCTGAAAGACCCTTTCGGGAGGACACTTGTGTGACCTTACCCCCTACTATAGAACTGGTTAGAACATTACCCAAAACACAGGCACTTGTCTTTATTCCACGTTAATGGTTATCATGTGCCTTTTATCCTTATACTTAAGCCTTTGGCTTTTATGTATTTTTGTCTTTCGTATTCATGTTTGAAACATTCAATAAACGTGTTCTGAAAAAAGTATATAAACTCTCGTCTTGTTTGTTTTCGTGTCACAAATGACATTCCTGACACTATGGCTACCTCTGCTGTCTCTGCTCCCTCTTCCTCTACTGTCAAAGTCATCGACGAACACTTAGATCGTGCCAGTTGGGAGGCTTTGTATCTTCGCCATCCTTTTGACATGCTCATTGCCGGATCTAACGGTTCAGGCAAAACCGAATTCGTCAAACGTTTGATCGAACATAAACATCATTTGATCGATCGGCCACCTCAACGGATCGTGTGGTGTTACAAAGAGTGGCAATCGGCGTACAGCCTCTTGCGAGAAAGTCAAGGCGATTCCATCGTGTTTGTGGAAGGCATTCCTAAAGAAGACGACGGCATCGTCTCTGACTCCCGTCAAACCCATTTGGTCATTTTCGACGACATGTTAGGAGAAGACGAAGAAGAAATTAAACTGTGGTTCACGCGCAAAGGGCATCACCGTAATGCCAGTGTCGTTTACATCACCCAAAACTTGTTTCAACAAAGTAAAGCCCATCGCACCATCAGTCTCAATGCACATTACGTGGTCTTGTTTAAAAGCCCTCGAGATAAATCGCAAGTGCAAGTCTTAGCCAAACAGTTAGGAACGCCTTGGCTGACTCAGGCGTACGACGATGCCACTCAAACTCCATACGCCTATTTACTCGTCGATTTGAAACCTACGACCCCCGAGGATTTGAGATTTCGTACCCACTTGTTTCACCACTGGTGCCAAGACGGAGGACCTGTCCTGTACACGTCTCCGTCCTCAACTTAATTTCACTCCACATAAAAAAAACTATAAAAACCTCAGACCCTTTTCGTCTGTCTCACACAGTGTGAACATGACGTTCCTTCAGTCGCATCTTTCCGTCAAATTGATTCGTGCCTGGTATGGCATCAGTCGAGAAAAAAATCCACAAATACGAGCTCGTGTCTTAGAAGCTAGTCTCAAAGAAGTCTTACGATGGTTCACGGTGACGGCACGTCAATTACTCCAAGGAATCATTCAGATTCCTCATCAAATCAAACGCTTTTTCGATCGAAACAAAGTCACTTTGACCCAACTGGCCGATCCCCGCATCGACACTCAAACCAAAAAACAAATCATTTTGAAACCTGGAGGGTACTCATGGAGGGGTCATCATTCGTTCTCTCTTAAGATGGGATCCTAATGCCCCCAAACTTCTCCCCAAGAAAAAAGTCCAACGAAGCCCCAAGAAGAAGAAAAAGACCAGGTCCCCAAGAAGAAGAACTTCTCCAGTGGCGGGACCCTCCTCTTACCAGTCACCACCCCGGAAAAATAAAAGAAGCCCCCAGAAAAAGAAACAGAGAAAAAGTCCCCCAGAAAAAGAAAAGTCCACAGAAGAAAACTAGTCGCAAGAGAGGCACTTCGGCCAGGAAGCAACCTTACACTCGCAAACCACGATCTGCCACGGCGGTGACCGCGTCTCCGGCAGCCTCAAGTTCATCCACTTCTCCGTTGATGACACCAAGAACTGAAGAGTACTTGGAGACTTTGATCACACCAAGAACTTCTCCGTTGATGACCCCAAAAAGAACTTCCCCAGTGGCAGGACCCTCCAATTTAGTGGCAGTGGCTGCTGCTCACAAAGTACCTTCTCCCAAAATCAAAGTTCAAGAAAGATCGGGCATGTTACAAAGTTTACTGGATTTGTCCAAGCAAGAACTGGCTCGATTTAGTCCGTTACGTACCCCTGCACGACGTGTCATGCCTGCGCTCAAACTAATACGACGTAAAGACAATCACTGGCGACGCGTTCCAGTATAAAAAAGGCCTGTGACCAAGTCGGGGGTATCAGTGTTTTGGTGCTCCTGAAGATGTTACCCTCCAGAAAACCCCAAGGAAAGAAAAGGAAAGGACTACCACCACGTTTAGTCAAACATGGAGACATGTTATCTGTCCTGTCCAAAGCTTCTCCACCTCTACGAAAAAAACTCATTCAATCGGCCTCCAAAGAGGTCATTGATACCGTGTGCGAATGCTGTTTGAACATCTTGAAAGGCACGATCCCTTTGTCCAAACACCAGAAACAATGCTTAGGCAAACATCGTCACGTTCTTCGCCAAATGGTTCAAAAGAAAATTCCCATTCGTCAAAAGAAGAAGATGTTGGTCCAACGTGGAGGCATTTTACCCCTCTTGTTAGGCCCCATACTGAAAGGAGTCTTGGGAACCATGTTGGGAGGACTGGTAGGAGCAAGATAAAAAGGCCCTCGGAAGTCCCAAGATCTCAGAATCGACCGCTGACAACCCCATGGAAGGACGAAAACTAGCTTTAGTGCCTTACAAACGATGGATGGAATACCATCGGTGGCAAGAACAACGCACCCCGCATTTACCTCCCAATCCCAATTTGAGCGAGATGTCCCAGTTACAACACGAATTGCAGTCCTTGATAGATCGCCAAGATTTGTCCGAAACAGAAAAATCGCAAAAGTACGGTCAACTCTTGCAACGACTGCAACTCTTTCACCAGAAAGCTTTAGACGAAACAGCTCTACAAACTTTGAAAGATTTTAAGACCTTGATGAAAAGTCCAGCACCATCATCACTACCACCACCACCACCACCACCACCACCACTACTATCATCCCCAGGGGTCACCAGAGATGCTACCCCACGAAGACCTGAGGAAGAAGAGATGCGAGAAGTGTTTCAAAGACCATCAGCAGCTCCCATTTCGAGTAAGATTGCAGCATCCTTGTTGACACCGTCCCCCACACAGCAACGAGAAGAAATGAAAGCTTGGGTTCAAAAGATGATGTCCACTCCTCCTTCGACAGAAGTGAAAAAGAAAGAAGGGAAACCAGAAGTGAAAAAAGAAAAGAAGACCAAAGCCATTCCATTGCCACCTCCACCACCACTACCTTCGATTTCTACTCCCGTAGCCCATCGGACACGTAAATCCGTTTCCAAACCACCCTTTCGTCCCATCCAAAGTAGCATCACCGAAGAGTGGGTGACTTATTAACACACAAACAAACATAAAAAATGGAAAAAGTCTTAGCCAGCATTTACTACGATCCCTCGCATCCTGCAGGTTACGCAGGAGTTCAAAAATTGTATCGTGCTGCCAAAACGCGACTGAAAAGTCTCCGTTTACCTCAAGTGCAACGATGGTTACAAGAACAAGCTACCTACACTTTACATAAACCCATTCGACGCAAGTTTGCCAGAAGTCGCACCCCAGTGGAAGGCATCGATCATCAATGGCAAGCCGATTTAGCCGATGTCTCTCATTTGGCCAGCTACAATCGTGGCTACAAATATTTGTTTTGTGTCATCGACGTCTTTTCCAAATTTGCCTGGGTCGTGCCCTTGACTTCCAAATCGAGTAGCGAGTTAGTGCGAGCCCTGCAACGGGTGTTGAAACAAAGCGGTCGTCACCCTCTTCGATGGCAAACGGACAAAGGCACCGAATTTCTGAACCAAGCTTTCCAAAAAGAATTAAAGCAACGTGACATTCATCTTTTTACCACCGAGAATCCCGAAACCAAAGCCAGCATCGTGGAACGTTTTCAACGCACATTGAAAGAACGCATGTGGAAATATTTTACGCATCACCACACTCTGAAGTACATCGACATCTTACCGCACCTGGTGCAAGCGTACAACCAATCTTACCATCGAAGCATCGGACGTGCCCCGCAAGAAGTGACTTCCGAGAACGAAGTGTTGGTGTTTGAGCGCCTGTTTGGTACGTCCCCGACGAGGGCTGTCCCCAAGAAAAGTGGAGTATTGGCCGTAGGAGATTGGGTGCGCATTGGCAAAACCAAACGCACTTTCGACAAAGGTTACTTACCTAACTGGACGACCGAATTGTTTCGTGTCACTGGACGAGTGCATGGTCGTCATCCTACCGTCTATAAATTGGAAGACATGAACGGAGAAGTGCTCAAAGGAACGTTTTATTTGCCCGAGTTACAACGTGTCATCAAAAACGAAGACGACGTGTACGACATCGAAAGCATTCTCGAACGCAGAACCCGTAAAGTGGGCAAACGACGTGTCAAAGAAGTCAAAGTACGTTGGAAAGGATATCCACCCAGTTTTGATTCTTGGATCGACGCTTCGCAAGTCATCGACTATAAAAAGAAGTGACCATCATGCCCTTTCACACAGACGCAGCTACGTCGACCACTCCTTCATCTAGTTCTTCTGTGCAAGATTTACAAAAACAACCCTTATGGGTGTGGTGTGGAGAACGTGTGCCTAAAACGCAAATCGTCTTTTTCTGCCAAATCTTCGTGGTGTATTGTGCCATCGGAGCAGCCATCGCCAATTTGAGTTTGCAACAAGGAGACAAACAATTGTGGACCATTTTATTGAGCAGTTGCATCGGTTACCTGCTTCCCTGAAATTCTCCTCGAACGGGAACCACGGGAACCTTGTGTCCAGTGCCAGTGTCAGTCACCACTCCAACAACAACAACCACAACGACCCCATTTTGAGCGGAGACACGCCTCTGACATCCAGTAACCCCTCGGACAGCCACAAAACTCTGGAATTATGAGTCACCAAAACCAATTTTACTTAACCTTACCCAGTGACAGTTCCATGGAGGTGTTTCCCAACAACACGTTGTGCTGTTACACGGCCAAATTACCTCGGGCCATCCAGTTAGATCACAAAGCCCATTGGGAAGTGGCTTTGGTAGAAATGATTCACCCTACACAAATCCAAAACATCACCGAAAAGCAAAACACTTTTGAGGTCGAAATCCTGAACCAACAATTACAAGAAGCCATGAATGACATCGGGTTTTCAGGCGACGTAAAACCAGCCAACAATCCACTCTTCAGTATCTACACCTTGAAAATTCCGTCAGGGTTTTATTTTAGTGGCCAACATTTGGTGGACACCATTGCTTCCAGGTTCGAGTTAGCCTTTGGCAAAGCCCTGAACAAACTAAATAAACGTGGTGTCACCCTGGAGTACCATAAAGTGGCTCGTCGCTTACTGATGAAATTTCAGGACACCCAAACGTTGTCCATCAGTTTTAATCGTGACTTGTTTGATATTTTAGGTGCAGACACAAAAATGGCTCCAAATTTTAAACCGAAGATCAACAGCTATATGGAATTTTACAAGTTTTTTCGATTCCCTGTAGAACTGAACCAAGGACTGAATTTGATGTTTGTGTACTCCGATGTGGTGCAATATAACGTAGTGGGACACACCTCCGTGCCGTTACTGCGTGCCATTCCTTTCAAAGTGGATAGTGCTGCGACCAGTGACCAGGAAGGCGGGAACACTTATCACATCCACCGCGAATTTGTACATCCTCACTATTTGCCTGTCAGCAAGTCGTATTTGGACACGGTCAACATAGCTATAAAAGGAGATTTGGGGCAAAATATTCCATTCACCAAAGGAAAAGTCACGGTGAAACTCCATTTTCGAAAACGGTTCTCTCACGACTCGTAAGTCATGTATCCAGTGTACCGAGGGGTTGCTCGACAGCGAGGACACGGTTTAGGAGATATGTTAAAATCAGCCTTTCGTTCGGTGGCCCCGGTGTTGAAACCGATGGTGACATGCGGATTGCACGCCTTGAAAGATGCGGCACTGACGCAAGGCAAAGAATTTCTCCAAAATGTCATCATCGACAAACAAAACCCTAAAGAAGCCTTCATGAGGGCAGGCAAAAATGTCTTGCTACAAACGGGTAAAGACCTTTTGGGCCGACGAGACACACCTATAAATGGCCTGCACGCTACCGAGTCAGGCATTCAGCAAGGACAAGGCAAAAAGAGACGACGAAGAAAACACCCTTTCACCAGACTTCACACGTCTAAAGCTAGAAAGGCCAAGGAAAGAAGAACCGTCCGAGACTTAGACGTTTTCGATTATTGAGAAAGAGAAAAAAATGATGCACCGAGAATCTTGCGCTTGTTCCAAGTCGGAACTGGATCTGTTTGCCATGCCACCCACCATGATGACGATGCAAGAATCCCAATGGGTGGAATTTCATCCCGTCTCCTCATTGACCGATTCCGCTCCCATCGAGTTTGAAATCAAAGGACAGCCCGAAGATTACATCGATCTGAATATCAGTTACTTGTACCTGAAAGTCAAAGTTCTAGATAAGACAGGAGGTGATATAGACACTGAAGCAGTGGCTCCCGTCAACAATTTCATGCATTCCTTGTTCAGTGGAGTGGACTTGTACTTGAATAACAAACTTGTCAGTAGCAGCATGGATACTTACCCTTATCGTGCCTACCTGGAAAATCTCTTGACGTACGGAAAAGACGCCAAGAACACCCATCTTAATACCTGTGTGGTATGGGAAGCTGACGATGCGGACGAGTTTGAAACATTCGAAACTGATACAAAGGATAAAACTAAATCAACAAATGATGGATTTCTTGAACGAAGAAAGAGAATCACGGGAACCAGCACAAGTTTAGAACTGATGGATCGTTTGCATTTGGACATGTGGTTGCAAGAGAAATATTTGCTGAATGGAGTGGATGTCCGCTTGAGACTGAATCGTAGCAGTACCGCTTTCCATTTATTGGGTGATGCTGACGATTACAAAAACAAAATCCAAGAAGCCAGACTCTACGTATGACGCGTGGAAGTGTTACCCAAAGTGGGAAACAACATTAGTCAGACGTTGAGCAGAACGACCGCCAAGTATCCGATCCGACGTGTGGAAGTGAAAACTTTCACCATTCCCAAGGGACAGCGATCCATGATCGAAGATCATCTGTTCCAAGGACAGCTACCCAAACGTTTAATCGTTGGTATGGACGAGAATGAAGCCTTCAACGGAGCTGCCAATAAAAATCCTTTCAACTTTCGACACTTCGGCGTGTCCAAGATCGAAGTCAGTCGAGATGGCAAGACCTTGTGCACCCGACCTTTCGAACCCAACTTTGAGAAGAAGAATTACTTGAGATCGTACTTGTCTTTGTACGAAGCTACCGGTCAGTTAGGAACCAACACCAGTCACGGCATTACGTACGAAGATTATGCAGGAGGTTATGCTTTGTGGGCTTTTGATTTCACTCCAGACCAAGGCAGCGACGAGGGTCATTTCCACCCTATAAAATCCGGCCAGATTCGTGTGGAAATTCAGTTTGCAACCCGAGTCCCTGATGTAACGGTGAACGTCATCCTGTATACAGAATTCGATAATACGATAGAAATCAACAGTTTGAGAGAAGTCATTCTAGATTACTAGAAGCCATGGAAGACTGTTATCCCTCTTTACCAAGTGGAGAAACTTTGGAGACGGAATGTGAGGAGATCGTGGAAGAAGAATCCCAAGACAAAGACGAGGAAGTTGTCATGATGAAGTCAAGATGGCCAGAACAAGAAGCCCATTTAGTCTCCTGTTTTGCCAAACACTTGGTCGAAAAAATGACGGAATTGATCAAGAAAAATTGCTATGGATGTCAAAACCATCATCCCAGTCAAATTCAACACGATAAATGCCTGATGTTGAGTCAAGAAGAAAAATTGGACGAGTATCTGGACGATGCTTGGAGTCTCATCTCGGACGAAGACGTGTTGCACCAGTGGTATAAAGACTTGCGTGAACATTCTTGTCCACCATTAACCACTCAAGAGATCCATCGTATCGAAGCTCTCCTGAATCAAAGTGAGGAGACGAAACGAAGTAACGGTCATTTGTCAGACATTTTCAAGCAAAAAGTCAGGATCGAATTGACGACTTGTTGTTACCTGTGAAGAAGAAAACAACACACAAATGGATACCTGGGAACTTTATTACCTTTTGAACCACAGTTCGTATACGGCTTCTTGGAATCCTGTCGTCTGTGCTAAAGATGAACTCCCTCATCGCAAACCTCAAGGCCATCTAGCTTATGTGATCGACACGGACGACAGTCATCTCCCAGGAACCCACTGGGTAGCCGTTTACTTTCCTCAAGAAGGATGTGTGGAATATTTCGATTCGTACGGATTACCCCCTTTGGAAGACGATATCATTGACTTTATGAGAAGAAATGCTCAGACCACCCGATTCAATAATGTGAAATTACAAGGCACAGATTCCTTGGTGTGTGGACAGTACTGTGTGTATGTTCTGCATCATCGCAGCCTGGGTTATTCCTTAGAACATTTAGTGACTCATTTTGATCCTCGTTCTTCTTCTAGAAACGATGTGAAAGTAGATCGATGGTTTTGTGACCATTATGCTTATCTTTTGTTTCAAGCTAGGAAACGTAGTGTCCATCAATGGCCTAATGACTTCCAACAGTGGAAATCACAATTTCATTCACAACGTTGTCAGCCCTGTTTAAAGTAGACTGTGAATTGAAAAAAATGTTTGTGATTTGAAAAAAATGTTTGATGTTATATTGTTGGATTATTGTTAAAAAATGTTAGAGTTGTTGGTTAGTGTTAAGTGATTTTTGAATAAAAAATGTTGTGTTTTGAAAAAAATGCCTTTGTCTTTTGTTTGGCTATAAGAATGTTTGATTGATGCTCTTTGACTTCTCTCTATCCCTCTCATGTCACTCATTGAACGTTCCGGCTCGAAAACCGTGGAGGGATGTTTTCCTTCACGTCCGCGCTTTGACTTTAAGAACCGGGGTAGTTTCCAGTCTAACCATGCATTGTCGACTCATCCTCCTACGAAGATGTGCTCCAAACTAGATAAGCTAAACGAAGCCTACGTGAATTTGCATAGGGTCAGACACAGTCTGATACCGAAGCCAGAAGAGATAGAGAATGTGAGAATGTTAAAAGTCACTGAAGACCTGATAGAAGAGCTCTTCAGAGAAGAAGTGAACAGGGAGAAATAAGAATGGACAGAGAAGTACAGACTTCAGAGACAGCAGCAGCAACAGCAACAACAACAACAACAGCAGCAGCAGCAGCAGGAACCTGAACCTAACAGAGGCTTTGTCGATTGTCGTATCGACACCAAAGAGTTCTTCTTCTCTTTCCGAAGAAGCAGATCTATCGTCAGAAAGTCTATCCTCAGAGGACATCGCATTCTTAGAAACTAAAAGATTGCCATAGCAAACAAAAAAACAAAAAAAAACAGCCCTTTTCAGGGCTACCCCAATACTCTAGAAAAGAAATAACCATCGATTTGCCAATGTGTGTAGGTAGAGTAGTGTGAATATAAACACTAACTCTTTTTTTTAATAGTGCGAGTGTATGTGTTTGTGTGTTTGTGTTTGTAACCGCTCACGTACGTTGGTGTGGATAGTAGATAAAGATGATGTTTTTTTTTAGTGTTTGAGGTGTGGGGAGAGTAGATTTGGGGGTTTGATTGGATTGCTTTGCGTACGTGGATAGTATATTGAAGTGATTAATGGAAAAAAAATTTAGAATAGTGATGGGTAGTATAAAAAAAGTGAGTGAGTGTTTCTTTTAGGTCCGCGCGTTGTTTGGTCATGATCTAGGTAAGATCAATTTTATGTTTTTAGGGGGATGTTTTCCTTCACGTCCGCGCTTTCACTATAAATTGAAACTCACTGGGCAGTCTAGCTACTCTTGTTGATTGATCAACACCAGAATGAACACCAGACTAGAGAAACTGTTGGAACTTCATGTGCATCTGGAATATGCCAGGTGCCTATTGAACGAACTGGCCGCGGAGGCCATTGTCGAAGAGGGAAGAATGAGAGAGGAGGAGGAAAGAAGAAACAAAGAAGAGGAGGAGAGAAGATACAAAGAAGATGCAGAGAGAAGATACAAAGAAGAGGAGGAGGAGAGAAGAAACAAAGAAGAGGAGGAAAAGGAGAGAAGAAGAAGAAATTTCAGAATCCCAGAGACAGAAGATTGGGATTCTGAAGCTATTTATCCTCCCTCTGCTCTCTCCCCCAAAAAAGTAAAAAGCAACTGGGGAACAAGATGTGTATATGGCGCCAGGCCTGGAAGGTGCCATCATTAACCAGGTGTCCATGAAGTTCCAAAAAAAACAGCCCTTTTCAGGGCTACCCAATACTCTAGAAAAGAAATAACAATCAATTTGCCAATGTGTGTAGGTAGAGTAGTGTGAATATAAACACTGACTCTTTTTTCATAGTGTGAGTGTATGTGTGTTTGTGTTTGTGTTTGTAACTGCTCACGTAAGTTTGTGTGAATAGTAGATTATGGGTTAGTTTATTGTTTCTTAGCGTATGTGGAGAGTATAGTTTGGGTTTTATTATAAGAAATGAGAAAGTAGGGGGGATATTTTCCTTCACGTCCGCGCGTTGTTTGGTCATGATCTAGGTAATATCAATTTTATGTCTTAGGGGGATGTTTTCCTTCACGTCCGCGCATTTTATATAAGAACCCACAAGGTTCGTCGTTCGCACCATTCTACAAAGAATAAAAAAGAAGATGGCTTCGAACCACCTTGACAAAATGAAAACATTGCAAGACGTTTTGGACAATTTAGGAATAATGGAGCAGATGTTAGTAAGACTCAATGAAGACCATTATTCTTATAGTCCCCATCGAGTAAAGATGGAAATTAATAACTTAAGAAAAGTAAAGGACATAATAAGTGGTGTCATGAAAGAAATAAAGGAGGAGAAGGAGGATGAAGAGGGAAGGATAAGGATAAGAGAATGGAATGAAAAAAATGAAAAAGAAGAAGAAAATGAGAAGAGGAAGAAAGAAGAGGAGGAGAAGAAAGAAGAGGAGGAGAAAAAAAAGAAGAGAAAGAGTGTAGGAGAGAAAATAAGAAGTTGGTGGAGAAAAAGAAGAAATTAGAAGCAGAAGAAAGCAGAAGAAACCCAAAGGCCCTTTTCAGGGCCACCCACATTTCTCGAAAAGAGAATGACTTTCAATTGCCTACCCCTTTTTTATTTTATTTTTTTTTTAAAATAAAGAATCCCATGTTCAATTCCCCTTGTCCCTAGGTAGACCCACACTTTATTCCCCCCCCCCCATGTTCAATTCCCCTTGACGCTAGAGTTGCCCACGATTTTTCTCCATGTTAAATTCCCCTTGACGCTAGAGTTGCCCACGATTTTTCTCCATGTTAAATTTCCCTTGACGCTATAGTTGCCCAGGGGGTTCTGTAATGATAATTCCCATTGACGCTAGGGTGCCCCATATTACTACTCTGGTGGCCTAAGTGGCTAAAGCGTCTGCCTCGGATACGGGAGGTAGCGGTTCAAATCCCAGCCGAGTCATACAAAAGTCATAAAAATTATACTAGTAGCTGCTTCGCTTGCGCTCGGCATTAAGAAGTTAGTGTTAGGACTGGTAAGCCCGGTGTAAGGATAATATGACTTGGTGGGACATCATGCTACATGTCTGCGGCATGATGCTCAACTGCTATTACTATAAACTGCCACTCATCAGACATCGTGCGATATGAGTAAAATTGTTCAAGCTATGTTAAGCATCCAAACACACGCACACACACATGAAAAGCTCAATTACAGAAGCTTGAAATGGTCGGCCCTAATACCTTGAATTCAATCCACGATACATCCATTATTTCGGTGTCTTTTCGCAATGTTTATTGAAATAAACAACCATATCTTAATTATTTGAAATAAATAACTTGTAACAGAAAGTTGCATTCCGGTCGAACAGCTGGACCAACCGAGTAAAGCCTGACAGACCTAAATAATATACTTGAGTCTATTCCGGAAAGTTTCATTGAACTAAACAATGAAGATGTACGTTTAAATCCGCTGTCATATATATAGCCACAAAAAAATGTGCAAAATTACATGCATTTGCATAAGAGGTTAGTGTTACGAGTGGTTAGCCCGGTGTGAGGATAATGTGACTGGGTGGGACATCATGCTACATGTCTGCGGCATGATTTTTATAAATTAATCTAGATAATATTGCCCTGTGATGATTTGATAAATCTACCTACGTACTTAATTAGATAAACAAAATATGAATAAATACTTAATACTCTCTTTAAGTCAAGAGAAATATCAACTATTACTGTATTTGTCCGTATTTTTTAAGCTGCTAATGTAAGACGCAAAATAAGGCGCGTCCATTTAATAATTTTATAAGACAAATTTTACTCGCCTTTAGCAAACCTATGGCTTGTTGAAAATAAACTTAATTTATTGGGTTTATTATTCAAAACATGTATATAAACTATTGTGTTGTCGTTATTATTTGAGTAAATATTTTCATCAGATAACAATGTATGTTAAATAAGTATGTAACATCCATCTGTAACGAACATATTTCTTGCAGAGTCTGCTTCGAATTACACGCGGAATTTAGTAAATATGGGGTATTTACTTGTTTCGAATGAATAACGGGTTTTATTTTGTTAAGATTGCGAAAATACTAGAGTTTTTCATCCACGAGAGGAAATGTATATGTTATTCACATGTTTGTTTTCATTATGCTTTGCGTATTCGTTAAATAAATTTTGTTACTGACTTATGTGACAGAAGTCGTACGTTAACGTCAACTATTTCCTGTTTATTATCTTTTGTGTTTGGTGTAGATGTGAACAAATGGTTCCTTTTCTGCAATGATATACATTATTCCACATTTAAATTTGGAGTTCCGGTAAACTCCGTTGGATATGCCAATATCATCATCCTTCAACATGTCAGCTGCCACGCCTGTGTCTGCAATCTGCCTGCGTGTTGGAAATTTGTGAGCTGTTCCCTTTAGAAGAAGAATACGACTGATTATGCTTTCTGGTGTAGTGGAATAATATATAACACAATTGCACTTTACAGTAGATTATTGAAGGAGAGTTCTGGCTCACTGTAGGTTTTCTTGTCCATGGTCGCTTTTCAGTACAATTTTAGGTCGCAGACAAAACTCTTTTCCATCATGAGGAAATGTCGTGGCCGTGAAATGTGTCTGCGAAATTTTCGTTATCAAGAAAAGCTGAAGAGACTATTGGAAAAACCGTACCTTGAGCCCATAAAACTGCCTGAAATATACCACTTAGAGCTGCCTTTATGTTTGTTTACATAAGGCAGTCGTCATGGCTTACAAATGTGGCTCGTCTTGACACAAGGCAATTGTGATAGCTTGCTGACCGGTATATTACGATTTTAGAGTAATATTATGATGCATGATGACAGGTATTTTACCTGCTTATATTTTCTGTTTATTGAAGGCAATTGTGATAGCTTTGCTGTCCGTTATAAAATCATTCTAGACTGAAATGAGGGTGGATGATTGACAGAGCCAGCCTACATTCTTCTTTACAAAAGATGATAGCAAGATGGTGATGATAGTGATTTTACATAAAGGAAGGTTTGGCTTGGACGTATGCACTAAACTTCATGCTTGGCGGGCTGGTAGGTTGGCATTGATTGCAAATGCCACTAAAGGTCAGTTCTATCGGGCGATACTAGTGGTCTCGTATATCATTTTTTACATGAAAACGGAAGGTCAAGAAACTCAAATTTAGTCAGTGGCTTACAATTACTTCAGACAGAATTTTGCTAGTAACTGTATAATTGAATAGACCGTGCTGTATATAGTAATGGATGCGATTGAAATCCTGGAGAATCTAGCGAAGCGCATAAACAAAAACATCGGTCGGCAGAATGGTTATTGTTCATGCCGACCACATTAAGTGGCTACGAGTTGACCACATTGGCTGAGGCTGTAACAAGAAACAAAGATTATGTGGCCTAACCTTGCCTATGGCGAACATTATTTGAACCTGTGATAAGAAATTATATTGTGATCACTGCAGGTGAAAAAGTTGTTAGCTAAGATATCTGTATCAGTGATATTGACCTAATCAAGTAGAGTCCGGATGTCTAGGCAATAAATTTTACTTCCAGAATTCAAGTGTCCATTTTTCAAAAATGTTATCAAGCTGCCTGATTAGCATTTTTCGCAAGTACTCTCTATCCTAGAGGTCTCAGAGATATCATCATAGATCTTGAAAAAAAAAACAAATTTTCGCAAATGCTCGTAAGATCAAGTTGGATTTTGTCTGGAGTATGCTAATAGAGACTACGGCTGACATAAGAACGATACATCCACGATGTTATCTACGATTATAAACGATTTAAAGAGATCAGCCATTCAGGATTGCAGCACCACGCAACAAAGTAGCACGCGCTTGCAGTATCGTTCAGATTTCTTGAACCAGTAAACTCGTAGGAGAAAGGGTATGTAGTATGCGTCATGTTCCTCGCGCTGTTCATTCACAATATGGCTGCTAATATGATTGAAGTTTATTATATCTTTAATTCTATACAAATATTGTTTTTACAGAAGCAGCTCATAAGCCAAGAGGAACGAGTTTACCATTTTGACTAATTCTTGATTTGCTTGTAGGAACCTTTTTTTAAAATATGCTGTCAAGCTCCTTTGTCTTCTTACTTTGTTTTGAGCTGCGTGTCAACTTCTGAAGAATCTGAGAGAAAAGAGTATGTGGTATTTCGGCGAAGTCTTAGTTTACTTAGTGGACTTATATATATCCGATAGCGGCAGCAAGTGAACTAATTTTTATATCTGATCATGTTATATGTCGCGTGGATCTTAGCCAAGTTTTGATTTCTATGTGCTCAGGATTGACGCCATAGAGCAATGGAACTTTTTCTAAAATGAATCCTCGCAGTGAATTTAAGTTAGATTCTATGTCAATAGAATTTATGTTCGCATGGTATAGTATGAAAGATTCGTTTTCTTCAGAGCTAGCTTAGACGAATGGACTAGTTTTTAGATAAATGTATGCCTGATACTACGTCTCAGCAATTTTTGTTTTTGTTTTTCCTTATACGCCGTCTTCAGGTTGTAGGTAATATTTATGCTGTTATTTCAGTGGCAATTTCTGATTCTCGCTGTAATTGTTTTCGTCCCATTTTGGCTATCGCTCTGGATTCGGAGTGTAAATTTTAGGTTGTTGATCAGGGCATTATGGGTCATGTTTGCTTATTATATTTGCGATGATACAAATTAGAAGGTCGTGTGATTTGCAGTCCAATACTACTTAGATTCCGGCTCATATGGAGCACCAGTCAGGTTTCATCGCGGTGCTTTGGTTGTTAATGATGTTAGTTCTTTAAGCATGCATGTTCTATCATCATCCTTGGACCTAAGAAAATCAATAGCATCCTGAATTGCAATCATATACGTTCTTGTATTGGTAATTAGCTATAAGATAAGGTCCCGAATGTTTTCTTTGCAAAATAGGTCGAAAGAAATTATCTAGAGTGTCCTTGATGAGCTTAAAAAGATATCAACATTTTTTTCAACATAGGCCTTCTGAGGCTTCGTCTCAAATGCGCGGACATAACTTTGGTCCGCTACCTCACTATCAGTATACTTTGGGAGTATAATGAATCTGCTAGGTATAGTTTGATGTTGTCATCACATGCTGAACACGTTAACTGTTCATCTAGAGTGAATTGCCTTACTTATTCAAGAGCAATGACAAGAACACCGGTATCATAATCGTTATAATCTTTGTACCTCACGATGAGATAATAAGCCTTTTTCTGTCTTTTTTACGGATTCAAAAATTTTAATTTGATGTTTCAGGTTCTTGCGCAATATCATCATTATAATGAAAGTCTAGTTTTTCATGTTTTTATCAGACAAAGTCCTCACCTGCAGTAACATTTCAACATCATCATAATATAGGCCACATTCTCGATACAATATTCTTCTGTAGACTCTTTCACGCCGCTTTCTTTTATTTCTTTAAAGATTGTATTTGTTAGACTTGCTTTCCCATAATGTCTTAATCTCCACTGTGCTATTAGCTTGTGTTGCGTGTATGTGTCTGATTATTTTGGTACCAATTATTATTTCTAGTGTTTCATTATCTAGCTTGCCTATTACATCTTTATATCATCTTTTTAGTGAGCATGGTTAAATCTTGATCGATTTGAAACTCATTTTCCTTGTCATAATCACCAAGCTCAAGACATTATTAGCATCCACTATGATCTGAGCTGGATTCAGACGAAAAGGTTTGTACAAGTATTTGTACAGGGCCTTTGCTTTCATGGTATGCCCTCAAAGTATGTCTCATTGTGCGCCTTCTCAAACAACAGCTTATTAAGCTCGCGCACAATCCGTCAAATTTCGACATGACCTTAATCATGTTGTCCACAACATATTATCGAACGTTAATATTTTCTGTTAAATTAACTCGGGCCATTTTTATTGGCAATGCAGAATCTCAAAGCAACCTGAAAAAAATGTATGCGTGTATGACAGGCTTTATCTTGAGATAGACGTGTAACTCATACTCTACTGTCAATGTGTGGTTTCATTCGACGCTTCTAGACGCATGTATTATGTATTAATTCTCCTCCATATGTACGACCATCAGTACTGAAAGCGCCATATTGTGAGTGCAATATGTATCCTTAATTGTACTCAAAAGGAATTGGAAATAATCGTTGTTGCTCATTTGTCTCTGGCAACCTTGAAGGAAATAAGTAAAATGCTTTGTACGCGCTTGAGTATTCTGACGAGGGATCTATCTGAAATCCGCTTCTGTTTGTGATGTTTGACGACATCGTTGGAATGTAATTGGTACAATTATTCACGAGGTTGATATCAACATTCTATTTGGTTACCACGTCTTTATTTTCCTTTTCCTGTCTGCGTTTTGTATTGCGGAATATTTTACATCTGCACCAGCTGTGCTAACTTCAAAAATAGGTACATCAACATTATTAGAAATTCAAAATTCGTCTGATACCATAATAATTACTGGATGTATGTCACTGTACACGCTCTTTGTGTATAAATCTGCCTTAGCTCTTACGCATAGGTAAAACATAGTGATTTGCATTCGGCCAGCTCTGATGTCATTCAAATCGACCTTCTGGCCGGGGCTGGATTATTGACACGCTGCTAAAAATAAAATGAATTTTATGCATGCTGCTTATTGACCATGTCTGCATTATTTGTCGCACCAACGTATTTCTGATGTGATGTTGTCTGGTCAGTGTTTGCAGTTGGTATTATAATACAGGTAGGCATATTCAGTGTAACTGTATTCGTTATAGTCACTAAATATAGCAGCATCGGTCTCATCTGAATCGGATATTTTCCTCACAAAAAGGTATTCATTATGTTGGATAATATTGTTTATATTACAGACATCTACTTGGAGAGACCAGAAAAGATACGTGGTACCACTGTAAATTACACAGAGATCCAGATTTGAAATTTCACTTAGATGGATCTAACAGCGGGTATCATTCGCAGGAAACCGACCCTGGGAGTGCAGTATTAGTCCGAACAAAACGAGTTCATTTTTTCCCATACACATGCAGTAACCTTTTTATTACATACTAATTTAGTTGTTCTACCAAAGGCTTAAAAACAAAACTAATACACTACAAGAAACAAAGTAATTGAATATATGTTGTATTCCCAAATAAATACACATGACGTGCATGCCAGCGCGATTGATGTTTGAAATACATTTGACAGAAAATATCTTGGCGAGTATCATGATCGATAATTAAAATCAGATGTGCTGTATGCCAGCAAAACATTTTACAGAAAAAATATTAAGTGGCGATGACGAAGTGTATTTGGAATATTCTGCAGAGCCACACGACGCACATAAAGAGTACTCACACCCCCCCCCCATCTTACCAGAAATTATGGTTGTTGGTGATAATATACTAAATCCTTGCTACAAAGTGCTTATGAAAAGACTCGATTCCGAATCTACCTGACAAAACTAATGTCACTACTAAACTTGAAACATGTGTGAGTTTCATTGTAAGAACGAGAAATGAACGAGTTTTTTTCCGAGTAATATTGCACGATATAAGGAGTGCAGTATTAATGCGAAGGAAACAAAAACGAATTCATATTTTCCCATACAAATGCGGTAACCTTTTTTTATATACTAATTTTGCTTTTTTACTTAAGGCAATCAACCTGAGATACTGCTTACAGACACGGACTTGTTGGGTACTGAAATGACTGCAGAAAATGTTTACGATGATATGTTTGCGATGCGGGACAGTTTTGATTTTTCTAGTTGCCCCAGTAAAGAAAGTCGTCCACTTAGCAACTACCATGAAGTCAGCAATAAAAATCGTAGGTTCTTTTAAAGAAAAGCATGTCATTGATTGAAGAAGTCATTAGACCAAGATATAAAATGTACTTTCTACAATTCCATGGCGATTTGGAAAAACGAGCTACGGGAATATGGAACAATGTTGTAAAAAGTTTTATCACTTATGATGACTACAGGGGGCGTTATCTAGTGAAAAATAATACGTCAGAATAAACATGTTTCTTTTGGAACGCCACATGCCAAGTACGATGACATTACATAAAATTGGTCCGTTTGGCTACGACGAGAAGCGCCATATCCTAGCCAATGACCTCAACGCACTGGATTATGGTCTCTATGGAACTAAATCAGATGACGTGACGCCAGATATATTTAACGAGTTGAATATAATATGATGCAGCTGAAAAAAAGCTACGGTGTTGTTGTTGCTGCTGTTCTAGGGTTAATGCCGTTTATCAGCACATGATAGGCTACACATGACGGCCAGTATATCTGGTGGAGGAAAAACCCGGAAAAATTCCGAGAAGAACCACCGACAAATGGTAGGCTACTGACACGCTTTCGCACATACCCACGCTAAATTGTGCAAGCTATATTAATAAAGGAATTCTAATGACATATTAGGCAAAACATTAGTATCTCTAACGCTTCTGCTTGGAAAGTAAAAAGTCATTTGCTTGCAGGTGGAACTGTAGTACCTAATGTGATTCCAGCTTTTGTTATGAATGAATTATCTTATGCTCTTGTGTTTTCAAGTTTATCGTTTATGGGGGGTGAGAGAACTTTTAAAATTGCTGGCATTCCCTATATGACCTCTCCTGATATTTTCCTGCGAGTTCTCCAAAGTCATTTGCTTCATATTTGTTGTAGGACGAGTGTGTTTTCCTAGTCATTATTACAACCTAATATTGTCTCTAATTCTACTTTCAAATTGAGTCAGAGAGATCTATAAATAAAATCAAACAAAACACAAATAATATAATTAAAGAAACAGCTGCCAGAACGTTATGCAGCGTCTCGAACGATAAACGATACTCCCCACAGTGGAATGGCGTACAATTTATTTCTTATCGCGTAGCAACAAAATAGCATAGAGCTTCTGCTCGTGCATAGCGTGTTTTCTGCACGAAACATTGAAACAAATATATTTGTGTTCACTATAATCGGTATTGGTTAATCGGACTACTCGAGCTGTTATTTTACGTTCCAACTTTGCCACTCAAATTAGATGTCGGTTGTGATAGTGGTTCCAGGATCCAGCTTGTTGCCATTGATGTTGCCTATAATGGAATATATCGGTATCAAACCATGTCAAAATTTTAAAGTAAATCTCTGTGCGCGCGGTACCTTCTGACATCTACCTATGCTAGAGACTGCAATCAGAATGAAGCCGTTATGATTTGGATTTAAAAAACAAATACCCCCTCAACAAAAAAAGCGAAACAAACAAACATTTTGTGATGCAGGAAGTGCAAGCCATCTGCTTGTCCATTTGACCCTTATAGACTGTATACTGGATGTTCTACTCAAGCAAAAATTCATTCTCTAATGTTTTAATCACCATCGCGATCAAATGAAATCAATGTAAGCCAATCCCTGCATCCAAGAACTTTGAGCTTCAGGTTTCGTATTAAACTGATATATAAGACCACTACCAGCCCCTAGAGGTCTGCCGTTCCATTGTATGTGAAATTAATACCATTCTCTAAGTCAGAAAAACATTCGGTTTATGTGATGCTACGAAGCAAAGCAATCATTTTATGTAAAAACACTAATATTTGTCTTGTAGGAGCCATCCTATCAGCCGTCTCTAAATATATGTAACAATTGTCTGGTGTAAACAAAAACAAAAACATAGTGAGATCTAACTACCTTTCATCATGGGCTAAACATACATATAGGCAGTTCTAAATACTAGTATAGTTCAGGAAAAGTTCCGGACTCATGGTATGCTTTATGCAATGGTCTCTTCCGCTCTTTCCGATAACAAAATGAATAAATTATAAATGAGCGAAACGACTATGGAAAAACATTAAGGGAGCTAGAACTATCCTTTTTCCCTATGCTACTCCGTCCTCATCAGAATAAAGTCCATATTATATTTGTACTCACGGGATTAAAAGAAGAAAGTCCATATTATATTTGTACTCACGAGATTAAAAGAAGAAAGTCCATATTTTATTTGTACTCACGATATTAAAAGAAGAAAGTCCATATTGTATTTGTACTCACGGGATTAAATGAATAAAGTCCATATTATATTTGTACTCACGAGATTAAAAGAATAAAGTCCATATTATATTTGTACTCACGGGATTAAATGATGTTACATATTTAATAACATCCCAAGATGTTTTGATTTGAAGATTATACATAATGGGAAGGTTTAAACCAGTTTTTAATTATCGTGAATGAATATGTTTATATAATTTGGAAAATATAAATTAAAATCCTGAAAACGAAACATTTACATTCACTTGAACGTACATTTGTGCTGTATATTCAGATTAATAGTTTATCTTTATTTCCTTAATGAATCTCTGGATCGTGGCACTTGTATTACATTTTTGTTACACAAGGGAAGATCCAAATCCAAATCGATGATACACTACGGTACATGATGATTTACGTGACAGATGATCAAAATATTTGCCTCTATGGCAGAATAAAAAAGGGTCGCATTTAACCAAATAATTTTGTTTTCTAAAAGGCATACAACAATTCTATATTATTTTATTATTATTATTATTATTATTATTATTATTATTATTAATACATATGACAATTAGTGTCATTGCTAATTTTTATGACATAATACATTCATAACAAGATAACCGGGTGGGATTTCAAATTTATAACAGAACACTTTTGATGGTGATACAAATACAGTATTTAATGATGAATGACTTGAATGAGAAAAGAATTATGATAAATATATGCCTGTATAAGATCCAAATATTGGACAAAGTAACATAATTCGCACGAACCTAATAATACAACAAATGAGAATACAAATAAATGACCTCACACAGTACAAGGACAAAAGTGAATGACTCACATCAATTTCACATGCCGAAAGGAATGAAAATAGTAAAAATAGTAAAAAAATAAACATGAATTCACTCAGTTAGTAAAAAATTAGGTATTTTATTCAAATAGTAAAATGATGAAAACAAAGGAACATGTATCATACAAAATATCTGTACATACCCAAAACACTGGGTATTACAAACCACAAAATTAGCCTACGGCTAAAAGATTACATGTATGGAGTTACACACTCGACACCAGCACACTTGGCTACCAGTCATACTGGTCAATCAAGCAGTCAGTATTCCAGGTAGTCGCCGACCTCCATTCAATTCCTTGGTCAGTCACGCAATCAGTGCCCACCAATCGGTCACCAACGCAAGATTACCTGCTACTCGACCAGCAATACTGTTCATTCAGCTCTATGGCTGCTATGGCTCAGCTTTACAGCTGCTATGGTCAGCTTCTGTGGTTAGCTCTACAGATGGTACCAAGTCGACTCCGAGCAGCTGAAAATACATCTAACGCCTTGTACTCTCCATGACACGGGCATATACGACAACACGTAATGACGTTATATACGGTAAGCTATACAAATTGCATTATCGGCACGACATTACAAAGCAATAAACACGTTCAGAAGTGAACCTACCTGTGTCCGATAAGAATCCTATGGTAATAAACGTTTCTTAATAAATTCAGTTTTATTGCTAATATAAATCTCTTGCTAAGTCACAAAAATAATAGAAATTATTTGCATTATACTACGTAAGCCGATGATAGAGAGGAAACATAGGAAAATAAACGTGGTAGTACAATAGTTATAACTTATACTCAATAAATTAATAAATAACTCACACACATCTACAGCTGAAGATGTGCAAGTCCTTAAGTATTCTGCTCACTGACAAGACGTTCCGTAATTTCAAGATTTAATCTTACGGTGAGGCATTTATCAACAGACGATACAACCATACATCGTCTGTACGCTGGAAATATTCGGTTTTTCCCATCGAAAGCATTTCGCACGTGCGGCATAGGATGAACAGAACTCTGTGTTTCGAAATATTGTACAATATACACAAATCACCATCGGGTATAGTTGTACACAAGAAACGAAACCCGAGCAAATGTATTTAATAACTAAAGGGATTTATACAGTTTCGTGACAACATTCACAAAAATGGCAAATGATAATTATAGAAGCAACAGAAGCACAACAACAATCACCATGCCATCAATACCCCTATTACAAATACTACTGCTATGAATAATAATAATAATAATAATAATAATAATAATAATAATAATAATAATCATAATAATAATCATAACAAAAACAATAATAATAATGGGTATTATTATTATTATTATTATTATTATTATCATTATTATTATTATTATAACAATAATAATAGGTCTTATTATTATTATTATTATTATTATTATTATTATTAAGCTTGAAGACATGGGTAACCTCCCTTCATTAATCCGCAACACTAATGATCGGTTATTGTCCAATATTGTCCAATATTGTTATGAAGATAATCAGAGAGTACATCGACATTTACAAGGAAGTGAAATATTGGACATTATTCAAATTGATCAAATTTATTCACAAGTGTGAATATGTTCACAAGTCTGATATTACACATCTTTCCTGGCGATATTTTTGTCCCATGGCCTTTAGAGACATTTGAGAACGACATTATTCTGTTTTGTACATATATTATTCTAGAAATACCTCTGAAAATACTCGCGTCAATTCAGTATTTAGGTGCATATACGGTGTTTAATATATGCTTTCAAAACTTGGTTAAATGAGATTCGATTCCCCATTCAAAATCACCGACTGTAAAACGACGTGTTACAAAGGTCAGACGAAGAGACTGTTTAAATCTTCCTTGTGCATAAAGCATTACGCCGGGGAAATTTGTGTTCTTGTATTAAACTCCAAGTACACGAATGTAAGTTGTATCATAATAGAAGTTTTGGAATTTAATAACTTGTGTTCACTGTTAGCAAGCAAGCAGGTCCAAACGTATCCCAACCTTAGCGTACCCAACCTGTCAAACCGAATTGTAATGTAATTATTGCTATTAGATTTTGAAACAGGTTATTTTGACGATTTCTCGTGTTTTTATTCGGTTTTTTAGTTCACTACAATTTTTTTAATGCAAAATGCGGTTTTCGAATATATCTCCTCCACTAATATTTGTGTATGTAGAAGAAGTTAAACAGGTTTATTTTGACTCCTCTTCATGTTTTAGTAGGTCTCTCCGACCCCCTAGTATAGCATCTTTATGATCAGATACAAAAGTTATAATACCGTCCCTCTATGCATAAGGGTTGCGATAATTTTAATAGTCGTCTAAAATATTATCCTCATATGCAAGATACGCAATGCTGCGTGATGAGGTCTGCATCGTACTTGAGTAATATAGTAAAATATGGGTTCTGGAAAAAATGT
This sequence comes from Sinohyriopsis cumingii, assembly GCA_028554795.2. Lineage (NCBI taxonomy): Eukaryota > Metazoa > Mollusca > Bivalvia > Unionida > Unionidae > Sinohyriopsis > Sinohyriopsis cumingii. The sequence continues at coordinate 37,786,175 of CM068829.1, forward strand.
TGGAAATCCATTTAAATGTTTATAAAAATGGGGTTCTGGTCCAAACGTAGGAAATACATTGGATTTTTTCATGTAAACAAATGTGGGTTCTGAAACAAACGTATGAAACCCATGATATTCTAATGAAAAGAAACATGGGGGTTCTGGACCACGTGTTGATGATCATATTGATGTTATTTCTGGACCACTGTATGCATATTAGACTTTTATTATCAGTATAAACAATGGACCAATCAGCTTCATTCCAGGACACTTTCTTTCCACATGCGTCAGGGCTACCATCATGGCCATGGGCAGCAGAAATACACTAAACATTACAGAAAATAATTCATGAAATACAAGCTATTTATTTTCTATGTGATAACTTACGTGATAATAAGCCCTCAGCGATAAATTACATCAAACCAATATATTTGTTCTATGTATAAACAATACACTTTTCAAGTTTTAAAATACAAGAATGAAAGATAAATCGATATCAGGCATTTAAAATACAGATACAGTTACAAATTTTACTTATGTATCATCTTCCACTTACCCCTATGGCTGTAGTAAGTCGTCTGCTTTAGACGCTTTCGGTAACCTGGTTAGGTCCCTCTCATGTGAGGTATTTACTACATCCAGTAGGTAATGAAGCCGCGGGACAAAAGGTTAACTCCTATTATCTTTAATGAGTCCGTCTTTGCCAAATGTTTTGTATATAGTTATGTTAACCACGATGCAGTGCAGATTCTAAGCACTCTCACAGTATACAATCACTATGGGGAAAAGGACTGAGCAAAAACATATGTATACATTGCCACAATAAAGACTCTCTCTCTCTCTCTCTCTCTCTCTCTCTCTCTAAGAATGACTAGACCGAAATAGGAAAACCATCACATCACACAGTTTGATGCAACTATTATATACCGTTTTTTCTTTCTTTCTTTTTTCGCATGTAAATATAACAAAATTAAATATAAATTAAAATATATAAAGTGGCCAGTCCTAACACAAATACGATTTAACATGATTAAAACAATATAGCATACACATGTAACGCACAGAACAATTAGATCTGGCCGAAATTTAGGGAGTATGAAATAGAAACCAGCTGCAAATTTTGTGTCCGGGGAGGGAAGTATATGTCATATAAATATACTGGGAAGGAAAACAAAGGGACCTCGAGGAACATGGTGATTGCTGTCAAAGTTAATTGATAATTTCCAAGCCTTTGTTTTCCTAGTGTAGATCACAAAGCATAAAAAGCTGGATAGAAAATAATGTTGAAACACGGTGTTACAACTCGAGTTCAAATATGTGTCCATCAGAAAGTCTCACAAAAGCAGATGAATTTATTGGACATTCAAGAAAGAAACAATCACCTACAAATCTTAAATTCATGCTGAAAGAAAAGTTCAATTACGAAGCGTTACGTGTGACGCAAAGTTCAAACATTTTGATTTAATACTACATATAGGGCCAAATTTCTGTTTCAATTTACTACAATATTGTATCGACAACTGTTACAGAAATGTATGGCGCAATTGAACATTTGTAAGAAAATGACATGAAAGCAATCAAGCATCTCTCTGTGGGTCTAAAACCTATAATGTGAGATCTATGAATATTGCACATTCATACATTTTCTCTTTTTAAACAAAATGGCAATGATTTCTTTATATAAATACGTAAGCCATGGTCATCCTTAGGTATAGTCACAGTAATATTGAAAGATAAATAAAGTATTCATGTTGAAGATATTGAAAATATCAGAAATGGTAAAATAAGGAAAGTTCACTATAAGATATATGCAATGGGGAAAAAAAGGATAAATAATGATGAATAAAATGTAATGAGCGAAGAGAAGAAAGAGGCATGAGTACTATCATACACCTGAGGATTACAGATAATCGCCTGGAGTAGTTCAGTCAGGAGTGTCTCAGTAATCGCTACAAAAATTGTTAAAATCGTATAACACATCAAGTTCTGTTGAGACTGGAGGAATGGGAAAGAGTTGTGATTGTAGAGACTTTTTATTCGCGTCTTAAATGTGATTAACATATTAAATATATCTGAGAGAGAAAACAAGTAAAGGAAGTATGAAAAGTACAATGCGATCGCGATTCTTTCCTGATATCGGTACTACAATCTGTGTAATCTGTAAAGGTCTGCTGTTTGCTATCCATGCTTTATTTTAGTCTTGATGTTCATCAGTAGTAAGGGGGGTCACCCTAGCCTCAATGGGAATTAGCATTACAGAGACCCCTGGGTCACTCTAGCCTCAATGGAAATTTAACATGGAGAAAAATCGTGAGTCACTCTAGGCTCAAGGGGAATTTAACATGGGAAAAAGTCTTGGGTCACTCTAGCCTCAAGGGGAATTGAACATGGGAAAAAAGTCTTGGGTCACTCTAGCCTCAAGGGGAATTGAACATGGGATTTTTTTTTTTTAAATTTTTTTAAATTTAAATTTAAATTTAAATTTAAAAAAGGGGTAGGCAATTGAAAAGTCATTCTCTTTTCGAGAAATATGGCTGGCCCTGAAAAGGGCCTTTGGGTTTATGTTAATGTATCCATTAACATAAAGGGCACCGCATTGGTCTTCTTCTTGTCCTTAGGCTGCGTCTCACTGTAGGACCGCAAATCAGGGCTCTTTTGAGGCATCCTTGTCTTTCTACGTAGATCCTACGTATCCACATACTGGCGTTTGTCCTGTGGACAACGGTCCACTTGGATCGGACATACATGGGTATGTCCGTCCGGAACATCATGGAAGACACAAGCGTACAAGATTGCACATCGGTCCACATCTTGAAGCGACGAGAACAGGTGAATTAATGCACTGAACTGCGTTTATTTATAGGTAGAGGTAGGATTGAAACGGATTGAGTTCATTCACCAATCAAAACACGCGTTACAAAATTCAGTCAGCCCGCATCCAATCCGAAGAGAGTAGTCTGTGACGTCAGTTGGTCTATATAGATTCGCTAGCGCTTGTGCAGTCAATCTATGCGACAGTGATTCAACATGACGGAAATTCAAAAAACGATCCATTGGGGTGCACCAACAGGGGAGACTGCCCAAGGGAACCCGGACTTACTTTCAGAAGAGGTGAATTGGGATTTTGTGGATTTTCTCTCCTCGCAAGAATTTGTTCCGGAACCTTCGTTACCTTCTTCATTACCGCAAGTGAAGAATTTTAGACAGAGACAGAAAGAAGAATTGGAGAAATTTATACAACGACAAAGGAAGCGGAACAGGCTTTTCTCCTACAGCAACAGCAGCAAGAAGAAGAGGTAAGAAAAAAACAACAGCAACAACAGCAAGCAAGAAGAAGTAGCAACAAAGAAACAGGAGGGTGAAAATCAAACGGTCACGGTACTGTTGGACATTTTAGCGGAGTTAAGAAGTCTGAAACAAATGTATTAGACTTCTTTATTACGACCGAAGAGAATACGACCTTCCCGAGCTAAACACGTCAACCCTGTGACTAAGCCTACCGTACCACCCTTAGTGATTTCAACCCAATCATCATCATCAACATTACGCAGTCCAGAAGTAGGCCTTGGCCGTGGCAAAGGCTTAAGGCAGTTAAAGTTGATTGCTTAAACTCACCCCTACACCAAAATAAAAAGGCCCTTTTCAGGGCCACCCACATTTCTCGAAAAGAAATACAATTTCAATTTGCCAATAACTCAAAAAAAAAAAAAAAAAAAAAAAAAAAAACACCCATTTTACCCTTATAGTACGTTTCTTTGTATGAGTGCGTGAGTGTACTTTCTTATTTTAAAATCACAACTCAAAGACACTTACCTTGTATCATTAATTTATTCTTTTATCCATTGTTACAATGCAATTCACAATTCACAACACAACACTTTAATTAAAAGTTCATTGACTTCTTCTTTCTCCTTGTTTAGTCTCTCTGTTTTTTTAATTTTTTCACCGTCACACTCTTTTCATCTTCTTCCTCCTCCTCGCTTTCTGCCCTTCTTCTTTTTTTCTCCTGTTTCTTTTTCTTCACCTGTCTTCTTTCTTCCTCAGAAGAATCCCTCTCTTCCTCTGAAGAATCCCTCTCTTCCTCTGAAGAATCCCTCTCTTCTTCTGAAGAATTCCTCTTTTCTTCTGATTCCTCTTGTTTCTTTTTTGGGCAATCTGGAGACCAATGTCCTTTTTCTTTACAATAATAACAGGTATCTTTACTTTTGTCTTTTTTAGCCCCTGTTTTCTTTCGTTTTTGACGGTCTGGACACTCTGAAGACCAATGCCCTTTCTTCTGACAGATATAGCAAGTATCTTGACTTTTATCTCGAAAGGAAGGAGAGTAGTCCGTAGGCTGGTCTGAAGAGAATTTTCTAATGACCCCTCGCAAAGCTCTGACGAAACGTTCGATTTGGTTAGTCTCTTCCATCGTTGTGCTCGGCTTGAGAGTGAAATGAATAGTGAAAGGACAAGACACACACCCTTTTATATACGCTGGTCTGCCATGACTATAAATTAGTCTATGGTGTTTAAACTTGAGTCATTTGACGTTTTGCACTCAAGATGAAACGATCCTATTCATTCGAGAAGAAAGAAGAAGAAAGTAAGAGGCAGAAACGTGATCTATCGCCTCGAACCACGGCTGAAATCTTGGCACAAATTCATGCCAGTGATTTTGAAGAGGACATGAGTGAACCAGAATCCGAACCCTCTAAACCAAGTTCACCACCCTTAGTCAACCCTGAAAAGTACTATTCCATTCAAGAGACGGAAAAGCGCTCCTCTAGAAAATTTAGAACCACGGCTTACACCTACACAGTGAAGTTTAAAGATTTCAAGGCCGACGTACCATTTTAGAAACCAGAAGGGTTTATCACCGAGATGTGGGATTCTTTGCTCACCGCACTCAAGCGACAATGTCAACCCAAAGAAGACGATCGCTTGACACTATCCATAGATCACGACGGTTTGAAATCCCCTGTTTGGATCGAGTTTAGCAGACCCGCAGAACTAACCCCTTCCAAAGTCATGGACAAGATTCAACAAGTACAACAATCTAATGACCAGTTTGACATCACCGATGGTAAAGCCTCACTGAAATTGGCCCACGTCTCTCCTCCTCAAGGGACTGGACACAAAAAGATGTTATTGGTGGACGACCTTCGCAACACCAAAACAAGTCTCGTCCGAATTAACAACCCTCAAGACCAGATGTGTTTAGCTCGAGCCATCGTGGTGGGACGAACCTATGCCAACAAGAACGACACGACAGAATGGAAAAGAACCTGGAAAACTATTCGACAATCGGACCGAGCCAAACAACGAAACGAAGCAGAACTCCTGTTGCAACAAGCTGGTCTGTCCAAAGACACACCCTGTGGCATTCCTGAGATGCAGAAATTGCAAGATGCCCTAGCTCCACGCTACACCTTGAAAGTGCACCCTCAAGAAATGCGCGGACCTCTGTTGTTTCGAGGTCAAGATTTTAAGGACGGAAAATACATTCATGTTTATTATCACGATGACCATTTCGATACCATTACCACTATCACCGGATTCCTGGGATATGTTTATTATTGTGAGAAATGTGATTATGGTTATAACAATCGAGAGCAACACAAGCATTGTGGATGGAAATGCCCAGGATGTTTGGCCTCTCCACCCTGTCTGAGCGAAGAACCAGTGCCTTGTTCGACTTGTCTGCGCACGTTTGTCAGCCCTACCTGTTACCAACAACATTTGAAAACACAAGGTTCACAGAAGAAATGTGCTTGTCAACTCCTGAGATTGTGCCCTACCTGTGGACAAGGCATACTTACCAATAAGGCCAAGGCACACGTATGTCGAGGAAAGAAAAAATGTCACATTTGTCACCACATCGTGGACTTGGAACACCAATGCTACGTGCAAAAATACCAACCCCCACCAGAGAAAGAGGACGGTCACAAGAAGAAAGGCAATTTCATCTTTTTCGATTTCGAATGCATGCAAGAGACCGGCATTCACATTCCTAATTTCTGCGTGGCTCATCGAGCGTGCGAGAAGTGCATTCAAGAACCTATCTTCAGTCATTGCCCTCACTGCAGCAAAATTCCCGGAGGGCGTGAAAAAATCTTTCGAGGACCGAACACGTTAGCCGATTTTGCCCAATGGGTCTTAGATCCCATCGACAAGACGTGGAGCCAAGAGGACATCGAACGTTACGGAGATTGTCATCGTCATGCCACAGTGATGCTCTCACAATTTCTCCGGATACGATGGACAGTTTCTTTTGAGATACTATACGGAACATGGTACCGAACGTCCTAAAGTGACTTTGAACGGAGCCAAAATCATTTTCATGCAAGTGGGACAAGTACAGTTTAAAGATTCGATGAGCTATTTGGCCATGCCTTTGAGCCGAATGCATAAAACGTTTGGAATGACAGAAATGGCTAAAGGGTACTTTCCTCACTTTTTCAATACGGAAGCCAATCAACACGCCGTTCTATCCCATTTGCCCGAGGCTCACTATTACGACCCCGACAACATGCGTACCGAACAACGAGAAGCTTTCTACGCTTGGTACCAGGCTCACGCCTCGGACCCTTTCGACTTTCAGGAAGAAATGCTAAAGTATTGTCGTTCCGACGTGGACATTTTACGGCGATGCTGTGGAAAATTTCGAGAACTGTTCATGGAACACGGAGGGGTCGATCCTTTGAAAGAAGCTTGCACCATTGCCAAAGCGTGTTCCTTAGTGTATCGACAACGATTCATGCCTGAAAACACCGTGGCTGTCATCAGTCCTCAAACGACCCACTATGTCAAACGTCAGTACTCGGTCAAAGCCCTACGTTGGTTACATTACTTGTGCGACAAGGAAGATAAATGGATTCAGCATGCCCGCAACGGAGGGGGTGAAAAGACCATCGGAACGTATTCGGTAGATGGCTGGGACTTAGAAAACCCCAAGATCGTGTACGAGTTTAACGGTTGCTTATTTCACGGATGTCCCGTCTGTTACCCTGACCGTGGCACTAAAAATCAGTTTTTGCAACGAACCATGGAAGACTTGTACCAGGACACTTGTCAGCGGCGCCTAAAGTTGGAACAGGAAGGATACCAAGTGGTGGAAATGTGGGAACACGAGTACGATCACCGTATGAAAACCGGTCCCGAGTTTAAACGCCTCGTGGAAAGTTACCAGTTCATGGACCCGCTGAACCCGAGGGATAGTTTGTACGGAGGAAGGACCAATGCCACCTGTTTGCTGTACCAAGCCGACGAAGAGAAAGGAGAAGAAATCAAATACTTGGACGTGTGTTCGCTGTATCCCTACGTGTGCAAATATTGTCGCTTTCCTGTAGGGCACCCGCAATTGTTCACGGAACACATCGACCTGAAAAACATTCGACAATACGAAGGCTTGATCAAGTGTAAAGTTTTGCTTCCCACGAACCTATACCATCCCGTCTTACCTCACCATTGTCAAGGCAAACTGATGTTTCCCTTGTGTCGTACTTGTGCCGAAACGTGCAACCAAGACCAACCTTGTCAGCACACCCAGGAAGAACGGCCTTGACGGGAACCTGGGTCAGCGTGGAATTGTTCAAAGCTCTGGACATGGGATACCAACTGTTAGAAGTGTACGAAATTTGCCACTTTCCCAAGACACAACAGTACCACAAGGGTGATCCTACTCAGAAAGGCATTTTCGCCGACTACGTGGATGCCTTTTTGAAACTGAAACAAGAAGCCAGCGGCTATCCGTCCTGGTGTCACACTCCCGAAGACCAAATACAATTCAAAGAGAAATACTATGAACAAGAAGGCATCTCTTTAGACCACATCGAGAAAAACGAAGGCAGGCGATCGTTTGCCAAAGTGATGTTAATTGCTTGTGGGGTAAAATGGCACAACGCCCGTGTTTACCCAAGACGGAATATTTGACAGAACCTTCCCGCTACTTCCAGATGATTCACGACAAAACCAAATACATGAAACACGTGGACGTCGTTCGAGAGGATTTGATCTTGGTCAATTACGAAGAAGATCTGGACTTTGTACAAGACGACCCTTTTGGAAATGTCATCATTGCGGCTTACGTGACAGCCCATGCTCGCTTAAAATTGTACGAAGCTTTAGAACTGTTAGGGGAACGCGTCCTGTACTTTAACACGGACAGTTGCATTTACATCCATCACCCGATTCAACATCACCCTGACATCGAAGGAGACCGTTTAAGAGCCTGGACAGACGAGCATCCCGACGACAAGATTCTAAGTTTCGTCAGTGGTGGTCCCAAAAATTACGGCTACGAATACCGTGACAAACAAGGAGAAGTGCACACGACGTGCAAAGTGAAAGGACTGACTCTGAATCATCGTACCAGTCGAGTGGTCAACTTTGGGGTATTGAAAGAAGCCTTGCAATCGGGAGAGGATGGAAACTTTAAAGTGACCACCTATCAACCGAACAAGATTGTACGTTTACCCACTCACCACATCGTCAGTCGACCCTTGGAAACAGTCCATCAAATCGTGTACCAGAAGCGAGTGAGACTTCCCAATCACTTTACGTTGCTGTACGGTCACGTCGGTATTGGTCTGTATATAAAAAGGAACCCTAGGCAAGATCGATAGTTCATTGTGACTACCAAGACCGAGCGAACAAGATGAAAACTTTCAGAGAAACACAGAACAAGTTGTTTAGAAAGGCACAATTCTAGTGTGAGGCTTCGGAAGTGGAATGCGATTGTGAGCCTTGCGATGGGTACGATGCTGTACGCTGTGACCTGAGCGATGCCGTAAAGCATTATGGGAACTTTAGTGTCACTACCCCTATTATGGAAAGGGATGCTGTGCGTGTCCAACCTGAGGGATGCGAAAGTGATGCCGCTCGTCCTCTTGGACATTTTACTGGGTTTCGTTTTAAAGGGGAATGTTCACCTTCACGTCTACCCCCCTACGGATGTCATCCAGCCCTGAGCAAACTCCTGTCCATGTCACTCAACCCTCATCGAAACGAACCTGTGAAAGACGAAGATTCGTTTCCTGTGCGTTTGTCGGAATACTGCGACTTTGAAAATCGTCTTCAATCGTTCAAAGGAAAATGGCCTAAGTATCTGGGAGGACCGACCCCCGAAGAATTAGACAGAGCCGGATTTTTCTACTTGGGCGAAGGAGATAAAGTCAAGTGCTTCAGTTGCGGTGTGTCACTTCACCACTGGGAACCGCAAGATTCGGCCTACGTAGAACATGCTCGATGGTCACCGAATTGTCATTACTTACCCTTAGTGGGACCGAGACATTGAAGTAACTTACCATGTCGTTGACGAAGAAGAAACCAGATTGGTTAGGAGTCAAATGTTGGACATCACCGAGACCAGTATTTAAACTTCATTTCAAAAACGATATTGAATCATTACCTAAAGAACTGCAAGAGAAGATTTACAAAGAAGTTTGGCAAGGGTTTGCCAGAGTGAAATCTCAATGGGTCACTGTAGAACTTTTGTGTGGAGAAATTCATAAGAGGAAAGTGAAAAAAGTCAACCAGTATGTTAGATTTCTTTGGGTCAAGGGTGCATTCATCCTATTATATCGCTTTAGACCGTTTACATCAAAAGAGTTCAGTGACATTCTTGGACGTTACCCTGAATGGCAGTGGTCAGAAATTACTCACTATGTGGATTACTTTTGCTCTCTATGAGAAGATTGTGAATTGTACGGACTGACTTATTCATGGATACTTTACAAGAGAACATTTTGGGCTTGCCTGAGGAGTTGAGAGAAAGGATTTACCGAGAGCTGGTGAAAATACAAGTGAAACGTAAAGAACAATTGCATCCGTTACGTCACCAGATCTTTAACCACTGGTACCTGAATGGTATAAGAGGACTGATTCGTCAGAAATTTTTTCAGTGGTCAGACCTTGTTGAACACTTTCAGTTTGGGGATGCTGATGGACTAGACGTTCGTAATTTTGGTTACTTCGAGATTCACTTACTGCAACGTATTGAGGAAGACGAGTTAAAGGATTACCAACATTTGTTACATGGAATCTGCTTAGAAAAAGACGAAACATCTAGACAAACCCTGACGTTTCAGTTACAGTATGTAACATTTAAATTCCCTACTGGAGAACGAACATGTTTGGTTAGAAATTACCTTTATTGCTTCCGAAACAAAGACACTATAAAATCAAGTTGCCATGCCACGGATTATGTCACATATTATTGAACAGATTCCGTGGAAGGAACTCAATGACCATATTCAAACCGTGGATCATTACCATCGATTATTACAAGAACTGTATCCATTCAATTTGGGACGACAAGTGGTGTGTGTCTTAGTGACTTGTTTTCTGGGATTTCGTTTACCAGCCGATTCTTTGTGGACTCTTTACGATCAGTACTTACCACCTCAATGGCCTTAAATGGTCACGAAAAACTCCTTTTGCTCAAAGCCTTGCGTTTTCATCTGGATACTTCTCGACCTCAACAAGAAAAAAATGATTCGTCAACTTTTAGCTACCCAAGACGTGTATGACGATGTGTGTGTAGCTTGTGACTTACATCCCCATTGGACAGATGTCCGTGCCTGGAAAGAATGGGGTTTTGAGGCTTGGACCCAAGAAGTGGCCCAGTATGCACGAGAGTTGTTCAAGGAAAAAAGTTACTTTTCAACCCGTGTTAGTGACGGTGCCAGAAGAACCCGTCACCCAGGACAGGACTGTCGTGGACAGGCCTGAAAGACCCTTTCGGGAGGACACTTGTGTGACCTTACCCCCTACTATAGAACTGGTTAGAACATTACCCAAAACATGTTGTTGTTGTACAGACACTTGTTTTTATTCCACGTTAATGGTTATCATGTGCCTTTTATCCTTGTACTTAAGCCTTTGGCTTTTATGTATTTTTGTCTTTCGTATTCATGTTTGAAAAAAAACATTCAATAAACGTGTTCTGAAAAAAGTATATAAACTCTTGTCTTGTTTGTTTTCGTGTCACAAGTGACATTTCTCACACAATGGCTACCTCTGCTGCTGTCTCTGCTCCCTCTTCCTCTACTGTCAAAGTCATCGACGAACACTTAGATCGTGCCAGTTGGGAGGCTTTGTATCTTCGCCATCCCTTTAACATGCTCATTGCTGGACCTAGCGGTTCAGGCAAAACCGAATTCGTCAAACGTTTGATCGAACATAAACATCATTTGATCGATCGGCCACCTCAACGGATCGTGTGGTGTTACAAAGAGTGGCAATTGGCGTACAACCTCTTGCGAGAAAGTCAAGGCGATTCCATCGTGTTTGTGGAAGGCATTCCTAAAGAAGACGACGGCATCGTCTCTGACTCCCGTCAAACCCATTTGGTCATTTTCGACGACATGTTAGGAGAAGACGAAGAAGAAATTAAATTGTGGTTCACGCGCAAAGGGCATCACCGTAATGCCAGTGTCGTTTACATCACCCAAAATTTGTTTCAACAAAGTAAAGCCCATCGCACCATCAGTCTCAATGCGCATTACGTGGTCTTGTTTAAAAGCCCTCGAGATAAATCGCAAGTGCAAGTCTTAGCCAAACAGTTAGGAACGCCTTGGCTGACTCAGGCGTACGACGATGCCACTCAAACACCACACGCCTATTTACTCGTCGATTTGAAACCTACGACTCCCGAGGATTTGCGACTTCGTACCCACTTGTTTCACCACTGGTGCCAAGACGGAGGACCTGTCCTGTACACGTCTCCGTCCTCGACTTCATTTCACTCCCCATAAAAAAATCTATAAAAACCTCAGACCCTTTTTCGTCTGTCTCACTCTCAGTGTGAACATGACGTCCCTTCAGTCGCATCTTCCCGTCAAATTGATTCGTGCCTTGTATGGCATCAGTCGAGAAAAAAATCCACAAACACGAGCTCGTGTCTTAGAAGCTAGTCTCAAAGAAGTCTTACGATGGTTCACGGTGACGGCACGTCAAATACTCCAAGGAATCATTCAGATTCCTCATCAAACCAAACGCTTTTTCGATCGAAACAAAGTCGCTTTGGTCCAACTGGCCGATCCCCGCATCGACACTCAAACCAAAAAACAAATCATTTTGAAACCTGGAGGGAGCGGTACTCTAGGAGGGGTCATCATTCGCTCACTCTTAAGATGGGATCCTAATGCCCCCAAAGTTATACCCAAGACAAAAGTCCAACGAAGCCCCAAGAAGAAAAAGAAAAAAACCAGGTCCCCAAGGAGAACTTCTCCAGTGGCAGGACCCTCCTCTGATCAGACACCACCCCGGAAAAAGAAAAGAAGCACCCAGAAAAAGAAACAGAAAAAAAGTCCCCAGAAAAAGAAAAGTCCACAGAAGAAAACTAGTCGCAAGAGAGGCACTTCGGCCAGGACGCAACCTTACACTCGCAAACCACGACCTGCCACAGCGGTGACTGCGTCTCCGGCAGCCTCACGTTTATCCACTTCTCCGTTAATGACACCCAGAACTGAAGAGTACTTGGAGACGTTGATCACACCAAGAACTTCTCCGTTGATGACCCCCAAAAGAACTTCCCCAGTGGCAGGACCCTCCAATTTAGTGACAGTGGCTGCTGCTCACAAAGTACCTTCTCCCAAAATCAAAGTCCAAGAAAGATCGGGCATGTTACAAAGTTTACTGGATTTGTCCAAGCAAGAACTGGCTCGATTTAGTCCGTTACGTACCCCTGCACGACGTGTCATGCCTGTCCTCAAACTGATACGACGTAAAGACAATCAGTGGCGACGCGTTCCAGTATAAAAAAGGCCTGTGACCAAGTAGGGTATCAGTGTTTTTTTGGTGCTCCTGAAGACTCAAAGATGTCACCCTCCAGAAAACCCCAAGGAAAGAAAAGGAAAGGACTGCCACCACGTTTAGCCAAACATGGGGACATGTTATCTGTCCTGTCCAAAGCTTCTCCACCCCTACGAAAAAAACTCATTCAAACGGCCTCCAAAGAGGTCATCCATACCGTGTGCGAATGTTGTTTGAACGTTTTGAAAGGCACGATCCCTTTGTCCATACACCAGAAACAATGCTTAGGCAAACATCGTCACTTTCTTCGCCAAATGGTTCAAAAGAAAATTCCCATTCGTCAAAAAAGAAGATGTTAGTGCAACGTGGAGGTATTTTACCTCTCTTGTTAGGCCCCATACTGAAAGGAGTCTTGGGAACCATGTTGGGAGGACTGGTGGGAGCAAGATAAAAAGGCCCTCGGAAGTCCCAAGATCTCAGAATCGACCGCTGACAACCCCATGGAAGGACGAAAACTAGCTTTAGTGCCTTACAAACGATGGATGGAATACCATCGGTGGCAAGAACAACGCACCCCGAATTTACCTCCCAATCCCAATTTGAGCGAGATGTCCCAGTTACAACACGAATTGCAGTCCTTGATGGATCGCCAAGATTTGTCCGAAACAGAAAAATCGCAAAAGTACGGTCAACTCTTGCAACGACTGCAACTCTTTCACCAGAAAGCTTTAGACGAAACAGCTCTACCCACTCTGAAAGATTTTAAGACCTTGATGAAAAGTCCGGCACCATCACCAGTACCAGTGACCAAGACAGAAAAAGGAGAAGAAGAAGAAGAAGGGTTTCAAACTCCACCAGAAAAAGTACGCAAGTTAACAACACCACCTACCTCCAGAATTGGATGGATTAAAAAGATGATGGCCACCCTTTCTTCATCACAAGAGAAAAAGAAAGTGAAGACAGAAGTGAAGACAGAAGTGAAACAAGAACCGATATCCCCCGCTCAGACATCCTCCTCTTCAACACCTATTGCCGGTCGCATACGCAAAGCATTGCAATCCAAGAAAGTACCCCAAGAGAAAAAGAGTAGCATCATCCAAGAGTGGGTGTCTTATTAACACACAAACACAAAAAAAAATGGAAAAAGTCTTAGCCAGCATTTACTACGATCCCTTGCATCCTGCAGGTTACGCAGGAGTTCAAAAATTGTATCGTGCTGCCAAAACTCGATTGAAAAGTCTCCGTTTACCTCAAGTGCAACGATGGTTACAAGAACAAGCTACCTACACTTTACACAAACCCATTCGACGCAAGTTTGCCAGAAGTCGCACCCGAGTGGAAGGCATCGATCATCAATGGCAAGCCGATTTAGCCGATGTCTCTCATTTGGCCAGCTACAATCGTGGCTACAAATATTAGTTTTGGTTCATCGACGTCTTTTCCAAATTTGCTTGGGTCGTACCCTTGACTTCCAAATCGAGCAGCGAGTTAGTGCGAGCCCTGCAACGGGTGTTGAAACAAAGCGGTCGTCACCCTCTTCGATGGCAAACGGACAAAGGCACCGAATTTCTGAACCAAGCTTTCCAAAAAGAATTAAAGAAACGCGACATTCATTTTTTTACCACCGAGAATCCCGAAACCAAAGCCAGCATCGTGGAACGTTTTCAACGCACTTTGAAAGAACGCATGTGGAAATATTTTACGCATCACCACACTCTGAAGTACATCGACATCTTACCGCACCTGGTGCAAGCGTACAACCAATCTTACCATCGAAGCATCCGACGTGCCCCGCAAGACGTGACTCCCGAGAACGAAGTGTTGGTGTTTGAGCGCCTGTTCGGTACGTCCCCGACGAGGGCTGTCCCCAAGAAAAGTGGAGAGTTGGCCGTAGGAGATTGGGTGCGCATTGGCAAAACCAAACGCACTTTCGACAAAGGTTACTTACCTAACTGGACGACCGAACTGTTTCGTGTCACTGGACGAGTGCATGGCCGTCATCCTACCGTCTATAAATTGGAAGACATGAACGGAGAAGTGCTCAAAGGAACGTTTTATTTGCCCGAGTTACAACGTGTCACCAAAAAAGAAGACGACGTGTACAACATCGAAAGCATTCTCGAACGCAGAACCCGTAAAGTGGGCAAACGACGTGTCAAAGAAGTCAAAGTACGTTGGAAAGGATATCCACCCAGTTTTGATTCTTGGATCGACGCTTCGCAATTCATCGACTATCAAAAGAAGTGACCATCATGCCCTTTCACACAGACGCAGCTACGTCGACCACTCCTCCTTCACCCAGTTCTTCTGTGCAAGATTTACAAAAACAACCCTTGTGGGTGTGATGTGGAGATCGTGTGCCTAAAACGCAAATCGTCTTTTTCTGCCAAATCTTCGTGGTGTATTGTGCCATCGGGGCAGCCATTGCCAATTTGAGTTTGCAACAAGGAGACAAACAATTGTGGACCATTTTATTGAGCAGTTGCATCGGTTACCTGCTTCCCAATCCCTCCCTGAAATTCTCCTCGAACGGGAACCACGGGAACCTTGTGTCCAGTGCCAGTGTCAGTCACCACTCCAACAACAACAACCAGAACCCCATTTTGGGCGGAGACACGCCTCTGACGTCCAGTAACCCCTCGGACAGCCACAGAACTCTGGAATTATGAGTCACCAAAACCAATTTTACTTAACCTTACCCAGTGACAGTTCCATGGAGGTGTTTCCCCACAACACGTTGTGCTGTTACACGGCCAAATTACCTCAGGCCATCCCCTTAGATCACGAAGCCCATTGGGAAGTGGCTTTAGTAGAAATCATTCACCCGACCCAAGTCCTCAATGTCCTTCCCAATCAAAATTTTTTTGATGTGGAAGTTCATGACCAGCAAATGCAACAGTGGATGGATAGCCATGGCAAATATGACAAGAAAACCCGTACACAAAAGTACACCACCTATCACTTGTTCATTCCTCCAGGCTATTATTTTAGTGGTCAACATTTGGTCAGCACCATAGCCTCCAGGTTTAATGTCGTGTTTCTGAAAGCTTTGGAGCATGTCAACAAAAGTGCCACCATGGAGTACCACAAAGCAGCTCGTCGCTTCTCGATGAAATTTGAACGGAGTAAAATCATGTCCATTTTATTTTGTCCTGAATTGTTTGACATGTTGGGCGGAGACATGGACATGAGAATGGCCATGATGAAGAAAAACGAATTACCCATCGTTTACGACAACGAGTCTTTAACAAGTTATTTCGTACCCCGGTAGAACTGAACCAAGGACTGAATTTGATGTTTGTGTACTCCGATGTGGTGGAGTACAACGTGGTGGGACACACCTCCGTGCCGTTACTGCGTGTCATTCCTTTCAAAGTGGATTCTGCCACGAACGCTGACGAGGAAGGTGGAAACACTTACCACGTTCACCTCGAATTTGTCCATCCTCACTATTTGCCTGTCAGTAAGTCGTATTTGGACACGGTCAACATTGCTATAAAAGGAGATCTGGGACAAAATATTACATTCACCAAAGGAAAAGTCACGGTGAAACTCCATTTTCGAAAACGGTTCTCTCACGATTCGTAAGTCATGTATCCAGTGTACCGAGGGGTTGCTCGACAGCGAGGACACGGTTTAGGAGATATGCTGAAATCGGCCTTTCGTTCGGTAGCCCCGGTGTTGAAACCGATGGTGACACGCGGATTGCACGCCTTGAAAGATGAGGCACTGACGCAAGGCAAAGAATTTCTCCAAAATGTCATCATCGACAAACAAAACCCTAAAGAAGCCTTCATGAGGGCAGGCAAAAATGTCTTGCTGCAAACGGGCAAAGACATTTTAGGCCGACGAGACACACCTATAAATGCCCTGCACGCTACCGAGTCAGGCATTCAGCAAGGACAAGGCAGAAAGAGACGACGAAGAAAACACCCTTTCACCAGACTTCAAGCTAGAAAGGCCAAGAAAAGAAGAACCGTTCGAGACTTAGACGTTTTCGATTATTGAGAAAGAACAAAAAAAATGATGCACCGAGAGTCTTGCGCTTGTTCCAAGTCGGAACTGGATCTGTTTGCCATGCCCCCTACCATGATGACCATGCAATAATCCCAGTGGGTGGAATTTCACCCCGTCTCCTCTTTGACGGATTCCGCTCCCATCGAGTTTGAAATCAAAGGACAGCCCGAAAATTACATCGATCTGAATAGCAGTTACTTGTACCTGAAAGTCAAAATTCTAGATAAGACTGGAGGTGCTATAGACGATGAAGCAGTAGCTCCCGTCAACAATTTCATGCATTCCTTGTTCAGTGGAGTGGACTTGTACTTGAATAACAAACTGGTCAGTAGCAGCATGGATACTTACCCTTATCGTGCCTACCTGGAAAATCTCTTGACGTACGGAATAGATGCCAAGAACACTCATCTCAATGCCTGTGTGGTATGGGAAGCTGACGAACCTACCAAGTTTGAAATATTGGAAACTGATGAAAAGAAAGACAACAATGATGGATTTCTAGAACGAAGAAAGAGAATCACGGGAGTCGACACAAGTTTAGAACTGATGGATCGTTTGCATTTGGACATGTGGTTGCAAGAAAAGTATTTGCTGAACGGGGTGGATGTCCGCCTGAGACTGAATCGTAGCAGTACCGCTTTACATTTATTGGCTGATAGTGACGGTTACAAAACCAAAATCCAAGAAGCCAGACTCTACGTACGCCGTGTGGAAGTGTTACCTAAAGTGGGAAACGACATCAGTCAGACGTTGAGCAGAACGACCGCCAAGTATCCCATACGACGCGTGGAAGTGAAAACCTTCACCATTCCCAAGGGACAGCGATCCATGATCCAAGATCATCTGTTCCAAGGACAGTTACCCAAACGTTTGATCGTTGGTATCGTCGAGAATACAGCCTTCAATGGAGCTGCCGAAAAAAATCCTTTCTACTTTCAACACTTTGACGTGTCCAAAATCGAAGTCAGTCGCGATGGCAAAACCTTGTGTACCCGACCGTTTGAACCTGACTTTACCAAGAAGAATTACTTGAGATCGTACTTGTCCCTGTACGAAGCCACCGGACAGTTAGGAACCAATACCAGTCACGGTATTACGTACGAGGATTATGCAGGAGGCTATGCTTTGTGGGCTTTTGATTTCACTCCAGACCAAGGCAGCGACGAGGGACATTTCCACCCTATAAAATCCGGCCAGATTCGTGTGGAAATTCAGTTTAAAGACCGAGACCCTGATGAAACGGTGAACGTCATCCTGTATGCAGAATTCGATAATACCATAGAAATCAACAGTTTGAGAGAAGTCATTCTAGATTACTAGAAGCCATGGAAGACTGTTATCCCTCTTTACCTAGTGGAGAAACTTTGGACATGAAATGTGAGAAAACTGTGGAAGAAGAAGTGATTATGATGAAGTCGAGATGGCCAGAACAAGAAGCCCATTTAGTCTCCTGTTTTGCCAAACACTTGGTCGAAAAAATGACGGAATTGATCAAGAAAAATTGCTATGGATGTCAAAACGATCATCCCAGTCAAATTCAACACGATAAATGCCTGATGTTGAGTCAAGAAGAAAAATTGGACGAGTATCTGGACGAAGCTTGGAGTCTCATCTCGAACAAAGACGTGTTGCATCAGTGGTATAAAGACTTGCGTGAACATTCTTGTTCACCATTAACCACTCAAGAGATCCATCGTATCGAAGCTCTCCTGAATCAGAGTGAGGAAACAGAACGAATAACCGTTTATTCGTCAGACATTTTCAAGCAAAAAGTCAGGATCGAATTGACGACTTATTATTACCTGTGAAGAAGAAAAAAAAGCACACACAAAACATGGATACCTGGGAACTTTATTACCTTTTGAACCACAGTTCGTATACGGCTTCTTGGAATCCTGTCGTCTGTGCTAAAGATGAACTCCCTCATCGCAAACCTAAAGACCATCAAGCTTACGTAATCAACACGGACGACAGTCATCTCCCAGGAACCCACTGGGTAGCCGTCTACTTTCCTCAAGAAGGATGTGTGGAATATTTCGATTCGTACGGATTGCCCCCTTTGGAAGACGATATCATTGACTTTATGAGAAGAAATGCTCAGACTACCCGATTCAATAACGTGAAATTACAAGGCACAGATTCCTTGGTGTGTGGACAGTACTGTGTGTATTTTCTGCATCATCGCAGCCTGGGCTATTCCTTAGAACATTTAGTGACTCATTTTGATCCTCGTTCTTCTGCTATAAACGATGTGAAAGTAGATCGATGGTTTTGTGACCATTATGCTTATCTTTTGTCTCAAGCTAGGAAACGTAGTGTCCATCAATGGCCTAATGATTTCCAACAGTGGAAATCACAATTTCATTCACAACGTTGTCAGCCCTGTTTAAAGTAGATTGTCAATTGAGAAAAAAATGTTTGTGATTTGAAAAAATTGTTTGATGTTATATTGTTGGATTATTGTTAAAAATGTTAGAGTTGTTGTTTAGTGTTAAGTGATTTTTGAATAAAAAATGTTGTTTTGAAAAAAAAATGCCTTTGTATTTTGTTTAGCTATAAGAATGTTGGATTGATGCTCTTTGATTTCTTACTATCCCTCTCATGACACTCACTGAACGTTGCGGCTCGAAAACCGTGTGCGGGATGTTTTCCTTCACGTCCGCGCTTTGACTTTAAGAACCGGGGTTGTTTCCAGTCTAACTATCCATTGTCGACTCATCCTCCTAAGAAGATGTGCTCCAAACTAGCTAAGCTCAACGAAGCCTACGTGAATTTGCATAGGGTCAGACACAGTCTGATACCGAAGCCAGAAGAAATAGAGAATGTGAGAATGTTAAAAGTCACTGAAGACCTGATAGAAGAGCTCTTCAGAGAAGAAATGAACAGGGAAAAAGAAGAATGGACAGAGAAGTACAGACTTCAGAGACAGCAGCAACAGCAGCAACAACAACAACAACAGCAGCAGCAGCAACCTGAAGCTGACAGAGGCTTTGTCGATTGTCGTATCGACACCAAAGAGTTCTTCTTCTCTTTCCGAAGAAGCAGACCTATCGCCAGAAAGTCTATCCTCAGAGGACATCGCATTCTTAGAAACTAAAAAAGATTGCCATCGCAAACAAAAAAACAGCCCTTTTCAGGGCTACCCCAATACTCTAGAAAAGAAATAACTATCCATTTGCCAATGTGTGTAGGTAGAGTAGTGTGAAAATAAACACTAACTCTTTCTTAAAAAATGTGAGGGTATGTGTTTGTGAGTTTGTGTGTTTGTGTTTGTAAGCGCTCACGTAAGTTGGTGTGGATAGTAGATTAAAATCATGTTTTTTTTGGTGTTTGAGGTGTACATTTGGGGTTAGATTGCTTTGCGTATGTAAATAGTCTATTGAAGTGATTTATAAAAAATTTTAAAATAGTGATGGGTAGCCTTAAAAAAGTGAGTGAGTGTTTCTTTTAGGTCCGCGCATTGTTTTTTGGTCATGATCTAGGTAAGATTAATTTTATGTTTTTAGGGGGGTGTTTTCCTTCACGTCCGCGCTTTCACTATAAATTGAAACTCGTTCGGCAGTCTAACTACCCTTGTTGATTGATCAACACCAAAAATGAATAGCAGAATAAGCAAACTTCTTGAACTCCAGATACATCTGGAATATGTCAGGCGCCTGTTAAATGAACTGGCCGCGGAGGCTATAGTAGAAGAGGAAAGAATAAAGAAGGAAGAGGAGGAGAGAAGACAAAGGGAAGAGGAGGAAAAGAAAATAGGAGAGAGGATGTCGTACAATATTCCCGAGACAGAGGATTGGGGTGCTGAAGCGAATCATCCTCCCTCTGCGCTCCCCAGAAGAAAGGTGAAAGGAGACTGGGGAAGAAGATGCGTGTGTGGCGCCAGGCCAGGAAGGTGCCATAATTAGATAGTTGCATCTGGAGTTAAAAAAAAACAGCCCTTTTAAGGGCTACCCAATACTCTAGAAAAGAAATAACCATCAACTTGCCAATGTGTGTGTGTGTGTGTGTGTGTGTGTGTGTGTGTGTGTGTGTGTGTGTGTAGGTAGAGTAGTGTGATTATAAACACTGACTCTTTTTTCATAGTGTGAGGGTATGTGTTTGTGTGTTTGTGTTTGTGATTGTAAGCGCTCACGTACGATTGTGTGGATAGTAAATTATGGATTTGTTTATTGTTTCTTAGTGTATGTGGAGAGTATAGTTTGGGTTTTATTATATGAAATGAGAAAAGTGGGGATGTTTTCCATCACGTCCGCGCTTTTCGTATAAGAACCCTCAGTATTCGTCGTTCAAACCATTCTGCAAAGAATAAAAAAGAAGATGGCTTCGAACCACCTTGACAAAATGGAAAAATTGCAAAACGTCCTGGACAATTTAGGAATGATGGAGCAAATGTTGGTTAACCTAAACGAGGATCACTATTCTTATAGTCCCCATCGAGTGAAGATGGAGATAAACAACTTACGAAAAATGAAGGTAATCATCAGTGATCTGTTGAAAGAAATAAAGGAGGAGAAGGAGGATGAAGAGGAAAGGATAAGGATGAGAGCATGGAACGAAAAAATTGAAAAAGAAGAAGAATTCAGAAGAGGAAGAAAGAAGAGGAGGAGAAGAAAGAAGAGGAGGAGAAAAGAAAGAAAGAAAAGAAGAGAAAAAGTGTAGGACAGAAAATAAGAAGCTGGTGGAGAAATAGAAGAAATTAGAAGAAGAAAACCAAAGGCCCTTTTCAGGGCCAGCCATATTTCTCGAAAAGAGAATGACTTTTCAATTGCCTACCCCTTTTTTAAATTTAAATTTAAATTTAAATTTAAAAAAAATTTAAAAAAAAAAATCCCATGTTCAATTCCCCTTGAGGCTAGAGTGACCCAAGACTTTTTTCCCATGTTCAATTCCCTTTGAGGCTAGAGTGACCCAAGACTTTTTCCCATGTTAAATTCCCCTTGAGCCTAGAGTGACCCACGATTTTTCTCCATGTTAAATTTCCATTGAGGCTAGAGTGACCCAGGGGTCTCTGTAATGCTAATTCCCATTGAGGCTAGGGTGACCCCCCTTACTACTTTCATCATCACTGACCACTGCTTCAATTTTTGCAGCTCAATGTTTTAGAAATATATGCAAAAATGTCATTGACTTAGAAGTGAATAGATATGTGTATTGTAGAAAAGCTGTATTCTTCTTCTTCTTCTTCTTATTATTATTATTATTATTATTATTATTATTATTCAATTTTTAAACGGTCCTTTTTAACCCGGGCCTTTTACGTCCAGGTCCTTTCTGACCCATTACTGGCCTTTCTGGACCGGTCTCCCTAAACACGGTAATGGACAGTAATGGTCTGTAATGGACAGTAATGGCAGTAATGGACAGTAATGAAGACGAACATATTGTAATGCAAGAGAAGTTACAGGAATGGAGTAAATTCATGGAACTACTTTTATACGATTTATATGCAGAAATGTATAATTAACAGAAAAAAAAATTCAGAAACATATTTACGTTTGTTTCATCACCGTTATTTAAAATTTAAATTCCAGACGACATGAATCACTATCCCTCTGACCTTATCATTCCTTCATATCTCTATCATTTAATTCTATGTATTTATTTTAACTGTATTAACCTCTTTTGAGACCTGAAGCATGTGGGTTCATTAATTATGTTTATAATGGAGTAAAACTTTTAAGTTTAAAAACTTATGTCCAGTCATTTTGCTCTGTATACACACATGCGATCTTCTGGGGAATAAAATATGTATACCAAAACAAAATATATATGTTGGCACTTTTGAACGGTACATACTAATCTATGCTATTAAATAATAACACTGAGTTGCATAGCTATGGAACTTAATATATTTATCATTTTATTTCTGTCTTCATTTAAGAGACTCCATTTAAGTGTTCGTTTCTTCAAAATTTTCTATAAAAAAATAGAAAAATGGCGTTAAACCCAACAACAACAACAACGAGACTGCCTTCTCAGCTTACTGGATTCTATGTGCAGCTAAAGTGGACGTCAAAGACATCAAAGACACTTGCGCCAGGTATGAATGCGGCATTTAATGAAAGCACGCTATACTAGTTTTAAGTGGCTATGCAATTGAAATATTTCAGCCATTAGTTCTAAAGTTAACTATTATTTTATTGAAAATTTTGAACTATACATTCATAACTATATTTTAAATAATAGTCACTGTATAAGCGAAATGCGGCAACCTGGAAGGAAAATCAAAAATGGAAGGGAAAAACTTCCGTGTTTCATCTATAAAAGTAAATGGGATTAATAAAGATAAATTAATTAAATTATGTAAATTGTGTAATGAAACCAATAACGACATTCTGTTTATACAAGAAACACATAATGGATTCACTAAAGAGTTACTGGAGTTATGAGAGGAAAAAATGAATGGTGTACTGATTTTAAATGATTTTAAGTGGAAAGACGTAAGAGGAGGGGTAGCAACATTTATTAAAAATAATAGGGGAGTAAACTGGAAAAGGGAAAATGAAGGGGATTTTTTTAAAAGGGAGAATGATCCACATTATATTAGAAGATGTCCACCTTTTAAATGTATAAATGCCGGCTATTAAATACCACAAACAACAATTTTTAGAAAACTTATCAAAATACATGAAACAATATACCATGGAAAATTTAATTTTAGGGGGAAATTTTAACTGGGTGGGGGATACTGTAGATAGAGATGGGGAATTAACTACAAATGACGTAAGGTTTAAACCAGAGATGGAATTGTTCCTAAACAAACACAAAATGGTAGACGTACATAGGAAATTAATTTGACTTAGGAGTGAATACACATACGAGTACAAAATAAACAAAGGGAGTAGATTAGATAGATTATATTGTACCTACTATGAAAAACAGATAAATAAAGAAGCAGGCATTACGGATTTTAAAGTTTCAGATCACAAGTTAGTATATTTAGAAAAAGAATTTAAAAAATAAACATAAATCGGGTAAAGGGAATTGGAAACTGAATAAGAAGATTTTGGACGAGAAAGATTTTATCGAACAAATTAAAGTAGAAATAAAAAAATTATACATAAGGTAAACATATTATAAATGAATGGGATAAATTAAAAACTTTATTTTAAAAAAAGCTATTACATATTCAAAACTAAGGAAGGAAAAACAAACAATGGAAAAAGACGCGATTATAAGACAACTAGAAAAAATTAATACAAATGAGAGAGAAAATATACTTAAAGGGAAATTAAATCAGATATTAGATGAAGAAAATAAAGGGAGAGATAAGGGCAGTAAGATTTACCACAATATATAAAAAAGCGGAGGGCCTATATAAAAGAGAGGAGTTAAGGGGGTGGGGTGAAAAATGTATTGAAACTTTAAAAATTAATGAAGGAAAAGTATCCGACAGAAAGGAAATTTTAAAACAGAATTTTATAGTAAGTTGTATACATCACAACATATTAATAATAACACAATAGAGGAGTATCTACAAGGAATATATTGCGAGATGATATCAGAACACGTGAACTTATGTGATGATTTCATCTCAAGAAAAGAAATTTTAAATAGTATAAATAACTTGACTAAAGGAAAATCCCCAGGTAGAGATGGACTCACCGCGGATTTTTATATGAAATTCCGTGGCGAGTTGTCGCCCATTTGAGAATGGTTACTGTGAAATGATACTATGAGAGAAAGCATGAGGGAAGGGATTATAACACTAATATACAAACGGAAGGAGGATAGAGAAGATTTAAAGAACTGGAGGCCCATCTCCCTCCTAAATACGGACTACAAGTTATTACGTAAAGTTTTAGCAGGAAGAATTAAAATAGGAATTAATAAAATCATAAATATAAATCAAACATGTGGGGCCAAAGGGAGGGACATTCAGAATAACATTTTAAGTATTAAAACAATTATAGATTATATACAGGAATGAGGGCTAAAAGGTGTTATGGCATTTTTTGACCAGGAAAAAGCATTTGACAGATTAGAACACAACTATATGCAAACAGTCTTAGGAAAATTTGGATTTGGAAATAACTTTCAAAAGTGGACTAAAATCCTGTACAACAAAATAACCTCAAAAGTACAGGTCAATGGAGCCAACATGGGAAAATTCGACATACAAAGGTCAGTGAGGTAAGGATGCCCACTACACTGGTCAACAGTGAAATCATTACTGACTTGAAAAGGCCCTAATCTGTAGTATTTTGGTGTGCCGAACACGAATATAACCGTGAAAAATTTGTATTGGCTCTCGTTTTGAAGATATTCATATACCTCATTTTCTATGTTTCACTGTGTAAATTTCTCCAGTAGGACTGCAGCAACATCCGGAATAATCATGTAACATTGCATAATACCATCATGCTCACATCATCCACAGTTGATTGCATCATTTTCTGATGCAATGCAATACTAATGCCATGTGGCTGCTGAAGTAAGTTGACGTCAGCAGTGTACTATACATGTGTAGGCCTATTATACTAATGCCAGGCGGCTGCTGAAGCTGACGTAAGCAGTGTACTATATAAAGCCCAATCAGATAGGTTCAGCATTTAAAATATTTTAGACGTTGTGCGAGACAGTTCAAGCTATTGTTACATAAAACTTATTATTTTATCCATTTACGTACAATAAAGAACAGTAATGCCTCGAAAGTGTGTTAATACCGCGGACAATTTTTGCTATATTTGTGGGGAAGTGACATTTGCCAACCAGAAGAAAAGTATCAATTCTCAAGTGAAGAAGGCATATCATCTTTACTTCGGATGCAAGGTTGGTGACCAAGACAAGCCTTGGGCTCCGCATATATGCTGTGCTACATGTACAACACAGCTTTCACAGTGGTTGAATTGCAAAAGGTCATCAATGCCGTTTGCAGTCCCAATGGTGTGGAGAGAGCCAAGCAACCACCTAAATGACTGTTACTTCTGCTTGGTTCCTCCTCTTTCCGGCGGAATAATGAAGCGAAAGAAGTCGAGAATAGTCTACCCAAACATTCCGTCTGCATTGAGACCAGTTCCACATGGTGAGGGACTTCCTATTCCAGAACCTCCAGCAGAATATTCTCTTGATTCATCTGACGAAGACAAAGGTGAGTCGACCTGTTCTTCTCCTGGTCCATCAGCATGCAGTGATCCAGATTTTCACTGTGGTGCATCATCAACCCCACACAGAATAACACAGGAAGAACTAAATGACCTGATTCGTGATTTGGACTTATCAAAGAACAAGGCAGAATTGCTAGGATCAAGACTCCAACAATGGAATCTTCTAGAAGAAGATGTCACAATTACTGCATATCGAAAGCGCCACCAGCAATTGGAGCCTTTCTTCAGAAAGGAAAGTAACACTGGACAACAAATTTTTACAAAAGTCATGTTACTGAAATAAAATTAGTCAATTCTTATCAATTTTTATGTGCTGAACACGAATATGACAGTCAAATTGCAAAATTGGCTCTAGTTTTTTTGTAATCTGCAAGAAATTAATGTTTACATAACGAAATGCATTCCAATAGTAAAAGGTCAACTGTAATAGCCTACCTATAAAAAATCAAGTCATTGACTACATCTTAGATTTCTTCGCCTGTCTCTTGTACAGCTGTTCGGGAGCATCTCTGAGGAGTGTCCAGCAGTAGTCAGCCAGCATTGTAGTGGACCATTTTCCCTGGTATCTTTGTTCCATTGTTGCGATATCTTGATGAAAACGTTCGCCGTGTTCATCA
Organism: Sinohyriopsis cumingii; assembly: GCA_028554795.2. Classification (NCBI taxonomy): domain Eukaryota; kingdom Metazoa; phylum Mollusca; class Bivalvia; order Unionida; family Unionidae; genus Sinohyriopsis; species Sinohyriopsis cumingii. The sequence continues at coordinate 37,812,636 of CM068829.1, forward strand.
CTAACAATACCACAGTTGCTAGGAAAGAAATCCAAATGGGAATGAAGGAAGTGAATCTTTAGAGACATATTGCAGCCAAGTTTCTTATACTTCATCAACATGTCTTCTACTAGTTCCTTATAGTTTTCTGCCCTAACATTTCCGAGGAAGTTTGTAGAAACTAGGCGAAAAGCATTCCATGCTTGTTTCGCGTCACCTTCCAGCAAGTTGTTGAACCGGTCATCTTTGAAAAGCTCTCGAATCTGAGGACCCACAAAAACTCCCTCTTTAATCTTTGCTTCGCTGAGTCGAGGGAATTTTTCATGCAGGTATCGGAATACTGGCAAAGTCCGGTCAATGGCTTTCACGAAGTTCTTCATCAAACCTAGTTTGATGTGAAGGGGTGGTAGCAAGATTTTCTGAGCCTCAACCAGAGCTGGGTGTTGGATATTCTTTTCTCCAATGGCTACATTCTGCCTGTGAGTCCATTCCTTCCTCATGTAGTGCATTTCCCTTGCTCGGCTATCCCACTCGCATAAGAAACACATGTATTTTGTATATCCTTGCTGCAGTCCCATTAAAAGGGCAACTACCTTCAAATCACCACAGAGGTGCCAGCTGTACTTGTTATACTCAATGGAATTCAGTAGCTGCCTTAAGTTATCGTATGTCTCTTTCATGTGGACAGCATACGCTACTGGAATAGATGGAAGAATGTTTCCATTGTGCAAAAGCACAGCCTTGAGACTCAGTTTCGAAGAGTCCACAAATAGTCTCCATTCTTGTGGGTCATGAGTGATTTTTAAAGCATTCATGAGGCCCTCAATATCGGAACAGAATATCAGATTACACTGGTCAACAGTGAAATCATTACTGACTTGAAAAGGCCCTAATCTGTAGTATTTTGGTGTGCCGAACACGAATATAACCGTGAAAAATTTGTATTGGCTCTCGTTTTGAAGATATTCATATACCTCATTTTCTATGTTTCACTGTGTAAATTTCTCCAGTAGGACTGCAGCAACATCCGGAATAATCATGTAACATTGCATAATACCATCATGCTCACATCATCCACAGTTGATTGCATCATTTTCTGATGCAATGCAATACTAATGCCATGTGGCTGCTGAAGTAAGTTGACGTCAGCAGTGTACTATACATGTGTAGGCCTATTATACTAATGCCAGGCGGCTGCTGAAGCTGACGTAAGCAGTGTACTATATAAAGCCCAATCAGATAGGTTCAGCATTTAAAATATTTTAGACGTTGTGCGAGACAGTTCAAGCTATTGTTACATAAAACTTATTATTTTATCCATTTACGTACAATAAAGAACAGTAATGCCTCGAAAGTGTGTTAATACCGCGGACAATTTTTGCTATATTTGTGGGGAAGTGACATTTGCCAACCAGAAGAAAAGTATCAATTCTCAAGTGAAGAAGGCATATCATCTTTACTTCGGATGCAAGGTTGGTGACCAAGACAAGCCTTGGGCTCCGCATATATGCTGTGCTACATGTACAACACAGCTTTCACAGTGGTTGAATTGCAAAAGGTCATCAATGCCGTTTGCAGTCCCAATGGTGTGGAGAGAGCCAAGCAACCACCTAAATGACTGTTACTTCTGCTTGGTTCCTCCTCTTTCCGGCGGAATAATGAAGCGAAAGAAGTCGAGAATAGTCTACCCAAACATTCCGTCTGCATTGAGACCAGTTCCACATGGTGAGGGACTTCCTATTCCAGAACCTCCAGCAGAATATTCTCTTGATTCATCTGACGAAGACAAAGGTGAGTCGACCTGTTCTTCTCCTGGTCCATCAGCATGCAGTGATCCAGATTTTCACTGTGGTGCATCATCAACCCCACACAGAATAACACAGGAAGAACTAAATGACCTGATTCGTGATTTGGACTTATCAAAGAACAAGGCAGAATTGCTAGGATCAAGACTCCAACAATGGAATCTTCTAGAAGAAGATGTCACAATTACTGCATATCGAAAGCGCCACCAGCAATTGGAGCCTTTCTTCAGAAAGGAAAGTAATCTGATATTCTGTTCCGATATTGAGGGCCTCATGAATGCTTTAAAAATCACTCATGACCCACAAGAATGGAGACTATTTGTGGACTCTTCGAAACTGAGTCTCAAGGCTGTGCTTTTGCACAATGGAAACATTCTTCCATCTATTCCAGTAGCGTATGCTGTCCACATGAAAGAGACATACGATAACTTAAGGCAGCTACTGAATTCCATTGAGTATAACAAGTACAGCTGGCACCTCTGTGGTGATTTGAAGGTAGTTGCCCTTTTAATGGGACTGCAGCAAGGATATACAAAATACATGTGTTTCTTATGCGAGTGGGATAGCCGAGCAAGGGAAATGCACTACATGAGGAAGGAATGGACTCACAGGCAGAATGTAGCCATTGGAGAGAAGAATATCCAACACCCAGCTCTGGTTGAGGCTCAGAAAATCTTGCTACCACCCCTTCACATCAAACTAGGTTTGATGAAGAACTTCGTGAAAGCCATTGACCGGACTTTGCCAGTATTCCGATACCTGCATGAAAAATTCCCTCGACTCAGCGAAGCAAAGATTAAAGAGGGAGTTTTTGTGGGTCCTCAGATTCGAGAGCTTTTCAAAGATGACCGGTTCAACAACTTGCTGGAAGGTGACGCGAAACAAGCATGGAATGCTTTTCGCCTAGTTTCTACAAACTTCCTCGGAAATGTTAGGGCAGAAAACTATAAGGAACTAGTAGAAGACATGTTGATGAAGTATAAGAAACTTGGCTGCAATATGTCTCTAAAGATTCACTTCCTTCATTCCCATTTGGATTTCTTTCCTAGCAACTGTGGTATTGTTAGTGATGAACACGGCGAACGTTTTCATCAAGATATCGCAACAATGGAACAAAGATACCAGGGAAAATGGTCCACTACAATGCTGGCTGACTACTGCTGGACACTCCTCAGAGATGCTCCCGAACAGCTGTACAAGAGACAGGCGAAGAAATCTAAGATGTAGTCAATGACTTGATTTTTTATAGGTAGGCTATTACAGTTGACCTTTTACTATTGGAATGCATTTCGTTATGTAAACATTAATTTCTTGCAGATTACAAAAAAACTAGAGCCAATTTTGCAATTTGACTGTCATATTCGTGTTCAGCACATAAAAATTGATAAGAATTGACTAATTTTATTTCAGTAACATGACTTTTGTAAAAATTTGTTGTCCAGTGCTATCTATGCTATTATATGTAATAGCAATTGAGATCCTAAGTATAAGAATAAGACTGAAGAGTAAAATTGAAGGTATTAAAGTTCCAAATATAAAGGATGAAATTAAGATGCTACAACATGCAGATGATTGTACTAACTTTATAAAAGACCCATACTCCTTCTAACACCTGGAAAAGGAATTAAAGTTCCAAATATAAACAATGAAATTAAGATGCTACAACATGCAGATGATTGTACTAACTTTATAAAAGACCCATACTACTTCTAACACCTGGAAAAGGAATTTGAAAAATTTGGTAAGGCTTCAGGGTCTAAAATCAACAATGAAAAAACAGAAATATTAAAGACAGAGAACTGGTGGGGCAATCTCCCCGTACATGTTCCCCCACCCCACCCCCAACCCCCATCTAATCAAGGACCGAGTTAAGGCATTGGGAGTCTACTTTGGGAGAAGAGATGAACATGAAAAACTGTAAAAACACGAAAAAGAAAATAGAAGAAAATGTGAATATCTGGGCACTAACGGCAATATGTATAACGGAACGGGCCCAGGTGGCCAAAACATACATGTACTATAACATAAACTATATTTTAAAATCTACAGAAATAGAAAATGCCACATTAAAAAATAATAGATAATTATATTATTAATTATATATGGGACTATAAAACCAACTACATAAATAAAGAAACGTTATATAGAGCGAGAGAAGGGGGTGGGTGGGTGATTAGCATTACCTAATCCCATTTTAATTAAATATGCCAACATTTTAAATAGATTTAAAAGATTAAAATTCGAACTCAACCTACCGTGGGAAGGGATATATATATATATATATATATATATATATATATATATATATATATATATATATATATATATATATATATATACTGGTACGATTTTACGATGAGGAATAGGAGGGAAATATATCAAAATAATAAATTAATAATTTCTTTTTAGAAATACCTTGAAAGTTCAGGCATATTAAAGAATTGCTAATTAAATATCGTGATAAAAAAGACTTATGGCAGAAGGATGAAAAAGATACATATCAATGGATAAGAGAAGATAAAACAAAAAATAAAAAGTAGGAGTAAAGTAGAACAAGAAAAATTAGGGGTAAATTGGGAAAGAGTCTGGGGGCACTGGAACAAATTAGGATCACTTAAAATTCAAAAAGCCTCTGCTTCAAATGCATGCACAATGCATGGTTGGCAGGAGAGGTGGCAGAGAGACGGCACGTGATCAGAGTATTGCCAAAATGTCCACTGTGTAAAAACGCTTTCAGTAAACACCATACCATGACACAATGTGACAAAAGGAAAGAAGAAGACTAAAGTTAATAGGGGAAAAAGAGAAAACATTTTATTTTTAGATGGGAAATTTGACAAAAATACACTTTATAAAATTAAGATTTCTTTGTTGGAACAATGACGTTGTGTGGACAAATAATATTGAAAGGTAGAGAAATATGAAATAACTTGTTAAGAAATTGGTATTTGGGGGAGAGAAGGGAACATAAGGGGGAGGGTAATGGGAGGGAGAGCTTTGGTTGGCTACCCATTAGGGGTGTGAAACTGTCAGTTGATCTAATGCGGCCTCACGAGAGCTTCTCGTTTGTACTGAACGGTAGGTCAACATACCTGCAGACGGTAATGTTCCCTTCGCTGAATCTGGACCCAAGCAAGACAAAAGAGATCGCCATTCAGACTCTGGATGTCTGCATCAGCATCACAAACATAATCTCAACTAACAAACTTTTTACCTATTCTGTAGTCATCGGGCTACATGGAGGTCCATGGAACTGACAAACAGGTCGCACGAGCTTCCAAGCATCAACATCTGACTTCAACCTATGTTTAATACCTCGGCAGTGAAACACTTTATCACCGTCTCTTATGACCTACCAACCGTGAAATATTGATAGAGGTCCCCGTATCTTATATGGTTAACATGGTGCTATCAACGCCACACCACACACGGTGTTGAATTTTAGCGTTTGCGTTTTCAGCGTATCTATTCGCAACCTCAGGGGCTTCTGAGACGACTACCGAAACGCCGAATATGGCATGAAGCTGTCGCTCGAGCTGATCTACTAGCGTGAGAACGACACCATCTTCCGGGAAATTTCAGCGGGTGCATTCGTTGCGATTGGAACCAACACAACGCCATCCGTTCGGACCCGAGGAGCCGCCAACCTCGGACAGTTTTGAATGGCCAGTCTGTCGTGGTTGATGCGTCTCATGGAGCCATCCTTCGGCTGTCGAAAGAATGGTAAATACCATTTTTTATGGTAGGGATGGTAATTGAAATGAGTATAACATGCTTATGAGATCCAGACATGTATAGCTACTAGTGTCTAAGAGAACAAACTACAATAGTGCAAAGTATTTCTAATACAATTGAGAAAGCATAGATCAGGAGCGGTTAATGCACAAAACAAGAGTACAGATGCTCTTCGGTTCTAAAAATTGATAAAATAAACTCACTTTATTTCCAATTACTAACTAACATAAAATGGTCTACATAGTAACCTTTCGTCGTTCCTCCTGATATAATATTTATAATTACCCTAAAAAGACATCTGAAGTTTTAAAAGGCGAAAAACAGAATTATCAATTGAAGAATAGTTATCTACAGTACGATATAATGGCTAAATCTGATAACTGAAAATACAAACATGGAATGTACTTTACGATAACACCACAAGAGAGAATTACTGATGTATAATCGAATATGACATAGGCAAATATACTTGATTCTCCAATAATAAATTTACATTCAATCCTGACACTGCACAATGGACAGAGAAAACGATCCAGTCAATCATTTTAATTCAACAGTATAAATGTAGACTGTAACAATAATAAATACAATGATGATTGCTGTTGAAAGATTACCCAATATATTTTATATGTCATTTACCGGGAGCGTAAATCCAAGGACAAACTCAAGAGTTTGGATGAAGTGCTTCAATGTATGGTGTTTGGTGAGAGTAGCAGATGAAATAGGAATAATTAATTTTATGAATACGATACAATAGCACGGGTCATACGCAAATTTGAAATAATTAAACATTTGATGGAAGAAGAAGATTAAAAGACCAGCATCATAAGTAGTGACCTTTACGAGTCTAATCAAGCAGTGTTTTCATGAAATAATTCAACACATTCCAGATACAACAAAAATGAATAACATCATATTCTTTAACATCGAATGTGTCGAAAATTTAAATTTAAAATTTAAGATAAGCATAACAGAAATGACTACAAATTGGTCACATTATACCAAACAAGCCAATGGGAAATAAAACAAATAGAAACAATGTTGTTAAGGTATTTATGGCATTTGGTAATCTTTTGGTAAATAAGAGACGATGAATAAATTATAAACTATCCTTTTCCTTTTAGGCAATGTATTTTGTACATGTAATTTAAATCCATATATTAAATCACCCATCACAACCAGCCATCCTAACTTTAGTCACAGCCAATTAATATGAAAGGCATTTCTTGACTGCATTGTACCAGCAACAATATACATTAGGATATCTCTTTTAGGAGATCGAGAAAAGTCAACACATGTTTTCTGACATTTAATTCATGTATTTGAAACAAAGCCTCTCGTAACATGATTTTACAAAGTACAAAAGGTTTACACTTGATTTGATCAAAAAGAAATATAAAAACTTCTTTAACTTTATTGGCATAATCTGTCCAATATATATGCACATCAAGATCTAAATTAGGAAATTGCTTTCAGATATGACGAAGTGTACGAGATCCTGTTGATAAATTTAACTAATGGTTAGAATTATTCATTGTTGTTACCAGAGAAGTAATAAAGTGCTTCTTACAGAAGACTTAACAGAATGAAATGCAGCCTTATTTCGTATAAAATTGTAAAAAATTGTTTCATCAGGATCTAAATGAATATATAGATATTTACATGCAATAGAAACGGGCTCCAGAAGCAGTCATTCCAAGTTAGGCAATGCAAGTTGCATTTGAAAAATATAACACAAAATAACCTTCGGAATACTCCGAATCTTGCAGGTACAAGCATCTATAAGGGCTACTTATAAGCTATACGAAATGTATGTGGATAGCTGATATAGAATGTATCTGGATTTCTATAACGTACCTTTAACAATTTGAGTCATATCGCAAATATATCTGCAATGTGGCAGTGTATAGTGATGTCTAACACTGGGGCATCATACTGCAGACACGTGGCTTACTATATAATATGAGAAAACAAACAAGAGGCACAAGAATCCGCCATACTGAAGTTGGACATTATTACAAACGAAATATCAATTTCTTAAAATATTGCAGGCAGTATTGCAAAATATTAAAATTTAAAAGGTTAATCATGGCAAGGACCTATATCACTAACAAAGAAACTTTCGCATTATAAAGATTCTGATACAATTAATTAATTTGTGACATTATGGATGCTAAAGGCAAAGCCAATGAAGACAAAATGATTAAAGTATTCTATACAGGAGTAAATTGTTCTATACAATACAATGCATTTCCCATTAACTGTATATTTGGCAGTATATTTGGTATCACCATAATAAGGAGATACGTACGTACGTACGTACATACATACATACATACATACATACATACATTATTTATTCATTTATTTGAGAGGTAAAAAGAAAGCACCGTTTAAACTGAATACTCAAAAGAGAAATCTTTAAAAATATTATTCCAACATTTTTGATAATACAGCGTGGTGGGCAAGGTAAAATAGTATAAGATGGAGAAGAATTCAATGTGCCAAGGATTTACTGATGATAATATTTTATTAACACGTGACTATATAGAACTAATTTATAAAATTATTGCTAAATGCACAAATATTTTATCAGCTCAAATACAACACATGTTGGTATTAATTACTTAAAAGTTCATCAGTATCACATGAATTATTTAATAATCAACTATTTAGAGATATATGCTATATGTGTATTCCCATAACGAGAAAAACAACGCTCTCTAATGGTGACGGAATACAGCTGTGGAGTACAGGGTCCAAAAAACAAATCAAAGTAAAATATTAAATTAAGAAAACAATTGTTTTGTTGGATTTGGATTTGAATATTATTTTATGGGGATCGACCTTAGTTACCGCTCGAAGAACAAACAGCATCTAAGAACAAATGTTTTCCGTGTTTGTTCTCCCCAGTGAAAAGACACACACACACACACACACACACACACACACACACCCCAGCCAGAGTGGAAAGAATTGTCCCTATGACATACATGTCCAGAGTGGAAAAAATTGTCCCTAGGATATGCATGTGGATATTTGATAATATATAGTAAAATTATATATTGGGAAAGAATGGTATTAAACAGGTAAGATAATGTTTAATTCACTCCCTACTTAGATTCGAACTCGGGTCAGGGCAACAATCGCCTTGCCAGCACTCGATAACTCGTATTCATATGTATTAGATGAGAGCTGGTTTAAGAGAAGAGCTGAATTGAAATGTATGTACGGACATGCGTACTTTCTTGACAGAAATGGAAATTGCACATATATTGAAAACGGTTTAATTTATAGAAATTCTAAGATTTGTGGAATGGATCTGCATCCAGGGAAACAACCAATATTATATTACGTATATAGTCTACAGTAGTTACTTCCCAGCTGTTGTTACGACTCAAAGGTCTGAAACTAACAGAAAAAGCAACAAAAAAAAAAGTTGGAGAAAATTAACAAATTCTGTAAGTATTAAATGAAACTTTAAGAAGCACTTACATTAATGCGAATTAAATCCAAAATAATGATCAAAGGTCCATCACAAGTTTAAAAGAATTGAGTGTTCCGAATGAATACCAAGTCCTGTGAGTGCTGACATATCAAGTCCTGACGTATCACAATGGTGTTGTCCATAAAATAGTCCCCAAATACTTCTTTAATCCAGACCGTCATATGAGAAATTTGTAATGCCAAGACATAGCTTAAGTAAATGGTGCCTCTCAAGCAAAATCAAACACAACATTAAATACATCTGCATACTAAATTGTATGTTTTCCTCTGTTCTCTCCCTCTCTTTCATATATATATATATATATATATATATATATATATATATATATATATATATATATATATATATGCGCAATTCTACTATCACTCTATATAGCAATATCACTATGTGACAAATTACCACATATTCGTAAACAGGTTATTATTAAGATTGAAATTAAAGCCTGCATCAAAAATATGTTTAAAAATCTCTCTAAACGCAGAATCTAGATTTAAATGTATCCCACACAACCTTTTAGCAAAGACCAATGCTACTAGTTATAGTTGGACAAAGCAATGATTATGTGCTCTTTCATGATAACCTTAATATTCAATTTACCTCCGCTGGAAACAAGTGATCATCGTCTCATATATGGTAGTTATCGTTGATGCAAAATAGACGAATAAACTGTGGCCCAGTAGGTAATAATTCTGCGACAATTGCCTGTTAGTGTATTACCAGTATTTTATTCACGGGAGAGAAACCTCGCTAACTTTTTGTAATGGTTATCCACCTTTATTTTTTCCGAACGGATCGAACCCATTACTAGCAGTCAGGATGAGAGCTTGAAAGACGTTCAATGTGACCAAAAAGTCAAGGAAAACGATTGTTATACTGCATTTGGTAAATTATTTACCCTGTAAAACAAAAGCTACATCAGCATAATTTGAGTAATAAATCAAACGGCAACTCAGTCTTTTCAAAGGTACTATATCAAAATTGGATAATAAAAAACAGATCGTATTTGTAAAGGAAATAATCGATTATAACTAGTAAACAACAGTGCTAAACTGGTGCAAATCAGCCCAAGCACGTTCGGAATCTACCGATCCTTTTTTCAAGGGCACAACTCCACAAAATAAGAATTACACAAACGAAAACATAACAAAACACAAAAAATGTGAGTACTATACAAAGTCTACATTGTGTTTTCTGTTGATAAGTACAATTAATTACAAAATCAAGATTTAACGATGCTGAGTGTTGTTACTTTATCGTTAGGCAAGAAAGGCTTGAAGAACTGAACCCAATCGATAGTGTTGTTGTTGTTGCTAATGTGGGGTTTAACACCATTTTTCAGCACACGATAGGATATGTATGGCGGCCAGTGTTAATGGTGGAGGAAGAACCCAGGAAAACCCCAGGAAGAACCATCGACCCACGAGAAGCTACTGGCAAGCTTTCTCACATACCCACATTGGCCGAATCCTAGACTCGAACACACGCAGACAGAGGTGAGATGGCAGTGATCCGTAACGGAGAGCGCTTTAGATCACTCGGCCGCTCGGGGCCCCCAATCGATAGTGTTAGTAGGTCAGCAATAAATTTGTTGTGCCATCTAACAACTCTTATATCCCGGATAAAATATTTCCATCCTGGATCTAATATGTAGCTGAGCTTTCTATATGTAAAAAAAAATGCATGAAGTTACGTTCTTGAGGAAAATTACATCATTGAGTTTGTAATAATTAATAGCTAAAACAATGCTTTTTATATACTAATTAATGTGTTTTTTTTATATATTTTTACATAAAAATAAAGTCCGTGTGTTTGAGAAAGTGAATACATGGCAGGAAATTGTGTTCTTGGTAACCTGTAAGGTCCATGTTACCTATGTATTGACAAATGCCCATTTAGATTATTCCTGATTTAAGCCGCTGGGTTTGAGTGTTGGCAGCCACCGAATCAAATAGACTTTTTTGGATTTCCTATTTTCAGTATTCAGTGTTGAGTTATGGGTGATCAGGATTACATCATTGAAAGTATGACCTGGAGAAGAGAAATGTTCTGCCACTAGGATCCTTTTAACTGTATTGGTTTGCCAGTCTGATCTGTAGAGATTCATTCTAATGTTTAATTCTGTGTTTCTCCAAGATATTTGGAGCTTCATGCCTTGCATGTGATGAGGTAGATCACATTTTCTGTGTTGCATGTTATAGTATTATTGTGACTATTAAGCTTTTCACCTGTGACTATGCAAGACAATGTGTTTGTTTCCTTCGTGTGTTGGCAGGTCTTGCATCATTTTTGCCACAAGCCTTCGACTTTCCTTCTATAACTTGACTTTGGCTATAAATTTGCCCTGACTAGCATGTCCCTCAAATTGCTTAGTCTAAGGAATGCTACTACTGGTATGTGTTTTGTCCTTGTATCGGTCCACTCTGGAAGACAATGCAAACATTGACTAGGTGAATCCTATTATAACTTTCAACATGAACACCATGAATTTTACTGCATTCATATCAATCGCCTTTCGAGATGATACGTGTATCTGCACCCATCATGCATATTTTCATGTACTACTATTGGAGGCCATTGTCAGTCTGCTACTGAGCAAGACATCGACATAACTAGTGATGAACTACATACAGCTACAAACTGCGGACATAAATGTCTATTGTCTACAATTATATTTCAAGCCTTTCGTTTCAAGGTGTCGTCCTTTATTGTTATATTGCATCTGCTCTCTTTTTCCATGCAATTGATATTATCCATCATAGCAAAACACACACTGAGGACCCGCAATAGACATATTTTATAAGTTTCTTCTACAATAGTTAACATTACTATCTTCATAACAATTGCAATGACAAATGCTCAGTCAAATGTCTCTTAACTGAGAAGCTGTTCTCTGGAGAAATGTTTAATATTTCTCTGGCGAAATGTTTAATATTTTAGTCTAAACGTTTGCTTATCTTTTCTAATTTTGTATTTGTGGTTCCTGTCTCTTCTTTCATTCTCCCAATGACGGTAAACAAGGCATATTTAAATGATTCTACTTTCACAAACCCTTATTTACACATATGTATAATATCATTTTTCCGTTAAACAGAAACACGTTAGGATCAAGAAAGGCTAGCTGACTTCTGGTTTTCTGTATAGCTCAGCTCTATGCATCGAGATGCATCTAGGCCTCTGTTTAATTCCTGAATATGGTAATTCATAGGCTTCTTAATTTCAGTTTTGTTTTTACTTTACGTCGAACATTTTCTAAGTTACTTTTAGCATTTAATAAAAGAATCGTATCGCCCTGTGATGAAATCAAGTCTTAAGAGTTAAAGTACAGTGTAAATTGTATATAAATGACATTTAAGGAATTACATAATGATATGGTCCCATCCATATATTGGGTAACAATTGTGTAGGTAATTATGGAAAAATGGTTCTGTCACGTTGTGGGGAAAATTTGCTGAAGCTTCGCGGTTCATGTATACACGTATTTTCTTATAGTTAATTCATAGCTAAAACCAGGGACTGTCTCATCGACAGGCCGACCTATGTGAATGCTCTGCCAAGGACAAACATGGGACCGAGGCGATCTATAAACCAGTAAACCTCGCATCCGCCACAGTCTATGGGGAAGACGCCACTGGGTGTAGCTATCCCGCCCTTGTCGACAAGAAGTACGTGTAGCCAGAGGACTACACAGGGGAGGTAATTGAGGTCCGATGCGCCAACAGCACCCGTGACTCGTTATCAGTTGTCGTCATTGAAAAGGGAAAGTTGAAGCTGCGTACTTGTTCGGGTTGTCATATGACGTCATAATGGGATGTCGTTATGTGTTATCACAACCTAACCGAGCAACCTGTATACCTGTACCGCTGAGTGCTGTTGACACCAGGTTAAAGAGTCGTCAGGCGAAGTCAACGCGGATGGAAGTTACTTCGTCACTGGTTGATAACGTGCTTCCAGCCGTGTTTCAGAAAGTGCAGCAAGAAGACGCAAATCTGACGCAGATGCATAAACAGGAACGGATAAAAGAACCCCGAATGGTGAGATGCTATTGTGTTGTTGCTATTGCCACAAGAACATAACAAGCTACAAGTTTCGTGGAGAGGGCCGTATTTAGTAACCGAGAAGGTTGGGGGTCGAACCTACCGGATACGGCTACCGACTAAGGAGAAACTGTCCCACGCCAATCTCTTTAAGAAATATAGAGAACGAGAGCCCATTAGCAATTTCGTTGTTACCTCGGCACTGAGGACACAAAAGGCGACACGGAAAACGCGAACACCGTTTCGAGCTGTCCACGCGAAGCAACAAGTGGTAGGGGAAGAAATCGAGGAAATGATTGTTCTGGGAGTAATCCAAACCCCCGACTCCCTGTACAGTTCCCCAGCTGTTCTAGTATAGAAAAAAGATGGCACCCATCGTTTTGCGTTGACTACAGGAAACTGAATCAGGTGACGAAATTTTAAGTCGAAATGGTGACCCAGAACATATTTTCGCCTCCGTGCCAAGGGCAAAATATTTTCCGAAGATGGATTTGTCTGAGGGCTATTGGCAAATCCCCGTAAGAGAAGAGGATAATTCAAAACTTGCGTTTGATTCCCCCTACGGAACTTGTCAATGGTTGGTTATGCTTTTCGGAGTCCAGAACGCGCCAAGCGTCTTTACAAAGATGATGTGGAAGTTGTTGAAACCCTTACGCGATAGGGTTGTTAACAACTTTAAGGACGATCTCCTGCTAGCCACGGAGACGTGGAGTGAGCACCTCACTCTACTAGCGGAAGTTTTAGAACTGTTGCGTCGAACTGGGTTGACGGCTCATCCATCAAAGTGCCACACTGGATTTCGGATATTAGACTGTTTGGGACAGACGCTGAGCCAAGGCACACTGTCAACAGTGAAGTCAAAGGTGGATCAGCTTCGAAACGCCACAGGTAAGGTCATTCCTGGGATTGGTCGGTTACTACTGGAGGTACTTGGCCAATTTCAGGGCAATTGCGGGAACGTTGTCTGATCTTACCAGGAAACGGGCCCCAAACAAGGTTATCTGGACGGATGCGTGTGAGCATTCCTTCCAAGGTTTCAAAGAATTCGTGTTACGCACCGATGGTGTGATACGGGTCTTGGAGCAGAGTTATTTCAGGAATACGAGAGGATACTTTTTCCCGTCGCATATGGCAGTCGGAAACTGTCCGCGGCCAAGAACTACTCCGTATCGAAGAGGGAACGCCTTAGAATCGTGTTATATATATCACGGTTCGAGCGATATTTATATGGGCGGCAGTTTATATTGGAGACCGACCATCAGTCACTCGCGTATCTCGCACAAGCGAGGCTATCGAATGGAAGCCTGATGAGGTGGTCGTTGTTCTTTCAAAAGTAACGATGCAGATCAGATACGTTAAGGTAAGGGCACCGAGAATGTATGTGCGGTATTCATGAGTAGCAGTACCGAAACTGATAAGTTAGATCAGCAGAATTATTGAATATCGTGCTTTATATTCGTGTCCGTCGTTAGCGTGTAGCCTCGTTACGATTTCATTCTATTCATATTTCTTGTAAATATACATATTCGCACTTCGGAGCAAATTTTCTGTGAATAAAATCCTGATTTTATTCTCAAGTATGGGTGTGTCACTTTGTGGGGAAAATTTGCTTCTGCTTCGCGGTTCATGAATACACATATTTTTTAATTCGTAGCTTAAAAAGACCTGGATAATATCAATACGTATTATGAAAGAATTCACCGTCCGAGTAGAGACGCCTTTGTTTGTTTTGCACACAGTCAGCGATGTCACGACCGGGAGTCCGGGAGCGACAGGTAAGTGGGAAATTACCCCACAGCAGTTTTCAAAGAGATCGGGCCGTATTCAATCGGAACCGAAAGATTCAAATCTAGGGCGGAGTTTCAATAAGCAATTTGTTCGGATCAAGTCCATTTTTCCGATTATTGCATGTTTGAACGTTGACAAGATTAATCATAGAGAAGATGGGAGACACTAGATTGCACTCCGACTGCCGAAGTTGTGTGCTCGTTAAAAAGGCGAGAAAGGACTTTATGGAAATTCTAAGTTTGAATTGTGAACGAAGGCTTCTTGAAGTAACTTAACTTCACCCGAATTTGTCTCACTTTCATAGCCAGATGTTGTAAGATTAATACGTTATTAAGACTGATATGTCATTGTGTATTTTTTTAAATTAGAAATGGAATCTTCAATGTATGTTGTTGTTGTTGTTTTTTTGGGGGGGGGGGATTTAACGCCATTTTTCAGTACACGATAGGCTATGTATGGCGGCCAGTATTAATGGTGTAGGACGAACCCGGGAAAACCCCGGGAAGAACCACCGACACACGAGAAGCTACTGGCAAGCTTTCTCACATACCCACATTGGTCGAATCCTAGACTCGAACCCACGCAGACAGAGGTGAGATGGCAGAGATCCGTAACGGAGAGCGCTTTAGACCACTCGGCCACTCGGGGCCCCTTCAATGTATAGCTAAATTATTAACATGCAAGATTAACGTATGTTGCTTGTTGGATTGTGTAATTTACTATTTTGCATCATAATGCATGACTGAATTTATTAGTGAATATACATATATATATATATATATATATATATATATATATATATATATATATATATATATATATATATATATATATATATATATATATTGTGAATTGTGCAGAGTTAGTCATTGTTGGACTTGTGCAAATATAATTAGGTATTTGTGTATCTTATGTGTCGTTTATAATTTGTAGGGAAAGAAATGTGTATGATTGTTGTAGAGGATGATAGTTTACTGTATCGAAAAGTTAACAGTTAGGAATGTATATGCATGTATCAGAAATCGTTGACAATATTGTTATTATTAAAGCACAATTATTGTAGAACCAAGCATGTAGGGAATATTTGAATGTGAGTGCGTGAATTGACCTGAAAATGCATTCGCCATTATTCTGATGAAAGGTCTGTGAGAATTTGATTAATTCTTCTAAGATTATAGCAAGGAGAGCAGATTATACGTCACATCTAATTTCACAGGAAGCTTTCCGGGTAAGAGCAAGAGGCGACACCCAAAAATCGGAGAGAAGGAAGACACGTTGAGAACATGTGGGCGGTCTATTGTGACGTAGGCAGTATGGGTGGAGGCGTAGTGCCGGAAGAAATGTGGAAGAGATTTCCGGAAGTACAAGAAGAGCACGGATTCGATGGTTCCGAAAGTACCGAAGGAGATAAACGAGAGGCGGACAGATGAGTAACAGAATCAACACCGAATGGAAACACATTCTCTTAAAATTTTAATTTCATATGAGGATAGTAATCGGCAACTGTGATTAAGTCATTGTGTGTATTTGGCGGAAGAATTTCTGTTGAGAAATTGGCGATGAAATAGTTGAATAAGTTGATATTTGATTAAATTGTAATTCCTTTCAGCTTGAGTCTTTTATACACCTAGACCGTCGACATTGCTGACTGGTATCAGAGTTATTTAAAATTAAATTATCCGTCCTGTTCGACATGATACCATAGAAAGAACGTGACAAGTTCATAAATAACAATCAGTTATACATAACTCCGTAAAATAATAGTCACAATCATACAAAGACGCAGACCACATGGAAAGAACTCGAGTAATTCAGATCTAACAAACAGAAAATGTTGTTAAATTTAACATGTGAAATGCATCAAAAAACTCGAGGAATTATTTGAAAAATGAATTCGGAATAGGATGGTTGCTTTAATAAATGGAGGAAGATAGCATATCATTATACTGAGGGCATCAAAAGAACACATACACTTGGAAACACCAAAAGTAAGAAATATACCTAAGCAACATCTGAGATAGATAGATAGATAGATAGATAGATAGATAGATAGATAGATAGATAGATGGACAGATGGATGGATGGATCGATAGATCGATAGATAGATCAATAAATAGATAGATCATACCAGCAACTCATTGGGCTTTGGTCCAGGGAATGGGCGAGGTTGTGGTGATGTGAAATGGGATGTGTAGCACAGATTTACAAATGGAATTTAGTTGTGCCCTTTGTACTAGACATGAATTGATGTTTCAAGGAAAACTTTCAATGATAAAACCAATTATTATACATATACTCTGATAACGAATCCAATTAAAACTGTGCATTTACAATATTCACTTGAACTGAGTTAAATTTTGCGAAACTGTAAATGTCAGTAATAATATTAGACCTCGTTGCAATGATTGTGCTTCGTTTTTGCTATACTCATGATTATAAATTCACCATCAGTAGCTATACCTAATCAGCGTCCACCAAACATTATTCAATTCAAGTTGCAAGACGTACAGATGATCAGAGCTCTGATTCTTGATTAACCAACGATTAAATGAAGCAATTCGCGATTTTTTAGTGTTTGCTTTAAATTTCTCATATTCTTTTTCACATTATGAAAACTTTACATATATATATATTACGTACGGTTTAATCGAATGTAAGACACATCAGTGTCTGAATGTGTAATAAGTTTGGTTATATTTGCACATATATACTCCATATATAGTTATAATATTATATTATTGAGGCCTACATGTATGATTGGTTGCCTGATTCAGAACCAAATGTATTATCATCAGAGAATAAAATTATTATTATTATTATTATTATTATTATTATTATGAAATATACTGACTATAAAATAATAATTAAATGTGATTTTAATCCCTACACCGGAATGTAGCCAGATTTTATCAAATATGATGATAGTAGTATTATTGACCAACTTCAAGACTTTAATTATATAGAAGAGGAAGTAATGTATAATCGGGCTAATTAAGACGTAAAGGAGATAAATCATTTTTGGAGAAACACTTTTGCAACTATGTCATATGACTGGATTGAGAATCGCCAATGGTAGATGTGAATCAGATAAAGGGATAGGGAAATTTACATGTATGCATGGCAATTCGGCGTCAACAATAGATTATGTCTTAGCCGACGTATGTGTTTTAAAAACATATATCATCCTTTGACATAGATGATAGATTGGAATCAATACACATGCCCATTGTATTTTCACTTGTCTACATGGTTAACCAAGAGCAAAAGGGTATAAGTGTCTCTGGGGGTAACGAAATAAATAAATACATTTGGAACAAAGAAGAAGGTCTATCGTTTATCCAAAATTGCAAAGATCTATTACCTCAAAATATGGAGAAGATTTTAAATGATATAAACAATAGCCAGCTTAATGAATGCGTCGAAACAATTACTGATATTTACAATGATGCAGGAATAACAATGAAAACAATCAACAGAAAACAAATTCTAGCTGTGACATCTCCTAGACGAACTGTTAAATGTCAGTCTTGGCTTGATACACATTGCACAAACGCCAAAAACAAAGCCTTAAGATATCTAAAACAATTTAGATTAAAACGTATAAGTGAATCACTTTAAGATTATAAATTTTATAGAAATATGTATAAATCTCTTACAAGAAGCAAGCAAACGCAATATGAATTAAAACCAAAATTAGCCTTTATCTGCATTATACTCTAAAGATACGCAACTTTTCTGGCGCCTTGTAAAGAACCGAAGTACTGGTATGCAAAAGAGTATCACGCCTGCAACTTGCTATGAATATTTTTTGGAATTATTTAATTTTTCCAGTTATGTTGACCAGATACAGGAAACTGAAAACATTCAAGTAATTCACGAGACTTTAGATAAAGCAGTCTTTGAAGAAGATGTACGCCTAACACTGAGTAAACTGAATCATAGCAAGCTGGGGTAATAGATGCTTTATCCAGCGACTTCTTTATATGTAGGAGCAACATAATTGCGTCAATATTAACAATATTATTTAATAAATTATTCGATGTTGGATATTATCCAGAATATTCGTCAACGGCTATCATCATACCAATTTTGAAGAAAGGGGATGCAAATGAACCCTCCAGTTACAGAGGCATTGGTCTGCTACCTGTATTAAGCAAAGTGTTTATATCGATTTTAAATAGCAGAATAGATGAATGGTTGGAGGAAAACGAATTACTGGGCAAAGAGCAAGCAGGATTTAGAGCGGGGTATTCCACAGCAGATAATGTATTTATCTTATATACATTAATTTGTAGATATTTAAGAAAACGTAGGGGTAGATTCTATGCAGTATTTATTTTCTGTGGAAAAGCCTTTGATAGGATAGAGAGACGTTTACTGTACCAAAAGTTAGTTAGTGAAAATAGTAGTGAAAGAAATGTTAAGAATCATCAAGGCAATTTATATTGATGTAAAAACATGTGCTAAGTCCAACAGTCTTATTACCGATGTGTTTAATTGCCCTTTGGGCGTGCGCCAAGGTTGTGTTTTGTCACCTTTACTATTTTATTTACTTTTGAATGATTTGAAACCCCTTTTAGCTGAAAGAAACAGGGGAGTGTCTACAGAAACCATAGAACTATTTTCACTATTCTATGCAGACGATTTAATCGTCTTTGCAGACACTGCTCACCAGCTGCAAAATATGCTCAATAGATTGCATACATATTGCCTAAAGTGTAAATTAAAGGTGAATATGGAAGAAAAAAAACTAAGAGTGGTTGTATTTCGCAGAGGAGGCTATCTCGAAAGTTACGAAAAGTGGTAATATATCCATAAAGAGGTATAATGCATATTTTCTAAAAATCTCCAGGTATATGTGCCGGAAAACTCTATCCTTGCAGGCGCTGAAGACTTAGCATATATTGAAACAAAGTCTTTCAAAACTTGGCATATTATCAGTAACTGGACTGCTTCGTCTGTTTGACGCGAAGATAACTCCCATACTTAATTATGGAGCTGAGGTTTGCAAATGATATACAAAAAGCTGATCTGTCATTTTGTAAATATATCCTTGGTACATCTAAGTCTACTCCAAATGCATTTGTATATAAAGAATTAGGAAGAATTAGTATGCAGTGTATACTACAAAAACGTATAAAAATGCCAGAAGTCAGATATCCTAAACAATGCTACAGTTTACAGT
This sequence comes from Sinohyriopsis cumingii, assembly GCA_028554795.2. Classification (NCBI taxonomy): domain Eukaryota; kingdom Metazoa; phylum Mollusca; class Bivalvia; order Unionida; family Unionidae; genus Sinohyriopsis; species Sinohyriopsis cumingii. The sequence goes on from CM068829.1 coordinate 37,832,670, forward strand.
TGGGGGGGGGGGGGAGGGGATTGTGATTGCTGGGCTATGTTAAAAAGCTTCTATTTACATTTGGATTTGGCAATGTTTGATGTACTCAGGGCGTAAATGATGAAGAAAAAAAATCTTAGATTGTTCAGCAGAGATGTGAAAATATTTTCAGGCAAAGGTTGCATAATGAGATTAAGACGACGGAAAGACTACGTTTCTATAGGTCATTGGGAGTAGAATTTACTTGTCAAAATATCAAAAATTGTTGGGAGATAACGATTTTTTTGTTATATAATTAATTTGCTTAGAGTGGAGAACTTGCCAATCAGATGTAATAACTGAATATATGAAAGTATCTACTGTGAGGAAAGATTGTATCAAATTTGTAACCTTAACATCGAAAATGAATTCCATTTTATTATTGCTTGTCTGCTTTATGGAGAAATACGAAGAAAATACTTACCCACCTTTGTATATAAAAATCCACTTTATAAAAATGTAGGTCCTTTGCACACAATGATACTATTACAATTCTGATGACTAATTCTGCCATGTTTACTATAAAAGCCTTAAAGATTAGAGAAGCCGTTTTATCAACGACTCCTGCCACAAAAGACTTTAGAGCAATATCACAAATCTTGCTCGACACAAGTTTTAGGGATACCCTTACATCCGTTTGTTTGATTAGTGTGCCGTATATACTTGTATCTCAACAATATCCGAAAAAGCAATAATGATTACTTTCATGTATATTATTTATAAATACGATATTCTTTTGTTACGCACTATAACATCTTTTTGTACCACATGATGTATGGATATGTATACTGGGCCCGTGGCCTATATTACAAATAAACAATATTGTTATTATTTTCTATTATTATTATTATTATTATTATTATTATTATTATTATATTTAAGTTTCAATACATATTGCAAAGATGCATATTGTTGAAACATGAACGATATCACGTATCATTATTGAGTGTGCCAGTTTTATTTCTGCAACATTTTAAAATATTGTATAGTACTTTCATTCCAAACAATGACATTCCGTCAATGTAAAAACTTAAAGTTATTTTCACAATAGTTCTAATGGACATCACGTCCTCAGATCATTGCCAATCTATCCACCACGGCTTCATGAATGAGTATAAACACAGACTGTGTCATATCGGAGGCAAAAATTTATGCTGCTGTAAACATCGAATGGTTGCATGTTTTCGAAAATGTGCTTTCGTATTAATTGTATTATTTATTTTACTATATATTTAAGTTACATTAAAAAATTTAAAGAAAGAATTACATTAATGGAAGAAACGGCCAGTCTCGCCTATTTCTTTCCAAACTAAACACGAATGCCATGCAAAGCAGTGGATTCTTTTTTCTTTGTAAGCCTGGCGGCTTAAAACTCTATTCTTTCATTCTTTTCTCTTTCTCCACATATATACACACTAGCAAACTGAAATCAGACATTAAACTAAGAATAATCTATTTGTGGAGGTGGAATATTGAACGACTTCAGAATGTGCACTGAGAACACTTCATCTCTAAAAACATTCTCGATGTTCTTGTTCAGATTTAACAATGTACAATTTGATTTATCAATGCCTTCAATGCATATTTCACATGATTTACTCATTGAAGGTGAGTTTACTTTATTTTATTTTCATTATATTCATTCAAAATATTTAGAAAGAGACAATGTTACATGTTGAAATAAAAAACTACGGTGGCAAAAATTTTGTAAATGTTAATTTATATTTGCTTTGTTTGGTCACGTGACTTTCGAGCGGTTTCTTAGTATCGTAATGCCCTTGTAACTCCGACATCTTAGACGCCCATTTCCCGACGGGTTGTCAAAAACTGTATGCATCTGGCACACCTACTGCGTCCAGCTCAGTTGGTAGAGGGTCAGGCTCGTAATCCAAATGCTGACGACTCAGTGCCCTCCAAGGCTCACCCGGGTCTGGTGCATGGAACATTCGGAACACCTTCATAACTGTCTGATGCGAGTCGAATAAAGTTCGACTCTTTGAAATAAACTCGGAGGTAATTGTAGTGAAACATCCCAAACTGGTAAGATTTTATTTGACGAACAACCGACTTGATATGAGTACAACAAATTCTTATGCAAAATGGGTCTAAATAGACACATTCGACGATGAATGAAATACCTGCACATTCAAATGTAACTGCATAATGAAACAAACAAAATGAAGTTTCAAGTGTCTGCAACCATTGCATCCGTTTGATTGTGAATTGCTTCGTCTGTTCACTATGACGTTATAATGTAATTAGGGCGTTTTAATAACTAAGGACTTAAGGGGAGCCCTTGGCGGGAAACGGAGAGGGCGAACGGTCTCGACTTTACTGCCATCTATCCGTGAGTTCAAGTCTCCAGCTCAGCCAATGTAGCTGTTTGAGAAAGCTTGCCAGTATCTTCCCGTAGGTCAGTGTTTCTTACCGGTGTTTCCCTGGGTTCTTTATCCACCAGTTATGCAGGCCGCCATGGAAAACATCTTCCGCTAAAACTGCCGTTTAACTCAAAACAACAACAACAACATCAACCACGCAAGTGGACGTTCCAGTAACCAAATACCGTTTGTCGGAATATCTTATACTTGTGCAGTTTTTCCACCAAACAGAAAGTTAGCCAAGCGACAGTATTTGACGTGAAATTAATTGGAAACTAAAATCATCAATCGGGGACTGGCGAAAATCTTAATTTTTTGCATGCTCCTATCGACCTTCAGAGTGCGTAGTATTAACTTTTCAAATAAATATTTGGCATGTGAAGAAAATAGGGACCTGTTATTCGCATATTAAACCATGGGAACACCGAATATTTCCATCTGCCTATTCTGCATTCAAACAATTTTGTTAAACTGTTTGATTATCTTTTGCTGCATCGGCAAGCAACATATTATTATTATTATTATTAGTAGTAGTAGTAGTAGTAGCATTGACCACTCTGGTGGCATAGTGGTTAGAGCGTCAGCCGAATCATACCATAAACTTATGAAAATGGTACAGGCAGCTGCTTTGCTTGCCGTTCAGCATTAAGAGGTTAGTGTTAAGACTGGTCGGCCTGATGTCAGGATAATGTGACTGGGTGGGACATGATGTTAAATGAATGCGACATGAACGTAGACATCGTAGCGATATGACAGAAAAATCACACACAATTATTATTATTATTATTATTATTATTATTATTATTAAAGCTACATTGCAAACCAGAAACAGGACGTAATCATTGAAAGAATTTAGTGTGTGTGTGTGTGTGTGTGTGTGTGTCTGTGTTATCTGAATCAAATAAAAAAGACTTTATACGTAAATACAAATCGATGCTACATCTTTAAATATAGATAGCTGCACGTCTGCTAAGTGAAGTAAATCATGTATACTATATGCATTTTATTATATTGGTTGTTTCCCGTTATGCTTATCCACTGGCCAATCTAAGAAATTTGATAAATTGAGCATTTCTTTTCCAATACATCTGTAATTTCTATTTCATTTATTTATATTTCATGTGAAGACACGTCGCATGCTCATCAGAGGTGAATTATATTTATCGGGATGAAAATATTTAGAATCAAATATTGTTAAGACTATATATATATATATATATATATATATATATATATATATATATATATATATATATATATATATATATATATATATATAACGGTTTAGGTTCGTTTCTTCGTTACTAACGACAAAAGTACCGTGTCTTCGACAAAGTTGTTATATTCTTCAAACAAAATTTATAAATTTCAACACTTTTGTTTTGCCTGTTACGTTAAGCATATCTGAGGATGTAATAAGCCCAGTGGTCTACTTAAACTTGTATTTAATAATTCAACAACTTCTCCCCCTAAAAACCCCTACCTGGGCCTCATTTTGACTTGCACATACCAGAAACGTTCACAATTGTATTTTCTATAGGTCTGTATAGACGAGGCTTCACCCTGACTGCTTCTGAATGGATCATTGTCGCAAACTGGACCCACACATAAATCAGGTGATTTATATACTGAGCAGTTAGCATAATGTATTGAAATCTTTGTATGTGTAACTAGACTATTTATATTTTAAACAATTAGATATGTACAAATGCATCATACATACCCCAATCTCGTCTGTAATACATTCCTCATGGTGAGCACACAAACACCATTATAACTGTTGGACACTCAAAGTTAGATTCATTGTAAAATTCATTCTGCAAGTACCGTATCATATTGGAATACTGATTATAAGTTAATACTTTCTAAATTGTAATTTGCACTACAGCAGTGTTCAGGAGATAGATATAAATTCGCAAAACAGCTAAGTTCAGGAGATAGATAAAACAATTTACAATATCAAAGTTAGAGTCTATAATCATTTTTTATATCCATTGTAAATTCTCAGACTTTAAGTAAGTACGCTAGAAAGAAAATGCGCGTGAAAGTGGAGGGATAAAACATGAGACCGCAGATGAGTGAAGTAACTATTCTCCCCCAACACAAAGGTCAGAATCTGTCGCAGCAAACTAATGTGAAATATGACATTACTAAAAGATACAAATTTTCAACCGCATTGAGTTGATTGTTATATTTGACTTTAATTTATTGACTTTGAAGGAAAGATATGTTGCATTTATTGTAAACAATATCCTAAAATGGCACAGGTTGGAAATTCAACCAGTGTATTTGTCAGTGGTACCGACACATTCAGGATTGGACAATTTTGGGGCAAGTAAAAAGGAAGGTGAGACAAGTGAATTTTCTGAAACCACTTGTCCTAGACAAGTGGGTGAAAACGAAATTTGATCAGTCCTGGGAAAGCAGAATTGCTATCAAATTATTATATCTTGAAGAGACCATTCTAGTGAGATGAGTTAGTACCATCAAAAATGATAACGCATAAGATAACATAAGATAATTGCTAAAATGAAGCACAATGTGTGTGTGCATCGTGTACCCTAACACATTAAAAGATGTGACGAACGAGTGGGCTATGTGCCCTTGGCTCTATCCCCATCCTTCAGTAATGCTACTGCTTATTTTATTTAGGTTTTTGACAAAACAAGCATCAATGCTGCGACAAACAAGTTCAATGGTCACTCGCTTCCCCTCAAAATCTATGCTGCTGCAAACCAGTTCAAATTGTAACTAGCTTTCCTCTTAGATTCACCACAGTAGTATATATCTCATTACATTATCCAGTAGACGCAAATTGAATGAAGCCGTGTGATTATAGAGAGCACAATTTATGGTGGCCCTGAAACAAAATTCGTTTCTGGTGATAAAAGAACGATTCAGGTGGTGCCCGAAACAACATGGAAATGTCTTAAATCATCCTTACCCACATGACTGTATACGGTATTAACACTAGGTCATATACGCATCATATTAAGGTATTTCTCAGTGCTCCGTAACAGAGAAGCCTTATTTATACATGTTTGCTTAAGTGTCAACCACTGTAAACATGCTTAGGTTAACAATGGATAGCTGTGAAATAATATTTAGTGAAATGTGTGCCATACAATTTTGGTATTTTTTATAATTAGGGCCTTTTAGTGTATACTTCTTTTTTTATCCCTACGTGATAATTTTCATTCCCTCACCAACCTGTATCATGTTTCGAAATTTTTAATTTTTAAATCAGCTTTATCAGAGAGTTTACAAAAGATTCTTGTCAAAATTTCACCCTGTCGTCTTAAAAGATAAAATGTCATAATCTTTACAACTTTTCTTTAATTCAGGGTAACTTTCGTTTACTATTGTAATTCTTTAAGTTTTTAAGAAAATATCGCATATATATGTACCGGAAATAAATAATAGCATATATGAATGAATTAATAGATAATAAATGATGCAAACAAGCACACTGATTAAAGATCAGAATCTTTAAATAAAAGTGAGACTTAAAGATGCAGATTATTTTCCTATATACAGTTTTCTTCATTCACAATACTGTAGCCACACGGCGATACTTTTTAAACTCATCAATGTTATGAATAAACATAAACGGTCACTTTCACAGGAATATATTTCACAAAATAAACGATGTTTCTCACGTGAGAAAGTCATTTTGGTATCGAACTTAAAAAGCAGGAAATTGAAGAACCATAGATTTGAAAAAATGTTGTGACTCCAGCATCCATATGGTCTTTATAGTGTTGTGTTCGTTCACTGATCGAATTCAGATACATAATTAAAAATTGCAAAGGTCGTGAGTTATTGCGCAAATATATATGTGTGTGTGTGTGTGTGTGTGTGTGTGTGTGTGTGTGTTTCATTTGTTTCCTCCATTGTAGCTATTAGTGATGGCCTGAAGTACGTTATGGATCTAAGAGACTAACATCTCTCTCTCTCTCTCTCTCTCTCTTTATATATATATATATATATATATATATATATATATATATATATATATATATATATATATATATATATCATACTCGCCACTGCCTTAGACTACAATCAGGATTCTAAATAGTTGCCATCATCGTCCTGAAACATCATCAGAGTCGAACTGACCAATGAGATACTCAGAGATTTTCCGAGGGTGTGAGGGGTCTGACGGGAGTCCAAAACCCAAACTTATCAGGGGTACGGAGTGGGGAGTGGGCTTTCATATACAACCTGCCTGACCCTTAGCGTCATACGGAGTCTGATATCCCTCTAGTGTTTGGTGAGATGAAATTAGGTTACTATAAGAGGCCATGTTAGATAAATTGGTTTTCCTATGAGCATATCACCTGATGATTAATTTCGATGCTAAAACTGCCAGGTGCCAAGGTGAAGACGTGGACCATTTTTCCTTCAACAGCCGGGGACGCAGACTCATAGCTCGGCAGAAACAGAAGTAGGCTTGGCGGTAGTCTTTCTTTTTCATATAGCATAGACCCAGGATATTTAGCGCCACCTCGCGGTACTTCATGTAGGGACCGAATCGTTCCTGTGTGGCGAGCTTGATTAGGTAGCTGAATGCTATTTTGGCGTATTCATCATCTCCGAGTTCTGAATGGCATTTGTACAGCAGATATAACCTTAGCATATCAGGGTCAATGTAGGCTCCATAAATACTGGACAACGTTTCTGGTATTTGGAATAGTTCGTACTTGATAACATCTGGAACAATGTCTATTTCTTCAATGGTGTATCTAACATCTAGTGAGTCGCACATCTGCATATATTTGTCTCTGCCAATTCTGGCGACAACATGATCCATATGATCTGAGACTGCCGCCTTATCAATAATACATTTTTCACTAATGATATACCGAGGATGTGATTTTATGGATACACCAAACAGAGGTCTGAGTTGTATGGAATACAATATTTCCATTGCTTGTTTTGTTTTTCCAAGTACGTGTAGCACCCTGGCAAATTTAATTTTTCCCGCCATCCTATCTGTGTCACTGTTGACAGAAGCAATATGAAGCAAAGATCCCAATAATTCATATTTGCGATCTACTGAAATTAATGCTTTCCTGGTTTTGGCTATTTTGATATATGATAGTGTCGCTTTCATTGTTTTTGAGACACTCCCTTGTCAGTGACCGATGTCTCATCAAGTCAGGTGATTCTGTTTGTGACAGAACACGACATATGTTCCTCTCAGATAGATAAATACGAAGGTGACCCTGGCAACACTGGGATATGAGGATGCACGTCTCCAACCCTCTCCAGTATTTATCAAATGCTTGTAATTCGTCGCGGATTCGCTTGATTCGAAAAACACACCCAGCTCCCTGAGACAGCAAATCATCAAGTTTATCTGATAACCGTGCTGCCATAACACTGTCTATTTTTCCGTCAAAAAGGTTGTTTTCTGGTATGAAGTAAGCTGGTAGATATTGATTCTTCACGCAGTATTTCAGAAAGTGTAAAGCTTCCATCAGTCGTTCCAAGAGGTGGGATCTATTCCAGTCTCTGGTGTGATGACATTCCACGTGCCAAAGAACCACCGTTTTCATCGTGTACGATGTCATTATGTTGGGAAATGTTGCCTTCATATCTTTAGCTATCAATTTCAATAAAATATAAAGATGCTTTTGTGCTAAATTGAATATCTGTATAATGGACTTTTCGTGTATTGCAAATGATAGACACCATTCCATGTGCTCGTTGGGACTCTCCTTAAACCCCTTAGGTACAACATGACACCCGCACCTTATAATATCTTTCACAACTGACTCATGAGGCCATCCACGTCTCTGACATCTCTCTGCCCATTTAGATGCTTGGGTCGGCCAGCCAATGTGAGCGTAAGCGTGCACAATATCTCGATGTATGTCGTTGGAAATATGCGGAAGCGCTGGTCCTGATATTGGCTGATGCTGCACTTGTGAAGGTGATAACTGTTGCCTTTCAATCTGAATATATTTAAAGCTTGACCAATATGTTCCTTGTAAATTTTCAGTCACCAGGGAATTCCTAATATCGTCATCCATTTCCCCGCATCGTACCAGTCGTAACCAGGTGTACCCACTATGGGATGTGTAATCCTCTTTATGAAAAACCGTATGTAGAGGGCTGACAGGGTCAACGTGTTGACCTGTGACGATTGTGAACTTGTGGACAAACATCGTATCGATATCACCATCTTCCCACCGCGACGTTCCCTCAGCTTTCCCTCCCGTTACAATCCTAACCATCTTCAAATCCGTAAATGCACCTATCACATCCATGTGTTTTGCATTGTTTATTCTGAAGTCAATCATCTCTTGACTGAATCCCATGGATTCCAATACTGAAGAAATAGTAATTGAAGGACTTACAGAATTTGCCATCTTTACACTAAGTGTCGGTCATGAAACTAGAATGGAACGCTCATCTGTGTCGGTTTAGCTGACCTGTGGCTATGAATGAATAGACTTGATTGTACAGACGATATGCCGCATTGGTGGAGGCGCCTAATGGGGGATGGTGTAGTTCATAAACAATAATACAGTAACCACTACTACTACTAATAATAATAATGATAATACTAATAATAATAATAATAATAAAAATAATAATAATAATAGTGTTTATTTGTAATACAGGCCACTAACCCATGTTACATATCAATACATCAGGCGGTATAATAAGATGTTTTAGTGCGTAACAAAAGAACATTATATATATATATACTGGAAGTGATATGAAACTGATCATTATTGCATTTTTCGAATTGGATGATATACAAGCATATATTACACAGTAATCACACAGCGAATTTAAGGGGAGCTCTAGAACCTGCGTGGAGCAATTTTTTATTATATTGATCTTATGTAGGATGAGTCATTGATGAAACGGCTTCTCTAATTTTTAAGGCTTTTATAGTAAATATTGCTAAATTCGTGATCAGAATTTTACTAGTATCATTTTGTTTAAAATACTTAATTTTCTAAAGTTGGATTTTTATATAAAGGTGTGTAAATATTTTCTTTACATTTCTCCATATAGCGGGCAAGCAGTAATAAAATGGAATTTATGTTCGATATTAAGCTTACAAATGTGACAATCTTTCCTCACAGCAAATATATTCTACACATAGTTGTTGTATAATAAAAATCGCTAACTGCCAACAATTCTCAGCATCTTTGACAAGTGAATTATACTCCCAATGACCTATAGAAACGCAGTGTTTCCATTGATTTAATCTCATTATGCAACTTTTGCCAGAAAATATCTTTACATTTCCGGCTGAACAGTCTAAGAAATGTATTGTCATCATTTAGGCCCTGAGTACACCAAACATCGCCAAATCCAAATGTAAATAGAATCTTTTTAACATTATTAGCCCAGCAATCACAATTTCCACCACTCACCCACCCCCATCTTAACTGTAAATTGTGGCATTATTTAAGATATCTGTCTTCCGGCCTTTTTAGTATTCTAGGCCAAAATTTCAAAATACTTTTATATCTCATACACTGTGTACTAATTCTTCTAATTCGTTATATAGGAATGCATTTGGAGTAGACTTAGATGTGCCAAGAATATATTAACAATATGACAAATCAGCTTTTTTATATCCTTGGCATTGTAAAAAAAAAAAAAACCAAACGTCAGCCCTATAGTCAAGGATGGGAGCTATCTTAGAGCCAAACAGACGATGCAATCCAGTTACGGGTAATCTGCCCAATTTTTAAAGACTTTGCTTCAAAATATGCATAGCCCTCAGCGCCTGCAAGGACAGAGTTTTCTGACACATATACCTGGAGTTTTATGAAGAAAATATGTATCTTAAATACTTATAATATGCTTCAATCTTTAATTCTAAATGGACATAGTGATAATAATAATAATAATAATAACGATGATGATAATGATAAAGATGATGACAAAGAGAAGTTTGATAAGGAAAAAATTGTACAATGTGGTAACAATATATATATATATATATATATATATATATATATATATATATATATATATATATATATATATATATATATATATATAATGTATATCAGATTATGATTATAAAGTGCACTGGGATTACCGGACTTGAATTCCATGATTCAAATTTTTATTGTTTGTCGTGGAAGTAATAATTACTTTACAAATGACACTTATAAAACAATCTCGATTTAAACGTAAAGTGATATCAGTTTTGTCCCAAAAGTCCTTGCTTCCAAAGGTCATTTCTCTTGTTGAAACCGTTTTATAAAATTAGTTTTATTTCTCCTGTTGTTGATTTGTCCCCTTATCCCCTTATTTCTTCTTTAATAAAGTACTACCAGGTGAAAGAGTCACAATACACAAATACTCGTCTGAACACTGGGCAGAGGGGCTGGGATGGGGCAGCACTTGAAGGTAATGCACATCAAATTGTCGACAAACTATTTTATGCCTCGACTTGTATAACGAAGACCCCTGAAGCGTTATTAATATTAACCTGCATGTACCAGCAACAGTTGTTTCCCTTTGATGGAGGGACTAAATTCTGTTCTGCTCTAGCAGTGAATAGCACGTTTTGCCTCAAGTCTAATTTCGGGCACTGGGGATGGAAATAAAAATTCGTTTTGATCATATGGTCTCTCAGCCTCACGTTTGTACAGATGGATGAAGAGAATCTCAGATTGCGGGTGCCAGGTTTAATAAGAAAAAACTATTGAGTTAATTTATATTAGCAATCATTATATTGTTTTGTTTTGTTATTTTTGTAAAAAAGTATATAAAGAAGTTAATATATATTTTTATATATCCATCACCATATGTTATCTGGCATTAAAACTCACATACAGCCAAATATTATTTGATATTTTTATATACTCTAACACATATCAATCCGACTGATTGGGATTTATGATTTGACTATATTATTAGCAATAATTTATAATTATATATCTTACAAAAAATGGCAAACTGATATCAATATTAATTTTCTTTATATCCATTTTCATTAATTTTTGTTACTTTATGAATATGACAATGCAGCTGATCAAGGTATACACCTGTTTGATACTGTTTTATGTTTTGCATTTTATGTATTTTCTTTAATCGGCATCCACATGCGACGAAGATTTACACAGAAACACCAGGTAACTAATCACCAAATTTACCAATGGACACAGAGACATACACACACGCATATACGAGGTGATGCAATTTTATGTAAAGGTTGAGTAAGATAACGCTATAAACTGAGAAAGTAGTGACAATGAAAATTACGGCCCTATCGACATAGAATAAATTAACACCAGTACTAGCATATTCAAACTGTACACCGAGGTACATGTAACCAGTGTAGTTTCTTTGTCTTGTATATAGGCCCTCCCCAAACTCGTTGCATAGATTCGTGTTCTTCTGGCGTATTTTCAATCAAATAGTTGTTTATTGTTTGTTTTTTTTTTTGCTGGTGTTTCCTTGAGATGCATCCGTCACGATTTGGTAGAATTTCAAAATATTTGCATACCAAATTCAATTGTTTAAGTAAAACTAGTTTCATTTGATGTTATTATTGTGGCAGTTTATAGTGATACTTCCGAAATAGTGATTTTCTCGTCAATGAAGACTTTAGTAATTCCACTGAATTCCTCTAAAATTATATCTGAGAACAACCAAAAGTGATTCGACTAGACTGATACTAAAACAGAAAAGATACCAGATCATTATAATAAGGCTAGACGTTAAACTCAGATATCAGCAAACGACTTATTTATAATTTATAAATATACGAAAAATCAGGTAGACAATATAATTGCTAGGGAAAAACGAAAGTTCTGATCTCAAATTGAAGTAAACATATTTTAAAACAAATTACATTAATTAGGTAGACCAAACTCCTACCCTCAATCACGGACGAAGGTAAAGCACACAATGCAAACTAAATACACATAAAGAAGAATACTAGTGTATACAAGAAAACTTGTTTTGCATATGAGCCATACCTATGATACTACGATAACTAAAATTACATAGAATGGTGTCTATCAATGATGCAAAATATAAATAAAGCAAAATTGTACGTATATGCATGCGAATGTCGATTGGCAATCAGATTATCTTTTTCCGTGATGTGCCTAATGTCAATATTGTATTACTGCAACATCAAAACCTACTTAAACAGTCTCTGAATTTTGTTTTTCATTTTGTTTATGAAAGTAAAGGGGTTGTAATAATCGAATAAAATAATCAAAGAAGGAGCTGAACTAATATATGCTAAAACGTGTTTCAAAGCCAATATTAAAGCAGCCAAACATTCCTTCTCAACTGTGGAATAATTTCTCTGCTGGCTGTTTAATTACTTTAAGAACAATAGCACATTGGATGATCCACACCATTTTTGTCTTCTTGAATCAATACTCCACCAGCCCCGACATCACTCAAATCAGCAGAAATTTTAAATAATTGACTGAAGGTTTTAGCTGAAAGAATTGGTGCACCCTTAAATATGGCCTTACAATTTATCAATTTATCAAAAGCCTCCTGACATTTGTCAGACCAATAAAACTTGCATTTCTTACTCAACAAATTTGTCAGGGGTTGAGAAATTATGGAAATATTGGTGCAAAATATCCGATAATATCAAATCATGCCCAAAGATTGCATCATTTGCTTTTTACTAACATACATTCAGGAGTCAGATATAGCTTTGACCTTGACTTCTATAGGTCCTATGTGACCGTGTCCCACAATATGTCCAAAACGTGTAACATAAGCACGGCAAATCTTACTTTTAGCTATATTAACTGTCAAATTTGTATCACTAAGTCTAAGAAAGAACTCCCAAATGGTTTCCAAGTAATCTTTCCAGTTGTCGTTATAGATGATGGCGTCATTGCTTTAGGCGTCACAATTATCTAGACCAAATGGTATCATGGTCACTAAACGATTTTTTTAAATACCAAAACGGCATAACTTATTATTGATAAGTCAAACTGGAGCTGCAAATACTGAAATTTGTTTTTGCTCATTCTGTGAGTGGCATTTGACAGAATCCTTTGAAAAGGTAAAACTTAGTGACGTATTTTCATTTCCAATTTTGTCGATCCAATCATCGTTTCTTAGCACTGGAAATTAATCAGTGTTGTTGACAGTGTTGTGTTTCCTATAGTCAGTATACATACGGCAATTATTATCTAGCTTAGGAACAAGTATACGTTGTGAACTCCAGTTACTTGTATTTTGGTTCAGTTAAATCATTCTCCAGTAAATATCGCATGTACTTTTTCATATATTCCTGCTTCAGAGGATTCATCATGTAAGGAGTTTGTTTCACAGGTGTAGAATCTACAGTTTCAACGTGATGGTATATTGTATTTGTTCGTCTCGGAGCTTCTGGGAACAAGTGCTCATTTTAACATAATAGATGGTTAAGTTCTTTCTCTTTTTGTGGTTGTAGATGAGAACGTATATGGTCCAGATTGTTCGATATTTCTGAATTCCGACGATTAATTAAAGCAGGGTCCATACTGTCTGATTATATTCCATACTTTCGATGCTCACTGTGTGGGACAGGTATAACTAAACTGACTGAATGATTAACTGGGCTATCTCTACCAAAATACTTTATTAAAATATGTATATAACAAAGGTGCTTCTATTTCCTCCTGCGATTAGTGTTAATGATGTAATTAAAGTATTTTACGTTATTTGCGGTTATATAACAACCATACAATTTCATGATGAACATACAATTTACACAGAAGTTGATTTTGGGCATGAGAGCTACAACTCTATCACTAGGCTGAAAATGTCTTTCCTTTTCATTTCTGTAATACCTTAATTTCAGTTATGACTGAATAGAGAGAAGATAAGTCCTTTCTCCTTCACATGCTTTTGATAACCTATATTTGATTTCAGAAACATAGATTAAAAAATTAATCTTTGAATATATCTTCATTTCATTGAAGTTTCTCTAGTTCGAAAAGACTAAACCCTAACGATTTTTGAGTTCATTCCATAACAACAAACAACAACAAAATAACATCATCACCTCAATCTTTTCCTGAATCAAAGCAGCATGAAAGAATGATTTTCACCAAAGTTTGATGAAACCATTCCAAAGCTCCTTGAAGTTCAAGGTGATTAGCAGAAAACTAATTCATGCATAACAATGAAGAAAATTCCAGAAATAAAAATGACCCTTGATCAGGCTGGGCTGAGTTGGGAAGGCCAAAAAGTGTATTAAAAAATCCAATTTTATTAAAGCATTTACTATGGTTTTAGTTTCAAAGGAATTGTCTCTGGAAATCGTACGAACTCAGACATTATGGTCAATAAGTATTGGTTCCACGGCTTGGTCTTACGTAGAAAGCTGCCAGAGCTACCTTTGCTAAATGGTACGTCAAGTGCAGGTTCAGGTTGAAGAGGAGCCTTAGTTATCATCTGATTCAGTTTTCATAGTATTGAAAAGTGTGACAAGATCTACAGAATCTAGAAACATAACTGTTATTTTTTGTCGAGCAAAAATGATTCCAGATCTTTGTGATAAGTCTTACTGACTCCTAATTGGCCGGCCGAGGGAGTTGCATGGGTTAGACTAAGTATTTCCTGATCGGAACGAGTATATGACAGCTCACTGACCACTCATCAACAGCTAGTTCCGCCAGTGTTTCCTCATGTTGACCCAATCTGTCACAAAACAACAAACTGGGACTTGTGTGGCTTTAAGTTTGCTAATAAGCCTCTGAAACAAATAGAAGATATCAGGATCTTGTTCATGTTCGAAAGTTACCTACGCCATTTCGTTGTTTCTAGATTTGTTAAGTTTGATAAATTGTCACAATTTCCGCATGGTCAATAGTTTTGCGACCACAGTTCTTTAATAACTGGTGACAAAAGATTTGACGAATTTAAACTTAGCTACGTATGACTGGCATCTTGATAGATTACAATTATTGTAGACTGGAGTCACAGCAATTAGTTTACGGGTGGAATGTTGCTTTATTAATCAAATACATTGTGGATTTTACGGCGCACTAGACTGTAAGGCTATATAGCGCCACAAAAAGTTTATATGAGGAAAAATAGCATTAAGCAGATCACATCAAACTATATCAGTGTATATAACAACCTATATAAAGCACAAAAGAGGTTGCTGTACCTGATTGTAAACATTATTAAAAGCGAAAATAAAGATCTGATCTCGTTATATTACCCAAAACTTCTTGTTTGAGATCTTTCCTTCAAAACGCACTTCTAGTACCATTGCCACCACATTTGTTATCACCAGCAACAAATGACAATAACGATGACATTAAAGACAATGCAAAAACAATAATATAACCATTAAAAAAAACATTCAGCATCAATTCATTATCAACAACAACAAAAAACACAACACGACAATCTCTATAGGTGCACCATTAGCCCCTTTTGACACCAGTTACTGTAATCTTGGACCAAATCGAATCGTGGCCACAACTTTACGTTTTGAGGCACTATGGGACTTAATGAGATTTGATATGTAGCTTTATGAAAGTCCTATGTACAGATGCAAGCACACTGATAGACGAACATGCGTGCATCGTTTTGAACAAATATACTTAATGACAAACACCAATACGTTGACGAAAATAGATACAGACCAACCTCCCCATCACACTCAAACGCATTTCCTTTGGGACAATCTCAAGTTATTACAGGAAAGCAAACATTCTTGCACATCAGTGTATAAGGTTGTCCTGAAAAGAGCTATTGTGTTAACTAATTGCGTTCGAAAATCTTGTTAACACGTCACCTCATGAATCGCCATTGACAAAGTCCCAAAATAAACTTATCGCAAACATCCAAACCCCTGTCATTCATGTTGATATGTTGGTTCAGAGCCGACAGAACATTTTCAGTTACCGCACGTAGAGAGAAATACTCTGCAATGACTGAATAAGTACAATCATGGAAATTGAATGAAAAATATATAATTAAAACATCTATATTTACAAATTAATAAATTTCGTGTTACTTGGAATTCTTGGTATGCAAAATCACTTTCTCGTGAGAGAAAAAAAAAAACAACAAACTTAGCGGCTTGTATACGACGGTCTTCCTCTTAGCTTGTTAATAATACACAACGATAATTTGTCAGTCATGAAATATTTATGGGATATTTTGTACCGTTTCAAATAATTTACTAAAATCATACCTCGAGATCGCAGACAATCACAAGATCCGTATTTAAAGCATTTGTAATATGATCCCTAAATTCCAGTTGCTCACATGGATTTTAATTAATTAAAATGAAATGGATAGTTGTCTTAAACATCTTTGAGTGCGTGTAAAAACTAGATACTATCGACGATTTCTCGCATTCTGAGAAATGTAATTTTTCTCTGGAACAGAGAAATGCTGCCATTTTTCACATACGTCAGATTTAATCGGACGATGATCGGCGATATCCGAAACCTAAGGTAGGTGATCATTAGGTGATATTATTCTTGATTACTTTGTTCCAACTATAAACAAAACTGTCTACAAAATGGAGGAAAAGGTCAAGCAAATTGTTTATGATACCTGTTTTGAAGTATTTCATTTCAAAATCTCATATCCGATTTTTAAAAAAGCGGGTCGACCTCTCCTCGTTCCCTCTCGAATCAATTTGTCCATCATTTGCGAATGTTGTCGTTATTAGATTAGTCATTAGTGGGATTTGTTGAATGCATTACATCACTACTTTTGGAACACTCCTGGAAAAGAACGGAATTACTAGCGTCTTCGGCAACTGGATTAAGTGGTGGCACTTCTTTATTCGAAATTGAATATTTGAACGTCATTTAAACCTAACATTTTGACTATTTCAAAGAGCAGTTAATGTCTGATATTTTTTAAATTATATCAAATTATTCATTTAAATATTTAGTTAGATTGGAAGGATGGTGAAATTTATGAAAAACGACGGCGGTTTTCAATAATATCAAACTGATTCAAGCAACAAAACCGAAGGCCATATTCAATGTAACATGCTACAAGCGAAACACAATGTAAAATACTACAGTCCAGATGCAGTGTAAGATACAATAAGCTGGTCTATCGAAATTTCAATACAACAGGAAATGTAAATGAAAATTTTATGCAATAAGTGGAACGTTTCAAGGTCTGCAGAATTTCATTAAAAGATGATTTATGAATTACAATGTTAACACATCCAAGGAATGTAGACTCACAAAGCATTACCAGAAAGCTAACCAAAATCAATTTTTTTAAAAAAACGTTAAAATCCAGTACACAGTGATACAGCTTACATTATATATATATATATATATATATATATATATATATATATATATATATATATATATATATATATATATATATATATATATATATATATATATATATATATTCTCAAATTTCATTGGACATATAGCAGCAATTTAAAAGAAACTTCAAATTAAACATGATAAAATCAACATTTCGCTTGTGTGAAGTCCAACCCTGCCAGACACAATGAGCACTGGAAGTGGAATCACGCTAAAAGAGACCGTAAAGCACATTCAGTTTTTAAATTTTTGTAAGTTTCCAGACAAAAGCTGATGCAGCAGGGAAAACATGAACATGTTCAAACTACAAGAGATGTAGAGTTTGCTTAATATAAACAACATTCAACAGATATGGTGAGGAAAATATTAGACACAGAAACAACAATGAAATGTATGTAAAGTGGAAAAAAACAGTAACTAGACTGCAGAGGCGGCGTAAGGAGTACACGGGGCCTAGGGCCGACCATGACCACGCGGGGCCAGAGTATCGGTATCTCGATTGGTATGCTACTGCAAACATTGATTATGTCTAGACTAGATTAACTTTCGCGATTTGGCCCACGAATTTAGTTTTTTCATTATTCATTTAAAAAATCCTGTTTGTGGACAACGGGTTTTTTAATCGAAATAATATCATTTCGTGCATTACGTGCGGCCTGTAACAGCATTTCCAATTTACCGGAGAATATAGCTTGACAAACTCATAAGGACGACCTTAGGCCTGAAGCGCGGGGCCCCCTCAAGAGCGGGCTTGGGACGGTCGCCCCACTTGCAACCCCAAAGGCCGTTCATGATAGACTGTATGTGTTTCGACATGAAAATTAATATCTTCAATACTGTTTGTGACATCCCTAGAGAAGCATCAAGTCCAAACATTATAGACTACTTTTTAAGTAACGGGATCCTGCCCTAAAATGATAAACTCTATCTCTAATATGATTGTGCATAGCAGCAGAGAGGGTGAACAGACCATAGAATTCCGACAAAACAAATAAAACAAACAAATAAAATCATCTCGTAGAAAGGTCCAGATTTTACAAATGAACTTTCCTTGAGATGTTTATTTTTGCAATGACCGATTGTGCTAATAAAACCTCAGTTCGAAATAGTATCTGAAAAAATAAAGTACTCTACGTGTTTATTTATTTCTTGTTTATTTTTTTGACGACCAACGTTGGTAGGTACCCTCTCTGCTGCTCCTCTTCTGCTGATATTAATTAAATTATTATGTTATAATAAAAATGGTACATCCAGAATCTCATACTGCAAGAACAGCACGAGAACGATTAGAAACAATTAAAAAATTTCTTCCTGTCAGAGACTCATTTAGAAAAAATCTGCAAGCGCAGCAAGAATCAAAAGTTGAGTTTGAAGAAGACACTAAAAAACTATTTAAACCCGTCACTGCAGCTACTGAACAAGTTACAACTGTCATCAAAGAAGATCTTCTTCCGGTATCAAAACAAACTGTGGTACAGGCTGAAAAAATAGCAAGAAGAACCAAACAAACAAAGAAGATTTTACGAGACCTTCCAACTAACATAGCTGCAGCTCAACCTCCACCTGTTGGTGAGGAAATACTTGAAGGTATTGGAGAACTTCGTACTGAAGTCGCCGATGTGAGAAAAAAACTTGCATCTAAATCCAAACCAGCAGGAGAAAACGTAGAATTAATTGCAAAATTTAACGAAGGAGTTGTTGAGGAAATTAGAAAAACTGAAAGAGAGAGATTACCTGAAGCAATATTAAATAGTATATCTAATAAATCTAGTATTTTAAAACCCCGTTATGAAAAAACAAATGATGATAATTTCATTAAATGGATATATCGCGTATATTACAACAAAAAACAAGCTAGAGGTCTAGAATACGAAAGACTTAAAGAAGAAGTAAAAAGACTTTATAGAGAGAGACGGGAACAACTAGAACAAGGAGAGTCCTCCCAGTATCAGCTTCCTCCACCTCTGCAACAAATAGAACAACAACAACAATCTTCTTCGCCACAGCAAAGGTTGAAGTCGGAAATTAAAAGGACTAAGGAGCTAATTAAATTACTCCCCTCGAAGAAAATTTCTGCACCGAAAATGACATTTACACCGACAGGTTCACCACATGGATTTCGAGAAGGTGACTCACCCCCGGCCACCGCTGAAGTACTTACTCCGGTAATGCAACCACCAGTATTTAAAACACCTCAAGATGAACCTAAAACAGGATCTGGTTTATGTCCTGATAATATCATCAATGACGTATCACGGTTAGAAGTTCTCATAGGAGGAAAACGAGCTGGAAATAATTCACCAGAAATAACCAATGAAGCAGCTGATATTTGTCGGCGACTATTTCAAGGTGGTATCATGGATATCGGCGTTTACCGAGAACTTATTGATGAGCTCGTTGATGACTAGTTGTTAGATAAATGGTAAATAAAATAAGATGATTGTGCATGATAATCATCGTAAACCCACACAGGTCAGAGCGGTAAACTCACGATTACCAATCTATAGTGTTATTTACGGAGATGGACTTGGTGATGTCATTCGGGGATTATTCACGAGGATAGCTCCAAAAGTAGCACCTGTTGCAAAACAATTATCGATGAAGGCTATTGATATTGTTCGTGATAAAGCTCCTGGTGCAATTGTCAATGTTGCTGGTAAGGCGTTCTCGGCGATCAAAGAAAGACTAGCACGATTATTGCGACGAAAACAACAACCACCGGTGAAACTGGCAAGTACTGAGGTGATGCCCTCAGACGTAAGTAAAATAATAAACCAGGCTGCAAATCAAAAACTAGCGGCGATATCTGAAGAAGCAGAAAAAAATATAACAGCAAATTTAATAGCAGGAAGTGGTCTTCGTCGACGATGATCATCATTTGGAAAAATGGTAACTATAATAAAAATGTTCAGGCGGGAATCAGACCCAGCATTTGATATGGAGGCACCTGTCCTTAAGTACGAGTCAGTACGTGATTATCAATTTTATTCTTATGACGCAAGACTACCAAATCAGCGGGGGAGAATCGAATTACAGGTTCATGATACGAGTAGATATTTCTTGCCCGCTGAAGCGTTTATTGAAGTAGAAGGTAGACTTGTAACGAATGTTGTAGCTAATACGGCATATGCTGCTAATTTGCGTGTTGGTTTTGTCAACAACGGGATCATGGCATTATTTAGTGGCGCCACATATATGATTGATGGAAAAAATATTGAATCAGTTCAGAATGATGTCGACGTTGCTACAACAATAATTGGTCTGGCGAGATATTCTGACGACTTTACAAGATCAGCTGGTCCAACAATGATGTTTGCTAAGGATATTACCAACAACGCTGATCATGTTCAGTATACCAAAGTACTAGTACCACAAAATACTGCAGTTAATCCACAACCAGCTGATTTTGAGCACGCAGACAGACCAGGTGCTGATTTTGATATTATAAAAAGTGTTAATGCGACTTACAACCTGGGATTTGCAGCACGTAGAAATATGTTGCTGGGAAATGATAGAAATTTTTCGTGTGCAATTCCATTATCTCACATCTTTGGATTTTGCAGAAATGTTAGAAAAGTCATCTTTGGAGCTAAACACACACTTGTGCTCGTAAGAAAAGGTGATGATAATGATGCAATCTGGCGAGGTGCTGGTGTTGCCGAGGGTAAAGTAAATATATCAAAACTTTCATTGTGGATGCCAGTAATGACTCCATCTATTACTGAGGAACAAAAATTACTATCTTTTATGGATCAAGGCGGTAAATCATTGCTATCATGGTTAACAGTAACCACAGATGCTGCTCAAAGCAATATTAATGGTTTATTTACATGGCATATAGCATCACAACAGGGTGTTTCTGCACCACGACATATTTTTATTGCACTACAAGATAATGCTCGGACGAATAATCAAGAACGTTCACATATGATATTTGATAACCTTGGAGTTAATGAAGTTTCCTTACGGATAAATGGACATCAAGAACCAGCCGAGGATATACAACTAAATTTTGTTCAAAATCATGTAGCGCGCGCATATCATCGTTTAATGTCATTCATGGGACGTGATCAAAATATAGATACCGGGTTGCAAATATCACAACTAGATTTTACAGGTCTATATCCGATTTATTATTTTTCACTAGAACATCTTGATTTATCCAAACAATCTGTTGTTGATATACACTTTCGAGCTCATGTTACTAACCCTCCTCCTGATATACCCGGTCCACCAATTGTTCCCGGCTTCTACAGAGCGATCGCGGTCATACTTAGCGACAAGGCCATGTTACTTGAAGGTGGCAGTGGTCGAATGAGGATCGTTGATGCACCGGTGGAAAATCTTTAATCGTGTTATTTAGAAAAATATATTTTATATAAAAATGTCGTATAGTCATGTTAATGTTACTCTGACTCCTGGTCAGGTAAAAAAGCTTCAATCAAAAACCGCCAACAAATGCGGAACTAAAATATCACTAAAACGAGATCATATTAGTGGTGGTCCAAACAAATTATCGTTGACAAATAATCAGATTAAACATTTCAATAAAGCCCTAGAATCAAAAACTGGAGTTCAATTCCATCTCTCCCCGAGCGCCATCAAAGACATGGTAAAAACAGGTGGTATATTCCCATTTCTTGCGGCCATTCCGGCATTACTAGCTGCAGCTGCTCCAGCCGTAGCAAAAGCGGTTGCGTTAGGTGCTGCTGGAGCGGCGGGTAAAAAAGTTTTCGAAAAAGTTACTGGTGGACGATATAACAAAAAAAAGGGACGCGGTCTAAGATTACCGGGATCTCGTTGGGGGAGAGGCCTAAGGCTTCCAGGGTCATTTCGTTAAACGTTCCATCATCAAATTTTGATTTACTTGATGCTGCTAAAAAATTAAAAATATCCGCCTTTAGAGGTGTTTTTATGCGAGATCAATTACCGAAACAACCAAACAAACTAGAAACAGGTATTATTAATCTTGACAAACGTTCTGGACCTGGTACTCATTGGGTATCATACGCGGTTGATCCGCGTGGAATTGTTTATTTTGATTCGTACGGGTTAGCTCCACCTGTTGAATTTATCAAGTATGTCGCACCACTTCACGCAACAACCTCTGGTTACAAAGTTTGGTATTCAACGCTACCCACACAAACAATGACAGATCCGCCAATATGCGGCCGTGAAGTAATTAATGTACTCGACGCTATATCAAAATCATCCAGGCCGCCACATAAAGTCGTGCACGATTATACAAGTAACCGATATGTTGCGCGTAAAGCATTTTAAACAACGGATCTTATTATAATGGTTGATATTTACGGAAGATCTTCTACTAGTAAGAAAATAAAATCCGACGTTGATCTGTCAAAGTATGCGACTAAAGATGACCTTGCTGATATTATGAACCTGGCTGGAGTTGACCCAGATGAAGTTGTTATTTTTCAAGATCGATATGGTAAACTAAAAACCAGCAATATCAAATGGAATGATATAGTCCGGCGAGTACTTGGTGCAGTTACGGATAATATTCCCGTGTTTACTGACGGTGGTAGAATCAGAGATTCAAGTATGTCACTTAAAACCATCAGAGATGAAATTGCAAAAAGTGTTGCTAATCGCGTGAGAAACACCGGTGACACGATGACAGGTGAACTTAGCATGAACGGGAACAAAATAGTAGCTGTAACAGCTCCAAAATCTGACAACGACGTCGCAAACAAACTATACGTCGACGACGTGGATGGAAAACTATCCACGCTGCGGGCCGAGTATGACGTTCACGTAACCGGTTTTACAAGGCTTCGAAGAAATTTTCAGAAAACCGATGATGCCATAAATAAGTTCTTTGGAACTCCTTCCGTCATTGACATGAAACTCGTTGATATCAAAAGTAACCTAGACACGATCAAACGAACACAACTAGACATCGTAGCGGGAATTCCTGAGATTATCAATAAAACCAATCTGATTAAAATTCCAGCTGAAATAACTCCCGGGCATATCACAAACATCGTATGCACGGTATCATCGGGATTTGCAACATGGTCAAAACAAAATAATACCATCAAATATACCGCAACAAGCACTGGCGTGTACAGGCTGTCTGTGTTTAGTGCTGCAAAATTTGAAATATTTACAACGTTTCCATGGCGTCATTCCACCGACAGGTTTTCCGGGGTTGTATCTGTTATATTAAATATCGGAGCCGAGGAAATATTTATTCTGGAAGCAGCTGATAGGACATTAACCGCAACATCTTACTGGTGGTGTTTGGAATTTGTAGCTGAAGCACATCAATTGGTTACTGTATAAAAATATATATGGACGGTGCACAATACAGATACAATCAAGCGCGTGAATGGCAGGCGGCGCTAAAAGATCAAGTCGATCAATATACAGTAAAAGTAAAAAAATATCGACGACGATTGGTTATCGTTGATGTGATTGTTTATTCAGTATCCGCTGTTGTTGCTGGAACCGGTGTAATATTATCAGCGTTGACAACGATGGCACCAATAGCTGTAACTATCTGTATTTCAGCAGCAACAACTATTGCAGGTGTGCTTGGTATCATCACAAAAAAAATATGTACTTGTACGAACGAAAAATTATCCGATTACACAATAAAATTACATACAGCGACGGTAGCATACTCGAAATTATCCTCGTTGTTATCAGCGAGTCTCAGTGATGGAATTATATCTGATTTCGAATTTTCAATGATAACCAAAATATACGACGAAGGTATTAAAGATACAAGTATCAATAATGACAGAATTACTCCAGCAGATCGTGACCAACACAACTCCGCCAAAGATAACGATGATCTCGGTAAGTTCAATTAATCCTGAATTTAGTGTTAATTTTCCTACTGCAATTCCAGTAAAAGAAATAGCACTAGCACAATTACGAGTATATTACAGCTGGCCAAATATCAGATCAAAATCATTTCATGATACACCAGCAAATAATTCGCTTGTATTTACTAACAAGAACAAACCCGATGGAACACCTGACTGGGTTGTTGTTGGAATACCAACCGGCAGTTACCAGATTGAAGAGATCAGTGAGGAATTTGCGCGTAGAATAAAATCAATAACGGGAAAAGAATCAAAAATATCAATTAATGTTCATGAGCCGACGTTGTCCTCGACGATTGAAATAAACTCGCCTGATTATGCCGTTGATATTTATCAATCTTCAATCAGATCCGTGCTAGGATGGCCTGAAATTCCCCCGGTGCATGAAGGACCACCAGAACCAACTCGGGATGATTTTAAGTCAAAGACCAGTCTTCGTCATGATATTAAAATGAATTCAGAATGGCTAGATTACATAGAAGTAAAACCAGGATGGAGGGGGGGAACACCTGTATATGGTCCTAGAGCTCTTTTGTATAATCTTAATGAACGTGTTATTGCTTTGAATATTGATTCTATATTTGCTTCAATAAACTTAGACCATGAAATACAAGTAAATAATTTACGTGATAGTTTTCAAGAGTATTTATTTGATTCAACATCTGCGCGCGATAATATTATTAGGTACATAGAAGTTTTAAATTATATAGTTAATTCTTCTGAAGTTATCTATAACAGAATTAGAGATATGGTTCTTAAGTCATCAAGCGATTATAAAAAATCCTTCGCAGCCAAGTACAAAATACCCGAAGCTGACATTGTAACGTTTAAGTTTCCTGATTATAATCCGGATAAATTAAGAAAATCTGTCAGTGATGTCATTGATGAGTTTTTTCCTAAAATACTCGATGCGTGGAAAAAACTAGCACCATTAGCAGTTGTTCTTAGACATGATAATGATCCACATGGCGGCGGAAGACACGTATCCCCGCGGATCGTTAATATAACACCGACGGTCTCGGTCAATCTGGTTTGTGACGTAATCGATGGCAGCTATCAAATAGATCTCGGAAGATCAAATCAGGCTCAACAAGGATACATCCTATACACGTTCACACCACAAGTTCCCCCTGGAAATTTAATCGTGCAAGAACCAACTAATCCCGTGTATTTGCGGTGTCACAATAATATGTTAACACGAATCAATTTTAAGCTCACAGACCACCTTAATCGCTTGATTGACATACGTGAAGAAGAGCTTCTAATAAATCTGTATGTAAAGTCGTAAGACTTTTGTCGTAAGGACTTCCGTCGTAAGGATTTCTGTCTAAGGACTTTTGTCGTAGATCTTCAGAATCAAATTCGATCAACTTAAAAAAATATTTTATTATTACTGGCACAAATTTGTGTTTGGTACAAATTAATCGGCCTAGGCAACTAAAAAAATTAGTCGATGAAAGTAAAATTAAAATTTCTATCACAAAAAAAAAATATTTATTAATTTTCCTGATTTTTACTGAAATTGTACAAATTACTTGATTTTGACTACCAACTACCCCCTCAGAAACATAAAAATGCACGAACTACTTGATTTTGACTACCAACTACCCCCTCAGAAACATAAAAATGCACGAACTACTTGATTTTGACTACCAACTACCCCGTCAAAATCAAGAAAGTTTTAACCTTGTCAAATTTGTTCCTAACAAATTTTATTTATTATAAATTAATTTTATTTATTAATAATATTATTTTTACTGAGATTTTTTTTTTTTTTTTACTAAAATACAACGAAATTGCTCAATTTTCCTGATTTTGACTACCAACTACCCCGTCAGAAATCAAGTAGTTCGTGCATTTTTCTTTGATTTTGACTACCAACTACCCCGTCAGAATCAAGTAATTTGTGCATTTTTCTTGATTTTAGTAAAAAAAAATAAATTAATTCAGTAAATAAATAAATTAATTCAGAAATAAATAATTTGTAAAATTAAGAAATTTGTACAATTTTATGTTTTTGATGGGGTAAATGGTAGTCAAAATTAAGAAATTTGTACAATTTTATGTTTTTGATGGGGTAAATGGTAGTCAAATTAAGAAATTTGTACAATTTTATGCTTTTGATGGGGTAAATGGTAGTCAAATTAAGAAATTTGTACAAATTTGTTAAATTTCAGTAAAAAAAAACAAATTACTAACCCATCAAATTCAGAAATATTATTTCTGATCAAAGATCTCAGTCATCTTCAAAATTACTACTTTGGATCGTTTCACCAGTAACGAAGTTACCTTGGATCGTTTCACCAGTAACGAAGTTACTCTCTGACATAATTTTTCTTAATAGTCTTATGCGAGTACTAATCGTTTTCTTTGCCTCATACTCGTGGGATAATAACGACTTAATTCTTTCTACGGCGGTAGAAAGAGGAACGAACTCCTTCACATGATCATCTTCTACGGTAGCTAGCGACTGAAACATTGCCGATTGAATCCGTTTCATGAGCCTGTATTCAGATGATAGTGTGTGTGTCCCCATGGTTTTACGTTCTTGTAAAATCTCAAAGTCAGAAACTATTTTTTCAGGATTAAGTTCATCAGATATATTAATTCCATCTTTTTTTAATTTTTTAATAGCGACAATTACATCATTGATATTTTCATGGTTCATTATATAATATATAAATCTTTAAAATAAAAAAAATATCCCTAGAACACCTATCGAGTGTATTAGCGAGTTCGTCGGGATGTTTCAGGGACAGCACAACATATACAATGAATGAAGAGCTCCTATCGAGTGTATTAGCGAGCTCAGATTATGCATGGACGGCACAAACATATAACTTAACTAAGGAAATGGATATATACAATGAAATGGTTATATACAATGAATGAAGAGCCCCTATCGAGTGTATTAGCGAGCTCAGATTATGCATGGACGGCACAAACATATAACTTAACTAAGGACAGTACAAACATATACGCTCAGCAAAATCACACCCACAATAATTAATCCAGTGGGTGATACGAAAATATGTATCAACCACAAGTCAATATTGTGGTTGTGAATTTGCTGAGCGGGGTGGGTTCTTGCGGTTCCCCCCACTATTATAAAAATCGCAATTATGCGCACCACCGACAAATTGTCAGCCATGGGGATTCGATCCTGGACCGCGAGCGCCACAGTCCAATACCATACTGATCGAGCTATCAAACATTGTTACGAACATATGTTTCGGAAGTTAATATATAGCTAGCTATATAGCTAAGGAACCAATATTTACACTAAACAGCGGTTTCTGAATAATAACAGTTTCTGTATTTAACAGTTTCTGTATTTGTAGCGGTTTCTGAATAATAACAGTTTCTGTATTTAACAGTTTCTGTATTTGTAGCGGTTTCTGAATAATAACAGTTTCTGTATTTATAACAGTTTCTGAATAATAACAGTTTCTGTATTTATAACAGTTTCTGAATAATAACAGTTTCTGAATAATAGTTTCTGTATTTGTAGCGGGTTTCCTAAGCAGACTGAAAATCAATAATAACAGTGGCATTAATGCACCAGTCAAAGAACTTTCCAGAATGTAAGTTCAGTGAACACACAACTGCAGGTCGATTACAATGAGCAACGGTTTCTGTTTCACACACAGCTTCCTACGGATCAATAACATTATCATGTGTTGTATGATGGGAAAATATTTAAAAACCATAAATAATACTTATGAGTCTAATGAGTTAGGTTCGTCGGCACTATACGATGTAATTAGTTAAACTGACTAATTACGATCATAAAAAACCAACCATCTACGAAGAAAACTATATATTACAAAGTAATCTCCCTTATGTAATCAAAAATTCAGTAGTGTATGGAGGACCTACTGTGACATAAATTAAAAAATTAATTCAATGTGGTGATGATAGTTAATAATGTGGTGATGATAGTTAATAATGTGGTGATGATAGTTATTGATACTTAAAGATAATTTTCTGTTTATATTTTTTCGAGAAAGTAGATCTGGTTATATTATCTGCGACGTATTTTACCACACGCGAGTTAATATCAAAATATGTCGCAGCCGCGTTCATAGACTGAAACATAATTTCTTTACCGGTTTCTATGTTTGTAGAAATTACCGCCCTCTTTCCGATTGTCTTATATCTTCCTGTATTTCCACGTGTATTATTCTCGCTGTATGTGACAACACGAAGGTTGGATAAATTATTGTTTTGAGTATCCCCGTCAATATGATCAATAACAAGACCATCATTGATCAAACCCTTGTGACACTCGTACGTAAATCTATGACATAGATAATGTTTCTTCCCCCCCTCGCATGTGAACCTTAGATAGCCAGTATTAGAAACAACGCCAACTGGTCTCTTCAACTTGCAGTGTCTGATGACACCATTAATATTTGATTCATAGTTTGTTATGACAGGATGTGGGACAAATATATTTTGCTCCATTATAATAATATTATATGTTTAAATCATTGTTTGTCTGAAATCTTGATATATAATCCCTCACGGATTTTATAGCGTTTTCACCGCTATTATTTTTTTTGTCATAATATCTTTTAAGCTCTCTGAACCGTTTCCCGCCGCACTTCCCACATAATTCTGTCTTTCCTCGCACTCCAATACCACACCGTAGACATGGTATTGGTCCTAGACTTCCTCGTCGTATGTTTTGTGAGTGCATCCAACAAAATTCCTTTCTACAGGATTTGTTGCATCGATTTACCGAGCCGATCATCAACCATCTGCATTGGGACATTGTATATATATATATAATTTTCTTTATTTAAATATTTGTTTTAATTATATGAACGAGTTTGAGAGATTATCCCAAACTAGGCCTGTTAAGTATAAATTCAACCTTGACAGATTATCTTCTGACTTGCCAGTGCGAGATCTGGTTGATCCGAAAAATAAAAGTTTGATCTCGAAAATTCACGACGCCAAGAAATAATTTTACACGGATGGTGCATCTCATACATGGTCAACGTTCAAGATTATACGAAACACTGACTTTGTCACGGACGCCACAATGAATGACAAACGAGCCGCAACTATCATTAACTACATCGCTGAATACGAGGGCAATCAAAAATATTTCTTCAGAGTAAAATTTATTGTATTAACAGAAACAGATAGTTGGATTATCCGTGACAAATATGATCCTGTCCTTGGTAATAATAAAACTATCATATTAAGTAAAAATTCCAGACCGGGTCTACTGACAGGTATTGATAAACCGTATTATGAGCGAGCATATCCTGTAACAGCGGTTATTTATGGAATCTATGAGATAAATAAAAAACCCAACGTTGATAAACTAGCGCCGATGAAATTTTCAAGGTTAAATTGTGTAGCTGAACGAGTAATAGAACACTTTACAAACGCGATGCGTGGAAATGGATTAACCGATTTAAGGCGTGAAAAAATAAACTCGTGGGCTGATTCAGTTAAGGACACCGGTGCTACAATAAAAGATGTTGCTGAGTTAGGAAAAATATTAAAATTTCCAATAACCGTAGCGACAATAACGGGAGAAGTACTGTACCAGTCGAAATATAAATCGAAAGGAGCTCCAATAAATATTATCGATCATAACGCGCACGCATGGACTAACGCGGTAACAATATTTCCACGTGATCGAACTGTTAGATTTTACCCCCCAGATATGGGGGCAGATAATTCTGGGGCAGATAGTATGTTTGATTTTATCAACGAAATAAGTAAAACCGATCCTGTATCGGTATGGTTATTTAAAAGTAATGAGGAGGGTGAATTTGATCAGTTTGTCAAACCGAACGGTGAAATATATCGCACAGAATCCCTCCATGACGAGATGAAAAATCTTGCGACGTTTTTACAGTGCAAGCACGCGGAAAATACTGACAAATTACTAACTAATTGTTTTACCGTTCCATCTGTTGCGGCTCATTTCGCCAGAGAACGAAATTCATGGAAACCAACACGATTTGATTTACTCGAGGACGTACGCGTAAGTTGCGTCGAATATGGACATGGCGGATTATGGAATACCAAATACAATTACAATGATGTTATTTCGGTTGATATGGTTGCATGTTATCCAGGAAGTTTTCTGGGATACGGAGATTGTTCTACGTACTTTGAAAGATTTGGTCACCCAACAAACGAGATGACGCGAGTGGCAATTAATGGACCATTACCTGATTTTGATCTGACTGGATTCGCCTGTATTGAGTCGTTCGAGTTTAACGAAAATCTTCACAAGATTTGTTATGTTTGGTTTGGCAGACATTTTTGTGAAAAACGTTGGGCACCTATAGTTTTGTTGCGATATATGCTAGATTGTGCGATACTGACATCGTTGGTGGTCAGTGAGGCAATTATATCATATCATGCACAGACCAGAGTTTGGTTGCACATGTCAGATTCTGAAGTTATCAGCGAGTTTAAGGAAAAATATCCTGATATTTCCGAAGATGATATTCCTAATAGACTCAAAACCGCAAAAGATCTCGGTAGAAAAATTATAGGTAAATTTACTCAAGGTGGTGCATATGATTATAAAAGACATCACGCACGATTAATTTTAGATGATGCCGAGTACGATTTTATAATCGCTGATACAACGGCGAAAAATACATTTGTAAATCGAGAGAGTGTTTATTTATCCGACGGAACAAAATTAGGTACGATCGTTAGTTACATAAATGATGTATCCCCGCAATATACTCATCTAAGATCTTCCATGTTGGCTTATGTTTCTATAAATTTATTATCGATGATTAATAGATTTCCTGAGACCGCAGTCAGAGTCGCAACGGACTCGTTTTATATTTCAAGTAAATATTTAGAACCTGTTATGAAATTTACAAGTAATGATGAACGATGGGGTTCGTGGAGAATAAAAAAGGAACTATTACACAATTACACAGAATCAGCAGATGTTCCAGTGAGAGATTTTTATCGTGAGAGTAATAAAATATCAGAAATGTCGAAGGCACCATCGTTGAGTGATCCAATAACTAGATATAAGACAGTATATCTCAATGGACCTGGTGGATGCGGCAAAACAACTCGAACGATTAATGTTTTTAGAAATTCAGATATAATCGTGCTGACACCCACACATAGACTTGCACGAGAGATGAAACAGCGACAAGTACAATCGTGCACGTATCATAGTTTCTTCCGATGGCGCGGAGATACATGGACTCCTGAGCGAATGGGAGAAAAATATATACCTAAAATAATTATTTGGGACGAGATATGCACGGTGTCATTGGATACATTAAAAATGTTTCTTGATTGGTTGTTGACGAAAAATACCGCCATAATAATGTGTGGCGATCATGGTCAACCTCCGCCTTTTGTTGGACCATCTCCACATGATTGGTTAAAAAATTTCGTTGATTATTACGAAGAAATAGATGATGATCATAGAGCTCTTGATGCAAATTTGAAGGAGTTTAAAAAATTAATCAGATTACAATCAAACAAAATTCAGTGTGAAATAATACGTGGAGTGATCTCAGAGACATCAATGAGTGATTTTTTACATTTATGGAGACCCACCGATTTGATCGTAGCAAGTAGAAAAATAATCAGAGACGCTTTACAACAACAGTTATTTCAACTACATAAAGAACAATATTCAGAATTACCCGTTCCGTTATGTTATAGACCATCAGATACACGAAAACAGAATATTAATGTTGATATTCCAGGACCCTTGACAGAGTCAAGGAAACATAATCTCGTATTAAATGATATTGTCGCCGTTGATATCAGTGTGGTCGAAGATGCATTATGCGCTGACAAATCTCCATGGGTGTTGGGATACGCTATGACGATCCACTCGTCACAGGGATTAACTATTTCTGATACACGAGTCTGGATTGTAGACGATCGCATCGAGTGGTCAAATTTAGTTTGTTTAGCGGTATCGAGGGTCAGAAATATATCTCAATTACGTAGAATCATAATTCCTGAAATCGTTGATAAATTTAACATCATCGATGATGATATAATAAGAAAAAAATTAATCGGATACAAACAATCTGACAAAAAAAATAAACGTGACTTTGATCTTGATGTTGAATTTATTATTAAGTTAAAACAGCAGCAGAACAATCATTGCGCATGTTGTAATTGTTTAATGTTGTGGCGGTATTCGAGTAATGATTCAAGACAATTTACCGTAGATAGAAAAGATAATAGTCGCGGTCATACACGAGAAAATACCATGTTAACCTGTCTTGAGTGTAATCGACGTAGAGGCGCTAGCGCCTTGAGTGCTAGTTAAGTGATCGAAATCACCGAAGTGATCGCGGCGGTAGTTGTGTATC
This sequence comes from Sinohyriopsis cumingii, assembly GCA_028554795.2. Classification (NCBI taxonomy): domain Eukaryota; kingdom Metazoa; phylum Mollusca; class Bivalvia; order Unionida; family Unionidae; genus Sinohyriopsis; species Sinohyriopsis cumingii. The sequence continues at coordinate 37,865,546 of CM068829.1, forward strand.
CGCGGCAATTATTTGTAGTTGTTCACGTGTAAATCCACGTTGAGGAGCAGCCGAATCTAATCTGTAGATTGCAGGTCTGGAAACGCCTACATTTCTTCCAGTGGATCTTGTCACGGTAGATATTTTGTGTGTGGTAACACTCCAAATAGGATCAGTTGCTCTCGCTTTACCACCTTCAAGTTCACCAGGCTCATATAAATATCTGACTGTGACATCACCTAATATTTTTTGTTTTCCAGCATCTTTCCGTTGTGTTGGTATATTTTTTTTTGTGACCGCGCTAATGGGTTTCATGTTGGTTGTTCGTGTGATCTCATTATTTAATGCAGCTATCACACCTGGTAATCTTGCAACCCATTCGCGAGATCTTTTATCCTGAATAAATTCCCTCGCGTATTGATATCCAAATAACCGTTCAGCAAGTGTTCGATTAAATCGCTCAACAATTGCTTGATCACGGTGAATTGCAGTATGTCCTCGTCGTATTTTGGTATTATGTTGTTGCATCAACGATGATACTGGACCAAGAAATTCCTTGCCAGGATCAACCTGTAGTAGCTGTGGCCATCGTAGACCACCTCGTGGTCCACCACCTCGTTGATAAATTCGTTCAAACGCATCGGCTACTTCAGATGATGTTTTCGCCGATAGCGGCTCTGCTTCTTTATATCTACTTGCAACATCAACTACGGTTAGCGCGTATTTGTACGTTTTTCCACGCACAGTATCATGCGGTAAAAACAGAATATCAGCTTGATGAACTTCATTAGGAACACTGACATCGAAATACGCGTACTGAATTTGTTTAGGACGTGGTAGATAAATTTGCCATATTGCTTGTTTAGATAACCACGTTTTAGCAGTAGAATGTTTAACCGCCGCTGCATCAGCAAGTTTACCAATTGCTGCTTTGCCTCTCCAGTATCCTCTCGGTGAATAATAAATTGATTCCATTATTAATTACCAGCCCCAATCGCTAATTTACCTTTCATCGAGGATCTTACTAACCAATTAGCTAATGATTCTCTAATATTTTTATTTTTTATAGAATTTAATGAATGAATTAATTTTACATCTGCAATATGCCTATCTTGTAGATTTTGACTTTTATAAGCTACATCATGAGCATGACAAGCTCGATCAATAGCATTTATTGGTTCCTCGCCTGGTTTTGGTTGATCTTGATTATCGAGCCTGATATCAAGTCTGGTACCAGGACCGCAATAATTATATCCTGGTAGATGTTTTTCTCCACTATATTTAGCCCATGGAGCACCTGGAAACTTTGACATCAAATTAGCAATATCACCACCGCACTTATTAGGTAAAAATGAAAATTTCTTTCTACAGCACATAGAACATTTTCCACCGTACGCTATTTTTTTGTTTTTTGTTGTAACTGTAGCTAAATCAATAGTTGGAGTTTTAACTTTACAGCGTAAACAATATAAATTCATGTTATAACATATATGGATATAATTGATTTCTCAGCAACTCGGCAGCGAGAGCCAGTTAAGCATCATCCTGCGCTACCGAACTCCATCAGAATGATTATCATAGGACCATCTGGATCGGGTAAGACGCAATTATTACTTAATCTGATAATGAGATGGTTGAAATGGGATAAATTATATTTAGTAGCACCATCCGTTGATGATCAGCGATGTTATGATGTACTTAAAGATTTCAATGAAAACGCGCGATTACTGGATGAAGATAATGATGTTATAGAGTTTATAACCGATATTGATGAAGCACCATCCGTAGATTCCATAGACGGATTTATTAATAATTTAGTTGTATACGACGATGTGATGCTAGATAAACAATCAAATCCAGCCAGAATATTTTCCCGAGGGAGACATAAAAATACAGACGTGATCTATGTTACTCAACGATATACACAAATACCAAAAGTGATCAGAGACAACTGCAACATTTTAGTTGTGTTTAATGGCGTAGACACACACACGTTGCGAAATATTCATCAAACTTGGTGTGGTGGTGACATGGATATAATTAAATTCAAAAATTTCTTCTCACGAGCGCAAGCTACCCCGCATGGATTTATAACAATAAATTTACATGATCCAAGAACAAGATATCGTGTGGGTATTGATAAAATATTTGGGTAACAGGGGTGATGATAAAATTAAATTGAATTAAACAGATATCATTAATATAATGAACAACTGTGCGTGGTTACGTCAAGGAACCACTAACAATTGTAATAAAAAATGCCGTGGAGAATATTGCAAGAAACATAATTATCTTATAAAGAAAAACCTTCATGCTGGTCCACGAGGTTGTGTTGGATGTAACAACGGCGTTAGAGGATTATATCAGATTTGCAAAGATTGCGGTGGAGATCGATATCGAAGTTTGATGAACTATTACAGAAAAAGAAAGAACATAAATCCCAAAATAGAAAAACCACCATCAGAACTTGAATATTACTTGAAACATAGAACAAATTCCGAAGATTCAGATGAAGATGAAACAGATGAGGAAAAACGACAGCGAGAACGCGTTGAAAAATATTCATCAAACTTGGTATGGTGGTAAATTAATAGCAGCAGAGAGGGTACCTACCAACGTTGGTCGTCAAAAAAATAAACAAGAAATAAATAAACACGTAGAGTACTTTATTTTTTCAGATACTATTTCGAACTGAGGTTTTATTAGCACAATCGGTCATTGCAAAAATAAACATCTCAAGGAAAGTTCATTTGTAAAATCTGGACCTTTCTAAGAGATGATTTTATTTGTTTGTTTTATTTGTTTTGTCGGAATTCTATGGTCTGTTCACCCTCTCTGCTGCTTGCATATATCACCGTCCGCAGATAAGAGGTTTTACAAAGGGAAGTGGACATATGTGGACGAGTGTGAACAACAAAAGAATGGCAAATACGCCGACAGCGTTAATTTGAAGATCACAGATTCCCGTACAGGGAGAGCACATAATTCATTTTTGTAAAAAAAAAACAACGGGGGGGGGGGGGCTCCTTATTTGAGTGACATCTAGAAAAATGACAACCTCTAACTTGAAATTTCAGAATTCTTCTAATTTCCTTTTCCCTAATTTTTAAATATCACTTTATGTTTGAATATAGCTATATAAACTAAATGTTACCATGATGCACTTTCATTTTCCAACAATCTTTTAACGCATCTTGCAATAATGGATCTAGTGAATAAATAAATGATATACAAATGTATTGTCTTCGTTCATTCGCAAGAGCTGCTATGATGTCATGCTTTATTCTCTCTTCTTTACCGACCCGTACAAAAACCTCGATTAAGTTCTTCTTTTGCAGTTGGATTTGGACGTGCCGCAGTAGATGTATGAATCTGAGCAAAGCACGAGCTTTTACAGCAATTCGCAACTCTTGAGAGACCTATTTCATATCAGCTTGTCTGTATTTATTTAGCATTCAATCATTCTTTCTATCAAAATATTTCACCATTCTTCATAAATCTAAAGAACTATTAAGTGCCAAGGAGTATACTATTAGATAAAGACCAATTCAAGACCATACTGGTACAAATTTATTTGTAGGAAAATTATTATTATTATTATTATTATTATTATTATTATTATTATTGTTGTTGTTTTTGTTGTTGTTATTATTTTCCTGTTCAGTATCCTTCTTTAACACTTTGCTACCTTCTGCACGAAATATTGATCAGGACTTAACTTTTAGTGCATATCATAGGTTTTGATCTGTTTTTGGACTGATAAGATTCAAAACGGAAACTGATTAGCGTAAACTTCTCTTTTTATGTAAACTTTGCACCTTGCCCAATAACGTCATCTCCAAGCAAGAATTTAGATACGTTTTTACATGTATGTTGATACCACCCAACATGTATAATAACTTTTTATTCCAGATGTTTGGTATGTACCACCTATGCATGAGCTTACTGATTTCCTCTTTAATTTCATTAACCAAATTAGTCTCCCTGACAAATCTGAATGGAAACAATCGGTCAACGTTACCAATTTAGACAAGGAAGAAATAGCTTGCCTGACGCATCATAATCAATACAAAATATGACTTATTTTACGATTCCAACATTGACAAGCACAAATTTGCTCCTCATTCTGTATAATATTGCGAAGAATAATTATTAAAAATAAATTAGCAAGATTTATAGTATAGTGATGGATATTCAAGCCAGACCTTGATGTTTCCAACTATATACATGTGGTCAGAAGTATGCCGGCCAACAGTTTAATCATATTGTCCCATCATGTCTATTAACAAGACAAATCGTCAACAACTTTCAATAGTAAGTATCTGGATCTGAGGTACACCTGGAAGTCAGTGAAGGTACCGATTAGAACTTACATTCCTTCCCAAAATTAAATTGTGCTAATAGCATTAGCGTGTTCTTAGCTATTCCGGCAATGTAAAAGTATAGTCTTACCACAAAAATCCATCCAGATCGTCCAAGCTAACTTGTTTCAGTCTGTGGACACCGTTGTGTTGTGACCTAAAACTAATTACTGTATTATATACACTCACTGATATCCGAGGTTTAATAATACGACTCGTCCTACCTAAATTGTTAACATGCACTATGCGCCGAAAATTGATTCTGATTGTGTCTCCTATATTTGCATAACTAGACCAGTTTTAATGTCTTTCACAAATCATATTATGAACCCAAACGGCTTTGACGACCCTGGAGACAAGTATGACTTGGCTACGCACAGCTGTATGTGAAATAATATTCTCACCAATGGGAACGAGAAATCTAGCTGTTTTGCTAACCTTACTTTTCTTATCTGTCTTGTTGTCTCAGTCCGGTCATCTCAGTCATGGTCTCCACACGCTAAGAACTATTTTTAAAAAGAAGGAGGCCTTGTTGTCTTCTGCTGTGCATGATGGAGTTATTATAAATTATAAAATGCAACAGCAATATATATATATAACGAAACGAAATTCACTCATAATGCAACACTCAAAATTCATTCATAGAGGTCTCTTCAACTTTGAACACACCATACAAACCATTTTGAGATAAACGGACACACACACACACACACACACGCACAAGAAGTTGAGCTATTTGGTATTATTTTAGAAACTATACACAGCTTGGCGAACTTTATCATATCTGTAACTTAGTAAATTTCCAAGTCAGCGTCACTGAATGGAGCTAAAGTATCTAATTAGTTCTAAATACTTCGCGTGAAACGAATTAGGTACTTTTAGCTACAATTAATGACACAGACCTCAAACTTTACAGAGCTACAGATAGGATAAAATTCACGATGCTGTTTGGAACGAACTAGAACAGAAAACATTGTACAAGACTCACAGGTAATTACACATCACTGGTTACACAAAACTCCAAACTCGCGTCCGCAAAGCCGGCAACAACAAGAAATGTGTTATGTCTAACCTGTGTTCTTCAAACTTTGTCAAACACCCCCCAACCATCCCCAATAGAATCAAACTTTAAAAACAAATGAAAATTCCTGCATTTAACAGAGTGGTTCATTCATCAGTCCACACGCTCTTCCACAAGAAAATGTCCATGTAGCGTAGCACTGTACCAGTAATAGAAACACTTGCTATATTCTAACAGTCATTAAACATTTCGTTAGACTGAGCTGTGTACCGTTGCCAACCATATACCTTTTCCAAATTAGAACCAATGAAAGTGAAAAATTCTCTGTATAGAGGATATTAATTACTGGATGTTATTTTCTCATGGCATCCGTCAATTATATGTGATAACACAGTAATAATATCAAATGATTTTATGCTTCTATTTTCTCATGCGTAGAACATGTGTACTTAGACTCGACTGGTCACCCAATTGCCCTTATTAACATAATATTATTAATGCACCACTACAAAAATGCACCACTACAATTCTTGACACTTCTTTGCTGTTAGGCAATATACCTATAAGTAATATAAATACTTGTGAGCAGGTTACCAAAGGATGTTTGTTTTCAATATGCGCCTTCTGACGGTAACATTTACAACTTATAAAAAAGACGATGAATCCACAATTATCATAGTTCCTGCTCTGGAAACTTCAAGATTAGTCATTACAATTTACGTGGGAATGATCTTTGCATCATTGTTATGATATGCCGCTGCAATTAAATGTCCTATATAACCGTATTAGGAAAAAATTCTGTCTCGTGTCTGACGTCAAATTTTCATCCCTAAGGTAGAAATTTCCTATCCTACATTGAAGCAATATGCAGGGTTCTTTTCCTCACATAAGTGAGATAAAAATGGGTGTCGAAATGAACATTGGCATTGTAAATATGGTTGTAACTTTCACTGAAAATATCGATTGAGAATTTCTTTACCTTAAAATAAAGTGTAAAAAGTAAATAATTTAGAGTAAGCTTTAAATGACATTTTAAAACTTTCATAAAACAATTATCGAAACAGCTAATGTAATGTCAATACTAAGCGAACTGCAGATAGCGTGCGCAATGATACAAATGTTTACAGGTCCTCATCTTTGCTAGGCAAGGTTCCGATGAGTTAACCCTAGTTACACCTTGACGGATCGTTCAGATATTTCGGTGCTTTGGATCTGTGAATTTCATTCGATGTGGCAGCAAACCTTGGTTTGCGAAGATGACAGGTCCTAAGATTAATCGTGACAGACAAAAACTGATGAAATAGTTCTCAATTCATCTTTGATTTAGAATAGATTTACTACTCAGAAACGATAATGAAGATAGGGAATATTCGCCTCGAAATTGCACTAAAGACGCTGTACATGTATTTCGATCTATTAGTGCGAAACGGCCTTTTTGCATTACAACCACTTTATCTTCAACCACCGTTTGCTTTAGTATCCAAAAGTGTTGCAAGTTATGTTTATCATGAATATTGTGAAAGAACATTCATGAGATGCTGAAATTCGGAAAGTGTTTGATATTTTGTATGCACTATGCTCACCGTAGATGGTCAAATAATACACGAATCAGGATGAAGGTCACTTGTGAAGTGGAATGGAGCAATCATTCACCGGTGTTCTAAACTGGAAAACAAAATCATGCACCCATTGAAATGCGATCTTTTTAATTATTTCTGAATAGACAGTCATATCAATATGTCATTTCACTGATAGTGCATACTTGGTTCTAAATGCAGATGTTGCCCCTTTTACATTCAGTATGACCACCATTACTTCTACTGAGTGGTGGATTTTATTAGTATAGTGTCTTCAAAGAAGGCTTCATATAATGTTTAGTCAGTGACAGTCTACAATCCAGTATGGTCATGACTATAGATAAATATTTTTCGAGTGTTTTCATCGTGGTAATTAAGATCCGTAATAAACTTGTAATCAGTTATATGTGACTTTCTTGTGGTACAAACTATGTGAATTGTGTAAACCTTTTGTCAAAGCCTCTAATGATTTCGTGTACGGGAAATTTCGTGGAAAATTAAACTGTCACGACAATAAATGTCTTTTCCTAACAGACGTGAAAATATTAGCATGTAAATGCATACCTCGCATTGAGTGGTAAAGTATGCAAAATACCACCATATAAATATTACATCATATAAATATACCACCATATTAGTATACCACAGGATAGCGCAAAGTCACGCTTTTCTCATCATCGATTAATAATGTGAACGGGTGCAGGTGTGACAGCTAGCAAACGATATGTACATCACAAAGGGCGTAGTGTCTCCTGCTCTCCGACAAGCGAATCGTGAAAATGTCCAAATTTCAAGGAACTTTTCATGTAATTTTCTTCTTGAATGTTGACAGAGAAAGAAAGGCTTCAACGATTTGCATTTCGATACGTCGTAAAAGTTATAAGCTTTGTTAATTAGGCAATTGCCTAAAGTTTGAGTGCTAAGATCTTAAGAAACAATTTGCTCACTTTTTCCAGATTTTGGTTCAATTAAATGTATCTGTGCGCGTAGTTTATGGGAACAATTTTCGACGAATAAACAAACACGTGCATTCTCGAAAAGAAACTATATTTGCATTTACCTGTAATTAGGATCGCGTGAACGGATTTATAACCTGGTGGAGACTTTTTTTCAATGCATATTAAACCACAGGTCTATGGAAGATAATAATCATGTACAATAATCAGATCGTGTACACTATATTGGTAAATAATCATCCCAATTGATCTCAGGGAATCATGTGTATCTGTCCGTTGTTTTTCGTTCTGAATACCCTCTGAGGTAATATGAACGGCATCTACTTTCTTCGTGGAGTCGAGCAGCATTCTGAACATCACGCCATTTCTGTAAACATGTGAAAACACCTCTAATATTCTTGTCGGAATGCATATATATATATATATATATATATATATATATATATATATATATATATATATATATATATATACATGAGTTTTGATGAATCGGTTCTGGATTAGTACAAATTATGCTGCATTAGAAAATATTCCGATTGTGCCGATTGTCTCCTTCCGCCTCAATATTGCGCCCATGTGAAGAAGTGCGTTTCAAATATAGTTCTAAACGGCGTCGAATTACTCCAGAAGCAACTTTCTTAACATGACTGATAGTAGTAATGGGGGCCACCATAGCTTCAATGGGAATTAGCATTACAGACCCCACCTGGGCCACTATAGCCTCAATGGAAATTTAACATGGAGAAAAATCGTGGGCCACTATAGCCTCAAGGGAATTTAACATGGGAAATAGTCTTGGGCTACTCTAGCCTCAAGGGGAATTGAACATGGGAAAAAGTCTTGGGCCACTATAGCCTCAAGGGGAATTGAACATGGGATTATTTTTTTTTTAAAATTTTTTTTAAAAAAAAGGGGTAGGCAATTGAAAAGTCATTCTCTTTTCGAGAAATATGGGTGGCCCTGAAAAGGGCCTTTGGGTTTATGTTAATGTATCCATTAACATAAAGGGCATCTGCTGCATCTTCTTGTCCTCAAGCTGCGTCTTACACGAGGGCCATAAATCAGTGTCCTCTTGAGGCAACCTTGTCTTTCTACGTACACTCTTCGTATCCACAGACTGGTGTCTGACTTGTCGACAACGGTCCACTTGGACCGGACATACATGAGCATGTCCGTCCTAAACATCATGGAAGACACAAGGGTGGATGATTCGACTGTGGTCCACATCTTGAAGCGACGAGAACAGGTGAATCAATGCAGTGAACTGCGCTTATTTATAGGTAGAGGAAGGATTGAAACGGATTGAGTTCATTCACCAATCCGGACACGCGTTACAAAATTCAGTCAGCCCGCATCCAATCCGAAGAGAGCAGTCTGTGACGTCACGTGGTCTATATAGATTCGCTAGCGCTTATGTGCAGTCAATCTATGCGACAGTGATTCAACATGACGGAAACTCAGAAAACGATCCATTGGGGTGCACCAGCAGGGGAGACTGCCCAAGGGAACCCGGTCTTACTTTCAGAAGAGGTGAATTGGGATTTTGTGGATTTTCTTACCTCGCAAGAATTTGTTTCGGAACCTTCGTTACCTTCTTCATTACCGCAAGTGGAGAATTTTAGACAGAGACAGAAAGAAGAATTGGAGAAATTTATACAACGACAAAAGGAAGCGGAACAAGCTTTTCTCCTACAACAGCAGCAAGAAGAGGTAAGAAAAAAACAACAGCAAGAAGAAGTAGCAGCAGCAAAGAAACAAGAGGGTGAAAATCAAACGGTCACGGTACTGTTGGACATTTTAGCGGAGTTAAGGAGTCTGAAACAAATATATCAGATTTCTTTATTACGACCGAAGAGAATACGACCTTCCCGAGCTAAACACGTAAACCCTGTGACTAAGCCTACCGTACCACCATTAGTGATTTCAACCCAATCATCATCATCAACAGTACGCAGTCCAGAAGTAGGCCTTGGCCGTGGCAAAGGCTTAAGGCAGTTAAAGTTGATTGCTTAAACTCACCCCCTACACCAAAAAAAGGCCCTTTTCAGGGCCACCCACGTCTCTCGAAAAGAAATACAATTTCAATTGCCAATAACTCAAAAAAAAACATTTTTACCCCTATAGTACGTTTATATGAGTGCGTGAGTGTACGTTCTTATCTTAAAATCAAAACTCAAAGACACTTACCTTATATAATTAATTTATTCTTTTATCCATTGTTACAATCCAATTCACAATTCACAACAGAACACTGTAATATAAAGTTCATAGACTTCTTCTTTCTCCTTGTTTAGTCTCTCTGTTTTTTGAATTTCTTCACCGTCACAGGCTTTTCCTCTTCTTCCTCCTCACTTTCTTCCCTTCTTCTTTTCTTCTCCTGTTTCTTTTTCTTCACCTGTCTGCTTTCTTCCTCTGAAGAATCCCTCTCTTCCTCTGAAGAATCCCTCTCTTCTTCTGAAGAATTCCTCTTTTCTTCTGACTCCTCTTGTTTCTTTTTTGGGCAATCTGGAGACCAATGTCCTTTTTCTTGACAATAATAACAGGTATCTTGACTTTTGTCTTTTTAGCACCTGTTTTTTTTTTTCTTTTTTGACGGTCTGGACACTCTGAAGACCAATGCCCTTTCTTCTGACAGATATAGCAAGTATCTTGACTTTTATCTCGAAAGGAAGGAGAGTAGTCCGTGGGCTGGTCTGAAGAGAATTTTCTAATGACTCCTCCCAAAGCTCTGACGAAACGTTCGATTTGACTAGTTTCTTCCATCGTTGTTCTCAGCTTGAGAGTGAAATGAATAGTGAAAGGACAAGACACACACCCTTTTATATACGCTGGTCTACCATGACTATAAATTAGTCTATGGTGATTAAACTTGAGTCATTTGACGTTTTTCACTCAAGATGAAACGATCCTATTCATTCGAGAAGAAAGAAGAAGAAGAAAGTAAGAGGCAGAAACGTGATCTATCGCCTCGTACCAGGGCTGAAATTTTGGCACAAATTCATGCCAGTGATTTTGAAGAGGACATGAGTGAACCAGAATCCGAACCCTCTAAAACAAGTTCACCACCCTTAGTCAACCCTGAAAAATACTATTCCATTCGAGAGACGGAAAAGCGCTCCTCTAGAAAATTTAGAACCACGGCTTACAAATACACAGTGAAGTTTAAAGATTTCAAGGCTGAAGTATCGTTAGAGAAAGCAGAAGTGTTTATCACTGGGGTGTGGGATTCTTTGCTCACCGCACTCAAGCGACAATGTCAACCCAAAGAAGACGATCGCTTGAGACTTTCCATACAACACGACGGTTTGAAATCCCCTGTTTGGATCGAGTTTAGCACCCCTGCAGAATTGACTGCTTCCAAAGTCATGGACAAGATTCAACACGTACAACAATCTAATGATCAGTTTGACATCACCGATGGTAAAGCCACACTGGACATGACCCACGTCTCTCCTCCTCAAGGGACCGGACGCAAAAAGATGTTATTGGTGAACGAGCTTCGCAGCATTAAGCGTAGCCTTGTCCAAATTCACAATCTTCAAGGCCAGATGTGTTTAGCTCGAGCCATCGTGGTGGGACGAACCTATGCCAACAAGAACGACACGGCAGAATGGAAAAGAGCCTGGAAAACTATTCGACAATCGGAACGAGCCAAACAACGAAACGAAGCAGAACTCCTGTTGCAACAACCTGACCTGTCCAAAGACACACCCTGTGGCATTCCTGAAATGCAAAAATTGCAAGACGTCCTAGCTCCACGCTACACCTTGAAAGTGCACCCTCAAGAAGTGCGTGGGCCTCTGTTGTTTCGAGGCCAAGATTTTAAGGACGGAAAATACATTCATGTTTATTATCACGATGACCATTTCGATACCATTACCACTATCACCGGATTTCTGGGATACAGATATTACTGTGAGAAATGTGACCGTGGTTATAATAATCGAGAGCAACACAAACATTGTGGAATGAAATGCCCAGGATATTTGGCCTCTCCACCCTGTCTGAGCGAAGGACCAGTGCCTTGTTCAACTTGTCTGCGCACGTTTGTCAACCCTACCTGTTACCAACAACATTTGAAAACGCAAGGTTCACAGAAGAAATGTGCTTGTCAACTCCTGAGATTGTGCCCTACCTGTGGACAAGGCATACTTACCAATAAGGCCAAGGCACACGTATGTCGAGGAAAGAAAAAATGTCACATTTGTCACCACATCGTGGACTTGGAACACCAATGCTACGTGCAAAAATACCAACCCCCACCAGAGAAAGAGGACGGTCACAAGAAGAAAGGCAATTTCATCTTTTTCGATTTCGAATGCATGCAAGAGACTGGCATTCACATTCCTAATTTCTGCGTGGCTCATCGAGCGTGCGAGAAGTGCATTCAAGAACCTATCTTCAGTCATTGCCCTCACTGCAGCAAGATTCCTGGAGGGCGTGAAAAAATCTTTCGGGGACCGAACACGTTAGCCGATTTTGCACAATGGGTCTTAGACCCCATCGACAAGACGTGGAGCCAAGAGGACATCGAACGTTACCGAGATTGTCATCGTCATGCCACGGTGATGGCTCACAATTTTTCTGGATACGATGGACAGTTTCTTTTGAAATACTATACGGAACAAGGCACCGAGCGTCCTAAAGTGACTTTCAACGGAGCCAAAATCATTTTCATGCAAGTGGGACAAGTACAGTTTAAAGATTCGATGAGCTATTTGGCCATGCCTTTGAGTCGAATGCCTAAAACGTTTGGAATGACAGAAATGGCTAAAGGGTACTTTCCACACTTTTTCAATACGGAAGCCAATCAACACGCCGTTCTACCCCATTTACCTGAGGTTCAGTATTACGACCCCGACAACATGCGTACCGAACAACGAGAAGCTTTCTACGCTTGGTACCAGGCTCACGCCTCGGACCCTTTCGACTTTCAGGAAGAAATGCTAAAGTATTGTCGTTCCGACGTGGACATTTTACGGCGTTGCTGTGGAAAATTTCGAGAACTGTTCATGGAACACGGAGGGGTCGATCCTTTGAAAGAAGCTTGCACCATTGCCAAAGCGTGTTCCTTAGTGCATCGACAACGATTCATGCCTGAAAACACCGTGGCTGTCATCAGCCCTCAAACGACCAACTTTGTCAAACGTCAATACTCGGTCAAAGCCCTACGTTGGTTACATTACTTGTGCGACAAGGAAGACAAGTGGATTCAGCATGCCCGCAACGGAGGGGGTGAAAAGACCATCGGAACGTATTCGGTAGATGGCTGGGACTTAGAAAACCCCAAGATCGTGTACGAGTTTAACGGTTGCTTATTTCACGGATGTCCCGTCTGTTACCCTGACCGTAGCACTAAAAATCAGTTTTTACAACGAACCATGGAAGACTTGTACCAGGACACATGTCAGCGGCGCTTAAAGTTGGAACAGCAAGGATACCAAGTGGTGGAAATGTGGGAACACGAGTACGATCACCGTATGAAAACTGATCCCAAGTTTAAATGCCTCCTGGAAAGTTACCAGTTCATGGACCCGCTGAACCCGAGGGATAGTTTGTACGGAGGAAGGACCAATGCCACCTGTTTGCTGTACCAAGCCGACGAAGAGAAAGGAGAAGAAATCAAATACTTGGACGTGTGTTCGCTGTATCCCTACGTGTGCAAATATTGTCGCTTTCCTACAGGGCACCCACAATTGCTGACGGAACACATCGACCTGAAAAACATTCGACAATACGAAGGCTTGATCAAGTGTAAAGTTTTGCCTCCCACGAACCTATACCATCCCGTCTTACCTCACCATTGTCAAGGCAAACTGATGTTTCCATTGTGCCGTACTTGTGCCGAAACGTGCAACCAAGACCAGCCTTGTCATCACAGCCAGGAAGAACGTGCCTTGACGTGAACCTGGGTCAGCGTAGAATTGTTCAAAGCTCTGGACATGGGATATCAGCTGTTAGAAGTGTACGAAATTTGTCACTTTCCCAAGACACAACAATACCACAAGGGTGATCCCAGTCAGAAAGGCATTTTCGCTGACTACGTGGATGCCTTTTTGAAACTGAAACAAGAAGCCAGTGGCTATCCTTCCTGTGTCACACTCCCGAAGACCAAATACAATTCAAAGAGAAATACTATGAACAAGAAGGCATCACTTTAGACCACATCGAGAAAAACGAAGGCAGGCGATCGTTTGCCAAAGTGATGTTAAATTGCTTGTGGGGTAAAATGGCACAACGACCGTGTTTACCCAAGACGGAATATTTGACAGAACCTTCCCGCTACTTCCAGATGATTCACGACAAAACCAAATACATGAAACACGCGGACGTCGTTCGAGAGGATTTGATCTTGGTCAATTACGAAGAAGATCTGGACTTTGTACAAGACGACCCTTTTGGAAATGTCATCATTGCGGCTTACGTGACAGCCCATGCTCGCTTAAAATTGTACGAAGCTTTAGAACTGTTAGGCGAACGCGTCCTGTACTTTGACACGGACAGTTGCATTTACATCCATCACCCGATTCAACATCACCCTGACATCGAAGGAGACCGTTTAGGAGCCTGGACAGACGAGCATCCCGACGACAAGATTCTAAGTTTCGTCAGTGGCGGCCCCAAAAATTACGGCTACGAATACCGGGACAAACAAGGAGAAGTGCACACGACGTGCAAAGTGAAAGGACTGACTCTGAATTATCGTACCAGTCGAGTGGTCAACTTTGGGGTATTGAAAGAAGCCTTGCAATCGGGAGAGGATGGAAACTTTAAAGTGACCACCTATCAACCGAACAAGATTGTACGTTTACCCACTCACCACATCGTCAGTCGGCCCTTGGAAAAAGTCTATCAAATCGTGTACCAGAAGCGAGTTCGACTTCCCAATCATTTCACCTTACCGTATGGACACGTCGGTATTGGTCTGTATATAAAAAGGAACCCTAGGCAAGACCGATAGTTCATTGTGACTACCAAGACCAAGCGAACAAGATGAATACTTTCAGAGAAACACAAAACAAGTTGTTTATAAAGGCACAATTCAAGTGTGAGGCTTCTGAAGTGGAATGCGATTGTGAGCCTTGCGATGGGTACGATGCTGTACGTTGTGACCTTAGCGATGCCGTAAAGCATCATGGGAAATTTAGTGTCACTACCCCCTATCATGGAAAGTGATGCTGTGCGTGTCAAACCTGAGGGATGCGAAAGTGATGCCACTCGTCCTCTTGAACATTTGACTGGGTTTCGTTTTAAAGGGGAATGTTCACCTTCACGTCTACCCCCCTACGGATGTCATCCAGCCCTGAGCAAACTCCTGTTCATGTCACCCAACCCTCATCGAAACGAACCTGTGAAAGACGAATATTCGTTTCCTGTACCTTTGTCGGAATACTGCGACTTTGAAAATCGTCTTCAATCGTTCAAAGGAAAATGGCCTAAATATCTTGGAGGACCGACCGCCGAAGAATTAGCCAGAGCCGGATTTTTCTACTTGGGCGAAGGAGATAAAGTCAAGTGCTTCAGTTGCGGTGTGTCACTTCACCACTGGGAACCGCAAGATTCGGCCTACGTAGAACATGCTCGATGGTCACCGAATTGTCATTACTTACCCTTAGTGGGACCGAGACATTGAAGTAACTTACTATAATCTGTTCATGGATACTTTACAAGAGAACATTCGTGCTTTGCCTGTGGAGTTGAGAGAACGCATTTACCGAGAGCTGGTCAAAATACAAGTGAAACGTAAAGAACAATTGCATCCGTTACGTCACCGGTGTTTGAACCACTGGTACCTGAAGGCTATACAAAGACTGATTCAATTGAAAGTGTTCCATTGGACAGACATTGATCAACGATCCCCTGGTTTTAAAAAGGATTGGTTTGTTATGGACGATTCTATCTACTACATCATTGTAAACTTACTGCATCGAATTCCAGAGGAAGAGTTAACGAATTACCAACATCTTGAACACAATGTCAACTTAGTGAAAGAGGAAACTTCTGAATGAATTGTAATGTGTAGATTAGTGACTAAACGATTTAAATTCGACACTGAAGGAAAACTATGTTTGTGCAAAGAGTACATTTCTTGTGTCAGACCAAAGAGGATTTAGTATGACCTATTCATGGATACTTTGCTAGAGAACATTCGTGCTTTGCCTGTGGAGTTGAGAGAACGCATTTACCGAGAACTGATCAAAATACAAGTGAAACGCAAACGCAAAGTTATTCAACCGTTTTTAAATTATGCTCTGTTCCAAAGTACAAGAAGACTGATTATGAGTGGATATTACATTAGGCACAAAGTTAAACGAGGCTATTGGCCACCACCCAACGATTCCAAAAACAGTGTATATACTTACGGATACTTTACAAGAGAACATTTTGGGCTTGCCTGAGGAGTTGAGAGAAAGGATTTACCGAGAGCTGGTGAAAATACAAGTCAAACGTAAAGAACAATTGCATCCGTTACGTCATCAGATCTTTAACCACTGGTACCTGAATGGTATAAGAGGACTGATTCGTCAGAAATTTTTTCAGTGGTCAGACCTTGTTGAACACTTTCAGTTTGTGAATGATGATGAACTAGACGTTCGTAATTTTGGTTACTTCGAGATTCACTTATTGCAACGTATTGAGGAAGACGAGTTAAAGGATTACCAACATTTGTTACATGGAATCTGCTTAGAAAAAGACGAAACATCTAGACAAACTCTGACGTTTCAGTTACAGTATGTAACATTTAAATTCCCTACTGGAGAACGAACATGTTTAGTTAGAAATTACCTTTATTGCTTCCGAAACAAAGACACTATAAAATCAAGTTGCCATGCCACGGATTATGTCACATGTCATTGAACAGATTCCGTGGAAGGAACTCAATGACCATATTCAAACCGTGGATCATTACCATCGATTATTACAAGAACTGTATCCATTCAATTTGGGACGACAAGTGGTGTGTGTCTTAGTGACTTGTTTTCTGGGATTTCGTTTACAAGCCGATTCTTTGTGGACTCTTTACGATCAGTACTTACCACCTCAATGGCCTTAAATGGTCACGAAAAACTCCTTTTGCTCAAAGCCTTGCGTTTTCATCTGGATACTTCTCGACCTCTACGGGAAAAAAAGATTCGTCAACTTTTAGCTACCCAAGACGTGTATGACGATGTGTGTGTAGCTTGTCACTTACATCCCCATTGGACAGATGTCCGTGCCTGGAAAGAATGGGATTTTGAGGCTTGGACCCAAGAAGTGGCCCAGTATGCACGAGAGTTGTTCAAGGAAAAAAGTTACTTTTCAACCCGTGTTAGTGACGGTGCCAAAAGAACCCGACACCCAGGACGGGACTGTCGTGGACAGGCCTGAAAGACCCTTTCGGGAGGACACTTGTGTGATCTTACCCCCTACTATAGAACTGGTTAGAACATTATCCAAAACATGTTGTTGTACAGACACTTGTTTTTATTCCACGTTAATGGTTATCATGTGCCTTTTATCCTTGTACTTAAGCCTTTGGCTTTTATGTATTTTTGTCTTTCGTATTCATGTTTGAAAAAACATTCAATAAACGTGTTCTAAAAAAAGTATATAAACTCTTGTCTTGTTTGTTTTCGTGTCACAAGTGACATTTCTCACACTATGGCTACCTCTGCTGTCTCTGCTCCCTCTTCCTCTACTGTCAAAGTCATCGACGAACACTTAGATCGTGCCAGTTGGGAGGCTTTGTATCTTCGCCATCCCTTTAACATGCTCATTGCTGGACCTAGCGGTTCAGGGAAAACCGAATTCGTCAAACGTTTGATCGAACATAAACATCATTTGATCGATCGACCACCTCAGCGGATCGTGTGGTGTTACAAAGAGTGGCAATCGGCGTACAGCCTCTTGCGAGAAAGTCAAGGCGATTCCATCGTGTTTGTGGAAGGCATTCCTAAAGAAGACGACAGCATCGTCTCTGACTCCCGTCAAACCCATTTGGTCATTTTTGACGACATGTTAGGAGAAGACGAAGAAGAAATTAAACTGTGGTTCACGCGTAAAGGGCATCACCGTAATACCAGTGTCGTTTACATCACCCAAAATTTGTTTCAACAAAGTAAAGCCCATCGCACCATCAGTCTCAATGCGCATTACGTGGCCTTGTTTAAAAGCCCTCGAGATAAATCGCAAGTGCAAGTCTTAGCCAAACAGTTAGGAACGCCTTAGTTGACTCAGGCGTACGACGATGCCACTCAAACACCACACGCCTATTTACTCGTCGATTTGAAACCTACAACCCCCGATGATTTGCGATTTCGTACCCACTTGTTTCACCACTGGTGCCAAGACGGAGGGCCTGTCCTGTACATGTCTCCGTCCTCGACTTAATTTCACTCCACATAAATAAATCTATAAAAACCTCAGACCCTTTTTCGTCTGTCTCACACAACGTCAACATGACGTCCCTTCAGTCGCATCTTCCCGTCAAATTGATTCGTGCCTTGTATGGCATCAGTCGAGAAAAAAATCCACAAATACGAGCTCGTGTCTTAGAAGCTAGTCTCAAAGAAGTCTTACGATGGTTCATGGTGACGGCACGTCAAATACTCCAAGGAATCATTCAGATTCCTCATCAAACCAAACGCTTTTTCGATCGAAAGAAAGTCGCTTTGGTCCAACTGGCCGATCCCCACATCGACACTCAAACCAAAAAACAAATCATTTTGAAACCTGGAGGGAGCGGTACTCTAGGAGGGGTCATCATTCGCTCTCTCTTAAGATGGGATCCTAATGCCCCCAAACTTCTCCCCAAGAAAAAAGTCCAACGAAGCTCCAAGAAGAAGAAAAAGACCAGGTCCCCAAGAAGAAAAACTTCTCCAGTGCCGGGACCCTCCTCTGATCAGACACCACCACCCCAGAAAAAGAAAAGAAGCCCCCAGAAAAAGAAACAGAGAAAAAGTCCCCAGAAAAAGAAAAGTCCACAGAAGAAAACTAGTCGCAAGAGAGTCACTTTGGCCAGGACGCAACCTTACACTCGCAAACCACGACCTGCCACAGCGGTGACTGCGTCTCCGGCAACCTCACGTTCATCCACTTCTCCGTTAATGACACCATGAACTGAAGAGTACTTGGAGACGTTGATCACACCAAGAACTTCTCCCTTGATGACCCCAAAAAGAACTTCCCCAGTGGCAGGGCCCTCTAATTTAGTGGCAGTGGCTGCTGCTCACAAAGTACCTTCTCCCAAAATCAAAGTCCAAGAAAGATCGGGCATGTTACAAAGTTTACTGGATTTGTCCAAGCAAGAACTGGCTCGATTTAGTCCGTTACGTACCCCTGCACGACGTGTCATGCCTGTCCTCAAACTAATACGACGTAAAGACAATCAGTGGCGACGAGTTCCAGTATAAAAAAGGTGTGTGACCAAGTCGGGGTATCAGTGTTTTTTTCGGTGCTCCTGAAGACTCAAAGATATCACCCTCCAGAAAACCCCAAGGAAAGAAAAGGAAAGGACTACCACCACGTTTAGTCAAACATGGGGACATGTTATCTATCCTGTCCAAAGCTTCTCCACCTCTACGAAAAAAACTCATTCAATCGGCCTCCAAAGAGGTCATCAGTATCGTGTGCGAATGTTGTTTGAACGTCTTGAAAGGCACGATCCCTTTGTCCAAACACCAGAAACAATGCTTAAGCAAACATCGTCACGTTCTTCGCCAAATGGTTCAAAAGAAAATTCCCATTCGTCAAAAGAAGATGTTGGTCCAACGTGGAGGCATTTTACCTCTCTTGTTAGGCCCCATACTGAAAGGAGTCTTGGGAACCATGTTGGGAGGACTAATGGGAGCAAGATAAAAAGGCCTTCGGAAGTCCCAAGATCTCAGAATCGACCCCTGACAACCCCATGGAAGGATGAAAACTAGCTTTAGTGCCTTACAAACGACGGATGGAATACCATCGGTGGCAAGAACAACGCACCCCGCATTTACCTCCCAATCCTACTTTGAGCGAGATGTCCCAGTTACAACACGAATTGCAGTCCTTGATGGATCGCCAAGATTTGTCCGAAACAGAAAAATCGCAAAAGTACGGTCAACTCTTGCAACGACTGCAACTCTTTCACCAGAAAGCTTTAGACGAAACAGCTCTACACATTTTGAAAGATTTTACGACCTTGATGAAAAGTCCAGCACCATCATCACTACCAACACCACCACTACTACCATCCCCAGGGGTCACCAGAGATGCTACCCCACGAAGACCTGAGGAAGAAGAGATGCGAGAAGTGTTTCAAACACCGTCAGCAGCTCCCATTTCGAGTAAGATTGCAGCATCCTTGTTGACCCCGTCCCCCACACCCCAACGAGAAGAAATGAAAGCTTGGGTTAAAAAGATGATGTCCACTCCTCCTTCGACAGAAGTGAAAAAGAAAAAAGGGAAACCAGAAGTGAAAAAAGAAAAGAAAACCCAAGCCATTCCATTGCCACCTCAACCACCACTACCTTCGACTTCTACTCCCGTAGCCCATCGGACACGTAAATCCGTTTCTAAACCACCCTTTCAACCCACCCAAAGTAGTATCACCGAAGAGTGGGTAACTTATTAACACACCAAAAATGGAAAAAGTCTTAGCCAGCATTTACTACGATCGCTCGCATCCTGCAGGTTACGCAGGAGTTCAAAAATTGTATCGTGCTGCCAAAACTCGACTGAAAAGTCTCCGTTTACCTCAAGTGCAACGATGGTTACAAGAACAAGCTACCTACACTTTACACAAACCCATTCGACGCAAGTTTGCCAGAAGTCGCACCCGAGTGGAAGGCATCGATCATCAATGGCAAGCCGATTTAGCCGATGTCTCTCATTTGGCCAGCTACAATCGCGGCTACAAATATTTGTTTTGTGTGATCGACGTCTTTTCCAAATTTGCCTGGGTCGTGCCCTTGACTTCCAAATCGAGCAGCGAGTTAGTGCGAGCCCTGCAACGGGTGTTGAAACAAAGCGGTCGTCACCCTCTTCGATGGCAAACGGACAAAGGCACCGAATTTCTGAACCAAGCTTTCCAAAAAGAATTAAAGAAACGTGACATTCAGTTTTTTTACCACCGAAAACCCGGAAACCAAAGCCAGCATCGTGGAACGTTTTCAACGCACTTTGAAAGAACGCATGTGGAAATATTTTACGCATCACCACACTCTGAAGTACATCGACATCTTACCGCACCAAGTGCAAGCGTACAACCAATCTTACCATCGAAGCATCGGACGTGCCCCGCAAGAAGTGACTCCCGAGAACGAAGTGCTGGTGTTTGAGCACCTGTTTGGTACGTCCCCGACGAGGGCTATCTCCAAGAAAAGTGGAGAGTTGGCCGTAGGTGATTGGGTGCGCATTGGCAAAACCAAACGCACTTTCGACAAAGGTTACTTACCTAACTGGACGACCGAATTGTTTCGTGTCACTGGACGAGTGCATGGCCGTCATGCTACCGTCTATAAATTGGAAGATATGAACTGAGAAGTGCTCAAAGGAACGTTTTATTTGCCCGAGTTGCAACGTGTCACCAAAAAAGAAGACGGCGTGTACGACATCGAAAGCATTCTCGAACGCAGAACCCGTAAAGTGGGCAAACGACGTGTCAAAGAAGTCAAAGTACGTTGGAAAGGATATCCACCCAGTTTTGATTCTTGGATCGACGCTTCGCAAGTCATCGACTATAAAAAGAAGTGACCATCATGCCCTTTCACACAGACGCAGCTACGTCGACCACTCCTCCTTCACCCAGTTCTTCTGTGCAAGATTTACAAAAACTACCCTTGTGGGTGTGGTGCGGAGATCGTGTGCCTAAAACGCAAATCGTCTTTTTTCTGCCAAATCTTCGTGGTGTATTGTGTCATCGGGGCAGCCATTGCCAATTTGAGTTTGCAACAAGGAGACAAACAATTGTGGACCATTTTATTGAGCAGCTGCATCGGTTACCTGCTTCCTAATCCCTCCCTGAAATTCTCCTCGAACGGGAACCACGGGAACCTTGTGTCCAGTGCCAGAGTCAGTCACCACTCCAACCACAATCAGAACCCCATTTTAAACGGAGACACGCCTCTGACGTCCAGTAACCCCTCGGACAGCCACAGAACTCTGGAATTATGAGTCACCAAAACCAATTTTACTTAACCTTACCCAGTGACAGTTCCATGGAGGTGTTTCCCAATAACACGTTGTGCTGTTACACGACCAAATTACCTCAGGCCATCCCCTTAGATCACGAAGCCCATTGGGAAGTGGCTTTAGTAGAAATGATTCACCCGACCCAAGTCCTCAATGTCCTTCCCAATCAAAATAAATTTGATGTGGAAGTTCATGACGAGCAAATGCAACAGGAGTTGGAGAAGAATGTCAAATATGACAAGAAAACCCCTGGCACAAAAAATCAAAAGTACACCACCTATCACTTGTTCATTCCCCCAGGCTATTATTTTAGTGGTCAACATTTGGTCAGCACCATAGCCACCAGGTTTAATAGCGTGTTTCTGAGAGCTTTGGAAACTGCCAATAAAAATGTCATCACCCTGGAGTACCACAATACAGCTCGTCGCTTCCTGATGAAATTTCCTGAGGGGCGTGAAATCATGTCTTTCTTATTTTGTCCTGAATTGTTTGACATGTTGGGCGGAGACATGGAGATGAGAAAGAAATTTGAGCAAAAAGGTGAGCAAGCAGTGATTTCCGACAACGAGTCTTTTAGCAAGTTCTTTCGTACCCCAGTAGAACTGAATCAAGGACTGAATTTGATGTTCGTGTATTCCGATGTGGTGGAATACAACGTGGTGGGACACACCTCCGAACCGTTACTGCGTGTCATTCCTTTCAAAGTGGATTCTGCCACGAACGCTGACGAGGAAGGTGGAAACACTTACCACGTCCACCGCGAATTTGTCCATCCTCACTATTTGCCGGTCAGCAAGTCGTATTTGGACACGGTCAACATTACTATAAAAGGAGATTTGGGACAAAATATTCCATTCACCAAAGGAAAAGTCACGGTGAAACTCCATTTTCGAGAACGGTTCTCTCACGACTCGTAAGTCATGTATCCAGTGTACCGAGGGGTTGCTCGACAGCGAGGACACGGTTTAGGAGATATGTTAAAATCGGCCTTTCGTTCGGTGGCCCCGGTGTTGAAACCGATGGTGACACGCGGATTGCACGCCTTGAAAGATGCGGCACTGACGCAAGGCAAAGAATTTCTCCAAAATGTCATCATCGACAAACAAAACCCTAAAGAAGCCTTCATGAGGGCAGGCAAAAATGTCTTGCTACAAACGGGCAAAGACATTTTAGGCCGACGAGACACACCTATAAATGCCCTGCACGCTACCGAGTCAGGCATTCAGCAAGGACAAGGCAGAAAGAGACGATTAAGAAAACACCCTTTCACCAGACTTCAAGCTAGAAAGGCCAAGAAAAGAAGAACCGTTCGAGACTTAAACGTTTTCGATTATTGAGATACAGAAAAAATGATGCACCGAGAGCCATGTGCTTGTTCCAAGTGGGAACTGGATCTGTTTGCCATGCCCCCCACCATGATGACGATGCAAGAGTCCCAGTGGGTGGAATTTCACCCGGTCTCCTCATTGACCGATTCCGCTCCCATCGAGTTTGAAATCAAAGGACAGCCCGAAGGTTACATCGATCTGAATAGCAGTTACCTATACTTGAAAGTGAATGTGATCGAACCACCCAACGATAAGATAGCCGCTGATGAAGCAGTAGCTCCCGTCAATAATTTCATGCATTCCTTGTTCAGCGAAGTGGACTTGTACTTGAATAACAAACTGGTCAGCAGCAGCATGGATACTTACCCTTATCGAGCGTACCTGGAAAATATCTTGACGTACGGAAAAGAAGCCAAGAATACTCATCTAAATGCTTGCGTGGTATGGAAACCTGACCAAGCGAATAAGTTCAACGGCATTACACTTGCTGGGGATGCTTCAAATCCAACGGGATTTGTAGAACGACAAAAGAAAATTGCTGGAAGTCGTAGTTTAGAACTAACGGATCGCTTGTATTTGGACATGTGGTTGCAAGAAAAGTATTTGCTGAACGGGGTGGATATCCGCCTGAGACTGAATCGCAGCAGTGCCGCTTTCCATTTGATGGCTGCTAATGATGCCACTTACAAAACCAAAATCGAAGAAGCCATACTATACGTGCGACGTGTGGAAGTGTTGCCAAAAGTAGGTAACGACATCAGTCAGACGTTGAGCAGAACGACCGCCAAGTATCCGATACGTCGCGTGGAAGTGAAAACCTTCACCATTCCTGTTGGACAGCGATCCCTGATTGAAGATCATCTGTTCCAAGGACAGTTACCCAAACGTTTGATTGTTGGTATCGTCAAGAATTCAGCTTTCAATGGAGCCTACCATGAAAATCCTTTCTACTTTAATCATTACAATGTGTCCAAGATTGAAGTCAGTCGCGATGGCAAGACCTTGTGTACCCGACCTTTTGAGCCTAACTTTGGTGCCGCGAAGAATTATTTGAGATCGTACTTGTCCCTGTACGAAGCCACCGGACAGTTAGGAACCAACACCAGTCACGGCAGTACGTACGACGATTATGCAGGAGGCTACGCTTTGTGGGCTTTCGATTTCACTCCAGACCAAGGCAGCGACGAGGGACATTTCCACCCTATAAAATCCGGCCAAATTCGTGTGGAAATTCAGTTTGCGAGTCCACTGGATGCAGGGAACACAGTGAACGTCATCCTGTATGCAGAATTCGATAATACCATAGAAATCAACAGTTTGAGAGAAGTCATTCTAGATTATTAGAAGCCGTGGAAGACTGTTATCCCTCTTTACCTAGTGGAAAAACTTTGGACATGGAATGTGAGGAGACTGTGAAAGAAGAAGTTAACATAATGAAGTCAAGATGGCCAGAACAAGAAGCCCATTTAGTCTCCTGTTTTGCCAAACGCTTGGTCGAAAAAATGACGGAATTGATCAAGAAAAATTTTTATGGATGTCAAAACGATCATCCCAGTCAAATTCAACACGACAAATGCCTGATGTTGAGCCAAGAAGAAAAATTGGACGAGTACCTGGACGAAGCTTGGACGAAGACGTGTTGCACCAGTGGTATAAAGACTTGCGTGAACATTCTTGTCCACCATTAACCACTCAAGAGATCCATCGTATCGAAGCTCTCCTGAATCAGAGTGAGGAAACAGAACGAATAACCGTTTATTCGTCAGACATTTTCAAGCAAAAAGTCAGGATCGAATTGACGACTTATTATTACCTGTGAAGAAGAAGAAAAAAAACACACAAAACATGGGTACCTGGGAACTTTATTACCTTTTGAACCACAGTTCGTATACGGCTTCTTGGAATCCTGTCGTCTGTGCTAAAGATGAACTCCCTCATCGCAAACCTCAAGACCATCAAGCTTACGTAATCAACACGGACGACAGTCATCTCCCAGGAACCCACTGGGTAGCCGTTTACTTTCCTCAAGAAGGATGTGTGGAATATTTCGATTCGTACGGATTGCCCCCTTTGGAAGACGATATCATTGACTTTATGAGAAGAAATGCTCAGACCACCCGATTCAATAATGTGAAATTACAAGGCACAGACTCCTTGGTGTGTGGACAATATTGCGTGTATTTTCTGCATCATCGCAGCCTGGGCTATTCCTTAGAACATTTAGTGACTCATTTTGATCCTCGTTCTTCTTTAAGAAACGATGTGAAAGTAGATCGATGGTTTTGTGACCATTATGCTTATCTTTTGTCTCAAGCTAGGAAACGTAGTGTCCATCAATGGCCTAATGACTTCCAACAGTGGAAATCACAATTTCATTCACAACGTTGTCAGCCCTGTTTAAGGTAGACTATAAATTGAAAACAATGTTTGTGATTTGAAAAAATTGTTTCATGTTATCATGTTGGATTATTGTTAAAAGTGTTAGAGTTGTTGTTTAGTGTTAAGTGATTTTTGAATAAAAAATGTGTTTTGAAAAAATGCCTTTGTCTTTTGTTTAGCTATAAGAATGTTTGAGTGATGCTCTTTAATTTCTTACTATCCCTCTCATGACACTCACTGAACGTTGCGGCTCGAAAACCGTGTGGGGGATGTTTTCCTTCACGTCCGCGCTTTGACTTTAAGAACCGGGGCAGTTTCCAGTCTAACCATCCATTGTCGACTCATCCTTCTACAAAGATGTGCTCCAAACTAGCTAAGCTCAACGAAGCCTACGTGAATTTGCATAGGGTCAGACACAGTCTGATACCGAAGCCAGAAGAGATAGAGAATGTGAGAATGCTAAAAGTCACTGAAGACCTGATAGAAGAGCTCTTCAGAGAAGAAGTGAACAGGGAGAAAGAAGAATGGACAGAGAAGTACAGACTTCAGAGACAGCAGCAACAGCAGCAACAGCAACAACAACAACAGCAGCAGCAGCAGCAACCTGAACCTGACAGAGGCTTTGTCGATTGTCGTATCGACACAAAAGAGTTCTTCTTCTCTTTCCGAAGAAGCAGACCTATCGCCAGAAAGTCTATCCTCAGAGGACATCGCATTCTTAGAAACTAAAAAAGATTGCCATAGCAAACAAAAAACAGCCCTTTTCAGGGCTACCCCAATACTCTAGAAAAGAAATAACCATCAATTTGCCAATGTGTGTAGGTAGAGTAGTGTGAATATAAACACTAACTCTTTTTTTATAGTGTGAGTGTTTGTGTTTGTAACCGCTCACGTACGTTGGTGTGGATAGTAGATTAAGATGATTTTTTTGGTGTTTGAGGTGTGGGAGAGTAGATTTGGGGTTGGATTGCTTTGCGTATGTGAATAGTATATTGAAGTGATTAATGAAAAAAATTTTTAGAATAGGAATGGGTAGCAAAAAAAGTAGGTCCGCGCATTGTTTTTTCTGGTCATGATCTAGGTAAGATCAATTTTATGTTTTTAGGGGATGTTTTCCTTCACGTCCGCGCTTTCACTATAAATTGAAACTCGCTGGGCAGTCTAGCCACCCTTGTTGATTGATCAACACCAGAATGAATACCAGAATAAGCAAACTTCTTGAACTCCAGATACATCTGGAATATGTCAGGCGCCTGTTAAATGAACTGGCTGCGGAGGCTATAGTAGAAGAGGAAAGAATAAAGAAGGAAGTGGAGGAGAGAAGACAGAGGGAAGAGGAGGAAAAGAAAATAGGAGAGAGGATGGCTTACAAGATACCAGAGACAGAGGACTGGGGTGATGAAGCTAATCATCCTCCCTCTGCGCTCCCAACCAAACGAGTCAACTGGAAAGACTGGAGTAGAAGATGCGTGTGTGGCGCCAGGCCAGGAAGGTGCCATCATTAGATAGGTGCATCTGGAGTTCAAAACAACCAACAGCCCTTTTCAGGGCTACCCAATACTCTAGAAAAGAAATAACTATTAATTTGCCAATGTGTGTAGGTAGAGTAGTGTAAATATAAACACTAACTCTTCTTTTCATAGTGTGAGTGTATGTGTGTTTGTGTTTGTGTTTGTAACTGCTCACGTAAGTTTGTGTGAATAGTAGATTATGGGTTTGTTTATTGTTTCTTAGCGTATGTGAAGAGTATAGTTTGGGTTTTATTATAAGAAATGAGAAAGTAGGGGATGTTTTCCTTCACGTCCGCGCGTTGTTTGGTCATGATCTAGGTAATATCAATTTTTTATGTCTTAGGGGATGTTTTCCATCACGTCCGCGCTTTCACTATAAGAACCCACAGTATTCGTCGTTCAAACCATTCTACGGAATAAGCAAACAAGAAGATGCCAGCAGCTTCAGCTTTGTATAACAACCTTATGGGAAGTTGGTATTGGATGGTGGATGGATTGAATGTAGCAGAAAGGCTTGAACAGGAATGGAGGCATGCAGTGACAAAAGACTTCGTCTCAAGACAAGTAACCAGCCTCCACTTAGCCATCGATATTGTAAAAGAAATGATAGAGGATGAGGAGAAGAGAATCAGAGGTTTAATTAACCCACCGTATGTGAAAGTGGGTAAGTTGAAAGAAGCGATAGTTTATGTGACGAGTGTAAGGTGTTTTTTAGAAGACATTGTAGAATGGACAGATTGGTCTTTTGTGAAGTGGGGCTTAGACAAGCTTAAGAAAGCGGAAGAAGTAATGAGGAATGTGCTAACCGAAGAGGTCAAGAAGATCAAAGAAAAGTGGTCAAAGGAAAGAAAAGAAGAAGAAAATAGAACGAAAAAGGAAGAACTAGAGAAACTAAACGCTAACTGGATGAAAATACAAGAGAAGTTCCGAGCCATGGGTCACCCGGACTGGATGCCAGAAACAGAAAAGAAGAAGAAAGGAATGATGGAAAAATAAGAGGATGGTGGAAGAAGTTAAGGAGTTAGAAGCAGAAGAAGAAAAAACCCAAAGGCCCTTTTCAGGGCCACCCATATTTCTCGAAAAGAGAATGACTTTTCAATTGCCTACCCCTTTTTTTTAAAAAAAATTTAAAAAAAAAAGAAATCCCATGTTCAATTCCCCTTGAGGCTATAGTGTCCCAAGACTTTTTCCCATGTTCAATTCCCCTTGAGGCTAGAGTAGCCCAAGACTATTTCCCATGTTAAATTCCCTTGAGGCTATAGTGGCCCACGATTTTTCTCCATGTTAAATTTCCATTGAGGCTATAGTGGCCCAGGGGGGTCTGTAATGCTAATTCCCATTGAGGCTATGGTGGTCCCCATTACTACTAGTGATTGTCGCGACAAATCAAATGTGCTTTCGTTTCGGTCAGAAAGGATAGATTTTTCTTTTTAGTACCAAATCTTTGTAATGATACAATTCAAAACTGAGTAATAAAAATAAAGTTTTGAAAATAAAAGTACGTTTATAGTCCCTTTATATGATTGCAGTTTTGAAAATTCTACCAGACAGCACGTCATTAAATTTTGCATATATCAACCTTTTACTTTGTGAATCTGCGAATTAGGATTTATTGACTATTCTAATAATTGGTGTATACACCAGGGTAAAATGCACAAAGTTCAGATCCTATATTTTGGAGGCAGACGTAAATGGGACCCTAGTGTGCCATTAGGGAAATGGTTTCAATGACATTTATCCTTCTCATTTTGAACAAGTTGTCTCTCAGGAAAACTGCAAGTTTAGTAGTGAAGTGGGCCACCATAGGGACTAGGGGACTTCCATGTTAAAAAGTGAAAAACCACTTTAGGGACTATGTAAATTTAACATGGGCAATATTGTCATACCACTATAGGGACAATGGAATTTAACATGGGAATAGTGTTTGGGCTTGTCTAGGGACAAGGGGAATTTAACATGGGAGAACAATACTTTAGGGACAAGGGGAATTGAACATGGGAGAAAAAAAAATAGCAATTCCAGGAACAAGGGGAATTTAACATGGGGAATAAATCGTGGGCCTGTTGAGCGTCAAGGGAAAATGGAACAGGGTCGGGACCCTATTTTAATATGGTCCCAACCTGATGGGCCTATGAAAATGGAACAGGGAAAAAATTGAAACAGGGTGGGGTCTCTATTTTTTTATTTTTTTAAAAACAAAAAATAAAAAAATGGGGTAGGCAATTGAAAGTCAAGATCTTTTCGAGATATAGGAGCGGCCCTGAAAAGGGCCTTTGGGTTTCTTCTTCTTCTAACTCCTCCACTTCTTTAACCATCTTCTCGCTTTTGCCACTATTCCTGTCTTCTTTTTCTCCTTTTCTGGCATCCAGGCAGGATGGCCTAGAGCTCTGAACTTTTCCTGAACTTTTATCCAATTCTGATTGAGCCTCTCAAACTCTGCCTGTTTCTTTTTGTTTTCCTGATCTTTTCTTTCTTTACTCCATGTCTCTTTAATCTTCTTCCTCCATCACTTTTCTCATCAGATCTTCCCCTCTTTTCATCTTGTCCAACCCCCATTTTGCATTCCTCCACTATGTCCAGTACAATATCTTTTCTAGGAAGCACCGAACTTGGATGATATGATCCAGTGCTTCCTTCAAACTTCCCACTCTGACATAAGGTGGGTCAATGAAGCCTCTTGACTTATTGACTTCTTCTTCTATCATCCCTGCTATGAGATCTCTGGCTGCCTTTAGACGTTGAACTTGACTGGTTACCAAGTCTTTCATATCTCCATGCCTCCATTCATTTTCTATTCTTTCTACAACATATTTTACATCCATTATCCAAAAATAGATGTCTCTCAATAGATTAAATAAAACTGATACTTGAGTCATTTTGTCTCGGTTATTCCGTGGAATGGTGTGAACGACGAATACTGTGAGTTCTTATATAAAAAGCGCGGACGTGAAGGAAAACATCCCCCTAAGACCCAAAACTTATATTACCTAGATCATCACTTAAAATGCGCGGACGTGAAGGAAAACATCCCATACTTCTCTCATCTCACATTATCTACTATCCACATACGCGAAGCAGCAATAAACAAACCCCAAATCTACTATCCACACACGCAAAGCATTAAAATGAAACCCAAATCTACTATCCACACATACCAACTTAAGCCCTTAAAAAAACCAATAATCTACTATCCACACAAACGTACATGAGCGCTTACAAACATAAACACATACACTCACACTAGGAAAAAAGAGCCAGTGTTTATATTCACACTACACTACATACACACATTGGCAAATAGATTACTATATATTTTCTAAATGTTTGGGTAGCCCTGAAAAGGGCTGTTTGTTTTGAACTCCACGGCACCTGG
Organism: Sinohyriopsis cumingii; assembly: GCA_028554795.2. Lineage (NCBI taxonomy): Eukaryota > Metazoa > Mollusca > Bivalvia > Unionida > Unionidae > Sinohyriopsis > Sinohyriopsis cumingii. The sequence goes on from CM068829.1 coordinate 37,896,179, forward strand.
TTAATGATGGCACCTTCCAGGCCTGGCACCACACACACATATTCTACTCCAATCTGCTTTCACTCTTATTTTGACTGGGAGCGCAAAGGGAGGATGATTGGCTTCAGCACCCCAATCCTCTGTCTCTGGTATATTGTAAGTCATCCTCTCTCCTATTTTCTTTTCCTCCTCTTCCCTCTGTCTTCTCTCCTCCTCTTCCTTCTTTATCCTTCCCTCTTCGACTATGGCCTCTGCAGCCAGCTCATTCACTATACGCCTGGCATATTCCAGGTGCATCTGGAGTTCTAGAAGTTTCACAATCCTTGTATTCCTTGTCTTGCTGTTAACAGGTCGACGATGGGTAGCCCAACTGACGATGAGTTTTCAATTTATACTAAAAGCGCGGACGTGAAGGAAAACATCCCATAAAACAAATGTTAGTTGGATTATAGTGGTTTTCGTTCTTTTGAACATTTACCACTTGTTTATTCACGCACTGCGTGATTTTTAATTACTCCTGGAGGAACGAAAAGGGGCCTCATCCCCCAGGCTTTTATGTACTCAAAGAGTACTTTTTAATTTAGCCACTCAGGTGTAGGACTAACTAGTCCTTAACAACCTGACTGAAAGGCTAATAAACATGAGTGGGAATAGTCACACCACACACTCGTGTTTCTTAGTTGGATTGAAATGCCCCAGGTGTCAAACCAAGCAGTATGTGACTCCCGCTACGATTGGTCGGCAGCGATGACGTCACATTAGGACACCTGGTCTTGTGGCATTGACGAAGTGGCCCGCTTTTTTGATATCATCAATTACCTTTCCCAGTCCCATATTCCGGTAGACAGAGCCTTCCTTTTTTCCACTCTGTTTAGGTGATGCAGGTTCATCAGCTTCATCGCCGCTGGATGATGGTACTTCCAGGGCCGCTGCCAGCGTGGAAGTTTCAAGTTCTTCAGGGTCGTCTGCCAACACTGCCTGGATTTGGCTGAGTATGTTAGTAGAAATACCTGTGGAAGCTTGATTTAAAAGTTCAGCCAGATGTTGTTTAAGAGACAAGGTTAAGGTTAGGAGTATTTTTTTTCTTTTTCTTTTTTTTTCTTCATGAATTCCTTATTTATTTTGATTCCTTATCTTATTGGTCTGGAATGAAAATTTGTTTTATGGTTGTTTGTATGTTATTATGGAGTCCTGTTTTAATTAATTCCTATTTTCCTATTTTAATTTTTTGTGGCCTTAATTGGTTTTTATTATTCGGGCTACGAACGGCTGTGTCAGTTTGTGAACCTACGAGACCGAGCCGGCCGTCATAATTCCCAAACAGTGATTTGTAATATTTTTAACTGGTCTTTGATTTACTTTCTTAGATTTTTTTGATTAGATTGGATTCGTGTATAAAACTTATGATATTTTTGAATGTTAGATTAATATTGGGGTTCGTGTTCATCAAGAATTCTGGGTATGTAGCAGGGGATCCAATATTATGCTGTTTAACTTTAAACTTAGCCCTTTCTTTTTCAAGTGTAAGGCAGTTGTTAAAAATATGCTCTATGTCTTCTGGGACCCTGCAGTGGTAGCAGTTAGGGTTATGTGGTTGTGGTCCTATATACTGTCCGACGCAGTTAGCCAGATTGGTTTTGCCCGTGAGTATTCTATTTATGAATTTTTGTTCACTGCCTTTTGTTTTGGGTGGTTTCCTATTTCTACATACTTCTTTAATGATGGTTTTTAGTTTCCTGCCTTGAGTGCTTGTGTTCCATAATTCCTGCCATTTATTATCAATGAGGGTTTTAGATATGCTATTGAGTTCGCATATGCTATAATCTAGGTTGATGTGAGTGGTTTCATTTTAAAAAATAATATACTATCCCCACACTTCAAACAACAAAAAAAAACATTATCATCATCTACTATCCACACAGACGTACGTGAGCGCTTACAATGGCACACACACACACACACACACACACACACACACACACACACACACATTTTATACCTTACAAAAACAATTCATGTGCTTATACACGCACTTCCATTTTATAACTTATTATAGGCAATCGATTGTTATTTCTTTTCTAGAGATTGGGGTAGCCCTGAAAAGGGCTGTTTTCTGTGTGCGAAGTTGAAGCTAGGGCGATCTTTTATATTCTAAGAATGCGACGTCCTCTGACGATAGACTTTCTGACGATAGGTCTGCTTCTTCGGAAAGAGAAGAAGAACTCTTTGGTGTCGATACGACAATCGACAAAAGCCTCTGTCAGGTTCAGGTTGCGGCTGCTGCTTTTGTTGTTGCTGTTGCTGCTCTCTCTGCTGTTTCTGAAGTCTGTACTTCTCTGTCCATTCTTCTTTCTCCCTGTTCATTTCTTCCCTGAAGAGCTCTTCTATCAGGTCTTCAGTGACTTTTAGCATTCTCACATTCTCTATCTCTTCTGGCTTCGGTAGGGACTGTGTCTGACCCTATGCAAATTCACGTAGGCTTCGTTTAGCTTAGCTAGTCTGGAGCATATCTTCGTAGGAGGATGAGTCGACAAAGGATGGTTAGACTGGAGGCTACTCCGGCTTTAAAGTCAAAGCGCGGACGTGAAGGAAAACATCCCTATACGGTTTTCGAGCCAGAACGTTCAATGAGTGTCATGAGAGGGATAGTAAGAAGTCAAAGAGCATGAATCAAGATTCCTATAGCCAAACAGAAGACAAAGGCATTTTTTTCAAAATACAACATTCTTTTAAATTCAAAATCACTTAACACTAACAAACAACTATAACATTTTTTTTAACAATAACCCAACAATATAACATCAAACATTTTTTTCTAATCACAAACATTTTTTTTCAACTAACACATTATTTTGGACAAGGTTGACAACGTTGTGAATGAAATTGTGATTTCCACTGTTGGAAGACATTAGGCCATTGATGGACACTACGTTTCCTAGCTTGAGACAAAAGATAAGCATAATGGTCACAGTACCATTTATCTACTTTCACATCGTTTCTAGAAGAAGAACGAGGATCAAAATGAGTCACTAAATGTTCTAAGGAATAGCCCAGGCTGCGATGATGCAGAAAATACACACAATATTGTCCACACACCAAGGAATCTGTGCCTTGTAATTTCACATTATTGAATCGGGTGGTCTGAGCATTTCTTCTCATAAAGTCAATGATATCGTCTTCCAAAGGAGGCAATCCATACGAATCGAAATATTCCACACATCCTTGTTGAGGAAAGTGGGTTCCTGGGAGATGACTGTCGTCCTTGTTGATCACATAAGCTAGATGGTCTTGAGGTTTGCGATGAGGGAGTTCATCTTTATCACAGACGACAGGATTCCAAGAAGCCGTGCACGAGCTGTGGTTCAAAAGGTAATAAAGTTCCCAGGTATCCATTTATTTGTTGTTTTTTTCTTCTTCTTCACAGGTAATAATAAGTGATCAATTCGATCCTAACTTTTTGCTTGAAAATGTCTGACAAATAACCGTTTCTTCGCTTCGTCTCCCCACTCAGATTTTTGCCTGCCCTCATGAAGGCTTTTTGGGATTTTGTTTGTCGATGATGACATTTTGGAGAAATTCTTTGCCTTGCGTCAATGCCGCATGTTTCAGGGCGTGCAATCCGCGTGTCACCATCGGTTTCAAGACTGGGGCCACCGAACGAAAGGCCGATCTTAGTATGTCTCCTAAACCGTGTCCTCGCTGTCGAGCAACCCCTCGGTACACTGGATACATGACTTACGAATCGTGAGAGAACCGTTTTCTAAAATGGAGTTTCACCGTGACTTTCCCTTTGGTGAATGGAATATTTTGTCCCAGATCTCCTTTTATAGCAATGTTGACCGTGTCCAAATACGACTTACTGACAGGCAAATAGTGAGGATGTACAAATTCGCGGTGTACGTGATAGGTGTTTCCACCTTCCTGGTCACTGATCGTGGTAGAATCCACTTTGAAAGGAATGACACGCAGTAACGGTATGGAAGTGTGTCCCACCACGGTATACTCCACCACATCGGAGTACACAAACATCAAATTCAGTCCTTGGTTCAGTTCTACAGGGAATCGAAAAAACTTGTAAAATTCCGTATTGATGTTGATCTTCGGTTTAAAATTTGGAGCCATTTTTGTGTCTCCACCTAAAATATCAAACAAGTCACGATTAAAACTGATGGACAACGTTTGGGTATCATGAAATTTCTTCAGTAAGCGACGAGCCACTTTATGGTACCCAAGGGTGACACTTTTTTTTGATTATGTTCGGGGCTTTTCCAAAGGCTGACTCGAACCTGTAAGCAATGGCATCCACCAAATGTTGGCCACTAAAATAAAACCCTGACGGAATTTTCAAGGTGTAGATACTGAAGGGTGAATTGTTGGATGGTCTTGTGTTAACTGAAAACACGATTTCATTCATGGCTTGTTGCAATTCTTCGTTCATGATTTCGACCTCAAAAGTGTTTTGCTTTTCAGTGATGTTTTGGATTTGTGAAGGGTGAATCATTTCCACTAAAGCCACTTCCCAATGGGCTTCGTGGTCTAATTGGATGGCCTGAGGTAATTTGGCCGTGTAACAGCACAACGTGTTGTTGGGAAACACCTCCATGGAACTGTCACTGGGTAAGGTTAAATAAAATTGGTTTTGGTGACTCATAATTCCAGAGTTCTGTGGCTGTCCGAGGGGTTACTGGACGTCAGAGGAGTGTCTCCGCCCAAAATGGGATTGTTGTTGTTGTTGTTGGAGTGGTGACTGACACTGGCACTGGACACAAGGTTCCCGTGGTTCCCGATGGAAGAGAATTTTAGGGAGGGATTGGGAAGCAGGTAACCGATGCAACTGCTCAATAAAATGGTCCACAATTGTTTGTCTCCTTGTTGCAAACTCAGATTGGCGATGGCTGCACCGAGGACACAATACACCACGAAGATTTGACAGAAAAAGACGATTTGCGTTTTAGGCACACATTCTCCACACCACACTCACAAGGGTTGTTTTAGTAAATCGTGCACAGAAGAACTGGGTGAAGGAGTGGTCGACGTAGCTGCGTCTGTGTGAAACGGCATGATGGTCACTTCTTTTTATAGTCGATGACTTGCGAAGCGTCGATCCAAGAATCAAAACTGGGTGGATATCCTTTCCAACGTACTTTGACTTCTTTGACACGTCGTTTGCCCACTTTACGGGTTCTGCGTTCGAGAATGCTTTCGATGTCGTACACGCCGTCTTCTTTGTTGGTGACACGTTGTAACTCGGGTAAGTAAAACGTTCCTTTTAACACTTCTCCGTTCATTTCTTCCAATTTATAGACGGCAGGATGACGGCCATGCACTCGTTCAGTGACACGAAACAATTCGGTCGTCCAGTTAGGTAAGTAACCTTTGTCGAAAGTGCGTTTGGTTTTGCCAGTGCGTACCCAATCTCCTATAGCCAACATTCAGCTTTTCTTGGGGACAGCCCTCGTCGGGGACGTACCAAACAGGCGCTCAGACACGAGCACTTCGTTGTTGGGAGTCACTTCTTGCGGGGCACGTCCGATGCTTCGATGGTAAGATTGGTTGTACGCTTGCACTTGGTGCGGTAAGATGTCGATGTACTTCAGAGTGTGGTGATGGGTAAAATATTTCCACATGCGTTCTTTTAAAGTGCGTTGAAAATGTCCCACGATGCTGGCTTTGGTTTTGGGATTCTCGGTGGTAAAAAAATGAATGTCACGTTTCTTTAATTCTTTTTGGAAAGCTTGGTTCAGAAATTCGGTGCCTTTGTCCGTTTGCCATCGAAGAGGGTGACGACCGCTTTGTTTCAACACTCGTTGCAGGGCTCGCACTAACTCGCTGCTCGATTTGGAAGTCAAGGGTACGACCCAGGCAAATTTGGAAAAGACGTCGATGGCACAAAACAAATATTTGTAGCCATGATTGTAGCTGGCCAAATGAGAGACATCGGCTAAATCGGCTTGCCATTGATGATCGATGCCTTCCACTCGGGTGCGACTTCTGGAAAACTTGCGTCGAATGGGTTTGTGTAAAGTGTAGGTAGCTCGTTCTTGTAACCATCGTTGCACTTGAGGTAAACGGAGACTTTTCAGTCGCGTTTTGGCAGCACGATACAATTTTTGAACTCCTGCATAACCTGCAGGATGGGAGAGATCATAGTAAATGCTGGCTAACACATTTTCCAATTTTTTTGTTTGTTTGTTAGTAAGACACCTACTCATGGAGGATGCTTCTCTTTTTCTCTTGGGGTATTTTCTTGGATTGCAATGCTTTGCGTGTGCGACCGGCAATAGGTGTCGACGAGGAGGATGTCTGAGCGGGGGATATCGGTTCTTGTTTCACTTATGTCTTCACTTCTGTCTTCACCTTCTTTTTCTCTTGTGATGAAGAAGGGGTGGTCGTCATCTTTTTAATCCATCCAATTCTGGAGGTAGGTGGTGTTGTTAACTTGCGTACTTTTTCTGGTGGAGTTTGAAACTCTTCTTCTTCTTCTCCTTTTTCTGTCTTGGTCACTGACAGTGTTGGTGGTACTGGTGAAGGTCTTAAAATCTTTCAGAGTGGGAAGAGCTGTTTCGTCTGAGGCTTTCTGGTGAAAGAGTTGCAGTCGTTGCAAGAGTTGACCGTACTTTTGCGATTTTCCTGTTTCGGACAAATCTTGGCGATCCATCAAGGACTGCAATTCGTGCTGTAACTGGGACATTTCGCTCAAATTGGGATTAGGAGCTAAATGCGGGGTGCGTTGTTCTTGCCAACGATGGTATTCCATCCATCGTTTGTAAGGTACTAAATCTAGTTTTGTCTATCCATGGGATGTCAGGGGTCAATTCTGAGATTTTGGGACTTCAGAGAGCCTTTTTATCTTGCTCCCACCAGTCCTCCCAACATGGTTCACAAGACTCCTTTCAGCAATGGACCTAACAAGAGGGGCAAAATTCCTCCACGTTGGACCAACATTCTCTTTTTTTGACGAATGGGAATTTTCTTTTGAACCATTTGACGAAGAACGTGACGATGTCTGCCTAAGCATTGTTTCTGGTGTTTGGACAAAGGGATCGTGCCTTTCAACACGTTCAAACAACATTCGCACACGGTATCGATGACCTCTTTGGAAGCTGATTGAATGAGTCTTTATCGTAGGGGTGGAGAAGCTTTGGACAGGACAGATAACATGTCTCCATGTTTGACTAGACGAGGAGGTAGTCCTTTCCTTTTCTTTCCTTGGGGTTGTTTAGAAGAGGGATGTTTTCTGGAGGGTGACATTTTCAGGAGCACCAAAAACACTGATACCCCGACTTGGTCACAGAGCTTTTTTATACTGTAACGCGTCGCCACTGATTGTCTTTACGTCGTATTAACTTCATGACAGGCATGACACGTCGTGCAGGGGTACGCAACAGACTAAATCGAGACAGTTCTTGCTTGGACAAATCCAGTAAACTTTGTAACATGTCCGATCTCTCTTGGACTTTCATTTTGGGAGAAGGTACTTTGGCAGCAGCGGCCACTGCCGCTAAATTGGAAGGTCCTGCTAATGGAGACGTTCTTGGGGTCATCACCGGAGAAGTTCTTGGTGTGATCAACGTCTCCAAGTAATTTTCAGTTCTTGGTGTCATCAACCGAGAAGTGAATGAACCTGATGCTACCGGAGACGCAGTCACCGACATTGCAGGTCGTGGTTTGAGAGTGTAAGGTTGCGTCCTGGCCGAAGTGCCTCTCTTGCGACTAGTTTTTTGTGGACTTTTCTTTTTCTGGGGACTTTTTCTCTACTTCTTTTTCTGGGGGCTTTTCTTTTTCCTGGGTGGTGTCTGGTAAGAGGAGGGTCCCGCCACTGGAGAAGTTCTTGGAGATACGGGTCTCCTTGGGGACCTGATCTTGACACCGTGGCTCTTTTACTTCTTCTTGGAGCTTCGCTTGACTTTTTTCTTCGGGAGAACTTTAGGAGCATTAGGATCCCATCCTAAGAGAGAGCGAATGATGACCCCTTCTAGAGTACCACTCCCTCCAGGTTTCAAAATGATTTGTTTTTTGGTTTGAGTGTCGATGCGGGGATCGGCCAGTTGGGTCAAAGTGACTTTGTTTCGATCAAAAAAGCGTTTGGTTTGATGAGGAATCTGAATGATCCCTTGTAGCAATTGATGTGCTGTCACCGTGAACCATCGTAAGACTTTTTTGAGACTAGCTTCTAAGACACGAGCTCGTGTTTGTGGATTTTTTTCTCGACTGATGCCATACAAGGCACGAATCTATTTGACGGGAAGATGTGATTGAAGGGACGTCATGTTCACACTGTGTGAGACAGACGAAAAGGGTCTGAAGTTGTTATAGATTTTTTTGGAGTGAAATTAAGTCGAGGACGGAGACGTGTACAGGACAGGCCCTCCGTCTTGGCCCCAGTGGTGAAACAATTGGGTTCGAAATCGCAAATCATCGGGGGTCGTAGGTTTCAAATCGACGAGTAAATAAGCGTGTGGAGTTTGAGTGGCATCGTCGTACGCCTGAGTCAGCCAAGGCGTTCCTAACTGTTTGGCTAACACTTGCACTTGCGATTTTTCTCGAGGGCTTTTAAACAAGACCACGTGATGCGCATTGAGACTGATGATGCGATGGGCTTTACTTTGTTGAAACAAAGTTTGGGTGATGTAAACGACAATGGCATTACGGTGATGCCCTTTGCGCGTGAACCACAGTTTAATTTCTTCTTCATCTTCTCCTAACATGTCGTCGAAAATGACCAAATGGGTTTGACGGGAGTCAGAGACGATGCTGTCGTCTTCTTTAGGAATGCCTTCCACAAACACGGTGGAATCGCCTTGACTTTCTCGCAAGAGGCTGTACGCCGATTGCCACTCTTTGTAACACCACACGATGCGTTGAGGTCGCAGATCGATCAAATGCTGTTTATGTTCGATCAAACGTTTGACGAATTCGGTTTTCCCTGAACCGCTAGGTCCAGCAATGAGCATGTTAAAGGGATGGCGAAGATACAAAGCCTCCCAACTGGCACGATCTAAGTGTTCGTCAATGACTTTGACAGTAGAGGAAGAGGGAGCAGAGACAGCAGAGGTAGCCATAGTGTTAGGAATGTCACTTGTGACACGAAAGCAGACAAGACGAGAGTTTATATACTTTTTTAGGACACGTTTATTGAATGTTTTAAACATGAACACGAAAGACAAAAATACATAAACGCCAAAGGCTTAAGTACAACGATAAAAGGCGCATGAAAACCATCAACGTGGAATAAACACAAGTGTCTGTACAGCATGTTTTGGGTAATGTTCTGACCAGTTCTATAGGGGGTAAGGTCACACAAGTGTCCTCCCGAAAGGGTCTTTCAGGCATGTTCACGATAGTCCTCTCCTGGGTGTCGGGTTCTTCTTCTGGCACTGTCACTAACACAAGTTGAAAAGTAACTTTTTTCCTTGAATAACTCTCGTGCATACTGGGCCACTTCTTGGGTCCAAGCCTCAAAACCCCCTTTCTTCCAGTCACGGACATCTGTCCAATGGGGGTGTAAGTCACAAGCTATACACACATCGTCATACACGTCTTCTGTAGTAAAAGTTGACGAATCATTTTTTCCCGTAGAGGTCGAGAAGTATCCAGATGAAAACGCAAGGGTTTGAGTAAAAGGAGTCTTTCGTGACCATTTAAGGCCATTTGGGTGGTAAGTACTGTTCGTAAAGAGTCCACAAGGAATCGGCTGGTAAACGAAATCCCAGAAAACAAGTCACTAAGACACACACTATGCGTCGTCCCAAATTGAATGGATACAGTTCTTGTAATAATTGATGGTAATGATCCACGGTTTGAATAGTGTCATTGAGTTCCTTCCACGGAATCTTTTCAATCACTTGTGACATAAGTCGTGGCATGGATTCCTGGTTTTATAGTTTCTTTATTTCGGAAGCAATACACGTACTTTCTAACTACAGATCTTCGTTCTCCAGTGGAGAATCTAAATCTTGTATACTGTAACCTACAGTTTAAACTTCGTTTAGAAGTTTCCTCTTCCGCTAAGTAGATTCCACGTAAAAGATGTTGGTAATCCTTTAACTCGTCTTCCTCAATGCGTTGCTCTAGGTGAATTTCGAAGTAACCAAAATTATGAACATTTCGTTCATTCACTAACTCAGAGTGTTCAACAAGGTCTGACCACTGAAACATTTTCTGACGAATCAGTCCTCTTATACCATTCAGGTACCAGTGGTTAAACACGTAACGCATGCAATTGTTCTTTACGTTTGACTTGTATTTTGACCAACTCTCGGTAAATGCGTTCTCTCAACTCCACAGGCAAAGCACGACTGTTCTCTTGTAAAGTATCCATGAATAGGTCAGTCCGTACAATTCACAATCTTCTCCTAGAGCAAAAGTAATCCACATAGTGAGTAATTTCTGACCACTGCCACTCAGGGTAACGTCCAAGAATATCATGAACTCTTTTGATGTAAACGGTCAAAAGTAATATAATAGGATGAATGCACACTTGACCCAGAGAAATCTAACACACTGATTGACTTTTTTTACTTTCCTCTTGTGAATTTCTCGGCACAAAAGTTCTACAGTTACCCATTGAGATTTCACTCTGGCAAGTCCCTCCCAAACTTCCTTGTAAATCTTCTCTTGCAGTTCTTTAGGTAATGATTCGATATCGTTTTTGAAATGAAGTTTAAATACTGGTCTCGGTGATGTCCTACTTTTGATTCCTAACCAATCTGGTTTCTTCTTCTTCTTCAAGGACATGGTAAGTAACTTACGAATTGTCATTACTTACCCTTAGTGGTACCGAGACATTGAAGAAACTTCAATGTCTCGGTCTCACTTAGGGTAAGTAATGACAATTCGGTGACCATCGAGCATGTTCTACGTAGGCCGAATCTTGCGGTTCCCAGTGGTGAAGTGACACATCACAACTGAAGCACTTGACTTTATCTCCTTCGCCCAAGTAGAAAAATCCGGCTCTGGCTAATTCTTCGGGGGTCGGGCCTCAAAGATACTTAGGCCATTTTCCTTTGAACGAATGAAGACGATTTTCAAAGTCACAGTATTCCGACAAACGTACAGGGAACGAATATTCGTCTTTCACAGGTTCGTTTCGATGAGGGTAGGGTGACATGGACAGGAGTTTGCTTAGGGCTGGATGACATCCGTAGGGGGGTAGACGTGAAGGTGGACATTCACCTTTAAAACGAAACCCAGTAAAGTGTTCAAGAGGACGAGCGGCATCGCTTTCGCATCCCTCAGCTTTGACACGCACAGCATCACTTTCCATGATTGCGGTAGTGACACTAAAGTTCCCATGATACTTTATGGCATCGCTAAGGTCACAACGTACAGCATCGTTCCCATCGTAAGGCTTACAATCGCATTCTACTTCAGAGTCCCCAAACTTGAATTGTGCCTGTCTGAACTTGTTTTGTGTTTCTCTGAAAGTATTCATCTTGTTCGTTTGGTCTTGGTAGTCACAATGAACTATCGATCTTGCCTAGGGTTCCTTTTTATATACAGACCAATACCGACGTGTCCATACGGTAAGGTGAAATGATTGGGAAGTCGCACTCGCTTCTGGTACACGATCTGATAGACTTTTTCCAGGGGTCGACTGACGATGTCGTGAGTGGGTAAACGTACAATTTTGTTGGGCTGATAGGTGGTCACTTTAAAGTGTTCATCTTCTCTAGACTGCAAGGCTTCTTTCAATACCCCAAAGTTGACCACTCGACTGGTACGATAATTCAGAGTCAATCCTTTCACTTTACACTTCGTGTGTACTTCTCCTTGTTTGTCCCGGTATTCGTAGCCGTAATTTTTAGGACCGCCACTGACGAAACTTAGAATATTGTCGTCGGGGTGCTCGTCTGTCCAGGCTCCTAAACGGTCTCCTTCGAGGTCGGGGTGCTGTTGACTTGGGTGATCGATGTAAATGCAACTGTCCGTGTCAAAGTACAGGACACGTTCCCCTAACAGTTCTAAAGCTTCGTACAGTTTTAAGCGAGCATGAGCTGTCACGTAAGCCGCAATGATGACATTTCCAAAGGGGTCGTCTTGTACAAAGTCCAAATCTTCTTCGTAATTGACCAAAATCAAATTCTCGCGAACTACGTCCACGTGTTTCATGAATTTGGTTTTGTCGTGAATCATCTGGAAGTAGCGGGAAGTTTCTGTCAAATATTCCGTCTTGGGTAAACAGGGTTGTCGGGCCATTTTACCCCACAAGCAATTTAACATCACTTTGGCAAACGATCGCCAGCCTTCGTTTTTCTCGATGTGATCTAAAGTGATGACTTCTTGTGCCCAGTATTTCTCTTTGAATTGTATTTGGTCTTCGAGAGTGTGACACCAGGAAGGATAGCCACTGGCTTCTTGCTTCAGTTTCAAAAAGGCATCCACGTAGTCTGCGAAAATGCCTTTCTGAGTGGGATCACCCTTGTGGTATTGTTCTATCTTGGGAAAGTGACAAATTTCATACACTTCTAACAGTTGGTATCGCATGTCCAGAGCTTTGAACAATTCTACGCTGACCCACGTCCCCGTCAAGGTACGTTCTTCCTGGGTGTGATGACAAGGTTGATCTTGGTTGCACGTTTCAGCAGAAGTAAGGAAACATCAGTTTGCCTTGGCAATGGTGAGGTAAGACGGGATGGTATAGGTTCGTGGGAGGCAAAACTTTACACTTGATCAAGCCTTCGTATTGTCGAATGTTGACCAGGTCGATGTGTTCGGTGAACAATTGTGGGTGCCCTGCAGGAAAGCAACAATATCTGCATACGTAGGGATACAGCGAAACACGTCCAAGTATTTGATTTCTTCTCCTTTCTCTTCGTCGGCTTGGTACAGCAAACAGGTGGCATTGGTCCTTCCTCCGTACAGAGTATCCCTCGGGTTCAGGGGGTCCATGAATTGGTAACTTTCCACGATGTGTTTAAACTCGGGATCGATTTTCAAACGGTGATCGTACTCGTGTTCCCACATTTCCACCACTTGGTATCCTTCCTGTTCTAACTTTAGGCGTCGCTGACAAGTGTCCTGGTACAGGTCTTCCATGGTTCGTTGTAAAAACTGATTTTTAGTGCCACGGTCAGGGCAACAGACGGGGAATCCGTGAAATAAGTAACCGTTAAACTCGTATTCGATCTTGGGGTTTTCTAAGTCCCCGCCATCGATCGAATGCGTTCTGATGGTCTCCCCCTCCCTCCGTTGCGGACATGCTGAATCCATTTGTCCTCCTTGTCGCACAAGTAATGTAACCAGCGTAGGGCTTTGACCGAGGATTGATGTTTGACATAGTTGGTTGTTTGAGGACTGATGACAGCCACGGTGTCTTCAGGCATGAATCGTTGTCGATAGACTAAGGAACACGTTTTGGCAATGGTGTAAGCTTCTTTCAAAGGATCGACCCCTCCGTGTTCCATGAACAGTTCTCGAAATTTTCCACAGCATCGGCGTAAAATGTCCACGTCGGAACGACAATACTTTAACAATTCTTCCTGAAAGTAGAAAGGGTCGGAGGCATGGACCTAGTACCAAGCGTAGAAAGCTTCTCGTTGTTCGGTACGCATGTTGTCGGGGTCGTAATAGTGAGCCTCAGGAAAATGGGGTAGAACGGCATGTTGAATGGCTTCCGTATTGAAAAAGTGTGGAAAGTACCCTTTAGCCATTTCTGTCATTCCAAACGTTTTAGGCATTCGACTCAAAGGCATGGCCAAGTAACTCATCGAGTCTTTAAACTGCACTTGTCCCACTTGCATGAAAATGATTTTGGCTCCGTTCAAAGTGACTTTAGGGCGCTCGGTGCCATGTTCCGTATAGTATCTCAAAAGAAACTGTCTATCGGACCCGGAGAAATTGTGAGCCATCACCGTGGCATGACGATGACAATCCCCGTAACGTTCGATGTCCTCTTGGCTCCACGTCTGGTCGATGGGGTCTAAGACCCATCGGGCGAAATCGGCTAGCGTGTTCGGCCACCGAAAGATTTTTTCACGCCCTCCAGGAATCTTGCTGCAGTGAGGGCAATGACTGAAAATAGGTTCTTGAATGCACTTCTCGCACGCTCGATGAGCCACGCAGAAATTAGGAATGTGAACACCGGTCTCTTGCATGCATTCGAAATCGAAAAAGATGAAATTGCCTTTCTTCTTGTGTCCATCCTCTTTCTCTGGATGGGGTTGGTATTTTTGCACGTAGCATTGGTGTTCCAAGTCCACAATGTGGTGACAAATGTGACATTTTTTCTCTCCTCGACGTACGTGTGCCTTGGCATTATTGGTAAGTATGCCTTGTCCACATATAGGGCACAATCGCAGCAGTTGACAAGCACATTTCTGCTGTGATCCTTGTGTTTTCAAATGTTGTTGGTAATAGGCAGGGCTGACAAACGTGCGCAGACAAGTTGAACAATGCACTGGTTCTTGCCCTTCGCTCAGACAGGGTGGACAGGCTAAACATCCTGAGCATTTCGATCCACAATGCTTGTCTTGCTCTCGATTGCTATAGCCATAGTCACATTTCTCACAGTAATATCTGTATTCCAGGAATCCGGTGATACTGGTAATGGTATCAAAATGTTCATTGTGATGATAGACGTGAATGTATTTTCCATCCTTAAAGTCTTTCCCTCGAGGCCCACGCATTTCTTGAGAGTGCACTTTCAAGGTGTAACGTGGAGCTAGGACATCTTGCAATTTTTGCATTTCAGGAATGCCACAGGGTTTGTCTTTGGGCAAGTCGGCTTGTTGCAACAGGAGTTCTGCTTCGTTTCGTTGTTTGACTCGGTCCGATTTTCGAATGTTCTCCCAGGCTCTTTTCCATTCTGTTGTATCGTTTTTGTCGACATAGGTTCGTCCCACCACAAAGGCACGGGCTAAACAGATCTGGTCTTGAGGGTTGTTAATTCGGACGAGACTCTTTTTGGTGCTGCGAAGGTCGTTCACCAATAAGACTTTTTTGCGGCCAGTCCTTTGAGGAGGAGAGACGTGGGTCATGTCCAGTGTGGCTTTTCCATCGGTGATGTCAAACTGGTCATTGGATTGTTGCACGTGTTGAATCTTGTTCATGACTTTGGAAGCGGTCCATTCTGCAGGGCTGCTAAACTCGATCCAAACAGGGGATTTCAAACCGTCGTGTTGTATGGAAAGTCTCAAGCGATCGTCTTCTTTCTGTTGACATTGTCACTTGAGTGTGGTAAGCATAGAATCCCACGTCTCGGTGATGAACCCTTCTGCTTTCTCTAACGGTACTTCGGACTTGAAATCTTTAAACTTCACCGTGTATTTGTAAGCTGTGGTTCTAAATTTTCCAGAGGGACGCTTTTCCGTCTCTCGAATGGAATAGTACTTTTCAGGGTTGACTAAGGGTGGTGAACTTTGTTTAGAGGGTTTGGATTCTGGTTCACTTATGTCCTCTTCAAAATCACTGGCTTGAATTTGTGCCAAGACTTCAGCCCTGGTACGAGGCGATAGATCACGTTTCTGCCTCTTACTTTCTTCTTCTTTCTTCTCAAATGAATTGGATCGTTTCATCTTAATAGCAAAAAGTCAAATGACTAAAGTTTAAACAGCATGGACTAATTTATAGTCATAGCAGACCAGCGTATATAAAAGGGTGTGTGTCTTGTCCTTTCACTATTCATTTCACTCTCAAATCGAGCACAACGATGGAAGAGACTACCCAGATCGCACGTTTCATCAGAGCTTTGCGAGTGGTCATCCGAAAATTCTCTTCAGACCAGTCGTCGGATTACTCACCTTCCTTTCGAGATAAAAGTCAAGATACTTGCTATATCTGTCAGAAGAAAGGGCATTGATCTTCAGAGTGTCCAGACCGTCAAAAAAGAATAAAAGGGGCTAGAAAAGACAAAAGTCAAGATACCTGTTATTATTGTCAAGAAAAAGGACATTGGTCTTCAGATTGCCCAAAAAGAAACAAGAGGAGTCAGAAGAAGAGAGGGATTCTGAAGAGGAGTCAGAAGAAGAGAGGGATTTTTCAGAGGAAGAAAGCAGACAGGTGAAGAAAAAGAAACAGGAGAAAAAAGAAGAAGGGAAGAAATTGAGGAGGAAGAGGAGGAAAAGACTATGACGGTGAAGAAATTGAAAAAACAGAGAGAGTGAACAATGAAACAGAAGAAGTGTATGAATCTTAAAGTGTTATGTTGTGAATTGTGAATTGGATTGTAAATATTGATAAAAGAATAAATTAGATATAAAGGTAAGTGTCTTTGGGTTTTGATTTTAAAATAAGAACCTACACTCACGCACACTCCTGCACAGACACGTACTAGTGGGGTAAAATGGTTTTTTAGTTATTGGCAATTGAAAGTCTATCTCTTTTCGATAGACGTGGGTGGCCCTGAAAAGGGCCTTTGGGATAGGGGTGAGTTTAAGCTATCAACTTTAACTGCCTTAAGCCTTTGCCACGGCCAAGGCCTACTTCTGGTCTGCGTACTTTTGATGATGATGATGATGATTTGGTTGAAATCACAAAGGGTGGTACGGTAGGGTTATAGTGTTTAGCTCGGGAAGGTCGTATTCTCTTCGGTCGTAATAAAGAAGTCTGATACATTTTTTTCAGACTTCTTAACTCCGCTAAAATGCCAAACAGTACCGTGACCGTTTGACTTTCACACCCTTGTTTCTTTGCTGCTTCTTGTTGTTGTTGTTGTTGTTTTCTTACCTCTTCTTGTTGCTGCTGTTGCTGTAGGAGAAAAGCTTGTTCCGCTTCCTTTCGCCGTTGTATAAATTTCTCCAATTCTTCTTTCTGTCTCTATCTAAAATTCTCCACGTGCGGTAATGAAGGAGGAGGTGACGAAGGTTCCGGAACAAATTCTTGCGAGGTAAGAAAATCCACAAAATCCCAATTCACCTCTTCTGAAAGTAAGTCCGGGTTCCCTTGGGTTGTCTCCACCGCCTGTGCAACCCAATTTATCGTTTTCTGAGTTTCCGTCATGTTGAAAAACTGTCGCATGAATTGACTGCATTCCTTCACTTGTTCTCGGCGTCTCAACATGTGGACCGACGTCCAATCTTCTACACTGGCATCATCCATGATGTTCCGGACGGACATACCGATGTATGTCCAATCCAAGTGGACAGTTGTCCACAGGTCAGATACCAGCCTGTGGATACGAAGAGTCTATGTGGAGAGGCAAGGATGCCTCAAGAGAGTCCTGATTTACGGCCCAGCAGTCAGGCGCAGCTTGAGGACAAGAAGAAGACCAATGCGGTGCCCTTTATGTTAATATATTTTAATATTAACATAAAACCCAAAGGCCCTTTTCAGGGCCACCAATAGATCTCGAAAAGAGACCGCACCCTGTTTCAATTTTTTTCCCTGTTCCATTTTCATAGGCCCATCAGGTCGGGACCCTATTAAAATAAAAAAATTGTGTCAGAAATGGGGGTCAAATAAAAAATGTGGGGTCAAAAATGTACTGACACGTTTTCGTTTGACCCGTACTTTTTCAGCTTAAAATAGGATATTGCAACTTGTACAACATACATTCTTTCTCTCTAAACATAAAAATAAACCAGCATGTACAATTAACAAACACATGCATTGTCCATTTAAAGAATAATTTGTTTTAGTTCATTTTTCGTTTAGTTTAAAGTCGTACATCTTTCTGTAGCAATAGTATAGACCAACTCATTACATATAAGCCAATACGAGAAGCCAAATAAATCTTTTTGATTAAATGGCAGTTAATTTACTGCCTGTCATAAAATGTGTGCTGTCATCTGTTTCACGGTACTTCGTCCAGGAACACATTTATCCAAATATCAAGGAGGATAATGATTCATCTTCTTTCTAATAAGTTACACTTGAACTTTATGATCTTTCTTTTATTGCAGCAAAGTTAAAAACCAACAAAATCTGCAATGACCCCCTGATTTGTAATCCAAATAACGCATTTGTCTCTGCAAGTGTACTGATTTCTTTTTTGTGAAAGAATGTCTTTGTGATAATGTGTTCTCCAGACATCTTGTGGCGAACGAGGGCAATTTTTTTAAATTTCTTAAACCCTGTCACGAAAGGATTATTCATTTTTGCAGTCTTCGCAATCACGCTACCAGAAGTCACACAGGTAATCTTAATAGATGTGCAGTATCCCAGTCAAGGAAATTATTTTCTCCATTTTTCATTAAAGTTAAATCCAGTTACTCTTTTGTGTTCTGCTTCTTTCACTTTCTTCGCTAATGATTCATACTGCACACAGTTTTAATCTGGAGATCACTTTCTAGTGCAACAAGCATTAAGGTTAAACATCTGGATGACATCTTGCTGAGCTCGATGGGCATGGTATAATGGTACCAAGTGCGCAAGTCCAGGTGGGCGGAGCACAAGGTGTAGGGAACATTGCATTCTGAATTAAAGAACAACACATACTGTGATTTGTGCATTATGTAAGAGATGTACTTTCTGTTAGGCTTAAAATAAAGTTAAGCCTCTTGGCAGCGTGAGATTATGTTAATTCCTATCAAGATCATATTTTGTATTTTTATGATTTTTTTTAAAATAGCTGAAACTGTGTCTGTTGTGGCTAGATAACTCTTACCCATTTCTAGTTCCAGCATAGTTATCTCTCTTAAATGCACTGGAGTTCATGGTTTTGTTCTTGTCAAATTGACAATATAGCATTGTTCTCTATGACAGTGTGTGACACGCATGCTGAGGTAGGATAGAAAGTACATTTATTTTCACAAAACATTAGCACTGTTTTATATGGAAAAACAATTGGTACCATGATACCACATAATATTGTCTGTGCTAGTCTGGTTCCCTGTTTCGTATGCTCCCTGCGTTGCTCTCTGCAATACGAAGAGTGCATCGCAGGGAGCATACAAAGCAGGAAACTAGTCTATGCCTATGCTCGAAGTATATACGATGCCATCCCTCATCCAAAGCATTGGATACAAAATAAATCCTCATTGCATTATTCGAATCTTTGCGTCAAAAAAATGCACGCAACAATAGGTGTGCGTCAATTTTCTCCAGCTTGCATCCCTGACGCACCAACGTGCGCAAAGGGAAACACAATATATTGTAACGTATATCTGATTTAATAATGTTTATTTTTAATTTAATTGTTTGTCAGTTTTACATTTTTATTCTATTATAATGTAAATTGTTTCACTAGAGATGATACTTTTTCAGAACATTGTTTGACCTTGACTGTTAGTTTATAAACACCAGATGTTGATCTAAATTCTGACCTGGATTCAAAATTAGTAAACAAAGTTCTATTTTATTTTAAAGCGATTGGTTGTTGTCAAGGTCATGATGGGACTACGTGGGTTAAGAAGTAAACACCTTTTAAATTTTTTATTCTGGAAATAAAATCTTTGGTCTAATCAAGGCCATATTCTGTGCATGTGATATAAACATGATCATGTGACCCCCCTCTGATTTCGCAACTTCGGTGAATTTCGAAATTGCGTCTTATCATACAATATAATATTTGCTTTGAGAGATATTTTTCAGTTTTGGGGCATTTTTCACTGATGTCAAGTGAGTTTGTTGTTGCCAGTTGGATATCAAAATGATTAATTCTTTATTCTCTGCAAATATTTTGAGGAGTGCTCACACAGAAAGTATGGAAAGACATTGCTTAAAATTTAATTTGGATTTCCAACACCGGAGTGCCATTATTTGTATTTCTACAAGAAACTGTAGATAAGCACAGTACTGACTACAGCATACGTTATCGTCATCCATCTTGGATTTTACATCAGGATTCTAACTTGAAATTATTAGAACATTTATTACTAGGGCTTTTGCAATTTAATTCGTGGATTATTCTTAGATTATTTTTGGATGTGATTCTTGAAACCGTAAGTTTTTCTCCTTTTTTTATTTTTACAGCATTTTCCAAGGAAAAAAATATTTGATAAATTTTAAAAAGCTTGTTGTTTTTCACCCTTTTAGTGTTACTGTTTATTCGAGTCTAAACACGTAACATAGAAATTGTGTGCTCGTCCTTGGATGTTTGAATTTTGGCTAAAATATTTCAGAAAGCTTTGTGTTTTTTGAAATTTGAATTTCCCTAGCTTTTGAAATCTTTAGTTAGATCGACACGCTTTTTTAATATGGCATCAAAAGTGGAAATCTTTATTTCAAATCCTACCCAGGAACAATTAGATCTTTTCAAAAAAGATGATTTGATTCAACTTGCCAGAAAATACGATCTTTTTGAGGTAAACGCTTCCTTAAAGGTCACCGGCCATACTTCAACATTTTTCTTTTTACATCAGATTTGCATTACATGATTGAAAGTAGTTATACTCGCACAAAAAGAACAAAAATTTATCCAGCGTAAAGAAGAAATAATAATTTAATTACTCAAAATAGAAGCATAAAACGCCGTTACTTCCTCTTAGCTACGATTTCCCACCTATAGAGGACGCCAACCGGAAATGACGTACATTTATCCCTACAAGACGAAGTACATGCTTCTTATCGTCGAAAAATAAAACACTATAAACTATGGATTTGGAATATTTAGATGAAACTAATGAAAACTAATTTACTTTTCATCCTTATATCGGTATGCGTGCACGACGCACTAGATTGTGTCACTTTCAAAACTGTTCGATTGTTTTAATTTATTTTGAAAATTCCCGTTAATACAGGTAAAAAGGAATCAATGCTGGCTTCCCTATGTCGGCAGACTTTATTTAAAAAAAGAAAGAAATCGGCACACTTAAAGAATCCAAAGGAACCAAACTTGACTTCCTTTTGTCGGCCAACTTCATAAGAAAAAATAGGCACACTAAAAAGATACCAAAGTCATTTTCCGGGGTCGGTTTGCTTTACAATAAAATAACATATGTATTTGATATCCTGTCGGTAAGTTTAACCAATGAGTTTATTGCTCCCTGCCAGTTGTGTTTATCAGCCGGGCTTCTATGTGTTTGCCATATGTAATAATTGATGTTTGCTGGGCAAATAGTATAAATAACAATACCTTGCTTTAATAATACTTTTGTAACCCATGCTAACGAAAAGATGATCATTTGCACTCACAGTGGATGTATTTTAAAATAATGATTTTTATTTGCGAGATACCGTCTTATATTTAATCTGGATACAATACAATCTGGGTCAGTTTGCAATAAGTAACTTATCATGCGTGAATAGCAGGTGCCTTCAAGCAGTCGGGTATTTTCGTCTCATTTGCGATTTTGTTATTTGACGTAAGCGATACACACTACACTAAGGATGCATACGCAAACCGGCATCCGCTGCATATACGGAATTCGTGCATATATATATTTTTTAAAATAATTTTCGCATGATGAAAAAAGAAGGAATATATGATAACAATGCAAGGTTAATTTCTTTCATTTAATTTTCAAATAAGTGTATTTTTATCAATTTCTTTTGTACCGTGCGGGGGGGGGGGGGCGGGGGGGCACAAATTCAACACAAAATTATTTCCTTTCTAATTTGTACGGACTAATATATGATTGACGATATTGACTAGTAATGACAAGCTTTCAATTTATGCGCGCACACAATAAGACAACTTGAAAAATAAAAACAATAAAATTAACTGGTAAGAGCTTCATATTGCAGCAACTAAACACTGACAAAATGCTCAGCATTATTCTCTCTCTCTCTCTCTCTCTCTCTCTCTCTCTCTCTCTCTCTATCTATCTATCTATCTATCTATCTATCTATCTATCTATCTCTCTTGTGTAATCGAGTGTGTATTGTATACAGCAGTGTTACAACCTGAAGCCTAAAATTAAGTATATTTGTTATAGTATCTCATGTACACTACCCTTAGCAAAATGAATACGTATTCTGTAGAATATTATCTGTTAGGTATTAGTTTTATAAATCATTATTGTTAGTTTGACCGGATTAAATTGAGAATGTTGTTGTGCAGATGAATATAATTTTTAGCATAAAAATATAAATAAATATTTTTATTAGAACGAGCAAGATATGTCAGTTTGTGTTTTTTCTCACAAATATGTGCGTTAATTCGTATGATTATTTTCTTTGAAAGAATATCAAGATAGTTTGAGTTTGTTTAAATTAAATTTTTTTCCCTAAAACCTATCTTACAAAGATCTACTTGTTTTTTGAAGAAAAAGAACATGTACAAACTATTGCTAAGTTGGGATGAATTGTCTTTCGAGTTGGGCCGAATTCACTATTATCTGGCATACATGATACAACTTTCCCATCCCTCCCCTATTCGATCCCACATATTAAATCCATTCTTTTTTTGGTAAACATGGTCTTTCGGGAAAAGAAAAACCCTCTTTCCCATCATCACTCTTTTGGTTTCATTCGTATGTAACAGTGCACCATATTTGCTGTACAAAAGCACGATCGTACGCTATATCGCATGGACATTTACCTGGGGAAATTAAATACTTGAATGGTTAGGTTGAATAGAAAAGATAAATGTACGTCATATCCGGTTTTGGCACGCGGAAACTAGCAATTGTTTACGGAGATTGCCGACCAATTTTTTCATTTAAAAAAGCGGAGTTTTAAGTCTAATTAAACATTTTTATGGTGTGCATACATAGCAAATTCGTTTTGTTTATAACTATAGTAATATCATAGGTTTGTACAATATGGGTGGCCATTGACCTTTAACGAAACAGGAAATAATAAATATTTTGGTTCAGTATTTGATAGAAAAGAATGTTTCGGATAAACGTGCTTTGGTTTCAGTCAGTACGTCTGTATCAGACTCTGACACAAAAATGAAGGAACTAGAATTAAAATGCAAGATGGAATTGGAGTTGAAGAAACTGGAACTTCAGAAAGAAGAAAGAGAAAAACAAATGCAAATGCAGTTGCAATTGGAAAAAGAAAAAGAACAAATGAAATTGTTGCGGTTTGCCAGATATATTTTAGATTGGTTGATATTTCTTTCCCGCAAATATGAAATAAGTGACAAAATCAGATGTTTGCTTTCTTTACATCATTGGCGTACAAGTTTGATTTATATTTGGGCTTACCTTAGAGCTCAGATAAGAAAAGTAATCATCTATAATATGATTTCTTAGGAAGAATGTTTTTTCATTGTAATATAAAGATACATTAGAAAGCCTTGAAATAACCCAAAGCTTAACTTATTCTCGATTCCTATGTACATTTATTGACTATAGATGTGCTCTCTGAAGAAAGCCAACACTTGAAGTAAATACTTTTCATAGACATAAAAAAGTTTGCCTTCATGATTTCTATTTTGCCTAAGAATGATATGTAATATTCTACTTTTCTTTACAATAAAGATCAATGAATTTATAACTCCAAGAACTGTTTCTCCCCTAAATTAGACCGGGAACTGTTTCCTTCCGAAATTAGTACCTGTAGTCGGAGAAGAAGCAGCAGTAGTTGCAAGGACGAAAACAACAAAAAAGTTTATTAAACAAACCTTCTGCAAACATCGTGCTATGCGGATTATTAAATTCATGATTAACTAATCAAAACTAGTGATTTACTCTTGTCGAGCATGGGGCTATTTTAAAAAATATAAAAATTGCCTTGCACTGCCCAATTTTGGGATGTTTGTGAGATCAGGGCCGGGTTAACCCAATAGCCGAACTAGGTAGCTGAATAGGACGTCACGATTTTGAGACCGACTTAAACGAAGTACACTGTCAGATTATTAATTTATTATCATTAAATACTTAGGACTAAATAATGGAATTGCTAAATTATCAAGCCGAACGTGTATTAATAATAATGAACAGTTTATGATAAGCGATACCCCGGCGAGGGAAGGGGCTACGCAAAGTGGAAGGCTCGCCTAACAACCTTGGGCGCCAAATAGCCATCCACGGGTCCTGTTAGAGATACATTTTATACACTTTGCTTTTTGTGATAAAGCAAACGACAGCAAAAAACATTTATTGGAATTACGACAATACGTATACACCGTAAGTAGTATATGGGGTCACCCTAGCGTCAAGTGGACTTACCATGCAAAAACAGTCGATTCACTCTGGCGTCAAGGGGAATTTAACATGGGAAATTTTAACATGGATGGAACTGTAGAGCGTCAAGGGGAATTGAACATGGAAATTGAACAGGACCGGTACTTTAACGTCAATGGGACTTTAACGTTAAAATATGGGGTTTGCACTTTGTCGTAAATGGAAATTGAACATGGGAATGTCACCTGGATATCAATGGGAATTGAACTTTGGGTGACGTCATGAGGTTTATAGGGTCAAAACATTTTATAGGGATTTTAATGTATTTGTAAGGACAAAGGGTAGATAGGGACAAACATACAAATACACATTTAAACACACAGAAAAGACGACAGAAATGTTCTAAAACAAACCTCACAGAGAGAATGATGGCTCAAAAAAGAAAAGTCTATTGTATGGGTTCAAAACATTTATTCAAGTATATACATGGGCTCTCTGGCCTGTGCTTTGGTCTAAGCACTATCCATTTAATACATAAACATTTCTACATCAAACAAACTTATTACTAGTTATTTAGTTCTTGGCTCAAGTAAACCTGTTTACATTTAATGTTCATTTATAAGGAAAAGCTAACACAAAACAAGTAACATGCAATCAAATAGGACAAAGTTCATGTTTCTCTCTCTCTATTCGTCTCACACGTTGTTAAAAATCTGGTCAGCTAGCACTTGTGTCCCAGCGTAGATATTTCCCATCACTTAATCCGTTTCATTCATAAATCGGCTGTTATATCCATCGTGCTAGGTACACTTATCAGTAAGCAGATCAAGTGCAGTCATCGTCTTCTTCCCATGGAGGTACAATGTATACCATATGAATGGTTACTTTTCCTTCGTTGATGTCAAATTTTCCTCTCATCGACTGCACGTCTTCAATAGCCCTAAAAAGTTTGGACGAAGTTATTTCTGCAGGTGTGCTAAATCCGAGACATACAGGTGAGTTCAAACTGTCGCGATACATAGATAGGCTCAAACGACCTCAATCTTTGACTTGGCAATGACATTTGAGTTCCTCTAACAGTGAGTCAAGTAGGTCCGTAATGAAACCTGCTACTTCCTCGGCTGAAATGTCAGACGCGAAGTCTCTAAATTTCACCGTGTAGGTGTAAGTTATCGTTCTAAATTTTCTTGAGGTCGCTGTCTGAGTCATTTGGATGCTAAAATACTCCTGTAGGTCTACTGAATCCTTTTCCTTCTTGGACGCACTTTGCTGTGACGGTATGGTAGTGAAAGAGGTCAGTTATGTTTGTTCCTTCTCTTTTTTCATCTGCGTAGAGTGATTCATCTTTCTCGTTACTTGTTCTCGCAATGAAGTGTCGTTCTTGGAAGTCGTCCCTTTTTATACTGGGTGATATCAGTATGTCCATAAGGTAAAGTTTTGTGGTCTGGAAGTTTCACTAGCTGCACGTAGTTTGTCATGGCGTTAGCACATAAATAACTAAGATGTGTTACTGCATTGGTGATGTGATAGTGAGGCAAAGAATCACACCCGAGTTTCTCGTTGGACTTGAGTCTTACGCTCTATACTTGCTGTTTGAAGGGATTCATTTTTTCTCAATTGGTCTTAGTAGTGACAATGAACTGTTGGTCTTGGACGTTGTCCTTTTTTATATGCTGACCAATATTGATGTGACCGTACGGCAAAGTAAAGTGGTTGGGAAGTCGCACTCGCTTCTGGTACACGATTTGATAGACTTTTTCCAAGGGTCGACTGACGATGTGGTGAGTGGGTAAACGCACAATCTTGTTCGGCTGGTAGGTGGTCACTTTAAAGTTTGCATCCTCTCCAGACTGCAATGCTTCTTTCAATACGCCAAAGTTGACCACACGACTGGTACGATAATTCAGAGTCAATCCTTTCACTTTACACTCTGTGTGCACTTCTCCTTGTGGGTCCCGGTATTCGTAGCCGTAATTTTTAGGACCGCCACTCGCGAAACTTAGAATCTTGTCGTCAGGATGTTCGTCTGTCCAGGCTCCTAAACGGTCTCCTTCGATGTTAGGGTGTTGCTGACCCGGTCGATCGATGTAGATGCAACTGTCCGTGTCAAAGTACAGGACGCGATCCCCTAACAGTTCTAAAGCTTCGTACAATTTTAAGCGAGCATGAGCTGTCACGTAAGCCGCAATGATGACATTTCCAAAAGGGTCGTCTTGTACAAAGTCCAGATCTTCTTCGTAATTGACCAAGATTAAATTCTCTCGAACGACGTCCACGTGTTTCATGTATTTGGTTTTGTCGTGAATCATCTGGAAGTAGCGGGAAGGTTCTGTCAAATATTCCGTCTTGGGTAAACACGGTCGTTGTGCCATTTTACCCCACAAGCAATTTAACATCACTTTGGCAAACGATCGCCTGCCTTCGTTTTTCTCGATGTGGTCTAAAGTGATGCCTTCTTGTTCCCGGTATTTCTCTTTGAATTTTATTTGGTCTTCGGGAGTGTGACACCAGGAAGGATAGCCGCTGGCTTCTTGCTTCAGTTTCAAAAAGGCATCCACGTAGTCTGCGAAAATGCCTTTCTGAGTAGGGTCACCCTTGTGGTATTGTTGTGTCTTGGGAAAGTGGCAAATTTCGTACACTTCTAACAGTTGGTATCCCATGTCCATAGCTTTGAACAATTCTACGCTGACCCAGGTTCCCGTCAAGGCCCGTTCTTCCTGGGTGTGCTGACAAGGCTGATCTTGGTTGCACGTTTCGGCACAAGTACGGCACAAGGGAAACATCAGTTTGCCTTGACAATGGTGAGGTAAGACGGGATGGTATAGGTTCGTGGGAGGCAAAACTTTGCACTTGATCAAGCCTTCGTATTGTCGAATGTTGACCAGGTCGATGTGTTCCGTCAGCAATCGCGGGTGCCCTGTAGGAAAGTGACAATATTTGCACACGTAGGGATACAGCGAACACACATCCAAGTATTTGATTTCTTCTCCTTTCTCTTCGTCGGCTTGGTACAGCAAACAGGTGGCATTGGTCCTTCCTCCGTACAAACTATCTCGGGTTCAGGGGGTCCATCAGCTTGTAACTTTCCACGACACGTTTAAACTCGGGATCGATTTTCAAACGGTGATCGTATTCGTGTTCCCACATTTCCACCACTTGGTATCCTTGCTGTTCTAACTTCAAGCGTCGCTGACAAGTGTCCTGGTACAGGTCTTCCATGGTCCGTTGTAAAAACTGATTTTTAGTGTCACGGTCAGGGTAGCAGACGGGACATCCGTGAAATAAGCAACCGTTAAACTCATACACGATCTTGGGGTTTTTTAAGTCCCAGCCATCGACCGAATACGTTCCGATGGTCCTTTCGCCTCCTCCGTTGCGGGCATGCTGAATCCATTTGGCTTTCTTGTCGCACAAGTAATGTAACCAGCGTAGGGCTTTGACCGAGTATTGACGCTTGACATAGTTGGTCGTTTGAGGACTGATGACAGCCACGGTCTTTTGAGGCATGAATCGTTGGCGGTACACTAAGGAACACGCTTTGGCAATGGTGCAAGCTTCTTTCAAAGGATCGACCCCTCCGTGTTCCATGAACAGTTCTCGAAATTTTCCACAGCAACGTCGTAAAATGTCCACGTCGGAACGACAATACTTTAACATTTCTTCCTGAAAGTCGAAGGGGTCAGAGGCATGAGCCTGGTACCAAGCGTAGAAATCTTCTCGTTGTTCGGTACGCATGTTGTCGGGGTCGTAATAGTGAGCCTCAGGCAAATGGGGTAGAACGGCATGTTGATTGGCTTCCGTATTGAAAAAGTGTGGAAAGTACCCTTTAGCCATTTCTGTCATTCCAAACGTTTTAGGCATTCGACTCAAAGGCATGGCCAAGTAACTCATCGAATCTTTAAACTGCACTTGTCCCACTTGCATGAAAATGATTTTGGCTCCGTTCAAAGTGACTTTAGGACGTTCGGTGCCATGTTCCGTATAGTACCTCAAAAGAAACTGTCCATCGTATCTGGAGAAATTGTGAGCCATCACTGTGGCATGGCGATGACAATCTCGGTAACGTTCGATGTCCTCTTTGCTCCATGTCTTGTCGATGGGGTCTAAGACCCATTTAGCAAAATCGTCTAGCGTCTTTGGTCCTCGAAAGATTTTTTCACGCCCTCCAGGAATTTTGCTGCAGTGAGGGCAATAACTGAAGATAGGTTCTTGAATACACTTCTCGCACGCTCCATGAGCCACGCAGAAATTAGGAATGTGAATGCCAGTCTCTTGCATGCATTCGAAATCGAAAAAGATGAAATTGCCTTTCTTCTTGTGACCGTCCTCTTTCTCTGGTGGGGGTTGGTATTTTTGCACGTAACATTGGTGTTCCACGTCCACGATGTGGTGACAAATGTGACATTTTTTCTTTCCTGAACATACGTGTGCCTTGACACTATTGGTACGTATGCCTTGTCCACACGCGGGGCACAATCTCAGCAGTTGACAAGCGCATTTCTTCTGTGAACCTTGCGTCTTCAAATGTTGTTGGTAACAGGTAGGGCTGACAAACGTGCGCAGACAAGTTGAACAAGGCACTGGTTCTTCGCTCAGACAGGGTTGAGAGGCCAAACATCCTGAGCATTTCCATCCACAATGTTTGTGTTGCTCTCGATTATTATAACCATAGTCACATTTCTCACAATAATAAACATATCCCAGGAATCCAGTGATACTGGTAATGGTATCGAAATGTTCATCGTGATGATAAAGGTGAATGTATTTTCCGTCCTTAAAATGTTGGCCTCGAAACAACAGAGGCCCGCGTATTTCTTGAGGATGCACTTTCAAGGTGTAGCGTGGAACTAGGGCATCTTGCAATTTTTGCATCTCAGGAATGCCACAGGGTGTGTCTTTGGACAGTCCGGCTTGTTGTAACAGGAGTTCTGCTTCATTTCGTTGTTTGGCTCGGTCGGATTGTTGAATAGTTTTCCAGGTTCTTTTCCATTCTACCGTGTCGTTCTTGTTGGCATAGGTTCGTCCCACCACGATGGCACGGGCTAAACACATCTGGTCATGAGGGTTGTTAATTCGGACGAGACTTGTTTTGGTGTTGCGAAGGTCGTCCACCAATAAGACCTTTTTGCGTCCTGTCCCTTGAGGAAGAGAGACGTGAGCCATTTTCAGTGTGGCTTTACTATCGGTGATGTCAAACTTGTCATTGGATTGTTGCACCTGTTGTATCTTGTCCATGACTTTGGAAGGGGTCAGTTCTGCGGGTCTGCTAAACTCGATCCAAACAGGGGATTTCAAGCTGTCGTGTTGTATGGATAGTGTCAAGCGATCGTCTTCTTTGGGTTGACATTGTCGCTTGAGTGTGGTGAGCAAAGAATCCCACATCTCGGTGATGAACCCTTCTGCTTTCTCCAACGGTACGTCGGACTTGAAATCTTTAAACTTCACCGTGTAGGTGTAAGCCGTGGTTCTAAATTTTCTAGAGGAGCGCTTTTCCGTCTCTCGAATGTGATAGTACTTTTCAGGGTTGACTGGTGAACTTTGGTTTGGAGTAGACTCTCTCTGTCTGGTCGCAGACGTGGAAGGTGTTGGTTCAGGTTCGCTCATGTCTTCTATTTGAGCGAACACTTCTTTTTGTGTGTGAGGCGATACGTCACTTCGCTGCCTCTTACGTTCTTCTTCTCTCTCACTGAAATCGTGCGATCGTTTCATCTCGATTGCTGATTCAGAAATGATTTAACCAAGTTCATTCTTTCCATATATACCCTCTCTACCTCTCGTTGTGACAATGACTTGGTATATTTCACAAGGCAAGTGAAAGCCAAGCATATAGGAACCCAACGACAGCGTTGCGTCTTAAACACTTCATGCATCTTGACGACCCTTCGATTCAAACCCTACCACGAAAGAAAATAGTTGCAAGAAAAATAAAACAGACAGTTGGTGTCTTCAAGAGAGCTAGAGACGGCACTGTGTCGCTGGGACACGTACGTACGTACTCCAGAAAACTACGCTACTCGACAACGTGAGTGTGCTTGTCAAAATGTTTGAATAAGATTAAAAATGTTTGTCAGTTTCAAAACGCGAACCAGTACTGTGTCCGTTTAATATTTGATGTGGCAAGAAGAAATGGTACAATACGCAACAAAGGGTTTGTACGTTTACACTCCAATCTGTCTGTACTGCAATGGTAACAGCGCTCTTGCGTTGGCATTATTTTGCCACACTACCTTTTAAATAAAACAATGCATCACTCATCATAAACGATTTCATTGGCTATACTTATTTTCTTACCGCTTTCGCGTCGAATTGACTTCAGTACCTTTTCGCACAGCGACAAGATCGGACGTGTTTTTTTTTATTCTGCGTCTGGTCGCTACGCTACTTGCCCTGAATTTACAACCAAACAATGTGTTACACATTGTAATTGACTTCATTGGCTAACCGATATTTTACACTTCTGTCTCTGTTGATGTGAGTGTGCTTGTCAAAATGTTTGAGTAAGATTAAAAATGTTTGTTAGTTTCAAAACGCTAACCAGTACTGTGGCCGTTTAATATTTGATGTGGCAAGAAGAAATGGTACAATACGCAACAAAGGGTTTGTATGTTTACACTCCAATCTGTCTGTACTGCAATGATAACAGCGCTCTTGCGTTGGCATTATTTTGCCACACTACCTTAAAAAAAATCCCAATGCATCACTCATCATAAACGATTTCATTGGCTATACTTATTTTCTTACCGCTTTCGCTTCGAATTGACTTCAGTACCTTTTTGCACAGCGACAAGATCGGACGTGTTTTTTTTTTATTCTGCGGCTGGTCGCTACACTACTGTCAACAAGCCCTGAATTTACAACCAAACAATGTGTTACACATTGTAAGTGACTTCATTGGCTAACCGATATTTTACAATTCTGTCTCTATTGATGTGAGTGTGCTTGTCAAAATGTTTGAGTAAGATTAAAAATGTTTGTCAGTTTCAAAACGCGAACCAGTACTGTGGCCGTTTAATATTTGACGTGGCAAGAAGAAATGGTACAATACGCAACAAAGGGTTTGTACGTTTACACTCCAATCTGTCTGCACTGCAATGGTAATAGCACACTTGAGTTGGTATTATTTTGCCACACTACCTTTAATAAAACCCCAATGCATCACTCATCATAAACGATTTCATTGGCTATACTTATTTTCTTACCGCTTTCGCTTCGAATTGACTTCAGTACCTTTTCGCACAGCGACAAGATCGGACGTGTTTTTTTATTCTGCGGCTGGTCGCTACTCTACTTGCCCTGAATTTACAATCAAACAATGTGTTACACATTGTAAGTGACTTCATTGGTCAGTCGATATTTTCCACCGCCTTAGCTTCAAATTGGTTTCACTTGTTATTCGCACCGTGAGATGATCAGACACGTTTTTCTGTACCTGACCATTAGTCACTTCACAAACAATAAAACTAAAACACAAATGATCACGCCATGAGCGGCTCATGGAAATTATGTTAGTCATGTTACGAAATATAGCACGACTTGTTTGGATGTACTTTTCTGTGGTCACTCTTTAATTACATGCGTCTTCAGTTCACTCTTGTGATATTTTTTGTAAAGGGTGTATTTTTTCTATGGATGTGATTGTATAGCCAATGAAATCGTTTATGATGAGTGATGCATTGTTTTATTTAAAAGGTAGTGTGGCAAAATAATGCCAACGCAAGAGCGCTGTTACCATTGCAGTACAGACAGATTGGAGTGTAAACGTACAAACCCTTTGTTGCGTATTGTACCATTTCTTCTTGCCACATCAAATATTAAACGGACACAGTACTGGTTCGCGTTTTGAAACTGACAAACATTTTTAATCTTATTCAAACATTTTGACAAGCACACTCACGTTGTCGAGTAGCGTAGTTTTCTGGAGTACGTACGTACGTGTCCCAGCGACACAGTGCCGTCTCTAGCTCTCTTGAAGACACCAACTGTCTGTTTTATTTTTCTTGCAACTATTTTCTTTCGTGGTAGGGTTTGAATCGAAGGGTCGTCAAGATGCATGAAGTGTTTAAGACGCAACGCTGTCGTTGGGTTCCTATATGCTTGGCTTTCACTTGCCTTGTGAAATATACCAAGTCATTGTCACAACGAGAGGTAGAGAGGGTATATATGGAAAGAATGAACTTGGTTAAATCATTTCTGAATCAGCAATCGAGATGAAACGATCGCACGATTTCAGTGAGAGAGAAGAAGAACGTAAGAGGCAGCGAAGTGACGTATCGCCTCACACACAAAAAGAAGTGTTCGCTCAAATAGAAGACATGAGCGAACCTGAACCAACACCTTCCACGTCTGCGACCAGACAGAGAGAGTCTACTCCAAACCAAAGTTCACCAGTCAACCCTGAAAAGTACTATCACATTCGAGAGACGGAAAAGCGCTCCTCTAGAAAATTTAGAACCACGGCTTACACCTACACGGTGAAGTTTAAAGATTTCAAGTCCGACGTACCGTTGGAGAAAGCAGAAGGGTTCATCACCGAGATGTGGGATTCTTTGCTCACCACACTCAAGCGACAATGTCAACCCAAAGAAGACGATCGCTTGACACTATCCATACAACACGACAGCTTGAAATCCCCTGTTTGGATCGAGTTTAGCAGACCCGCAGAACTGACCCCTTCCAAAGTCATGGACAAGATACAACAGGTGCAACAATCCAATGACAAGTTTGACATCACCGATAGTAAAGCCACACTGAAAATGGCTCACGTCTCTCTTCCTCAAGGGACAGGACGCAAAAAGGTCTTATTGGTGGACGACCTTCGCAACACCAAAACAAGTCTCGTCCGAATTAACAACCCTCATGACCAGATGTGTTTAGCCCGTGCCATCGTGGTGGGACGAACCTATGCCAACAAGAACGACACGGTAGAATGGAAAAGAACCTGGAAAACTATTCAACAATCCGACCGAGCCAAACAACGAAATGAAGCAGAACTCCTGTTACAACAAGCCGGACTGTCCAAAGACACACCCTGTGGCATTCCTGAGATGCAAAAATTGCAAGATGCCCTAGTTCCACGCTACACCTTGAAAGTGCATCCTCAAGAAATACGCGGGCCTCTGTTGTTTCGAGGCCAACATTTTAAGGACGGAAAATACATTCACCTTTATCATCACGATGAACATTTCGATACCATTACCAGTATCACTGGATTCCTGGGATATGTTTATTATTGTGAGAAATGTGACTATGGTTATAATAATCGAGAGCAACACAAACATTGTGGATGGAAATGCTCAGGATGTTTGGCCTCTCAACCCTGTCTGAGCGAAGAACCAGTGCCTTGTTCAACTTGTCTGCGCACGTTTGTCAGCCCTACCTGTTACCAACAACATTTGAAGACGCAAGGTTCACAGAAGAAATGCGCTTGTCAACTGCTGAGATTGTGCCCCGCGTGTGGACAAGGCATACGTACCAATAGTGTCAAGGCACACGTATGTTCAGGAAAGAAAAAATGTCACATTTGTCACCACATCGTGGACGTGGAACACCAATGTTACGTGCAAAAATACCAACCCCCACCAGAGAAAGAGGACGGTCACAAGAAGAAAGGCAATTTCATCTTTTTCGATTTCGAATG
The DNA here is from genome assembly GCA_028554795.2 of Sinohyriopsis cumingii. Classification (NCBI taxonomy): domain Eukaryota; kingdom Metazoa; phylum Mollusca; class Bivalvia; order Unionida; family Unionidae; genus Sinohyriopsis; species Sinohyriopsis cumingii. Next base: position 37,929,689 of record CM068829.1, read on the forward strand.
CATGCAAGAGACTGGCATTCACATTCCTAATTTCTGCGTGGCTCATGGAGCGTGCGAGAAGTGTATTCAAGAACCTATCTTCAGTTATTGCCCTCACTGCAGCAAAATTCCTGGAGGGCGTGAAAAAATCTTTCGAGGACCAAAGACGCTAGACGATTTTGCTAAATGGGTCTTAGACCCCATCGACAAGACATGGAGCAAAGAGGACATCGAACGTTACCGAGATTGTCATCGCCATGCCACAGTGATGGCTCACAATTTCTCCAGATACGATGGACAGTTTCTTTTGAGGTACTATACGGAACATGGCACCGAACGTCCTAAAGTCACTTTGAACGGAGCCAAAATCATTTTCATGCAAGTGGGACAAGTGCAGTTTAAAGATTCGATGAGTTACTTGGCCATGCCTTTGAGTCGAATGCCTAAAACGTTTGGAATGACAGAAATGGCTAAAGGGTACTTTCCACACTTTTTCAATACGGAAGCCAATCAACATGCCGTTCTACCCCATTTGCCTGAGGCTCACTATTACGACCCCGACAACATGCGTACCGAACAACGAGAAGATTTCTACGCTTGGTACCAGGCTCATGCCTCTGACCCCTTCGACTTTCAGGAAGAAATGTTAAAGTATTGTCGTTCCGACGTGGACATTTTACGACGTTGCTGTGGAAAATTTCGAGAACTGTTCATGGAACACGGAGGGGTCGATCCTTTGAAAGAAGCTTGCACCATTGCCAAAGCGTGTTCCTTAGTGTACCGCCAACGATTCATGCCTCAAAAGACCGTGGCTGTCATCAGTCCTCAAACGACCAACTATGTCAAGCGTCAATACTCGGTCAAAGCCCTACGCTGGTTACATTACTTGTGCGACAAGAAAGCCAAATGGATTCAGCATGCCCGCAACGGAGGAGGCGAAAGGACCATCGGAACGTATTCGGTCGATGGCTGGGACTTAAAAAACCCCAAGATCGTGTATGAGTTTAACGGTTGCTTATTTCACGGATGTCCCGTCTGCTACCCTGACCGTGACACTAAAAATCAGTTTTTACAACGGACCATGGAAGACCTGTACCAGGACACTTGTCAGCGACGCTTGAAGTTAGAACAGCAAGGATACCAAGTGGTGGAAATGTGGGAACACGAATACGATCACCGTTTGAAAATCGATCCCGAGTTTAAACGTGTCGTGGAAAGTTACAAGCTGATGGACCCCCTGAACCCGAGGGATAGTTTGTACGGAGGAAGGACCAATGCCACCTGTTTGCTGTACCAAGCCGACGAAGAGAAAGGAGAAGAAATCAAATACTTGGATGTGTGTTCGCTGTATCCCTACGTGTGCAAATATTGTCACTTTCCTACAGGGCACCCGCGATTGCTGACGGAACACATCGACCTGGTCAACATTCGACAATACGAAGGCTTGATCAAGTGCAAAGTTTTGCCTCCCACGAACCTATACCATCCCGTCTTACCTCACCATTGTCAAGGCAAACTGATGTTTCCCTTGTGCCGTACTTGTGCCGAAACGTGCAACCAAGATCAGCCTTGTCAGCACACCCAGGAAGAACGGGCCTTGACGGGAACCTGGGTCAGCGTAGAATTGTTCAAAGCTATGGACATGGGATACCAACTGTTAGAAGTGTACGAAATTTGCCACTTTCCCAAGACACAACAATACCACAAGGGTGACCCTACTCAGAAAGGCATTTTCGCAGACTACGTGGATGCCTTTTTGAAACTGAAGCAAGAAGCCAGCGGCTATCCTTCCTGGTGTCACACTCCCGAAGACCAAATAAAATTCAAAGAGAAATACCGGGAACAAGAAGGCATCACTTTAGACCACATCGAGAAAAACGAAGGCAGGCGATCGTTTGCCAAAGTGATGTTAAATTACTTGTGGGGTAAAATGGCACAACGACCGTGTTTACCCAAGACGGAATATTTGACAGAACCTTCCCGCTACTTCCAGATGATTCACGACAAAACCAAATACATGAAACACGTGGACGTCGTTCGAGAGAATTTAATCTTGGTCAATTACGAAGAAGATCTGGACTTTGTACAAGACGACCCTTTTGGAAATGTCATCATTGCGGCTTACGTGACAGCTCATGCTCGCTTAAAATTGTACGAAGCTTTAGAACTGTTAGGGGATCGCGTCCTGTACTTTGACACGGACAGTTGCATCTACATCGATCGACCGGGTCAGCAACACCCTAACATCGAAGGAGACCGTTTAGGAGCCTGGACAGACGAACATCCTGACGACAAGATTCTAAGTTTCGCGAGTGGCGGTCCTAAAAATTACGGCTACGAATACCGGGACCCACAAGGAGAAGTGCACACAGAGTGTAAAGTGAAAGAATTGACTCTGAATTATCGTACCAGTCGTGTGGTCAACTTTGGCGTATTGAAAGAAGCATTGCAGTCTGGAGAGGATGCAAACTTTAAAGTGACCACCTACCAGCCGAACAAGATTGTGCGTTTACCCACTCACCACATCGTCAGTCGACCCTTGGAAAAAGTCTATCAAATCGTGTACCAGAAGCGAGTGCGACTTCCCAACCACTTTACTTTGCCGTACGGTCACATCAATATTGGTCAGCATATAAAAAAGGACAACGTCCAAGACCAACAGTTCATTGTCACTACTAAGACCAATTAGAAAAAATGAATCCCTTCAAACAGCAAGTATAGAGCGTAAGACTCAAGTCCAAAGAGAAACTCGGGTGTGATTCTTTGCCTCACTATCACATCACCAATGCAGTAACACATCTTAGTTATTTATGTACTAACGCCATGACAAACTACGTGCAGCTAGTGAAACTTCCAGACCACAAAACTTTACCTTATGGACATACTGATATCACCCAGTATAAAAAGGGACGACTTCCAAGAACGACACTTCATTGCGAGAACAAGTAACGAGAAAGATGAATCACTCTACGCAGATGAAAAAAGAGAAGGAACAAACATAACTGACCTCTTTCACTACCATACCGTCACAGCAAAGTGCGTCCAAGAAGGAAAAGGATTCAGTAGACCTACAGGAGTATTTTAGCATCCAAATGACTCAGACAGCGACCTCAAGAAAATTTAGAACGATAACTTACACCTACACGGTGAAATTTAGAGACTTCGCGTCTGACATTTCAGCCGAGGAAGTAGCAGGTTTCATTACGGACCTACTTGACTCACTGTTAGAGGAACTCAAATGTCATTGCCAAGTCAAAGATTGAGGTCGTTTGAGCCTATCTATGTATCGCGACAGTTTGAACTCACCTGTATGTCTCGGATTTAGCACACCTGCAGAAATAACTTCGTCCAAACTTTTTAGGGCTGTTGAAGACGTGCAGTCGATGAGAGGAAAATTTGACATCAACGAAGGAAAAGTAACCATTCATATGGTATACATTGTACCTCCATGGGAAGAAGACGATGACTGCACTTGATCTGCTTACTGATAAGTGTACCTAGCACGATGGATATAACAGCCGATTTATGAATGAAACGGATTAAGTGATGGGAAATATCTACGCTGGGACACAAGTGCTAGCTGACCAGATTTTTAACAACGTGTGAGACGAATAGAGAGAGAGAAACATGAACTTTGTCCTATTTGATTGCATGTTACTTGTTTTGTGTTAGCTTTTCCTTATAAATGAACATTAAATGTAAACAGGTTTACTTGAGCCAAGAACTAAATAACTAGTAATAGGTTTGTTTGATGTAGAAATGTTTATGTATTAAATGGATAGTGCTTAGACCAAAGCACAGGCCAGAGAGCCCATGTATATACTTGAATAAATGTTTTGAACCCATACAATAGACTTTTCTTTTTTGAGCCATCATTCTCTCTGTGAGGTTTGTTTTAGAACATTTCTGTCGTCTTTTCTGTGTGTTTAAATGTGTATTTGTATGTTTGTCCCTATCTACCCTTTGTCCTTACAAATACATTAAAATCCCTATAAAATGTTTTGACCCTATAAACCTCATGACGTCACCCAAAGTTCAATTCCCATTGACATCCAGGTGACATTCCCATGTTCAATTTCCATTTACGACAAAGTGCAAACCCCATATTTTAACGTTAAAGTCCCATTGACGTTAAAGTACCGGTCCTGTTCAATTTCCATGTTCAATTCCCCTTGACGCTCTACAGTTCCATCCATGTTAAAATTTCCCATGTTAAATTCCCCTTGACGCCAGAGTGAATCGACTGTTTTTGCATGGTAAGTCCACTTGACGCTAGGGTGACCCCATATACTACTACCGTACCTCCACCGTACACGACAGAAATATTTTATATATGAAGTCAATTATCTAAAATAACCGCAACAAATAGTTAAATATTTTACTAGAATACAAACTGGCAAATTTTCAGTCGAACATTAGTCACGCTAATTGTAAGGTTCAATACATGAAGTTGCCGATTATTTAAAAAACTCCACGAAGAACTGCTATGAAACAAAATCTATGTGTGTGTGTGTGTGTGTGTGTGTGTGTGTGTGTGTGTGTTGGATATGTTACCGTAGCTTTAACAATTTTCCAGTCATATCGCTTCGATATCAGCAGTGCGACAGTTTATGGTGATGTCTAGCACTGGGGTGTCGTGCCGCAGACATGTAGCATGATGTCCCACCAAGTCACATTATCCTGACACCAGGCCGACCAGTCCTAGCACTCACCTGTTAATGCTGAGCGCCAAGCGAGGCAGATGCTAATACCATTTTTTTATAAGTCTTTGGTATGACTCGGCCGAGGTTCGAACTCGTGACCTCCCGCATCCGATACGTACGATCTAACCACTAGGGGGTCGACAAAATCTGAAAATAATGAGAGAGAGAGAGAGAAGAGTTGGGGTTGGAGTAGAAATGTCAAAATGTTGTTATTAGTCAGACTTGTTAGATAGGATTTGTGTAAGAAATAAATGATTATTTTTTGTCGTGGGCAAGAAAGTATTCTATGACCATGAGCATTTAAAATGGAGATAGTTCTATCCTAGTCTAAAACAACGTCCTTATAATGGTCGTTATTTATTCCCTATCCTTCGATTGTACCGCTTTTTATCTTTTCTTCTGAAATGAGCTTTTAGAAACAGCAACCTGCCACTGCTTGTATCAAGTCTTGGTTTTTCTTTTGCATGTTATTATAAAAGCGCTTGATGTCTTTGTAGTTTACGCCTGTCACTTTTTGCTTTAATCGTATTTTTTTCATAGTGTATGTTGGATCTAATTGTATTCGTATGTAATATATATCAACATGTTTTAAAAAATATGAATATGAAATGAACATAAAAGTAATGAAGTTTCTGATAAAGGAGAGAAAGAAATATCTAGTCGATGATACATCTAAATGAATCAGAGAAAAAATAAAATAATATTTAGCTCGACAGGATAGTATGATAACAATTATCATAATTGTAGTTGTACTACATATATTAATATTCAATATATATTCAACGAAACGAAACGAAAGCTAATGATCCATGAGCGGACGTATAAGTGTATATTATGTTCAGTTCAGTTCGTACTTATAAACTTCAGTTAAATTACACAAGAAGGGCTAACAATAATTGACTTAAATTTTATAATCAATACGAAAATATTTTCATTTATTTTATATATATACACAGAGCTGGCGGTCAAATGACGACATCAACTACAGTACCTGACACAATAACATCTTGGATAGCTAGTGCGTTTGCTGTAAATACTGTGTCAGGCCTGGGCGTATCTTTGTCCACAGCTAAGATAATTCGAGGCAACAGTATCATAAGAATAAATATGTATACTTGCACTTTTTCTTGTGTATGCCTATGCATTATTGTTTCAAATGATTGTGTTCACATAAATGAATGGTCAAACGGCTTGTAGGCAAGCATGATTGTGTATGTGTTTTGAGTATTATTAACTATGTACAAATACGATGAGAGTTAGACGTTTTACCAAGTGTATCTTATTTTGTCAATATTTACGATATACATCTCTAATACAGTGTAAGACTAAATGTTTTGAATCATGTATTCATCAGTCTATCCATGCAGACTGTGCGTCTATTTCCAGATTGAGACGTTCCGTCCTTTCTTTGTTAGTCTCAACCTACCCTACTCCGTTGTACGCGATGAACAGCTGGTTCTTCAGGCCAAAGTCTTCAAGTACATGACCCTAGATATGAGAGTAAGTTTAGAATGGAAAGATATGACTACAATAGAAAACAACAACAACAACAAAGAAAATGGAGAAGAAGAGGAGTAACATAAAGAGATCAGAAAAACGGTCATTATAATTGTATCCAAGTTGTTTTCAGTTGTTTGCAGTCTGCATTTAGGTTCACATTTATATTTAAAAACATCAGTGCATCCAACAAAAGATTTATCTCATGGAAATGAGGTGAACGTGGGACAGACTATATAATTATAATTATATATCAGTGTGAAACATGTATTTCAGTGTCTAAACATAGGCTACGAATTTAACCTCGTTTTCAGTTTTAAGTTTCAGATGCAGTCTGATTATCTTTAAATGGGCTACAAAATTGACCTCGTTTTCAGTTTTGTATCACATATTTAAACTGATTATCTTTAAACTCGTTCAACTAATATATCGAACTGTGGATTTAGGGGAACTTTTAGTTTTCAATTTTGTGAATTTAAACACTTATTTTCTAATGTGATAGATAGTTTCAGCATTATGACAATTCTCAGTTAATCACGTCTTAAAATGTCAACATAATTGTCTAAGCCATAGACAATATCTTGCAGCGAATAGAGTGGCCATACGTTCTCCTTCTATGGGCATTAAAAGCATTGGATACCTCATATTAATACATATCTAGTAAATTTTAGTCAACATTACCCAATGCTTGAAATTACGATTACTAGCATTTTAGTGTAGGCTTCACTATATACTTCCTTATTAGTCACCCAGGAGATGAAATATGTTTGGCTGTAGAACAGATATGGTTGCATAGGTCGTCTACAATATATAATAATAATAATAATAATAATAATAATAATAATGAGCACTTTGTATAGCGCCTAATCTTTAGAAGCTCTAAGCGCTTTACAATATTAGACAATACATATAAGACAAAAAAACATATAATGCTATGATTAAAAAAACAAACACCATGAAATTAGAAAAATTTAAAAAACATGCTGAGAATATTTAAGGTAGGAAACATTATTCAGTCTTTAAGTTTGTTCTTGCAGTCGAAATACGTGAGTTTTGAGAGCCCTCTTGAATGTGATCACTGTGTCTTTGTGTCTAAGTTCAGTGGGCAATTCATTCCACGTCGCTGGGCCCTGGGATGCAAAAGAATGCTGTCCATATGACTTTGTTTTCATAGTGGGAATAATGAGTATACAACTGTCAGAAGAGGAGCGTAAGTATCTTGTTGTTGTATACACATTGGTGAGGTTGGATAGGTATGTTGGACTAGAGTCCGACAGTGAAACGTAGCACAGAGAACAAATTTTGTGTTTGATTCTGGATCGAATGGATAGCCAGTGTAGGGTACAGAGCAGCGGGGAGGTGTGCTCTGATCGTGGTACTCTAAGTATGATCCGAGCAGCTGTGTTTTTAACTTTTTGAAGTTTCTGAAGCAGATATTGAGATGAACCAGACAGAACTGAGTTACAATAGTCCAGTCTTGAAAGTACTAATGAACACACAAATGTTTTAGTGGCATCAACTGAATGATATTTGCGAATTGAGCTGATGCGTCTCAGCTCAAGATATGCAGCCTTGGATATGTTCATGACATGTTGGTGCAATGTGAGAGTACCTTTTAGAGTAACACCTAGGTTTCGCACTGATTGTGTGAATTTAATGTTGGTGTTGCTGATATTTATTGTTTGAGGTAAAGGATGTGAATGAGAAAGTCTTCGTGTTGTGATCAGAATAGCCTCAGTTTTATGATCATTCATCTGCAGCTTGTTACATGTCATTCTTGATTTCACATCAGAAATGCACCTCTCTACACCTTGGATGGTAGCATCAACTTCAGTTGGGTGGCTAGATTTGTATATTTGGGTGTCATCAGCGTACACTTGGTGAGACACTGGATGATGATCTATGACACTTGAGAGCGACTGAGTGTACAAAATGAAGAGAACAGGTCCAAGAACAGACCCCTGTGGAAAAAGCACAACATAGATCAGCTGGGCTGGAGTGTATTCCATTTGCAGATACAATTTGTGTTCTGTTGACCAAGTATGACTTGAACCACAGTAAGGCTGTATCATGAATGCCAAACACATGCTGGAGACGGTGAAGTAATATATCATGGTCTATTGTTTAAAATGCTGCAGACAAATCAAGGAGGGTGAGGACTGTAATCTGTCCGCTATCCAACGCAGAGAGAATGTCATTAACTACTTTTAATATGTAAAGGAAATATAGAACAGACGACAGTTAGGGCCTAGCTGGGTATAAATGACACTTAATGATACAAGGACGTTAACCTTATGGGAGTCTGCATATTACGATTAAAAGAAATGAAAGAGTGAAGAAACAATCTGTATTTTGGATCGTGAACCAGGATTTTTAAATTTTAATGACAAAATTAAATCATGCAACAGTATGTTCAATTGACAGCCTTCTTTCCTTATATCAATCTTGTTTGCTTTTGCTTCACAAGGTTTTTGTGACCCTTGAGAAATCCAATGATTTCAAGAACATTAGAACGATTAAAATGGACACAAACAAGTTCGTGTCACAAGCAGCAACTCAACAAGTTCATGTAAGTACCGGGAATGCTATTGATTTTAATCATATTTACCGATCTTAATATCATAAATTCATCACCAATTTCCCCAGGACTAGACACAATATCAAACTGTTACAATCAAAAGCAATCTTGATTCGGTGATAGTGCTTTCCATTTCTGCAACATTTATGTTTTTTATTGAGAACCATATAGATATCTGTTAATTGGCCAAATTTGTTAATTATCAAGCTGATTTATTTGTCTGTGTAGGTCATGCGTTTCCAAGTAAACCAATTTTAGGAAATGTTTTATTTCTCATTCCACATAATTGAGATCTGTACTGTATAGATGTATTGACTCTTAACTTTCTTGAAATATTATCTTTTGTTGGACCAGTTTTTCAAAGTAAAGTTATTCATATTTCTGAACTTTATTCATAGTTTTCTTTCTGACATAATGGTTCATTAGAATAGTAGTAAACATTAAAATGTAGACAAGTTCCTTTTCTTTAAGACATTAGACACGTAAATACAAATTGCACGGAGGATGATGCTTAAAGAAACAAAAGTTTATTTTGAGAGCATTTTGCATAAGTTGCTAGAATAAGTCTTAATAAATACTCTTGTAAACGTTTTAAACGCTACTGGTACATTGTAAGTTTATTATTTTGACATATCTGGGTTCCCAAGTCTGTATTCTTCCCTATAGTTCCAACATCTTTGGGAAAGATTGACATCACAGTTAAGGCCCAGTCCACTCTGGCTGCTGATGTCGTGAAAGGACAGCTGCTGGTTGAGGTATGCATATTTCGTCTTTTCAAAAACGTATTTCTAACGAATCAAGCATGGACAAATACTATGATTTCTTGCATTGGTAAATAGGCCATACATTCTTGCAGAGACAAATTGGACATAATTTCGTGCAAAGGAAATGGGCCATAATTTCTTGCATGGGTAAATGGGCCTTGAGCTATCGTCCCTCTCTTCACCTGTTGCCACATGAGTCTACTCTTTTTTATTTTCTTCTTTATTTATGGATCTTGAGCTTCATTTGTCATGAGTTTAGTTTGCAATTAGATTTGGGTCGTAACTTCATTTGTTGATGAGTTTCTTTGCAATGAGACTTGGGTCATGCTTTCATTTGATATGGGTTTTTTGCAGTGAGCCTTGGATCATAACTTCTTTTATATGTGGAATCAATCTCTAGACAGCCAGATGCTAACAACCTTACATCTGCCCTTGAAACTACTCTGGCACAAACGCTTAAACAGTTAACGAAGGAAATGATCTTTCCTTTTGTGGGTGGGGGTACCTCACAGTGTGCATTTTTTACGCCTTTCTTTCATAAACGTCATGACCCGTACAAAATGTCCTTTGGGCACAATAAACCACGAAGACTGTATTTCTTGCATGGGTAAATGGGCCTTGAGCTATCGTCCCTCTCTCCACCTGTTGCCGCATGAGACTACTATAAAGTGTGTGTGTGTGTGTGTGTGTGTGTGTGTGTGTGCACTGCAGCGTAGACATCATATGCATTTCAACTTTGTATTATAGTATGTCGAAAGATTATAAATATTTTCGGGAAGTCTCATCTAGACCTATTCCGAGTGCATACGGCATATTTCTTATAAATATAGCATCTGTATTTATTACATATAACCTCAACAGCCACATTTTATAATGAGTTTTACATCTATCACAGATTTTCACCCCCACGCATGCGCGAATTTGACTGACAAGACGGGGAAGGATAGGGAATTTTGTAATGTTGTCGTACCCTACGACTGTCCGTCGCCTATACATCTGTTTATAACTCAATCTTCTCCACAACCGTTGGATGCAAATACACCAAACCAGATTCAGTGGTAAGCATCTGATAGAGGGCTGTAATATACACCCCTCTTGATGTCCCAAAGAGGAGACCCAATGTTTAGGACCTGCAAATGCAGTGACATATGTAACATTTTTCGCCAATTTTTTAATATGGCGACGTTTACTCTCTCTCTTTATATATATATATAGACATATGCACATTTTTATATGGCATTCTCTCTCTCTCTCTCTCTCTCTCTCTCTCTCTCTCTCGACAAGAGGGCTTACGGCAAAGCTATTACCCAAGTATGTAGAAAAACCATAACTGCAGCTATCTAAAATCTAAAGAACTATGTTTTTGCCTGTATTGCCATGTTTAGGAATTTTAATTCCGAAACTTAGACCACCCCACTATTCCAGATTACGACCAGTACTTCCAGACCCATTAGGTGAGAGTAGTGAATAGGGATACCCTAGGGACTAGGGCACTTCCATGTTAAATTAGTGAGTTGTACCCTGGGGACTATGTAAAATTTAACATTAGTGAAAAAAGTTTGTACCCTAGGGACAATGGGAATTAACATTGGGGAATAGTTCGTGGGACTGTCTAGGGACAATGGGAATTTAACATTGGGAATAGATCGTGGGACTGTCTAGGGACAAGGGGAAATTTAACATGGGAATAAATCGTCTGACTGTCTAGGGACTAGGGGAAATGGAACACGGTCGGGTCTATGGAAATGGAACAGGCGAAAACTGAAACAGGGAGGGGTCTCTATTTTTTTATTTTTTTCAATTGTTTCGTCCCATGCTCTTATCCTTATCCTTTCCTCTTCATCCTCCTTCTCCTCCTTTATTTCTTTCAACAGATCACTGATGATTACCTTTAGTTTTCTTAAATTGTTGATCTCCATCTTCACTCGATGGGGACTATAAGAATAGTGATCCTCGTTTAGGTTAACCAACATTTGCTCCATCATGCCCAAATTGTCCAGGACGTCTTGCAGTTTTTTCATTTTATCAAGGTGGTTCGAAGCCATCTTCTTTTTATTCTTTGTAGAATGGTGTGAATGACGAACGTTGTGGGTTCTTATACGAAAAGCGCGGACGTGAAGGAAAACATCCCCTAAAGCCCAAAAATAGTTAGTTAGTTAGTTGGATTATAGTGGTTTTCGTTCTTTTGAACATGTACCACTTGTTTATTCACGCACTGCGTGATTTTTAATTACTCCTGGGGGAAGGAAAAGGAGCCTCATCCCCCAGGCTTTTATGTACTCAAAGAGTACTTTTTAATTTAGCCACTCAGGTGTAGGACTAACTAGTCCTTAACAACCTGACTGAAAGGCTAATAAACATGAGTGGGAATAGTCACACCACACACTCGTGTTTCTTAGTAGGACTGAAATGCCCCAGGTGTCAAACCAAGCAGTATGTGACTCCCGCTACGACTGGTCGGCAGCGATGACGTCACATTAGGACACCTGGTCTTGTGGCATTGACGAAGTGGCCCGCTTTTCTGATATCATCAATTGCCTTTCCCAGGCCCATATTCCGGTAGACAGAGCCTTCCTTTTTTTCACTCTGTTTAGGTGGTGCAGGTTCATCAGCTTCATCGCCGCTGGATGATGATACTTACAGGGCCGCTGCCAGCGTGGAAGTTTCAAGTTCTTCAGTGTCGTCTGCCAACATTGCCTGGATTTGGCTGAGTATGTTAGTAGAAATAGCTGTGGAAGCTTGATTTAAAAGTTCAGCCAGATGTTGTTTTAGAGACAAGGAGACGGTTAGGAGTATATTTTTTTTTTCTTTTTCTTTTTTTTTTCTTCATGAATTCCTTATTTATTTTGATTCCTTATCTTATTGGTTTGGAATGAAAACTTGTTTTAAGGTTGTTTGTATGTTATTATGGAGTCCTGTTTTAATTAATTCCTATTTTCCTATTTTAATTTTTTGTGGCCTTAATTGGTTTTTATTATTCGGGCTATGAACGGCTGTGTCAGTTTATGAACCTACGAGACCTAGCAGGCCGTCATAATTCCCAAACAGTGATTTTGTAATATTCGTCCTTAACTGGTTTTTATTATTCGGGCTATGAACGGCTGTGTCAGTCTGTGAACCCACGAGACCGAGCCGGCCGTCATAATTCCCAAACAGTGATTTGTAATATTTTTAACTGGTCTTTTGATTTACTTTCTTAGATTTTTTTGATTAGATTGGATTCGTGTATAAAACTTATGATATTTTTGAATGTTAGATGAATATTGGGGTTTGTGTTCATCAAGAATTCTGGGTATGTTGCAGGGGATCCAATATTATGCTGTTTAACTTTAAACTTAGCCCTTTCTTTTTCAAGTGTATGGCAGTTGTTAAAAATATGCTCTATGTCTTCTGGGACCCTGCAGTGGTAGCAGTTAGGGTTATGTGGTTGTGGTCCTATGTACTGTCCGAAGCTGTTAGCCAGCTTGGTTTTGCCCGTGAGTATTCTATGTATGAATTTTTGTTCACTGCCTTTTGTTTTGGGTGGTTTCCTATTTCTACATACTTCTTTAATGATGGTTTTTAGTTTCCTGCCTTGAGTGCTTGTGTTCCATAATTCCTGCCATTTATTATCAATGAGGGTTTTAGATATGCTATTGAGTTCGCATATGCTATAATCTAGGTTGATGTGAGTGGTTTCGTTTAGTTTTTGTTTAGCTGTTATATCTGCCATATCGTTACCTGATACGTTAATATGGGATGGTATCCACATAAATTCTACTTGTAAGTTATTATTGTTCAGTATTTTTAACAATAAATTGGTTTACCTAAGATAGTTTTCTCTTGATTTGGTGTTTTATTAAGTATTGAGTTTATGACGCTTAGCGAGTCACTTATTATTACCGCTTGGGGTATTTTGTTCTCTTTGATCCATTTGAGTGCTTCAAGTATGGCCCAGAATTCAGCTGTGTATATAGAGCAGAGGTTAGGCAGTCTTCGTCCTACTTTAATGTTAAGTTCGGGGATTACGTAAGCTGCTGCTGTTCTGGGTGGTTCTGTAATTTTTAGATCCATCAGTGTAAATCTTAATGTAGTTGCAATATTTTGAGTTGATTTCTTCTGTACAGATTGTGTTTAGTTTGAGTTCCTGTTCGTTTTTATTGCCATATTTCGTAATGAGGGTGTTAACTGAGGGGTTGATATTTATCCATGGTTCTTTGTCATAGTGATTTGCAATTTCTGCTTGGAGGTTGTCTATAGGAAGTTGTTCAACTAATTGATGGACTAATTTCCCTGCTGGTATGTTTTGTGATAATTTAGTTCTAAAAGGTATGTTGCATTTATTTATAGCTAGCCGGGTGGGGTGTGTGTCGGGGTGTGTCGTTAGCCTGGCTGCATATCTGAGGGTGAGTTCTTGTCTTCTAAGGTGGAGCGGCAGTTCTCCATTTAAGATTTGAAGTTCCACTAGTGATGTGGATGGTAGTGTTCCAGTGCAAATAATTAGGGCCTTTCTTTGTATGCTATCTAGTTTCTTGAGGTTATTTTGGGGTGCCGAGTTGTAAATTTGGCATCCGTAATCTAGTTTAGATCTAATTAACGATTTATATAATGCTAGTAAGGTTTCGTGATTGGATCCCCAGGTGGTTCCTTTAAGGGTTGTAAGGAGGCTAAGGTCTTTATTGCACCTTTTGACTAGTTCGTTTATGTGGTGTCCCCAGTTTAGCTTGGAGTCATAATGCATTCCTAAAAATCGTGCTACTTTTACAAATTTAATTTCTTGATTTTGGATGGTGAGTTTGGGAAACTGATTTTGTAATTTACGTTTGGTGGTGAATAATACTGCTATGGTTTTTTCATGGGATAATTTGAAACCCCATTTATCAGCCCATTTCCCTATTTTGTTTAAACTTGTTTGAATATCGCTGATTACTTTGTGGTTGGAGGGGTTTCCTGCTCTGCATAATCTACTATCATCAGTAAATTATGAGAGTTCAATTAGTTTTGATGTTAAGTTGGTGTCCAAGTCATTAATCATGATGTTGAAAAGGGTTGGGCTGAGTACGCTCCCTTGTGGTGTACCGTTTTCAAGTGTGTGTGGTTCAGAGTAGGTGTCGCCGACTCTGGTTGATATTTTACGGTCAGCGAGGAAGTTTTCAATGAATTTAAACATTCGACCTGTGATGGCGTAGTGGTTGAGTTTGGCTAATAAGCCTTTGGTCCATACACGGTCGAATGCCTTTTCGAGGTCAATAAATACTGCAATTAAATTCCTATCAGCTTTGCGTTTGGAGTTGAACGCTAATTTGATTGCGGTTTCCAATCGTATTAGTTGATCCGTGGAGGATCTTTTGTTTCTAAATCCGCATTGATTATCGGAGATTAAATTATTGCTCTCTAGGTGGTGTTTGAGTCGGTTGGTGACTATGGTTTCCATGATCTTACAAATGTTGTTTGTTAGGGAAATGGGTCTGTAGGAGCTAATATCGTTAGGGTCTTTTCCTTGCTTGGGTATTGGAATTACTATTGCGTGTTTCCATTTTTCGGGTAGTTTGCCTGAGGTCCATATTTGGTTTAGTAATTTAATAATTGTTTGTTTAATGTTATTTGGGATATTTTTGTATATTGTGTATCCTATTTGATCTTCCCCTGGACTAGTTTCGTTTTTGGTTTTCAATGCTAGGTCCCATTCGTAAGTTGTAATGTCTTTATTTAGGTTCGAGACTTTGGGACCGAGGTCTTTAAAGAGATTACTATGGGTTCTTTCTACTTTGTCCCTATGTAATTGAAATGCTGGGGTGTGGTTGGTGTTGCTACTCATATCTGAGAAATGCTGAGCTAGTCGGTCAGCTTTTTCTTTATTAGTAATGGCTCCAGCTATTTTTGGGGTGGTGTTAGTTGTCTTTCCTCTAATTGATCTAATCTTATCCCAGACTTGTTTGGTACTAGTTGTGATATTGATATTCGTGCAGTAATTATGCCAAGTTGATTCCTTTGCCTGTTTAATTATGTTTTTAACGTTTTTCTCCTTTTGTTTATATATAGTGAAATCAATAGAGTTTTTAGTGCGTTTAAATTTATTGAGGGCTTTTTTCTTATCAGTGATGGCTTGTTTGCATTCATCATTCCACCATGGGACTGCTTGTTTATTTGGGTTACCACTAGTTTTGGGTATGTTAGTGGTGGCTGCCTTTAGTATGGTATCAATCAGGTCTTCGTAATATTTATTAATATTATCATTTTCTATGTTTTTGGTGTCTACTTTGCTTAGTGTTTCATTAAATGTGGTCCAATCTGCTTTTTAATATATCCATCTAGGAGTTCTTTTTAGCGAGTTGTATTGGACCGTCATCTGCAGGGTGACTATTACTGGAAAGTGGTCACTGCCCAAGGGGTCAGTTTGATCCATTCTCCAGTCCGCCACCTGGGTTATTGACGGCGAGCAAATGGTGAGGTCGATGGCGGACATGAGACCGTTTTCTGGGTTAAGGCGTGTTTTTGTACCGTCATTTAAAATGGCTAAGTTAGATTCTGCGGTCCATTCTTCAATCAATTTGTCTCTTTTGTCCGTCACACCGCCCCCCCCCCCCCATAGATCGTTATGGGCATTGAAATCTCCACAGATGACGATCTTATTTACTCGTTTGTGATCATTTATTTGTTTGTAAGTAATTAAGTTAGTTGTGCCTGATGTTCCCCCTGGGTCATAAATATTGAATATTTGTATTTGACCCTTGCCTGTATGAATTATGAGTGACTGAATTTCGAATGCTTCGTTGCTACCTGGGGTTGGTGTTATGGTTATTGTTGTTACATTGGGGATGTTATCTGCTATATAGATGGCTAAACCCCCACCTCCTTGTCCTGTGGTTCGATTTTTGAAGTGACCTGGGGCGTATCCTGGGAGTTTGGGTATTTGTTTGGTTCTACTTGTTATTTTTGTTTCTTGAATGCATATAATATCTGGTTTGTGTTCTAAGCTTTATAATTTGGCTTTGAGTTCACTGATATTACTTATTAATCCTCTAGCACTCCATTGCCATATTATAATGTTCCGGTTTGTTGTATAATCCATTATTGGAGTGGTCATTTATTGATTGTTTTGTGTTGAGGGTTATGATGTTAACTTCAAATTTGATTCGATTTTGCTTATTATGCTTATTATCTGTGTTATTTTATCCACGATGGAGTGGTGGTTGTTGATAAGTTCGGCTTTGATCTCTATGAGTAACAGTAGTGAAGTGGGACACTATAGGGTCTATGGGACTTACCATTAAAAACACCCCTGGGACACTATAGGGTCTATGTAAATTTAACATGGACAAAACCTCTGGGACACTATAGGGTCTATGGGAATTAACATGGACAAAAACCCCTGGGACTGTATAGGGTCTACGTAAATTTAACATGGACAAAAACCCCTGGGCCTGTATAGGGTCTATGGAAATTTAACATGGAGAAAAAACCCTGGGCCTGTATAGGGTCTATGAGGAATTAGCATTACAGACCTTCTTGGGCCGGTATAGGGTCTATGTAAATTTAACATTAACACCCTGGACCTGTATAGGGTCTATGTAAATTTAACATGGACAAAAAAAACCTGGGTCTGTATAGGGTCTATGTAAAATTGAAACAGGGAGGGGTTTCTATTTTTTTTTTTTAAAAATAAAAAAATAAAATATAAAAAGGGGTAGGCAATTGAAAGTCGATCTCTTTTCGAGAAATGTGGGTGGCCCTGAAAAGGGCCTTTGGTTTTCTTCTTCTTCTAATTTCTTCTTTTTATCCACCAGCTTCTTATTTTCTGTCCTACACTTTTTCTCTTCTTTTTTTTCTTTTCTTCCTCCTTTTTCTTGTTTTTCTCTTCTTTCTGCTTCTCCTCCTCTTCTTTCTTCCTCTTCTCATTTTCTTCTTCTTCTTCAATTTTTTCGTTCCATTCTCTCATCCTTATCCTTTCCTCTTCATCCTCCTTCTCCTCCTTTATTTCTTTCATCAGAGCATTGATCATGTCCTTTACTTTTCTTAAATTGTTGATCTCCATCTTCACTCGATGGGGACTATAAGAATAGTGATCCTCGTTTAGCCTCACTAACATTTGCTCCATCATACCCAAATTGTCCAGGACGTCTTGCAATGTTTTCATTTTATCAAGTTGGTTTGAAGCCATCTTCTTTTTTATTCTCTGTAGAATGGTTTGAACGACGAATACTGTGGGTTCTTATACGAAAAGCGCGGACGTGATGGAAAACATCCCCCTAAAGCCCAAAAGTTATATTACCTAGATCATCACTTAAAACGTGCGGACGTGAAGGAAAACATCCCCTACTTTTCTAATTTCATATGATCTACTATCCACATAAGTGATGCAGCAATTAACAAACCCCAAATCTACTATCCACACATGCAAAGCATTAAAATTAAACCCAACTCTACTATTCACCCACGCAAAGCATTAAAATTAAAAAACCAAATCTACTATCCACACAAACGTACGTGAGCACTTACAAACACACAATCATATACACAAACACATACACTCACACCATAAAAAAAGAGTCAGTGTTTATATTCACACTACTCTACATACACACATTGGCAAATCGATTACTATTTCTTTTCTAGAGTATTGGGTAGCCCTGAAAAGGGCTGTTTGTTTTTGAACTCCAGTGACACCTGGTTAATGATGGCACCTTCCAGGCCTGGCACCACACACACATCTTCTTCCCCAGTCTCCTTTCACTCTTTTTGGGGGGAGAGCAGAGGCGGGATAAGTGGCTTTAGAACCCCAATCTTCTGTCTCTGGGATTCTGAAATTTCCTCTCTCCTTTTCTTCCTCTTCTTTGTTTCTTCTCTCCTCCTCTTCTTTGTTTCTTCTCTCCTCCTCTTCTTTGTTTCTTCTCTCCTCCTCTTTCATCCTTCCCTCTTCTACGATGGCTTATGCAGCCAGCTCATTCACTATACGCCTGGCATATTCCAGGTGTACATGAAGTTTAAGCAGTTTAGCTAGTCTGGTGTTCATTCTGGTGGTGTTGATCAATCAACAAGGGTAGCTAGACTGCCGAACGATTTTTAATTTATACTGAAAGCGCGGACGTGATGGAAAACACCCCCCTAAAACAAAATTGATATTACCTAGATCAAGACCAAACAACGCGCGGACCTAAAAGAAACACTCACTCACTTTTTATACTACCCATCACTATTCTAAAAAATTTTATTAAATAAATAATATACTATCCACATACGCAAAGCAATCCAATCAAACCCCAAATCTACTCTCCCCACACGTCAAACAGCAAAAAAAAAAAAAAACATGATCATAATCTACTATCCACAGAAACGTACGTGAGTGCTTACAAACACACAATCATATACACAAAGACATACACTCACACCACATAAGAGTCAGTGTTTATATTCACACTACTCTACATACACACATTGGCAAATCGATTACTATGTCTTTTCTAGAGTATTGGGTAGCCCTGAAAAGGGCTGTGTTTTTTTTTTTGTTTGCTATGGCAATCATTTAGTTTCTACGAATGCGATGTCCTCTGTCCTCTGGCGATAGGTCTTCTTCTTCGGAAAGAGAAGAAGAATTCTTTGGTGTCGATACGACAATCGACAAAGCCTCTGTCAGG
Source organism: Sinohyriopsis cumingii (assembly GCA_028554795.2). Taxonomy (NCBI): domain Eukaryota; kingdom Metazoa; phylum Mollusca; class Bivalvia; order Unionida; family Unionidae; genus Sinohyriopsis; species Sinohyriopsis cumingii. The sequence goes on from CM068829.1 coordinate 37,948,824, forward strand.
TTCAGGTTGCTGATGCTGCTGCTGCTGTTGCTGCTCTCTCTGCTGTTTCTGAAGTCTGTACTTCTCTGTCCATTCTTCTTTCTCCCTGTTCACTTCTTCTCTGAAGAGCTCTTCTATCAGGTCTTCAGTGACTTTTAACATTCTCACATTCTCTATCTCTTCAACTTTCGGTATCAGACTGTGTCTGACCCTATGCAAATTCACGTAGGCTTCGTTTAGCTTAGCTAGTTTGGAGCACATCTTCGTAGGAGGATGAGTCGACAATGGATGGTTAGACTGGAAACTTCCCTGGTTTTTAAAGTCAAAGCGCGGACGTGAAGGAAAACATCCCTTCACGGTTTTCGAGCCGGAACGTTCAGTGAGTACCATGAGAGGGATAAGAAGAAGTCAAAGAGCATGAATCAAAATTCTTGTAGCCAAACAAAAGACAAAGGCATTTTTTTCAAAACACAACATTTTTTATTCAAAATCACTTAACACTAACAAACAACTATAACATTTTTAACAATAATCCAACAATATAACATCAAACATTTTGTTTCAAATGACAAACATTTTCTTTTCTAACTCACACATTATTTTGGACAAGGCTGAAAACGTTGTGAATGAAATTGTGATTTCCACTGTTGGAAGTCATTAGGCTATTGATGGACACTACGTTTCCTAGCTTGAGACAAAAGATAATCATAATTTTCACAAAACCATTGATCTACTTTCACATCGTTTCTAGAAGAAGAACGAGGATCAAAATGAGTCACTAAATGTTCTAAGGAATAGCCCAGGATGCGATGATGCAGAAAATACACACAATATTGTCCGCACACCAAGGAATCTGTGCCTTGTAATTTCACATTATTGAATCGGGTGGTCTGAGCATTTCTTCTCATAAAGTCAATGATATCGTCTTCCAAAGGAGGCAATCCATACGAATCGAAATATTCCACACATCCTTCTTGAGGAAAGTAGACGGCTACCCAGTGGGTTCCTGGGAGATGACTGTCGTCCGTGTTGATGACATAAGCTAGATGGTCTTGAGGTTTGCGATGAGGGAGTTCATCTTTAGCACAGACGACAGGATTCCAAGAAGCCGTGTACGAACTGTGGTTCAAAAGGTAATAAAGTTCCCAGGTATCCATGTTTTGTGTGGTTTTTTTTTCTTCTTCACAGGTAATAATAAGTCATCAATTCGATCCTGACCATTTGCTTGAAAATGTCTGACAAATAACCGTTTCTTCGCTTCGTCTCCCCAATCTGATTCAGGAGAGCTTCGATACGATGGATCTCTTGAGTGGTTAATGGTGGACAAGAATGTTCACGCAAGTCTTTATACCACTGATGCAACACGACTTCGTCCGAGATGAGACTCCAAGCTTCGTCCAGATACTCGTTCAATTTTTCTTCTTGACTCAGCATTAGGCATTTATCGTGTTGAATTTGACTGGGATGCTCGTTGTGACATCCATAGCAATCTTTCTTGATCAATTCCGTAATGTTTTCGACCAAGTGTTTGGCAAAACAGGAGACTAAATGGGCTTCTTGTTCTGGCCATCTTGACTTCATCAAGATAACTTCTTCATCTTTGTCTTGAGATTCTTCTTCCCCGGTCTTCTCACATTCCATCTTGAAAGTTTCTCCACTAGGCAAAGAGGGATAACAGTCTTCCATGGCTTCTAATAGTCTAGAATGACTTCTCTCAAACTGTTGATTTCTATGGTACTGTCAAATTCTGCATACAGGATGACGTTCACTGTGTGATCTGGAGGTGGATTTGCAAACTGAAGTTCCACACGAATCTGACCCGATTTTATAGGGTGGAAATGTCCCTCGTCGCTGCCTTGGTCTGGAGTGAAATCAAAACCCCACAAAGCATAGCCTCCTGCATAATCGTCGTACGAAATACCGTGATTGGTGTTGGTTCCTAACTGTCCGGTGGCTTCGTACAGGGACAAGTACGATCTCAAATAATTCTTCGCGACACCAAAGTTGCGCTCAAAGGGTCGGGTACACAAGGTCTTGCCGTCGCGACTGACTTCGGTCTTGGACACATTGTAATGTTGAAACTCAAAAGGATTTTGATCGTGGGTTCCGTTGAAGGCTGAATTCCTGACGATACCAACAATCAAACGTTTGGGTAACTGTCCTTGGAACAGATGATCTTCGATCATGTGCAGCGGGAATGGTGAACGTTTTCACTTCTACGCGTCGTATCGGATACTTGGCGGTCGTTCTGCTCAACGTCTGACTGACGTCGTTTCCCACTTTAGGTAACACTTCCACACGACGCACGTAAAGTCGGGCTTCTTGAATGATAGTTTTGTATTCACTGGCATGGGCCATCAAATGCTACGATTCAGTCTCAGACGGATATCCACCCCGTTCAGCAAATACTTTTCTTGTAACCACATGTCCAAATGCAAACGATCCATCAGTTCTAAACTTCGCCCTTGCAGAATTTTCTTACGACGGTCGTTAAACCCCACATTGTGAGGATTGTCATCTTCTGTCAGGACTGTGTCGCTAAACGTGCCTACACCTGCCCTGTCAGGTTTCCATACCACGCAAGCATCCAGATGAGTATTCTTGGCTTCTTTTCCGTACGTCAGGAGATTTTCCAGGTAGGCACGATATGGGTAAGTATCCATGCTGCTGCTGACCAGTTTGTTATTCAAGTACAAGTCTACTTCGCTGAACAAGGAATGCATGAAATTGTTGACAGGAGCTACTCTAGCATCGCCTCCTGGATTGGTGTTGTCCGTTTTGATCACTTTCACTTTCAAATACAGGTAACTGCTATTCAGATCGATGTAATCTTCGGGTTGTCCTTTGATTTCAAACTCGATGGGAGCGGAATCCGTCAAAGAGGAAACGGGATGAAATTCCACCCACTGGGATTCTTGCATGGTCATCATGGTGGGGGTCATGGCAAACAGATCCAGTTCCGACTTGCAACAGGCGCAAGACTCTCTGTGCATCATTTTTATTCTCTTTCTCAATAATCGAAAACGTCTAAGTCTCGAACGGTTCTTCTTTTCTTTGTCTTTCTAGCTTTAGACGTGCGAAGTCTGGTGAAAGGGTGTTTTCTTCGTCGTCTCTTTCATGCATTGTCCTTTCAGAATGCTTGACTCGGTAGCATGCAGGGCATTTATAGGTGTGTCTCGTCGGCCCAAAAGGTCTTTGCCCGTTTGCAGCAAGACATTTTTGCCTGCCCTCATGAAGGCTTCTTTACTATTCTGTTTGTCGATGATGACATTTTGGAGAAATTCTTTGCCTTGTGTCAGTGCCGCATCTTTCAAGGCGTGCAATCCGCGTGTCACCATCGGCCACCGAACGAAAGGCCGATTTTAACATATCTCCTAAACCGTGTCATCGCTGTCGAGCAACCCCTCGGTACACTGGATACATGACTTACGAATCGTGAGAGAACCGTTTTCGAAAATGGAGTTTCACAGTGACTTTTCCTTTGGTGAATGGAATATTTTGTCCCAGATCTCCTTTTATAGCAATGTTGACCGTGTCCAAATACGACTTGCTGACAGGCAAATAGTGAGGATGTACAAATTCGCGGTGAACGTGGTAACTGCTTCCACCTTCCTCGTCAGTGACCGTGGCAGAATCCACTTTGAAAGGAATGACACGCAGTAACGGCACAGAGGTGTGTCCCACCACGTTATACTCCACCACATCGGAGTACACAAACATCAAATTCAGTCCTTGGTTCAGTTCTACCGGGGCACGAAATAACTTGCTAAAAGACTCGTTGTCATAAATGATTGGTAATTCGTTTTTCTTGAGCATGGCCATTCTCATGTCCATGTCTCCGCCCAACATGTCAAACAATTCAGGACAAAATAAAATGGACACGATTTTACCCCCGCCAAATTTCATCAAGAAGCGACGAGCTGCTTTGTGGTATTCCATGGTGACACTTTTTTTGACACTTTCCAAAGCTTTCAGAAACATGACATTAAACCTGGAGGCTATGGTGCTCACCAAATGTTGACCACTAAAATAATAGCCTGGGGGAACGAACAAGTGATAGGTGGTGTACTTTTGATTTTTTGTGCCAGGGGTTTTCTTGTCATATTTGCCATAGGTATCCAAGTACTGTTGCAATTGTTCGTCATGAACTTCCACATCAAAAAAATTTTGATTGGGAAGGACATTGAGGACTTGGGTCGGGTGAATGATTTCTACTAAAGCCACTTCCCAATGGGCTTCGTGATCTAATGGGATGGTCTGAGGTAATTTGGCCGTGTAACAGCACAACGTGTTCTTGGGAAACACCTCCATGGAACTGTCACTGGGTAAGGTTAAGTAAAATTGGTTTTGGTGACTCATAATTCCAGAGTTCTGTGGCTGTCCGAGGGGTTACTGGACGTCAGAGGCGTGTCTCCGCCCAAAATAGGGTTGATGTTGTTATTGGAGTGGTGACTGACACTGGCACTGGACACAAGGTTCCCCTGGTTCCCGTTGGAAGAGAATTTCAGGGAGGGATTGGGAAGCAGGTAACCGATGCAACTGCTCAATAAAATGGTCCACAATTGTTTGTCTCCTTGTTGCAAACTCAGATTGGCGATGGCTGCACCGAGGACATAATACACCACGAAGATTTGGCAGAAAAAGACGATTTGCGTTTTAGGCACACGTTCTCCACACCACACCCACAAGGGTTGTTTTTGTAAATCTTGTAGTGAAGAACTAGGTGAAGGAGTGGTCGACGTAGCTGCGTCTGTGTGAAAGGGCATGATGGTCACTTCTTTTTATAGTCGATGACTTGCGAAGCGTCGATCCAAGAATCAAAACTGGGTGGATATCCTTTCCAACGTACTTTGACTTCTTTGACACGTCGTTTGCCCACTTTACGGGTTCTGCGTTCGAGAATGCTTTCGATGTCGTACACGTCGTCTTCTTTTTTGGTGACACGTTGTAACTCGGGTAAGTAAAACGTTCCTTTGAGCACTTCTCCGTTCATGTCTTCCAATTTATAGACTGCAGGATGACGGCCATGCACTCGTTCAGTGACACGAAACAATTCGGTCGTCCAGTTAGGTAAGTAACCTTTGTCGAAAGTGCGTTTGGTTTTGCCAATGCGTACCCAATCTCCTACGGTCAACACTCCACTTTTCTTGGGGGCAGTTCTCGTCGGGGACGTACCAAACAGGCGCTCAAAAACCAGCACTTCGTTGTTGGGAGTCACTTCTTGCGGGGCACGTTCGATGCTTCGATGGTAAGATTGGTTGTACGCTTGCACCAGGTGCGGTAAGATGTCGATGTACTTCAGAGTGTGGTGATGCGTAAAATATTTCCACATGCGTTCTTTCAATGTGCGTTGAAAACGTTCCACGATGCTGGCTTTGGTTTCGGGATTCTCGGTGGTAAAAAAATGAATGTCACGTTTCTTTCATTCTTTTTGGAAAGCTTGGTTCAGAAATTCGGTGCCTTTGTCCGTTTGCCATCGAAGAGGGTGACGACCGCTTTGTTTCAGCACTCGTTGCAGGGCTCGCACTAACTCACTGCTCGATTTGGAAGTCAAGGGCACGACGCATGCAAATTTGGAAAAGACGTCGATGACACAAAACAAATATTTGTAGCCACGATTGTAGCTGGCCAAATGAGAGACATCGGCTAAATCGGCTTGCCATTGATGATCGATGCCTTCCACTCGGGTGCGACTTCTGGAAAACTTGCGTCGAATGGGTTTGTGTAAAGTGTAGGTAGCTTGTTCTTGTAACCATCGTTGCACTTGAGGTAAACGGAGACTCTTCAGTCGCATTTTGGCAGCACGATACAATTTTTGAACTCCTGCGTAACCTGCAGGATGCGAGGGGTCGTAGTAAATGCTGGCTAACACTTTTTCCATTTTGTGTTTGTGTGTTAATAAGGCACCCACTCTTGGAAGATGCTACTCTTTTTCTCTTGGGGTACTTTCTTGGATTGCAATGCCTTGCGTGTGCGACCAGCAATAGGTGTCGCAGAGGAGGATGTCGGAACAGGGGATATCGGTTCTTGTTTCACTTCTGTCTTCACTTCTGTCTTCACTTTCTTTTTCTCTTGTGATGAAGAAGGGGTGGTCATCATCTTTTTAATCCATTCAATTCTGGAGGTAGGTGGTGTTGTTAACTTGCGTACTTTTTCTGGTGGAGTTTGAAACCCTTCTTCTTCTTCTTCTTTTTCTGTCTTGGTCACTGGTAGTGGTGGTGGTGATACTGGTGATGGTGCTGGACTTTTCATCAAGGTCTTAAAATCTTTCAGAGTGGGTAGAGCTGTTTCGTCTAAAGCTTTCTGGTGAAAGAGTTGTAGTCGTTGCAAGAGTTGACCGTACTTTTGCGATTTTTCTGTTTCGGACAAATCTTGGCGATCCATCAAGGACTGCAATTCGTGTTGTAACTGGGACATTTCGCTCAAATGGGGATTAGGAGGCAAATGCGGGGTGCGTTGTTCTTGCCAACGATGGTATTCCATCCATCGTTTGTAAGGCACTAAAGCTAGTTTTCGTCCTTCCATGGGGTTGTCAAGGGTCGATTCTGAGATCTTGGGACTTCCGAGGGCCTTTTTATCTTGCTCCCATCAGTCTTCCCAACATGGTTCCCAAGACTCCTTTCAGCAAGGGGCCTAACAAGAGGGGTAAAATGCCTCCACGTTGGAACAACATCTTCTTCTTTTGACGAAGGGAGATTTTCTTTTGAACCATTTGGCGAAGAACGTGACGATGTTTGCCTAAGCATTGTTTCTGGTGTTTGGACAAAGGGATCGTACCTTTCAAGACGTTCATACAACATTCGCACACGGTATCGATGACCTCTTTGGAAGCTGATTGAATGTGTTTTTTTCGTAGGGGTGGAGAAGCTTTGGACAGGACAGATAACATGTCCCCATGTTTGACTAAACGTGGTGGCAGTCCTTTCCTTTTCTTTCCTTGGGTTGTTTAGAAGAGGTATGTTTTTTGGAAGGTGACATCTTTGAATCATCAGGAGCACCAAAACACTGATACCCCGACTTGGTCACACACCTTTTTTATACTGGAACGCGTCGCCACTGATTGTCTTTACGTCGTATCATCTTTAGGACTGGCATGACACGTCGTGCAGGGGTACGCAACTGACTAAATCGAGCCAGTTCTTGCTTGGACAAATCCAGTAAACTTTGTAACATGCCCGATCTTTCTTGGATTTTGGGAGAAGGTACTTTGTGAGCAGCAGCCACTGCCGCTAAATTGGAGGGTCCTGCCACAGGGGAAGTTCTTGGGGTCATCAACGGGGAAGTTCTTGGTGTGATCAACGTCTCCAAGTACTCTTCAGTTCTTGGTGTTATCAACGGAGAAGTGGATGAACTTGAGGCTGCCGGAGACACGGTCACCGCCGTGGCAGGTCGTGGTTTGCGAGTGTAAGGTTGCGTCCTGGCCGAAGAAGTGCCTCTCTTGCGACTAGTTTTCTTCTGTGGACTTTTCTTTTTCTGGGGACTTTTTCTCTGTTTCTTTTTCTGGGGGCTTCTTTTCTTTTTCCGGGGTGGTGTCTGGTAAGAGGAGGGTCCCGCCACAGGAGAAGTTCTCCTTGGGGACCTGGTCTTTTTCTTCTTCTTGGAGCTTCGTTTAACTTTTTTCTTGGGGAGAACTTTGGGGGCATTAGGATCCCATCTTAAGATAGAGCGAATGATGACCCCTCCTAGAGTACCGCTCCCTCCAGTTTTCAAAATGATTTGTTTTTTGGTTTGATCGGCCAGCTGGGTCAAAGCGACTTTGTTTCGATCAAAAAAGCGTTTGGTTTGATGAGGAATCTGAATGATCCCTTGGAGTAATTGACGTGCCGTCACCGTGAACCATCGTAAGACTTCTTTGAGACTAGCTTCTAAGACACGAGCTCGTGTTTGTGGATTTCTTTCTCGACTGATGCCATACAAGGCACGAATCAATTTGACGGGAAGATGCGACTGAAGGGACGTCATGTTCAAAATCTGTGTGAGACAGACGAAAAGGGTCTGAGGTTTTTATAGATTTTTCCGTGGAATGAAGTTAAGTCGAGCACGGAGACGTGTACAGGACAGGCCCTCCGTCTTGGCCCCAGTGGTGAAACAAGTGGGTACGAAATCGCAAATCATCGGAGGTCGTAGGCTTCAAATCGACAAGTAAATAGGCGTGTGGAGTTTGAGTGGCATCGTCTTACGCCTGAGTCAGCCAAGGTGTCCCTAACTGTTTGACTAAGACTTGCACTTGCGATTTATCTCGAGAGCTTTTAAACAAGACCACGTAATGCGCATTGAGACTGATGGTGCGATGGGCTTTACTTTGTTGAAACAAATTTTGAGTGATGTAAACGACACTGGCATTACGATGATGCCCTTTGCGCGTGAACCACAGTTTAATTTCTTCTTCGTCTTCTCCTAACATGTCGTCAAAAATGATCAAATGGGTTTGACGGGAGTCAGAGACGATCCCGTCGTCTTCTTTAGGAATGCCTTCCACAAACACGATGGAATCGCCTTGACTTTCTTGCAAGAGGCTGTACACCGATTGCCATTCTTTGTAACACCACACGATGCGTTGAGGTGGACGATCGATCAAATGATGTTTATGTTCGATCAAGCGTTTGACGAATTCGGTTTTGCCTGAACCGCTAGGTCCAGCAATGAGCATGTTAAAGGGACGGCGAAGATACAAAGCCTCCCAACTGGCACGATCTAAGTGTTCGTCGATGACTTTGACAGTGGAAGAAGAGGGAGCAGAGACAGCAGAGGTAGCCATAGTGTGAGGAATGTCACTTGTGACACGAAAACAAACAAGACGAGAGTTTATATACTTTTTTCAGGACACGTTTATTGAATGTTTTAAACATGAATACGAAAGACAAAAATACATAAAAGCCAAAGGCTTAAGTACAACGATAAAAGGCACATGATAACCATCAACGTGGAATAAAAACAAGTGCCTTTACAACATGTTTTGGGTAATGTTCTGACCAGATCTATAGGGGGTAAGGTCACACAAGTGTCCTCCCGAAAGGGTCTTTCAGGGATGTCCACGACAGTCCTGTCCTGGGTGACGGGTTCTTCTGGTACTGTCACAAACACAGGTTAAAAAGTCGCAAGGCTCACAATCGCATTCCACTTCAGAAGCCCCACACTTGAATTGTGCCTTTCTAAACTTGTTTTGTGTTTCTCTGAAAGTATTCATCTTGTTCACTTGGTCTTGGTAGTCACAATGAACTCTCGATCTTGCCTAGGGTTCCTTTTTATATACAGACCAATACCGACGTGTCCATACGGTAAGGTGAAATGATTGGGAAGTCGCACTCGCTTCTGGTACACGATTTGATAGACTTTTTCCAAGGGTCGACTGACGATGTGGTGAGTGGGTAAACGTACAATCTTGTTCGGCTGGTAGGTGGTCACTTTAAAGTTTGCATCCTCTCCAGACTGCAATGCTTCTTTCAATACGCCAAAGTTGACCACACGACTGGTACGATAATTCAGAGTCAATCCTTTCACTTTACACTCTGTGTGCACTTCTCCTGGTGGGTCCCGGTATTCGTAGCCGTAATTTTTAGGACCGCCACTCGCGAAACTTAGAATCTTGTCGTCAGGATGTTCGTCTGTCCAGGCTCCTAAACGGTTTCCTTCGATGTTAGGGTGCTGTTGACTCGGGTGATGGATGTAAATGCAACTGTCCGTGTTAAAGTACAGGACGCGTTCCCCTAACAGTTCTAAAGCTTCGTACAATTTTAAGCGAGCATGAGCTGTCACGTAAGCCGCAATGATGACATTTCCAAAAGGGTCGTCTTGTACAAAGTCCAGATCTTCTTCGTAATTGACTAAGATCAAATCCTCGCGAACGACGTCCACGTGTTTCATGAATTTGGTTTTGTCGTGAATCATCTGAAAGTAGCGGGAAGGTTCTGTCAAATACTCCGTCTTGGGTAAACACGGACGTTGTGCCATTTTACCCACAAGCAATTTAACATCACTTTGGCAAACGATCGCCTGCCTTCGTTTTTCTCGATGTGATCTAAAGTAATGCCTTCTTGTGCCCAGTATTTCTCTTTGAATGTCTTTTGGTCTTAGGGAGTGTGACACCAGGAAGGATAGCCACTAGCTTCTTGTTTCAGTTTCAAAAAGGCATCCACGTAGTCTGCGAAAATGCCTTTCTACGTGGGGTCACCCTTGTGGTATTGTTGTGTCTTGGGAAAGTGACAAATTTCGTACACTTCTAACAGTTGATATCCCATGTCCAGAGCTTTGAACAATTCTACGCTGACCCACGTCCCCGTCAAGGCGCGTTCTTCCTGGGTGTGCTGTCAAGGTTGATCTTGGTTGCACGTTTCGGCACAAGTACGGCACAAAGGAAACATCAGTTTGCCTTGACAATGGTGAGGTAACACGGGATGGTACAAGTCGGTGGGAGGCAAAACTTTGCACTTGATCAAGCCTTCGTATTGTCGAATGTTTTTCAGGTCGATGTGTTCCGTGAACAATTGTGGGTGCCCTGCAGGAAAGCGACAATATTTGCACACGTAGGGATACAGCGAACACACGTCTAAGTATTTGATTTCTTCTCCTTTCTCTTCGTCGGCTTGGTACAGCAAACAGGTGGCACTGGTCCTTCCTCCGTACAAACTATCCCACGGGTTCAGCGGGTCCATGAACTGGTAACTTTCCACGAGGCGTTTAAATTCGGGATCGGTTTCAAACGGTGATCGTACTCGTGTTCCCACATTTCCACCACTTGGTATCCTTGCTGTTCTAACTTCAAGCGTCGCTGACAAGTGTCCTGGTACAAGTCTTCCATAGTTCGTTGTAAAAACTGATTTTTAGTGCCACGGTCAGGGTAACAGACGGGACATCCGTGAAATAAGCAACCGTTAAACTCGTACACGATCTTGGGGTTTTCTAAATCCCAACCATCGACCGAATGCATTCCGATGGTCTTTTCGCCTCTCCGTTGCGGGCATGCTGAATCCATTTGTCTTCCTTGTCGCACAAGTAATGTAACCAGCGTAGGGCTTTGACCGAGTATTGACGTTTGACATAGTTGGTCGTTTGAGGACTGATGACAGCCACAGTGTTTTTAGGCATGAATCGTTGGCGGTATACTAAGGAACACGCTTTGGCAATGGTGCAAGCTTCTTTCAAAGGATCGACCCCTCCGTGTTCCATGAACAGTTCTCGAAATTTTCCACAGCAACGTCGTAAAATGTCCACGTCGGAACGACAATACTTTAACATTTCTTCCTGAAAGTCGAAAGAGTCCGAGGCGTGAGCCTGGTACCAAGCGTAGAAAGCTTCTCGTTGTTCGGTACGCATGTTGTCGGGGTCGTAATAGTGAGCCTCAGGTAAATGGGGTAGAACGGCGTGTTGATTGGCTTCCGTATTGAAAAAGTGTGGAAAGTACCCTTTAGCCATTTCTGTCATTCCAAACGTTTTAGGCATTCGGCTCAACGGCATGGCCAAGTAACTCATCGAATCTTTAAACTGTACTTGTCCCACTTGCATGAAAATGATTTTGGCTCCGTTCAAAGTCACTTTAGGACGCTCGGTGCCTTGTTCCGTATAGTATCTCAAAAGAAACTGTCCATCGTATCCGGAGAAATTGTGAGCCATCACCGTGGCATGACGATGACAATCTCCGTAACGTTCGATGTCCTCTTGGCTCCACGTCTTGTCGATGGGGTCTAAGACCCATTGTGCAAAATCGGCTAACGTGTTCGGTCCCCGAAAGATATTTTCACGTCCTCCAGGAATCTTGCTGCAGTGAGGGCAATGACTGAAGATAGGTTCTTGAATGCACTTCTCACACGCTCGATGAGCCACGCAGAAATTAGGAACGTGAATGCCAGTCTCTTGCATGCATTCGAAATCGAAAAAGATGAAATTGCCTTTCTTCTTGTGACCGTCCTCTTTCTCTGGTGGGGGTTGATATTTTTGCACGTAGCATCGGTGTTCCAAGTCCACGATGTGGTGACAAATGTGATATTTTTTCTTTCCTGAACATACGTGTGCCTTGGCATTATTGGTACGTATGCCTTGTCCACACGTAGGGCACAATCTCAGCAGTTGACAAGCACATTTCTGCTGTGAACCTTGTGTCTTTAGATGTTGTTGGTAACAGGCAGGGCTTACAAACGTGCGCAGACAAGCAGGACAATGCAATGGTTTTTGCCCTTCGCTCAGACAGGGTTGAGAGGCCAAACATCCTGAGCATTTCCATCCGCAATGTTTGTGTTGCTCTCGATTATTATAACCATGGTCACATTTCTCACAGTAATATTTGTATCCCAGGAATCCGGTGATACTGGTAATGGTATCGAAATGGTCATCGTGATGATAGACGTGAATGTATTTTCCTTCCTTAAAGTCTTTCCCTCGAAACAACAGAGGTCCGCGCACTTCTTGAGGGTGCACTTTCAAGGTGTAGAATGGAGCTAGGGCATCTTGCAATTTTTGCATTTCAGGAATGCCGCAGGGTGTGTCTTTGGACAGGCCAGCTTGTTGTAACAGGAGTTCTGCTTCACTTCGTTGTTTGACTCGGTCCGATTGTCGAATGTTCTCCCAGGCTCTTTTCCATTCTGTCGTGTCGTTCTTGTTGGCATAGGTTCGTCCCACCACGATGGCCCTGGCTAAACAGATCTGGTCTTGAGGGTTGTGAATTCGGACGAGACTCTTTTTGGTGCTGCGAAGGTCGTTCACCAATAAGACTTTTTTGCGGCCAGTCCCTTGAGGAGGAGAGACGTGGGTCATGTCCAGTGTGGCATTTCCATCGGTGATGTCAAACTGGTCATTGGATTGTTGCACGTGTTGAATCTTGTCCATAACTTTGGAAGCAGTCAATTCTGCAGGGCTGCTAAACTCGATCCAAACAGGGGATTTCAAACCGTCGTGTTGTATGGAAAGTCTCAAGGGATCGTCTTCTTTGGGTTGACATTGTCGCTTGAGTGTGGTGAGCAAAGAATCCCACACCCCGGTGATGAACCCTTCTGCTTTCTCTAACGGTACTTCAGCCTTGAAATCTTTAAACTTCACCGTGTATTTGTAAGCCGTGGTTCTAAATTTTCTAGAGGAGCGCTTTTCCGTCTCTCGAATGGAATAGTACTTTTCAGGGTTGACTGAGGGAGGTGAACTTTGTTTAGAGGGTTCGGATTCTTGTTCACTCATGTCCTCTTCAAAATCACTGGCATGAATTTGTGCCAAGACTTCAGCCCTGGTACGAGGCGATAGATCACGTTTCTGCCTCTTGCTTTCTTCTTCTTTCTTCTCAAATGAATTGGATCGTTTCATCTTGAGTAAAAAACGTCAAATGACTAAAGTTTAAACACCATGGACTAATTTATAGTCATAGCAGACCAGCGTATATAAAAGGGTGTTTGTCTTGTCCTTTCACTATTCCTTTCACTCTCAAACCGAGCACAACGATAGAACAGACTACCCAGATGGAACGTTTCATCAGAGCTTTGCGAGGGGTCATTAGACCAGCCGACGGACTACTCTCCTTCTTTCTGAGATAAAAGTGAAAATACTTGCTATATCTGTCAAAAGAAAGGGCATTGGTCTTCAGAGTGTCCAGACCGTCAAAAAAGAAAAACAGGGGTTAAAAGAGACTAAAGTCAAGATACCTGTTATTATTGTCAAGAAAAAGGACATTGGTCTCCAGATTGCCCAAAAAAGAAACAAGAGGAGTCAGAAGAAGAGAGGAATTCTTCAGCGGAAGAAGAGGAGGAAGATAGCAGACAGGTGAAGAAAAAGAAACAGGAGAAGAAAAGAAGAAGGGAAGAAATTGAGGAGGAAGAGGAGGAAAAGACTGTGACGGTGAAGAAATTTAAAAAAAAACAGAGAGACTAAACAGTGAGACAGAAGAAGTGAATGTACTTTTAAAGTGCTCTGTTGTGAATTGTGAATTGGATTGTAACTATTGATAAAAGAATGCATTAATTATATAAGTTAAGTGTCTTTGAGTTTTGATTTTGAATAAGAAGCTACACTCACGCACTCATATACACGTACTATAGGGGTAAAATTTTTTTTTTTTTTTTTTTTTTTGAGTTATTGGCAATTGAAAGTCTATCTCTTTTCGAGAGAAGTGGGTGGCCCTGAAAAGGGCCTTTGGGTTTTGGTGTTGGGGTGAGTTTAAGCAATCAACTTTAACTGCCTTAAGCTTTGCCACGGCCGAGGCCTACTTCTGATGATGATGATTGGGTTGAAATCACTAAGGGTGGTACGGTACGCTTAGTCACAGGGTTGGCGTGTTTAGCTCGGGAAGGTCGTATTCTCTTCGGTCGTGATAAAGAAGTCTGATACATTTGTTTCAGACTTCTTAACTCCGCTAAAATGCCAAACAGTACCGTGACCGTTTGACTTTCACACCCTTGTTTCTTTGCTGCTTGTTGTTGTTGTTGTTGTTTTCTTACCTCTTCTTCTTACTGTTGTTGCTGTAAAAGAAAAGCTTGTTCCGCTTCCTTTTGTCGTTGTATAAATTTCTCCAATTCTTCTTTCTGTCTCTGTCTAAAATTCTCCACGTGTGGTAATGAAGGTTCCGGAACAAATTCTTGCGAGGTAAAAAAAATCCACAAAATCCCAATGTACCTCTTCTGAAAGTAAGTCCGGGTTCCCTTGGGTGGTCTCCACTGCTGGTGCACCCCAATGGATCGTTTTCTGAGTTTCCGTCATGTTGAATCACTGTCGCATAGATTGACTGCACACAGGCGCTAGCGAATCTATATAGGCCACGTGACGTCACAGACTGTTCTCTTCGGATTGGATGCGAGCTGACTGAATTTTGTAACGCGTGTTTGGATTGGTGAATGAACTCAATCCGTTTCAATCCTTCCTCTACCTATAAATAAGCGCAGTTCACTGCATTGATTTACCTGTTCTTGTCGCCTCAGCATGTGGACTGACGTTGAATCTTCCACCCTTGTGTCAACGATGATGTTCAGGACGGACATACCGATGTATGTCCGATCCGAATGGACAGTTGTCCATAGGACCGTCAGCAACCTATGGATACGTAGGATTTACGTGGAGAGGCAAGGATGCCTCAAAAGAGTCCTGATTTACGGTCCTACAGTGAGACGAAGCCTAAGGAGAAGAAGAAGTCACAGATGCCCTTCATGTTAAGGGCATATATAAACCCAAAGGCCCTTTTCAGGGCCACCCACATTTCTCGAAAAGAGATCGACTTTCAATTGCCTACCCCTTTTTATATTTTATTTTTTTATTTTTAAAAAAAAAAAAAAATTGAAACCCCTCCCTGCTTCAATTCTACATAGCCCTATACAGACCCAGGGGTTTTTTGTCCATGTTAAATTTACATAGACCCTATACAGGCCCAGGGTGTTAATGTTAAATTTACATAGACCCTATACCGGCCCAAGAAGGTCTGTAATGCTAATTCCTCATAGACCCTATACAGGCCTAGGGTTTTTTCTCCATGTTAAATTTACATAGACCCTATACAGGCCCAGGGGTTTTTGTCCATGTTAAATTTACGTAGACCCTATACAGTCCCAGGGGTTTTTGTCCATGTTAATTCCCATAGACCCTATAGTGTCCCAGAGGTTTTGTCCATGTTAAATTTACATAGACCCTATAGTGTCCCAGGGGTGTTTTTAATGGTAAGTCCCATAGACCCTATAGTGTCCCACTTCACTACTAGTAACTTTTCTATTGTCGGGTTTGACAGTGATTTGTTTTTGGTGTTAGTGTTATCTGATTCTTCGTGGTGGAGTTGTGAGTCTTTGTGGAATTTGATTAAGAATGTATCTTGTTTATTTAATCTTGTTTGATCTTGTTTGACCTTGTTTGACCTTGGTTGGTTGGGTGTTTGGGCTGTGGTTGCTTCAGTTGCTGGTTTGTTTGGGGTCATGATGTGGTGATTTTTATTACTGGGGGTTAGTTTTTTCGCCGCATGATACGGGATTTGCTTGTTGTTCATGATATCTATGGTTTGATATTCCTTGATAGTGTTGGGGCATTCGTGGGATTTAGGTAGGTGGGGGCCCCTGCAGTTGGTACATTTGGGTGTGGTTCTACGACATACACCTTTGTGGTTTCCCCCGCATTTGTAGCATAGTTGGGTATATCTACATCTGTTAGAGAAATGTCCCCAGTGTTGGCAGTTGCTGCAGAACCTGGGTTTGTTTATGTAGGTCTCAAGGCGGTGGCGTGCCCCAGAGTGATCTAGTCTTATCATGGTTGAGAGTGGAGAATTTGGTTCTAGTATCGCTGTATTGGTTTCCTGTCCTAAATGATTTTTGAGTTTATACGCCCTATTTATGGGGGTACCACTGTCTTTGAGTTTGGCAGTGAGGGTTTCATTGTTTATCCCTTTATTTTGTCCTGTGAGTTTTAGAAGTGCTTTAAATGTGGGGTTGTTCGTGCGGGAGTGTGTGGCTAAGTCATTTGTTCGTGTGTTATTGTTTATTGCCATGAGGGTCTGGTTGCTATTGTGTGTTTTGGTTATTATGTTCTTTGTCCCTATTTGTTTGTGTCTTTCGACGTTAACCCTAATGTTGTTAATAATTTCAATTTCTAGGAATTTGGCCATTTGACTGCGAGTGCTGCAGTGTACTATTATGTATCTTGTGTTTGGCCTAAATATTTTGAATTGTCCTTGATGAACCCTAAGGAGGGCCTGTGTGAGACTGTTAACAGTTAAATTTATCATTTTATTGGAGTTGCTACTGATATAAAGTGTGTGTTCTATGGGGTGGTATGAAAATTTGGCCTGTTTCTTTGGTTCTTTGGGGGGGGTGTGAGTTTGAATTATTTTGGGGGGCAGGTTTGTTCTTGGTAAACATGGGTCCCTTCCCTTTACCCTTGCCATCCCACACGTTAGGTTTTGATTTAGTGGTTGGATTAGCTTGTGTTTTGTTTCGGCTGCTGAGTAATTGTTCTTCAGTTAAGGGTTTTGATGGTCCAGGGGTCTGACTGTTATGATATTTCGGTTTGTTGTTACTGATATGAATGGGTGGAGTTATCGTTACCATGGGCGCCATTTTGGGTGTAGTTTTTCCTTTGTTACATGAGTTGGGCCCTATTTTCGGTAGGTTTCCTATTATCATGGCTATATGTTTTTTTTCGGGGATTGTGCAATGACCATGTATTTGGGGGTGGGTGGCTGGTCTTGTTTTTGGAGTGGCGATATTGGTGTTTCTATAGGTATTGTATCGTCCAGTTCATTGTTTGCCGATGGATCTAGTAATTTTTTGAAACTTACAGTTGAGTTGATACTTAAGTCGGCTGCTGATATTTGAATTAGTTCATTTCTCTCAGGTGTGGTTAGATGCGGTATTGTTAAATCATTCCTTTCAGAAGTGGATGAGAAGTTGAGTTTCTTCTCGCAAAGTTCAAGGTGCTTGGAGTTTGCACTGAGATCCAATTTTCCCGTGATTATTTGCGGGTTTGGTGTCATAGGGGTAGGGGGTTTATGTGATTTCATTTCCTTTTCAAGCCTATTGTTTCTCAGAATTTGTTTTCTAGTGTTAAAGTTAAGTTTGTTTGTGATTGATTGAGACATTCCTACTTTGGTTTTGAATAAGTTTTAGGTTAGTTATTGTTGTTAATAGCGGTTGTGGTTAGGAAGAAACAATGAGAGATGAGATTCTGTTATGTTCCGTGAATCAGAAGATCTCACAGCGGTTAGCTTGTGCTTGTAACTTGTAAGATTCTGACCAGGCGTGGTACCAGTGTGTTTCCTAGTGCCTGTTTTCGGGAACAGTGCTAACAGCTAGAGTTGTTATTATGAGAAAAAGGTAGTGGTTAGTTGTGTAATTTGTCGTTTTTATTCTCTATGATTGAAAATCACACAATGCTATTTGGTGCTTTTATCACGTGTGGGTTCAATCCAGTCGGTTCTAGTATGGTTCTTAGAGGCTGTTTAAGAGAATATGCGGCAAATTGAGTAGATACGGAATTTAGTACAACTAAGGTAAAATATATTATAGTGAGATGTAAACAGCACAGAGTTTTAATTGCCCGCAGGCTTAGTAATTTTTCTACCTTGTACTAAAGTACTTAGCTATTATACCAGGTGGTATGATCCAAAATGGCTGCGTGGCGGGCTGCTTGGCTGGATTTCCTTTGTCTGATATATTGCTATATTACTATCTTACTGCGTGTTCCTATCGTTCCTTTGTGAGAGTTCCTTTGTTCTGTGCACTTCCTTTGTTCACGGCTTGGCGGGTTGCTAATCGTTTCCTCTTCTTAGCATTATTTCTTTGCACAAGTTGTCCTGTTCCTTTTTTTGTATATTAATTGGTGTTGGTGGTGGCCGCACTCAGTAGAACTTTTAAAATTATACACCAAGCCGGTTTAGCCCAAAAATTATATTACCTAGATCATCACTTAAAACGCGCGGACGTGAGGGAAAACATCCCCTACTTTTTTCATCTCATATCATCTACTATCCGCATACGCGAAGCAGCAATAAACAAACCCCAAATCTACTATCCACACACGCAAAGCATTAAAATGAAACCCAAATCTACTATCCACACGAACCAACTTAAGCGCTTACAAGACCCAATAATCTACTATCCACACAAACGTTCGTGAGCGCTAACAAACACAATCACATACACTCACACTAGGAAAAAAAGAGTCAGTGTTTATATTCACACTACTCTAAATACACACATTGGCAAATGGATTGCTATTTCTTTTCTAAAGGTTTATGTAGCCCTGAAAAGGGCTGTTTGTTTTAAACTCCAGGGCACCTGGTTAATGATGGCACCTCCCTGGCCTGGCACCACACACACATCTCCTACTCCAATCTCCTTTCACTCTTTTTTGGGAGAGTGCGGAGGCGGGAGGAGTGGCTTCAGAATCCCAATCTTCTGTCTCTGGGATTCTGAAATTTCCTTCTTGTGTCTGTGGTACAGCCATTCTTCTCTCCTTTTCCTCCTCTTCTTTTTTTCTTCTCTCCTCCTCTTTCATCCTAACCATCTTCGACGATGGCCTCCGCGGCCAGTTCATTTAGTATGAGCCTGGCATATTCCAGGTGTACATGAAGTTCCAACAGTTTCTCCAGCCTTCTGCTCATTCTCTAGTGTTGATCAATCAACAAGGGTAGCTATTTTCAATTTATACTAAACGCGCGGACGTGAAGGAAAACATCCCCTAAAACAAAATTTATATTATCTAGATCATAACCAAACAACGCGCCGACCTAAAAGAAACACTCACTCACTTTTTTACTATCCATTACTATTTTATAAATTTTCATTAAAGAAATAATATACTATCCATAAACGTAAATCAATTAAATCAATCCCAAATTTACTATTCCCACACTTCAAACAACAAAAAACAGTATCATGAACTCCAGGGCACCTGGTTAATGATGGCACCTTCCAGGCCTGGCACCACACACACATCTTCTACTCCAATCTCCTTTCACTCTTATTTTGACTGGGAGCGCAAAGGGAGGATGATTGGCTTCAGCACCCCAATCCTCTGTCTCTGGTATATTGTAAGTCATCCTCTCTCCTATTTTCTTTTCCTCCTCTTCCCTCTGTCTTCTCTCCTCCTCTTCCTTCTTTATCCTTCCCTCTTCGACTATGGCCTCTGCAGCCAGCTCATTCACTATACGCCTGGCATATTCCAGGTGCATCTGGAGTTCTAGAAGTTTCACAATCCTTGTATTCCTTGTCTTGCTGTTAACAGGTCGACGATGGGTAGCCCAACTGACGATTAGTTTTCAATTTATACTAAAAGCGCGGACGTGAAGGAAAACATCCCCTAAAACAAATGTTATATTATCTAGATCATGACCAAACAACGCGCGGACCTAAAAGAAACACTCACTCACTATTTTATACTACCCATCACTATTCTAAAAAAATTTCATTTTAAAAAATAATGTACTATCCCTACACTTCAAACAACAAAAAAAACATTATCATCATCTACTATCCACACAAACGTACGTGAGCGCTTACAATGGCACAAACACACACACACACATTTTTTACCTTACAAAAACAATTCATGTGCTTATACACGCACTTCTATTTTTTAACTTATTATAGGCATTCGATTGTTATTTCTTTTCTAGAGATTGGGGTAGCCCTGAAAAGGGCTGTTTTTTTGTGTGCGAAGTTGAAGCTAGGGCGATCTTTTAGTTTCTAAGAATGCGACGTCCTCTGACGAGAGACTTTCTGACGATAGGTCTGCTTCTTCGGAAAGAGAAGAAGAACTCTTTGGTGTCGATACGACAATCGACAAAGCCTCTGTTAGGTTCAGGTTGCTGTTGCTGTTGATGCTCTCTCTGTTGTTTCTGAAGTCTGTACTTCTCTGTCCATTCTTCTTTCTCCCTGTTCATTTCTTCTCTGAAGAGCTCTTCTATCAGGTCTTCAGTGACTTTTAACATTCTCACATTCTCTATTTCTTCTGGCTTCGGTATCAGACTGTGTCTAACCCTATGCAAATTCACGTAGGCTTCGTTTAGCTTAGCTAGTCTGGAGCACATCTTCGTAGGAGATGAGTTGACAATGGATGGTTAGACTGGAGGCTACTCCGGCTTTAAAGTCAAAGCGCGGACGTGAAGGAAAACATCCCTTCACGGTTTTCGAGCCGAAACGATCAATGAGTGTCATGAGAGGGATAGTAAGAAGTCAAAGAGCATGAATCAAGATTCCTATAGCCAAACAAAAGACAAAGGCATTTTTTTTTTCAAAACACAACATTCTTTATTCTAAATCACTTAACACTAACAAACAACTATAACATTTTTAACAATAATTCAACAATGTAACATCAAACATTTGTTTCAAATCACAATTTTTTTTTTCTACTAACACATTATTTTGGACAAAGCTGACAACGTTGTGAATGAAATTGTGATTTTCACTGTTGGAAGTCATTAGGCCATTGATGGACACTACGTTTCCTAGCTTGAGACAAAAGATAAGCATAATGGTCACAAAACCATTGATCTACTTTCACATCGTTTCTAGAAGAAGAACGAGGATCAAAATGAGTCACTAAATGTTCTAAGGAATAGCCCAGGCTGCGATGATGCAGAAAATACACACAATATTGTCCACACACCAAGGAATCTGTGCCTTGTAATTTCACATTATTGAATCGGGTGGTCTGAGCATTTCTTCTCATAAAGTCAATGATATCGTCTTCCAAAGGGGGCAATCCATACGAATCGAAATATTCCACACATCCTTTTTGAGGAAAGTAGACGGCTACCCAGTGGGTTCCTGGGAGATGACTGTCGTCCGTGTTGATGACATAAGCTAGATGGTCTTGAGGTTTGCGATGAGGGAGTTCATCTTTAGCACAGACGACAGGATTCCAAGAAGCCGTGTACGAGCTGTGGTTCAAAAGGTAATAAAGTTCCCAGGAATCCATTGATTTGTGTGGGGTTTTTTCTTTTTCTTCTTCACAGGTAATAATAAGTGATCAATTCGATCCTGACTTTTTGCTTGAAAATGTCTGACAAATAACCGTTTCTTCGCTTCGTCTCCATCAGGCATTTATCGTGTTGAATTTGACTGGGATGATCGTTTTGACATCCATAGCAATCTTTCTTGATCAATTCCGTAATTTTTCGACCAAGTGTTTGGCAAAACAGGAGACTAAATGGGCTTCTTGTTATGGCCATCGCGACTTCAACATAATAACTTCTTCTTCCACAGTCTCCTCACATTCCATGTCTAAAGTTTCTCCACTTTGTAAAGAGGGATAACAGTCTTCCATGGCTTCTAATAATTTAGAATGACTTCTCTCAAACTGTTGATTTCTATCACATTATCAAATTCTGCATACAGGATGACGTTCACCGTTTCATCAGGCTTTTCGGTTTGCAAACTGAATTTCCACACAAATCTGACCGGATTTTATAGGGTGGAAATATTCCTCTTCGCTGCCCTGGTCAGGAGTGAAATCAAAAGCCCACAAAGCATAGCCTCCTGCATAATCTTCGTACGTAATGCCGTGACTGGTGTTGGTTCCTAACTGACCGGTAGCTTCGTACAAGGACATGTACGACCTCAAGTAATTCATCTTCGTGGGACTAAAGTCAGGTTCGAAGGGTCGGGTACACAAGGTATTGCCATCGCGATTGACTTCGATCTTGGACACGCCAAAGCGTCGAAAGTAGAAAGGATTTTTAGCGATAGCTCCGTTGAAGGCTTCATTGCTCACGATACCAACGATTAAACGTTTGGGTAGCTGTCCTTGGAACAGATGATCTTCGATCATGGATCGTTGCCCCTTGGGAATGGTGAAGATTTTCACTTCCACGCGTCGTATTGGATACTTGGCGGTCGTTCTGCTCAATGTGTGACTGATGTCGTTACCCACTTTAGGTAACACTGCCTTCCTCGATGACAGTTTTGCAATTGGCAGCAGCAGCATTACCTATCAAATGGAAAGCGGTACTACTACGATTCAGTCTCAGGCGGACATCCACCCCGTTCAGCAAATACTTTTCTTGTAACCACATGTCCAAATGCAAACGATCCATCAGTTCTAAACTTTTGTTCGCTCCCATGATTCTGTTTCTTCGTTCTACAAATTCCTCATTGTGGTCTTCCTTTGTATTAGTTTCCAATATTTCAAACTTGCCCGCATCGTCAGCATCCCATACCACACAGGCATTGAGATGAGTGTTCTTGGCGTCTATTCCGTACGTCAAGAGATTTTCCAGGTATGCGCGATAAGGGTAAGTATCCATGCTGCTACTGACTAGTTTGTATTCAAGTACAAGTCCACTCCGCTAAATAAGGAATGCATGAAATTGTTGACGGAAACTATTACCTCATCACCTTCTAGGGACGTATTGTCATCATCTACAACTTTAACTTTCAAGTACAAGTAACTGCCATTCAGATCGATGTAATCTTCGGGCTGTCCTTTGATTTCAAACTCGATGGGAGCTGAGGCTGTCAAAATGGAGACGGGATGAAATTCAACCCACTGGGATTCTTGCATGGTCATCATGGTTGGGGGGGGGGGGGGGGCATGGCAAACAGATCCAGTTCCGACTTGGAACAAGCGCAAGACTCTCGGTGCATCATTTTTTTTCTCTTTCTCAATAATCGAAAATGTCTAAGTCTCGAACGGTTCTTCTTTTCTTTGTCTTTCTAGCTTTGGAAGTGTGAAGTCTGGTGAAAGGGTGTTTTCTTCGTCGTCTCTTTCTGCCTTGTCCTTGCTGAATGCCTGACTCGATAGCGTGCAGGGCATTTATAGGTGTTTCTCGTCGACCCGAAATGTCTTTGCCCGTTTGCAGCAAGACATTTTTGCCGGCCCTCATGAAGGCTTCTTTAGGGTTTTGTTTGTCGATGATGACATTTTGGAGAAATTCTTTGCCTTGCGTCAATGCCGCATCTTTCAAGACGTGCAATCCTCGTGTCACCATCGGTTTCAACACAAGGGCCACCGAAAAAATTCGCGGTGAACGTGGTAAGTGTTTCCACCTTCCTCGTCAGCGTTCGTGGCAGAATCCACTTTGAAAGGAATGACACGCAGTAACGGCACAGAGGTGTGTCCCACCACGTTGTACTCCACCACATCGGAGTACACAAAGATCAAATTCAGTCCTTAGTTCAGTTCTACCGGGGCACGAAATAACTTGCTAAAAGACTCGTTGTCGTAAATGATTGGTAATTCGTTTTTCTTGATCATGGCCATTCTCATGTCCATGTCTCCGCCCAACATGCCAAACAATTCAGGACAAAACAAAATGGACACGATTTTACTCCTGTCAAATTTCATCAAGAAGCGACGAGCTACTTTGTGGTATTCCATGGTGACACTTTTTTTCACATTTTTCAAACCTTTCATAAACACGACATTAAACCTGGAGGCTATGGTGCTCACCAAATGATGACCACTAAAATAATAGCCTGCGGGAATGCACAAGTGATAGGTGTTGTACTTTTGATTTTTTGTGCCAGGGGTTTTTATGTTATATTTGCCATAGGTATCCAAGTAATGTAGCAATTGTTCGTTATGAACTTCCACATCAAAAAAAGTTTGATTGGGAAGGACATTGATGACTGTTGTTGTTGTTGTTAGAGTGGTGACTGACACTGGCACTGGACACAAGGTTCCCATTGTTCCCGTTGGAAGAGAATTTCAAATAGGGATTGGGAAGCAGGTAACCGATGCAACTTCTCAATAAAATGGTCCACAATTGTTTGTCTCCTTGTTGCAAACTCAAATTGGCAATGGCTGCACCGATGACACAATACACCCCAAAGATTTGGCAGAAAAAGACGATTTGCGTTTTAGGCACACGTTCTCCACACCACACCCACAAGGGTTGTTTTTGTAAATCTTGCACAGAAGAACTGGGTGAAGGAGTGGTAGCAGTAGTAGCTGCGTCTGTGTGAAAGGGCATGATGGTCACTTCTTTTTATAGTCGATGACTTGCGAAGCATCGATCCAAGAATCAAAACTGGGTGGATATCCTTTCCAACGTACTTTGACTTCTTTGACACGTCGTTTGACCACTTTACGGGTTCTGCGTTCGAGAATGCTTTCGATGTCGTTCACGTCGTCTTCTTTTTTGGTGACACGTTGTAACTAGGACAAATAAAAAGTTCCTTTGAGCACTTCTCCGTTCATGTCTTCCAATTTATAGACGGCAGGATGACGGCCATGCACTCGTCCAGTGACACGAAACAATTCGGTCGTCCAGTTAGGTAAGTAACCTTTGTCGAAAGTGCGTTTGGTTTTGCCAATGCGAACCCAATCTCCTACGGCCATCACTCCACTTTTCTTGGGGACAGCCCTCGTCGGGGACGTACCAAACAGGCGCTCAAACACCAGCACTTCGTTGTCGGGAGTCACGTCTTGCGGGGCACGTCCAATGCTTCGATGGTAAGATTGGTTGTACGCTTGCACCAGGTGCGGTAAGATGTCGATGTACTTCAGAGTGTGGTGATGCGTAAAATATTTCCACATGCGTTCTTTCAAAGTGGTTGAAAACACTCCACGATGCTGGCTTTGGTTTCAGGGTCTCGGTGGTAAAAAAATGAATGTCACGTTTCTTTCATTCTTTTTGGAAAGCTTGGTTCAGAAATTCGGTGCCTTTGTCCGTTTGCCATCGAAGAGGGTGACGACCGCTTTGTTTCAACACTCGTTGCAGGGCTCGCACTAACTCACTGCTCGATTGGGAAGTCAAAGGTACGACCCAGGCAAATTTGGAAAAGACTGTTGATGACACAAAACAAATATTTGTAGCCACGATTGTAGCTGGCCAAATGAGAGACATCGGCTAAATCGGCTTGCCATTGATGATCGATGCCTTCCACTCGGGTGCGACTTCTGGAAAACTTGCGTCGAATGGGTTTGTGTAAAGTGTAGGTAGCTTGTTCTTGTAACCATCGTTGCACTTGAGGTAAACGGAGACTCTTCAGTCGCATTTTGGCAGCACGATACAATTTTTGAACTCCTGCGTAACCTGCAGGATGCGAGGGGTCGTAGTAAATGCTGGCTAACACTTTTTCCATTTTGTGTTTGTGTGTTAATAAGGCACCCACTCTTGGAAGATGCTACTCTTTTTCTCTTGGGGTACTTTCTTGGATTGCAATGCCTTGCGTGTGCGACCAGCAATAGGTGTCGCAGAGGAGGATGTCGGAACAGGGGATATCGGTTCTTGTTTCACTTCTGTCTTCACTTCTGTCTTCACTTTCTTTTTCTCTTGTGATGAAGAAGGGGTGGTCATCATCTTTTTAATCCATCCAATTTTGGAGGTAGGTAGTGTTGTTAACTTGCGTACTTTTTCTGGTGGAGTTTGAAACCCTTCTTCTTCTTCTTCTTTTTCTGTCTTGGTCACTGGTAGTGGTGGTGGTGGTACTGGTGATGGTGGTGGACTTTTCATCAAGGTCATAAAATCTTTCAGAGTGGGTAGAGCTGTTTCGTCTAAAGCTTTCTGGTGAAAGAGTTGTAGTCGTTGCAAGAGTTGACCGTACTTTTGCGATTTTTCTGTTTCGGACAAATCTTGGCGATCCATCAAGGACTGCAATTCGTGTTGTAACTGGGACATTTCGCTCAAATGGGGATTAGGAGGCAAATGCGGGGTGCGTTGTTCTTGCCAACGATGGTATTCCATCCATCGTTTGTAAGGCACTAAAGCTAGTTTTCGTCCTTCCATGGGGTTGTCAAGGGTCGATTCTGAGATCTTGGGACTTCCGAGGGCCTTTTTATCTTGCTCCCATCAGTCTTCCCAACATGGTTCCCAAGACTCCTTTCAGCAAGGGGCCTAACAAGAGGGGTAAAATGCCTCCACGTTGGACCAACATCTTCTTCTTTTGACGAAGGGGGATTTTCTTTTGAACCATTTGGCGAAGAACGTGACGATGTTTGCCTAAACATTGTTTCTGGTGTTTGGACAAAGGGATCGTACCTTTCAAGACGTTCAAACAACATTCGCACACGGTATCGATGACCTCTTTGGAAGCTGATTGAATGAGTTTTTTTTTTCGTAGGGGTGGAGAAGCTTTGGACAGGACAGATAACATGTCCCCATGTTTGACTAAACGTGGTGGCAGTCCTTTCCTTTTCTTTCCTTGGGTTGTTTAGAAGAGGGATGTTTTTTGGAAGGTGACATCTTTGAATCTTCAGGAGCACCAAAACACTGATACCCCTCTTCAGAATCATTGGCATGAATTTGTGCCAAGACTTCAGCCCTGGTACGAGGCGATAGATCACGTTTCTGCCTCTTACTTTCTTCTTCTTTCTTCTCATATGACTTGGATCGTTTCATCTTCATAGCAAACAGTCAAATGACTAAAGTTTAAACACCATGGACTAATTTATAGTCATAGCAGACCAGCGTATATAATAAGGTATGTGTCTTGTCCTTTCACTATTCATTTCACTCTCAAACCGAGCACAACAATGGAAGAGACTACCCAGATCGAACGTTTCATCAGAGCTTTGCGAGGGGTCATCCGAAAAGTCTCTTCAGACCAGTCGTCGGACTACTCACCTTCCTTTCGAGATAAAAGTCAAGATACTTGCTATATCTGTCAGAAGAAAGGGCATTGGTCTTCAGAGTGTCCAGACCGTCAAAAAAGAAAAAAAGGGGCTAGAAAAGACAAAAGTCAAGATACCTGTTATTTTTGTCAGGAAAAAGGACATTGGTCTCCAGATTGCCCAAAAAAGAAAGAAGAGGAATCAGAAGAAGAGAGGGATTCTGAAAAGGAGTCAGAAGAAGAGTGGGATTCTGAAGAGGAAGAAAGCAGACAGGTGAAGAAAAAGAAACAGGAGAAGAAAAGAAGAAGGGAAGAAAGTGAGGAGGAAAAGGAGGAAAAGACTGTGACGGTGAAGAAATTAAAAAACAGAGAGAGTGAACAATGAGACAGAAAAAGTCTATGAAATTTTTAAAATGCTCTCTTGTTAATTGTGAATTGAATTGTAAATATTTATAAAAGAATAAATTAGGTATAAAAGGTAAGTGTCTTTTGGTTTTGATTTGAAAATAAGAAGCTGAAATCACTAAGGGTGGCACGGTAGGCTTAGTCACAGGGTTGGAGTGTTTAGCTCGGGAAGGTCGTATTCTCTTCGGTCGTAATAAAGAAGTTTGATACATTTGTTTCAGACTTCTTAACTCCTCTAAAATGTCTAACAGTACTGTGACCGTTTGATTTTCACTCCCTTGTTTCTTTGCTGCTGCTTCTTCTTGTTGTTGTTTTTTTTTTTACCTCTTCTTCTTGCTGTTGTCGCTCTAGGAGAAAAGCTTGTTCCGCTTCCTTTTGCTATTGTATAAATTTCTCCAATTCTTCTTTCTGTCTCTGTCTAAAATTCTCCACGTGTGGTAATGAAGAAGAAGGTGACGAAGGTTCCGAAACAAATTCTTGCGAGGTAAGAAAATCCACAAAATCCCAATTCACCTCTTCAGAAAGTAAGTCCGGGTTCCCTTGGGTGGTCTCCACGGCTGGTGCACCCCAATTTATCGTTTTCTGAGTTTCCGTCATGTTGAAAAACTGTCGCATAAATTGACTGCGCACAGGCGCTAGCGAATCTATATAGACCACGTGACGTCACAGACTGCTCTCTTCCAATTGGACTTGGGCTGACTGAATTTTGTAACGCGTATTTGGATTGGTCAATGAACTCAATCCGTTTCAATCCTTCCTCTCCCTATAAATAAGTGCAGTTCACTGCATTCCTTCATCTGTTCTCGGCGCTTCAACGTGTGGACCGACGTTCAATCTTCTACGCTTGTGTCTTCGATGATGTTCCGGACGGGGATACCGATGGATGTCCGGTCCAAGTGGACAGTTGTCCACAGGTCAGACACCAGTGTGTGGATGCGAAGAGTATATGTGGAGCGTCACGGATGCCTGAAAAGAGTCCTGATTTACGGTCCTGCAGTCAGGCGCAGCCTAAGGACAAGAAGAAGACCAATGCGGTGCCCTTTATGTTAATATATTTTAATATTAACATAAAACCCAAAGGCCCTTTTCAGGGCCACTCCAATCTCTCGAAAAGACCTTGACTTTCAATTGCCTAACCCGTTTATATTTTCTTTTTATTTTAAAAAAAAATCCCATGTTAAATTCCCCTTGTCCCTAGACAGTCCCACGATTTGTTCCCATGTTAAATTTCCCCTTGTCCCTAGACAGTCCCACGATCTATTCCCCAATGTTAAATTCTCATTGTCCCTAGACAGTCCCACGAACTATTCCCCAATGTTAATTCCATTGTCCCTAGGGTACAAACTTTTTTCACTAATGTTAAATTTTACATAGTCACCAGGGAACAACTCACTAATTTAACATGGAAGTGCCCTAGTTCCTAGGGTATCCCTATTCACTACTATACTATTTTCAGTCCTGCAAATGCAAGCATAAGGTCACTTAATCAGTCAAAGATACTGGTCCTTTACAGCACGTACTCACCTGACTGACAGCATTTGAAAGCAATAACCCGCGCAAGTCACCTGCATAAAATAATGTTATCCTGCATGGTTATAATGTCTTCTAAGATGCCGCTTGCTTCAATTATTGAAATTTAAGGACATAAAAATACAATTAGGGGATCAATTATCTAAACAAAAGTCGTGCAAAAGTTCGCAGAATTTTTCAGCTTGAAGAAGAATAGGAAATGTATGATTTATACTACAAGCAGTCAACTGTAATTTGTCTGAAAATATCCCCGGTATATTATTCCAACTAATCAAATCCCATAGCTTGGACATATTGTTATGTATATTTGATTCAATTTATATTTTATTTCATTTAATTGTTCATTTGTTAGTTTTAATTTTTTTAAATTTCCATTATATGTCATAGTAAAGTAAGTTTGTTTACTGAATTTGACATTTTCCAGAAATTAGTTCGACCTGACTGTTTTTTCGTAAACACCTATATTAGAACTTTGTATCTAAAAGCTGGCTTTGTTCCTGGCCTTGATTGAGAATCAAGTAAACGACTTTTTTATTATTCATTCGTAATGTGGCATTGATAAAAGTGAAATCGAGACTGGCTATGAGTACGTGATTTTAAGCATTTGAAGCTTCGATCTGTTTCTAGAAAGTGATCACGTGACCGTCATTCGCGAATCTGTTTTGCGTCTCAAGTTAGTGTATAACCTTTTTCTATACAGATTTTAGTGAGTTGGGCTTCTAAACACTTAGACATCGAGGTGTTTGTTCTGTTGTGACCAGTTGGAGTTATATTTTAATTTTTCTTCAAATTATTTGGATTCTAAGAGATTAATTTTTCCCTGGAGAATATTTAAGTGCTAATACAGAATTATTGGACAAAGACATTTGGTGAAATTTTATTCAGAGTTTATTTAATCACCGGAATATTATTTTCCGTGGTACAACAAAGAACTGTAGAAACATCACTACTACAGCAGCAGGGAGGGCAAACAGACCTAGGGTTTCCGACAAAAAATAAATCTTCCACAGAAAACTTTCCCGTAGAAAGGTCTAGATTAATGATAAAAGGCTTCCTGGGGAATCTTACTCGTTATTAAACTCCGTTCCATTAACGACAGCTTAGTTTGAAGATTTAGCTGGAAAAAAAATACTCTACGTAAATTTTAATTTTTTGTTTTTATTCTATTTATACGACCGGCCTTAGGTAGGTGCCCTCCCTGCTGCTATCTGCATAAAAAAACAGGGTTTTTTTGCTGCGTTGCTGTCTACGTGAATTCGAGTACACGTGGAAACATCAACATGGGGAAACAATTCGTGTGGAGTCAAAATAATCTAACATTTGCGCGAAAAATAAATAATATTCACATCAACGTGAAAACATCATCATGAAGAACAATTCACGAGAAGACCGTCGGGAAACAAAATTAATGTTGAATTGGCGCCCGGGAAACAAATTAATTCTGCACATAAATAACATCATCATGAAGAACAATTCATGAGGAGACCGTCGGGAAACAAAATTAATGTTGAATTGGCGCCCGGGAAACAAATAATCTTGCATATAAACATCACCGCGGAAAACGATTCGTGTGGAAACAAAATAATCAAGCAATTAGCGTGGAAACAACTCATGAGTCAAATTAATAATTCTGACTTTATTTTCCACCATCATGGTAGAGTTGTCAAATTTATGATCTGATTGTTCCGGCCCCCTGTGAAAAAAACATGATGGTTTCATGTCGTTGTTGAAAGTGACACATTTCCTTATAATAATACTGATTGTGTCACTTTCAACAGTCATCATCCGCGCAAAAACAACACACGGGGAAACATCGGCGCGAGAAAAATAATTATTTTTTTCCCTCGAGATCATCATCTTGCGAGTGGATAAAGTGACACATTTCCATATAAACATATTGATTGTGTCACTTTATCCAGTCATCACGGAGGGGCTGAATCACGATGATAAATATTCCTCCAATGATGGTATTGGTTTTTTCGTTTTTGTGCGATATTCGACGAGACAGCGATATCGAGTCCCACCACAATCTATGCAGAGTGGAATTTTACCGCGAACTCCTCTACTGCAGCTAATACAACGTTGAGGACCACTAGAAACATTATCTTTGCGTGAAATCTCTCTGTGATAGCTACAAAAATGACCTCTGCAATTTCTTCCACATAGTTCGGTTGACCCCTGAAGAAGCCAAGCGCATTTGTTGACCATCTTATATTTAATGTCTTATATATTTAATTCATAAGATTAAAAATAATCAATTAAATATATAAAATATTAAGTATAATGAGCGAAAAAATACTGTGATAGACTCTGTGACGTGGGTAATATAACTGAGGTATATATTACAAGCAAAACTTTAAAAGAAAAATATTTTTCTTTAGAGAACGACCCAACCTTCACGTTAGATACATTATTCGATAACCTTACCAATGAAGACGCGCAGGTCTTATCCAGGAGAAA
Source organism: Sinohyriopsis cumingii (assembly GCA_028554795.2). NCBI lineage: Eukaryota > Metazoa > Mollusca > Bivalvia > Unionida > Unionidae > Sinohyriopsis > Sinohyriopsis cumingii. The sequence continues at coordinate 37,980,140 of CM068829.1, forward strand.
TTATTTTATGTTGCGCGATTGCTACAACATTTTCTCTATCTCGACGTTAGATGAATATGTTTCAGTTCAAACTAAGGAAGAAGCAATTCAAGCGCTTCAATCTGAATGCAAATCTAACTATTATCTTCCTGGGGTAATTATTCAGCATTTTAAAAACTTTAATATTTTTGCATCTGATGTAGATTTTGAATCTGTCGCGGACAAATTCTTAGGGTTATCATCTGTTACTGAAATTATACCAAGATTTCGCCTCAGGTATCCTGTATTTGATATTGACTCTTTCTTTAAGCGTGTTAAAGAACATCTTAATTACGGTGATGTTATGGGGACGTCAAAGGATTCTGACGAGAAATTGACTCACGAAGAAATTATTGATTATTTTTCTCAACTGTGTAATTGTAGCCGCGATAAGATATTTTTATTCACAACAACTCATGGGTATCATGTACTGTGTAAGTGTGAACCCGTCTCATTCGATACTCAGACAGAGTTAATCAACAAAGCAGGTAAAGATAATCCATCATGGAAGTTAGACAAACAGGCCGGACTTCACAGTATCAAACTATCAGGAACAAAATCAAATAAGATCAATTCAGTCTGTAAAAGATTAATCTCAGGACAAACCACAACCGCGCGAGATCTACTTTGTTGTCCTACATCAATACAACCACGTGAAATCGAGTATATAAAACCGACTCAGACTGACTTGGATGAGTATGCCAATGAAATATCTCAGCAGGATCTCGAGAAAATATCAATTGAGTTAACTGGGGAACCAGATCAATTAATTACTGTTACATCAGCGTCAAGAAACAGATTAACCGTGCAAAGACGACCAGGACATTATTGTAAGATATGTCAGCGTCGTCATGGTTGGAATGAAATTAACGATTATCCTGAAGATAAGTGCGACAACGCCCTTATTTACGTCCACTCTGATAGCTTCATTGTTACCTGCCCTCGTAGTAACGGAAAAATAATTGTACAGAATAGTTATGAGAAACATATATGCGAGTACTTCGCAGGGGCAATAAATAACGTCGTTGATGATATCGTTAAACCGCTACCTGAAAACCAGCGAAATCCAGATTATATTAAATATTTGATGTCAGCCAAATACAAGAAACAAACACATCCTGGAGAATTTACTGATAAGACACCCGATTACTGCTACACGAGTAAACCATTACATGAGTCCGGACCAGGTTGTAAAATTATATATGGTGATTATATTGATGGATCTTACTGTGGCGTAGGGAAATCTATAGCAGCAGTATCATCGATAAATGAAGATGACTCGGTATTGTGTTTGTCTTATCGAAAAGCTTTCACTGAGAAAGTTAAGTCCGACTACGGATTCGAATCTTACAGAGATATTACAGGCGATATTGTACTCACCAAATCCAGAAAGGTTATAATTCAGTGGGAATCTCTGTTACGTGTGGAAGGTATCCCTGATGTAATTATCGTTGATGAGCTGCATGGATTAATGCGTCAGTGTTATTCAGCCTGCAACAAAAGTTTATTTGATAAATTTGCCGGACTAGTAGCGATGGCGCCACGTGTTATCGTAGCTGATGCTGACGCGAATAATGATGATCTGATTTTATTTCGCGACAAACTAAATCGACCTGACATGAAATTCGCTATGAATAAGTATAAACCAGACCACGACAAGAAATTTATCGTGGAAAACTCGCATAAGGATAATTATGCTAATCTACTGAAATGTTTATCAGGCGGTAAAAGAGCTGTAATCTTTACACACAACAAACTAAATGGATCTTACTCTGTTGAGGGACTCGCAAAACAACTACAACATCTAAAATATCGGGTAAAATATTATCACGCTGATACAAGTGCAGCAGAAAAAGCAAAGCATTTCTCAGATCTAACTAATGCTTTTAACGACGTTGATGTTGTGATCTATAACCATACCATAGAGGCTGGTATCAGCATTGTTGATGACAGATTTAAAGTACTATTCGTGTTCTCGTCTGAATTAGGATCGATCGAAGCGACTAAACAAGCTATCCACAGGTTTAGATGCGTCGATGAGATTCACTATTCTTCAGTATCTAAGACCTACAAGAATCTTCCCCTGACTAGAGACGATATAATCACAACCATCATCAATAACGAGAAGAACCTGACTGAGAAAGAAAAGTCATTCAGGATGCCGACGCCAGGAGAGTTAACCACACCGTATGGGTATGCATTTATCAGCTATATCATCGAAGAAAATAATTCTAAGATGTACTTTACACCAAGATTAATCGAGACCATGAAGAATAGCGGTTATGAAATAATTCAAACAGAGCCTGACGAATATAAATTGTGGCTGACAAAAAAAATATGAAAAAAGCAACAGGCGATGAAATTAAGGCAGATCCCGCCGTTGATGAATTCTTAAAAACGTCAATCGGGGTGAGAATAAAAAATGCTGCTGTTAGTGAAGATAATATTACCGGTGAGAATAATGTTGCTGGTGAAGATAATATTAACGATGAAAATAATGTTGCCGGTGAAGATGATATTACCGATGAAAATAATGTTACCGACGAAGATAATGTTACCGATGAAAATAATGTTACCGACGATGATAATTTACCACAGTACTATCATTACAGAGCAAATGACAATTTTGAACCATACGAGAACAAATTGAAATATATGAATTATCTATTCCAGATGGACTGTTCCAAACTCGACGCAGATGAAATAGAATTCCTTTATAAGAAATCGACCCAGATGAAACGAGCACAGCAGATAATTGCGAATAAATTTAACAACGCAGATATAACTGAAGAGTTTAGATCAGACAAATTATCACCACGAGAGAAATTAAAAATAATTCGCGACGTCTTTGAAATATTTTCGCTACCTGATATAGTGCCTGACAATCTATCTGTTACATCTGTGATAATCAACCGAGAAAAACTCATATCAGATATCGAGGCCGCGATGGCCAATCCAGATCGTATAGAGAAATATAATAATTTTATCAAACATTTCTCAACAATCTTCCCCGAGGCCCAGAATAAATCTAGAACAAAAACAACAAAAAATATCATCGAGAAAATTAAAACGATATATAAAGGATTCGCGGCGGAGATGAAACCTAATGATATAATAAATGCCAGTAGAGGTAATTATACACTGTATTACCCTAGTTGGCCTGAGTCGGATTTTATTAACAATGATATATGGAAAAATACGTTAACTCCTGAGGAGGGATTCGCAGGCGGTTATGATGTTAAAATAGTTGATGAGCACACGAAATGGCTGAAATATCACATTTGGATTACAAACAGGTGGGTCGGTCGATATGGTAAATCCAACCAGTAAATATAACACACCATTATATGGCTGTTGAAACTTCCAGAAACATATATATATATATATATATATATATATATATATATATATATATATATATATATATATATATATATATATATATATATATATATATATATATATATATATATATATATATAGGGATTAAGGAAGTTTCAACAACGGGAATACCTGTTTGATATCATCAAGTCTATCCGAGGGGCCTTTTTTAATCTTGTATTTTGACTCCAGATGGCTAAAATTACTGACTTAGCCTCATTGATGTTAATATTCAGATTATCAATTTGAAACAAATAATACACAATAAAAATGATATACGTGTACTACCACGGCATCGTGAAAAAATATTCTGGTTACTTTGCCGCGATGGTCGATCTGAATTTAACTATCAATGATATTCTTGGTAAATCAGATGATATCATCATCGCTACCGATAAACAATAATAATTAACCTCTAGAAATTAATTTTGACCCTTAACCTCTAGAAATTAATTTTGGCTTTTTTCATCGCAGAATCTACTCAGAATATTCTCCACGTTAACATCGTTATAAATCTTCTTTACCTCTGGCGACATAGAAATCTTATTAAAATCGTTCAACCGCGCATTATATTTACGGGTCATTTCATCTAACTGTCGCTGCTGCTCAGCTACGTTATTCATTTTCACGATTATCTCGCTGTTATATTCGTTTAGTGATTCATTCATGTTGTCGTTGGCTCTGTTATTTAATTTTGTAATAATCTGCTGTAGGGTTTTATTGTCATCAAGAATTTTGTTGCAGTGGTTTTTTGTCTCATTTAGATCTTTTCTCAGCTGTTTATTTTCTTCGGCCATCGCGGCAAAGTAACCAGCTAGCGAATCATCCTTCACATAAGTGAGCCTTCACAAGAGTGAAGGCGGTGGTAATTGTGTATGTTCAGGAATTGCTTGTAATTGTTCACGTACAAATCCACGATGAGGAGCAGTTGAATCTAGTTTGTAGATTGCAGGTCTACCCAAGGATCTTACCATGCTGGAAATTGTATGTGTGACGACACTCCAGACTGGCTCAGTCGCTTTTTTTTGACCCCATCCCTCAAGCTTCCCCGGCTCATATAAATATCTGACTTTCACATTACCTAGTACTGGTTATTTTAAGAAAGAGTCATGTTGCTGGTGCGCTAGCGCACTCACTGTTATGTGTTTTTTTCTGCGATTGCATTGATGGGGTTCATCGAATTTCCACGAGTAATTTCATTATTTAACGCAGCTATCACACTTGGTAGTCTTGCAACCCAGTCACTAGATCACTTGTCGGCCTGAAATTTGTTCAGGGATATTTCCTGCGCATACTGATATAGAAACAATCGCTGAGTAAGTGTTCGATTAAATCGCTCAACGATTGCCTGATCGTGATGAATTGCTATGTGCCTTTGTCTGATTTTGACATTATGTTGTTGCATCAGCGATGTTACTAGACCAAAAATTCTTTGTCAGGATCAGCCTGTAGCAACTGTGGCCATCGCATGCCGCTACAATGATAAATTCGTTCAAATGCAAATGCAACGTCAGTTGCTGTTTTAGTTGACAGTGGTTCTGCTTCTTTATATCTACTTGCAACATCAACGACAGTCAACGCGGGGCCCCGAGTGGCCGAGTGGTCTAAAGCGTTCTCCGTTATGGATCACTGCCATCTCACCTCTGTCTGCGTGAGTTCGAGTCTAGGATTCGGCCAATGTGGGTATGTGAGAAAGCTTGCCAGTAGCTTTTCGTGGATCGGTGGTTCTTCCCGGGGTTTTCCTCCACCATTAATACTGACCGCCATGTATAGCCTATCGTGTGCTGAAAAAATGGCGTTAAACCCCACAACAACAACAGCAACAGTCAACGCGTATTTGCATGTGCATGATTTCCGTCTACCAGTTTTAATAGTATCATGTGGTAAAAACAAAATATCCCCCTGATGAACTTCGTTGGGAGTGGCAACATCATAATGTGTATATTGAATTGTTTTAGGTGGTGGTAAATAAATTTACCATAGTGCCTGTCGTGCTAACCAATCAGCAGGAACAGAACGTACGACACCTGCCACATCAGCAAGTTTACTAATTTCTGGTCAAGTTTACTAATCGCTGATCAACCCCTCCAATATCTTCTTGGGCTATAATAAATTGAGTCCATATAATAGTTATATATGATTCATTACCAGCCTCTAGCACTAGTTTACCTTTCATCGCAGATCTTATCAAAAAGTTAGCAAGCGATTCTCTGAGAGATTTATTTTTTTTACAGACTATAAAGTGTGAATCAACTTCACGTCTGCAACATGTCGTTGTTGTAAATTGGAATTTTTATACCCAACGTCATCAACATGGTACCCTTGATCAATCACATTTATTGGATACTCTCCAGGTCTTGGTTGATCTTTCTCGTCAAATCGAATATCAAGTTGGGTTCCAGGACCACAATAATTATATCCAGGAAGATGCTTCTCGCCAAGATACTTAGCCCATGGAACCCCTGGTAATTTTCCCAGTGACGCAGCTATATCTCCGTCTCATGCATGGGAGATAAATTTATATTTATTTGTACTTTATTTCACACAGCTGCCTGTAATTGAACGCTTTTTATTCCTCGTCGTTGTTTTAAATTCATTGGTATTAGTGGGTGCTCTGCATCGAACACAACGGGGGGAAAAAACAATCTCGTAGTATATGATGATGTGATGCTGCACAAATAATCACATGCAGCTCGAATATTTTCCCTAGGCAGACACAATGCACCGATATTGTATATGTTACTCAGCGATATGTGCAAATACCTAAAGTGATCAGAGATAACTGCAATATTCTGGTTGTCTTTAATGGTGTTGGTACCCACACAGTAAGAAACATACACCAGACTTAGTGTTCTGGGGACATGGATATGATCAAGTTTAAAAACTTCTTCTCAAAAGCGGAAGCGATTTATCATGGATTTATCACGATAAATGTACATGATCCTCAGTTGCAATATCACTTAGGTCTCGATAAAATTTATGGTTGAGAAACCTGTCACCTGACCGCTACTTTTTTTTACACACACAGCAGCAGAGAGGGTGACGATCAACAGGTTAGTGAACAATGACACATAAGCGTCAATAACAAAAATACGCTAACCCAGTTAGAGGCCTTGGTTTAGCGTTATTGACGCTTGCGTATCATTTTCATAGGAAGGGTTGATTTCACAAATGGACTCTCCTAAAAATGGTATGTTCACCATCTCTGCTGCATTTGTGGGTCCTCCATATAAACTGTCACGTAGGTCTATAGGGTCCACCACGTTGTAAATTTCCATGTTCCGCTTAAACTCGGGATCGGTTTTCAAACGGCCATTGTACTCAAGCTCCCACATTTCAACAAATTAGTATCTTTCTTTAGGTGTCGTTGGTAAGTGTTCTCGTATAATTCTTCCATGTTGCACTGTAATAATTCATTTTCCATGCCATGTTGAAGATAACAGGTTGATCATCCGTGAAGAAGGCATGCATTAAATTCGTAGACGATCAAAGTGTCTTCTAAATATGGCCATCCACCAAATATTTTCCAATGGTCTCTTCGCCTCCTTCATTTCGGGCATGTTGGATCCAATTGTCTTCCTTTTCGCACAATTAATGTAACCAGAGCACACCTTTGTTAGAGTATCAACATCTGAAGAACTATGTAGCTTGAGAGCCTAACACTTTTACTGTGTCCTCGGGCACGAATCGGTTGCGGTACACTAATAAGAACATTTTAGCGATCGTACATACTTTCTTCAGAGGATCGATCCCTCCTTTCTCCATGAACAGTTCTCGTAAAATATGCACGTCGGATCGACAATACTTTAACATTTCATCATGAAAGTCGAAGGGGTCCAAAGAGCTCAAGCGGTAGCAAGAGTGGAAAGCTTCTCATTGTTGGGTTCGCATATTGCCAGGTCGTAATAGTGGGTGTCAGGCAAATGTGGCAGGACGGCATGTTGATAAGCTTCAGTATTGAAAAAGTGTTGCAACTATCCTTTGGCCATTTCTATCACTCCAATTCTTTTGGGCATACGACTCAAAGGCGTGGCTAAATAACTCCTGGATATCTTTAAACTGCACTTGTCCCGCTTGAATGCAGCTGATTTTGGCCCCATTAATGGTCACTTTAGCGTATTCGGTGCCTTATTCTGTAGAGAATTTCAGAAGAAAGTGTCCATCATATCCCGAGAAATTGTGAGCCATCACCGTGGCAAAACGATGGCAGTCTCCCTAATGTTCTGTGTCCTCTTGGCTCCAAGTGTCGTCGATAGGGTCTAAAATCCATCGGGCGATATCGGCCAGCGTGTTAGGTCCTAGCAGCAGAGGGGGCGAATCGGACAATTGGCTCAATCGTCATTTGGTTTAATTAATACCTTCTGCACTCAGCGGATCCAGCGTCGTCAGCGCCTGGTAAAAAAAAACGACGTCGTCGTCGGGGGGGGGGGGCAAATCGAACGTCATTTAGTTTAATATACTTTCTGCGCGCCGATCCCAGCGTTGTCAGCGTCCGGTAAAAAAACGCGACGACCGCGTTGATGTCATCGCCCCCTCTGCTGCTAAGGGGCTATTTACAATGAAAATCTTTATGATCTTACAAACAGAGTGATCACTAACTCCTCCTCTTGTAGATCAAGTAGGTTATTTGACTGATCGGTAAGTCTAAAATTAATTCTCGTTAAAAACCGATTATGGCATCGCATATAGACCGGATTAATTGGACTCTCAACCATTAAAAATCCCGGAGGGGCTGTTGGTGAAAATGAATAAAGGATATACCCCTGTTCAGCCTGATTTGATTGCTTGGTATCCACCTGGTAACTCCCTTCGATAGCTTCACACACTAGATTGATTGCTATTACCGATGTGATATTTACGTTGTATGGGGCAATATGCCTACCACCCTCTCCGTTATCGTGTCTGAGGACAGTTGATGGGCCGAGAAAATCATTAAGAGATTTTCTTAGTTCTGGCGCATTGTATCCTGGAACCTTTAAATCGGGTAAATCGGCTTCTGTGATATTAAACTCGGTTAGGAATTTTTGTTTATTATCATCGCTGTTAGCAGATATTGTTTTAACGATTCGTTCATTGATATATTCCATGTCTGATATAAGTTGATTTAACACCTCAACGTGTTTTCGTGTTTTTGTTTTCCGTAGCTGTTCTAGTTGTGATTGGTAATTACGATTAATCTCGGTAAAAGCACCAATGATATCATTTAAATTAATTGTGACCACGGCGGACGATTCAGGAGTTTCCTTATACGGAAAATACCATTGCATGGTATTCCTGTCTTGAAATATAAACCTGCTGGGTAATAACGTGTTTTTTATAATAGACAAATCATCTCGATAACTGGGATTAATTTCATGATACGATTGCGCATTCGTGTGCAAGTCCGCGGGGATTTCATGAGGTGGATTCTTAGGCCATCCTAGTATGGTTCTTATTGAACTGTTATAAATATCAACCATATACCCCGGTGTGCTTATTTCAATCGTCGACGATAACGTCGGTTCATGAACCGTAATAGCTATTTTTGATTCCTTTGTGGTAATCGATTTTATTCTGCGTTGAAATTCTTTATTGATTTGTTCTATTTGGTATGACCCAGTTGGTATTGTAACCTCCTTCCAGTCTGGGGTCCCATCGGGTTTATTTGTCCATGCAAAAACCAGCGAGTTATTAGGTTGTTGTCCGTTAAATGCTTCCGCTCGGATATTAGGCCAACTGTGATATACTCGCAATTTTGCCAGCGCTATTTCCTTCACTGGAACCGATGATGGGAAGTTCACACTGAATTCGGGTTTCGTTGACGTTATTGATATCATACTTGTTTGTACCGGAGTGGTGTTCTCCGCGATCCGTTGAAGTAATTGAAACCCTTCGGGGTTCAGCGACATTATTATTATTCGTTGTTTTTAGTGTTCAATTTCAACACCGAATATTAACAACCTGCTTGTTTTCAGAAGAATGTTTTAAGCCCATTGAAGTAGTTTCAGCGACGTGGTTTCCAGCTTCCAGTTGAAAATCCTCGATTTTTGACATCGCGGAGTCATACAACTGGACCATCGTGGAGAATTCAACATCGGATATGAACGAATTATCAATCGACAACGAGATCAACCCGGATAATTTCGAGTACGCGTCGGATACTATTTGATGTTTTACTGTATACTCGTTGAGTTTTTTCTGAGAACACGATGATATCTTTCTAGTGATTGCGTTGGCGACTCCAGCAATTGTTGTCTCCGCGGAGATAGCGATTGGAACAGCGATCGGGGCCATCATGGTCACCGTGGATAAAATGACACCGGTACCAGCTACTATACCTGACACCGAGTACACGGCCACGTCGATGGTGGTTATTTTTCGACGGTATTTTTTATTTTTACACGGTATTGTTCGGAAAGCGTTTTCAAGTTCGCGGAGAATTCTTTTACGGTATCGAATCGATATTGATGTGATGTCGGTGATACCTCTGATTCAATTACCCTGGTGGTCATTTTTATTTAAAAAGAACTAGTGTTTTCAATTACTTAGATCCACTACAAATTCCACATACCATGTGATGTTTGCAATGTGTAAATTTCTATCAACGGCTCTAATTATAAACCGTTCAGTTGCATCCTTGTCAATGATTGTTGATATTGTATTGTTAAACCCGGATGAACTCGACGATGATATATTAAACTGCATCACTGAAACCAGTGTCAATCGATAAATGCCCTTAACAGTTGCGGTAATATTTACTATATTCTGTGTAGGAGTCCAAGTGAATGATCCATGCCGAATTGTGTATACTGTGTTGATGGCGTTCTCATGAGGGATTTTTATTTTTTCAAATTGCTCTGTCATTCCCGGTAGTTTGTCTTTAATCGCTGCAACATCAGTTTTGATCGTTCTTATTTCCCCTTCATGCGTGTCTATATTATTCTTGTTCGCTGTAACCTTAGTAATGAGTATATTTATTTCCCGTGTATTCGCGTTTACACTCCTTCTGTTCGTTGCAACATCAGTTTTGATCGTTCCTATTTCCTGTGTATGCGCGTCTATATTTTTTTTGTTCGTTGCAACATCAGTTTTGATTGTTTTTATTTCCTGTGTATGCGCGTCTACATTATTCTTGTTCGTTGCAACATCAGTTTTGATCGTTCTTATTTCCCCTGTATGCGCGTCTATATTCCCTTTGTTCGTTGCAACATCAGTTTTGATCGTTCTTATTTCCTCTTCATACGTGTCTACATTTTTTTTGTTCGTTGCAACATCAGTTTTGATTGTTTTTATTTCCTGTGTATGCGCGTCTACATTATTCTTGTTCGCTGCAACATCAGTTTTGATTGTTTTTATTTCTTGTCCGTACGCAGTGATATCATTTATAGTTGTTGTAATTTCATCCAGCTTGGTATTTTTTTTACCAAAGAATTTATCAAAGTTGTCATCGATCCTGTTAACATTTTTTCGTAACGTGTAAAATTGGCCCGACAGCGTTGTAAACTCCGAAATAGTATTTTTTATTGTTGCAATATTCGGTTCGGTCACCGTCGGGGTCCCAAAAAAACTAGATGTAGTGAGTTGCATACCTGTGACAGATTTTTCCACCTCGGCGAATTTATTCACCTGCGTGTCAAGTTCGGTCACCAATCTATCTAACCTTATAAAACCGTCTTGGATTAATGTTACCCTATTCGTTATCGTCAGGATGGATTCACCCGGTTTGAGTCGTCCGTCGCTGGTATACAACGCGATAGTGTTCTCGGCGGCATCACGCTGTCGTATTAAAACGTCATCCAGCGACACATTACTGGATTTCAATTTACCCTGGCGGTCTTGAAATACAACTATTTCGCCCGGGTCAACACTGGTTAGATTTAACGTATCAGCGATTTCATCCTCGATTAGTTTTTTTATGTCATCGGTGGCGGGCGTTTCCGTGGGGTCTTTCAGCGCCGAAACCGGTCGTCCCCAGATATCAATCATTGTTATCTAATGTAATTGTCTCTAAATTTCCCACTAGTGTATTCGTTTACAACCACATGAGGTGGTTTCCGCGATGATGAAATCGCCGCAAGTACGTTCAATACCTCACGGCCACATATCGGTGGGTCACTTAATTGCTGTGTTGGCAGCGTGGAATAAAAAACCGGGGCTGAACACGCCCGGATATACCGCATGAACTCGTTCGGCGGGGCTAACCCGTATGAATCAAAATAGACGATCGCACGCGGATCAATTGCGTATGCAACCCAATGAGTTCCCGCTCCGGAGGATTTATCGAGGTTAATTATACCGGTTTCAATATTCCTTGGTTTTGTTGGTAATTGATCCCTCATAAAAACACCTCTGAAGTTTTTTATCGCTAACGCGTCGGCGGCATCTGTTAAATCAAAATTGGATAACGGAACCATAGACTCTTGCGTTAATAAACGGTTCCCGGTAGTCTTAGACCCTTCCCCGAGTACCATGAATACGGGGTTCCCGGTAGTCTTAGACCCTTTCCGGCTACGGATCGTCCTCGTTTCTTTTTTTTATAGCCTCTCCCGGTTGCCTTCTTCAATGCCATTCCCGCCGCGGTACCAACGGCTCCTAACGCTGCCGCCTTCGCCACTGCTGGGGCCGCCGCGGCAATCAACGCTGAAATCGCAGCTAACAGCGGAAATATCCCACCGGTCTTTTCCATGTTTTTAATCGCTGCGGCTGAGAAAGTTATTTGAACACCCTTTTTATTCCTCATTGCATCATTGAAATGTTTTATTTGACGCGCCGTCAAAGATATCTTATGATTACCATCTGCCATCTGCGACGGCTTCAGCGTTATTGTGGTCCCGCATTGTTTAGCCGACTTTGATCGTAATTTCTTGACTTGACCATCAGTTAGTGTAACACCGACAACACTATACGACATTTTATTGTAAACGCGTTTATGTTTTTAATTGATCCAATTGCGAAAAACATTTACATGTTTTCCACTGGCGCATCAACGATTCTCATTCGTCCACCAACACCTTCCAACAGCATTGATTTATCGCTGAGAATGACAGCAACCGCTCTATAATTAACACCACCCGGGGCTATACGAGCTCGGAAGTGTATATCAACGACGGATTGTCTCGTTAAATCAAGATGTTCCAACGAAAAGTAATAAATCGGATACAGGTTTTTAAAATCAAGTTGTGATATTTGCAAACCATTTGTGATATTTGCAAACGTGTCGACGTTTTGATCACGACCCATATATGACAGCAATCGATGGTACACACGTGCGATATGGTTGTTGTCGTAATTAAGCTGTATATCCTCGGATGGTTCCTGTTGTCCGTTTATTCTCAGCGAAACCTCCCTGACTCCTAATCGATCAAATATCATATGGCTGCGTTCTTGATTACCCAATCGATCCCTATTCTGTAGCGCTATAAATATGTGACGTGGAGCTGAAACGCTTTGTTTTGATGCCAAGTGCCATGTAAATGTATCAGCGACATTATCCTCTTTAGCATCAGTTGTTACCGCTAGCCAACTCAATAATGATTTTCCCCCCTGTTCCATAAATGATAACAATCGTGCTTCCGTGGTAACTGATGGAGTCAACACCGTCATCCACAATGCTATTTTAGTTAAAACGACTTTACCGTTATCGACGCCAGCAGCACGCCATATTGCATTGTTATCATCGCCCCTTCGCACAAGTGCTATTGTATGTTTAGCCCCATAGATAACTTTTCTGACATTTCTGCAAAATCCAAATATGTGATGGAGTGGAATCGCGCATGAAAAATGTCGGCGTGGTCCTTGCAACATCCCTACTCGTGTTGCAAATCCTAGATTGTAATTACCGTTAATACTTTTTATAATAGTGAAATCAGCGCCTGGTCTTGCCCTGCGGTCTGGATTCGCTGCTTCAGCCTGTGGGTCAACTGCGTTATCTCTTCCCGTCAGCACGTTAATGTACTGAAGGTGGTCAGCCTTATCAGTAACGTCCTTTGCGAACATCATAGATGGGCCCGCCGATCTTGTATAATCATCTGAGTATCTTGATAGCCCAATTATCGTCGTTGCAACATCAACCTCGCGTTCTATTGATTCAATTTCTCGCCCGTCAATAAGATATCTGGCACTCTCAAATAACGCCATGATACCGTTGTTGACGAAGCCAACTCGAACACGAGAGTCATCTGCGTATGGTGTATTAGCGGCAACATTTGTCACGAGTTCTCCCTCGATTTCGATAAACGCTTCACACGGCAAAAAGTATTTACTGGTATCATGGACTTGAAGTTCAATTCGCGATCGTAGGTCGGCTTGTGGTGGTTGATAGGAATAAAATTGATAATCAAGGACAGAATCATCCTTGCGCACTGGGGCGTCCATATCAAACGCGGGATCAGCGGTTCGCACAAACATTTTATTATTTATCATGTTGATGTTTTCAATTGCAAACTAATCTACGATTTTCAGCGTCGTCTTCGTTTCGGTTTAAGACCACTTCCCGCTATCGCGTTCATGATCGCGTTGGTTGTTGCATCGGTGGATGGCTCCGCCATCAACGACGACTCCGTCGTTGCCATCAATGGCGAAGCCATCGACGGAGTCGCCAGCGGCGAAGCCATCGACGCTAGTTTTTTTTTCACCGCGTTATTTATTACCCTGCTGACATTTGCAGGCATCACTGTTGTAGAACGCAACGGCGTTTGTTTTTTTCTTCTCACCAACGACATTAGTTTGTCCTTTGCTGCAGAAAACGCCTTTCTGGCAACATCTCCAATAGCGCTAACTCCCTTATCACGAATAACATCAATGGCTTTCATAGATAATTGTTTAGCTAACGGCGCCACTTTTGGAGCCATTCTTGTAAATAACCCCGCAATGGTGCTACCGAGACCATCTCCGTACCACGCGCGGTATACAGGCAATCGTGAGTTTACCACGTAGACGCTGACTGGTTTATCATGGTTGTAGTGTATAATCATCTTTATTATAAAAACACCGGTGTTTTCCAATTTGTGATTGATCACCAGTGATTGATTGGTCAATCATCCACGAGTTCGTCTATGAGCGTTCGATATACATTAATGTCCATGATACCACCGGCAAATAACCGCCTGCAAATATCAGCGGCCTCATTGATTATTTCCGGAGAGTTATTTCCGGCTCGTTTTCCTCCGATTAGTACTTCCAGCCGTGATATATCACTGAGAATATTACCAGGACAAGTAACAAAACCGTAGGATTTTTTACCAGAAAAGTTTCCAACAGAGTATCCTTTTCCTTTTTTTGGTTTCCTACTTTTAACATTCTCGAGGAATGCTTTGTAATCGGTATCACCACGTGATATTGTATCTTTATATCTACTTGCTAAATACACTATTCTTGCCCAACTATCCGTCGACCTTATATACTTTTCGTAACCTTTTTTGATATACCCCTCTCGAAAGTCCTTATCAAGGTTTACAACAGTAAAATTAACTAATTTTTCATCGCTGTCGAAGGCTCTAATTTTATCTATTGCGGACTTTGTAAGTACATTACGGGGTATATTCCCCGCCCTTATCTTTTCTTGTTCTGGTATTTCTTCCGGTATTTCTTCCGGTATTTCTTCCGGTATTTCTTCTTCTGGTTCTCTTGCAGTAGCGCCTAGTTCTTCTTCATCGGCCATTGTAACATAAGGTTCTTGTGGGTCCGTTATAGCGAGTAGTGGTGGTCTTCGCCGCTGGTGTATTGTAGCAACCGCTATTTCCGCAGGAAGTGTTTCTAAAGACCTTTTTGTTTGTTCGGTCTGAGCTGCTATCTTTTCAAGTACGCCAAGCAGTGGCGCCTTTTTCTTTCTTTCTTCGTCGGGGATATCCCCGTATATCGCTGTTTTCACATCTTTGGTTGCACTCGTTATCGGAGCAAAGAGCTGTTCACTTCCAACAGTAAAATCAGTTTGTAGTTGCTGCCGCGTTTGAAGTTGTTTTCGGACCCTGTCTCGTAACGGTTTGAACTTTTTAAGCGCTGCTAGCCGCTCTCTGGCTAGCCGAGTAGTAAGTGATTCACCTACCATTATTATAAATAAAAATTTTCTAATTTCCCGCCGAGTGTGGCAGGAATATACCCGAATGCCATGAAATGCAATCGTCTTACTATTTCAGTAGTATGACCTATCGGGGGGGGGGGGAATGTATACAACGTAAAAATTCACTTCCGTTACGCTACCATTAAATTGGGGGCTCCACGGGGGTTTCGTCTATAATCTTTCTAATGTTTTTAATCTTACTAGAAATTTCCCGCCGTCGTTCATAGGCACGTCCAAGTTTTTTTCGTACTGTTTCAACGGCAGTAAATAGCCCAATGAATGCATTTACGTCATTGAGGTACAGGTTTTCATTAATCGTATGTTGTAATCGTTTTATAAAAGCGTACTCGCGGGCCAGGGTAAAACGCCCCCGTTTCGATTGTTCGTTAATAATTTCATAATCGGATAATATTCTTTCGCTGTTGAGACTATCAGATAATTCAATTCCTTGATTTTTTAATTTTGAAATCTCGGTTAATATATTATTGATGTCTTCGATATTCATATTCTTATAAACATCTTATTTCTAATATAAAAAAAAATATTTTTACAAAATGATCTCTAGGCACATAAAGGTGCTGTTAACGTCTTTACTGCCTAGAGAATTATAACCCATTTGGCAATCTCGCTGGCGCCCTATGACGTCAGAGAGACCCAGAGGTTACTTAATTAACTTAATTAAGGACAAGCCATCAACAACACATCTTGGAACCCCTTGGGTGCCTTCGCATCCATCTGAGCCCAAGGGGACCCCGAAACATACATCTCCGGGAGGGAGGCCTAGGGTGACAAACGTCATCGTAGACCGCCCAGAACATATGCTTGGGGGGACATCACTACATGTACTTAATTAATGATGGGACGGCACAAGACGGCACAAACATAAAACGGCGGGGCGGAACTCTACGGTCAATTCAACCAATCAAAAGCAACCCAATTAAATTAACCCGGTTGCATGATTGTGAACAAAAGACAACCACACGCCCGGGTCAAGAGCATGGATTAGTTTTGATTGGTTGAATTGGCTTTCGAAAGCCCCAGGCTTATAACGAGTCGGCTTATATATAAGGTGACTAGTACAACCGCGTCAGTCACAAGGTGTGTTAATGTATTTCGTTAAATTACTTAAAAAACGCTAACAATAGCGTTTAAACAACACTAAATACTTCGATGAAACATAAAACAGAATATTACAGTTGTTTGTAAAGACAATTTATTCCATCAGTTTTCTTCAAAACAGACAATTTATTAATTGTAATAGACTGTAGCGTTCACACTGTCGGTAACGTCGTCACTCGGTGATATACCATCACGAGTTATTCCCCTTGATGTTACATATGAAAATCGAATTCTGTGTCCGGTCTTTTTTGAGATCGCTGTTTTAGTTATATCCTCTGCAACATCTCGAACTGATTTACTACAAATATCGAAGTACCTACCGGCTTCATTCACTGACTGAAATATTTTTTCTTCGTGCGTTATTGTATCAAACGATTTGACGCTCTTTGCTTTTTTTGCGTGTTTCCCTGTTTTTCCAAATTTGGAATTTTGACTCGGTGTAACAGCTCTTAGATTACACAGTCTGTTATTTTGAGGGCATCCATCAATGTGATCAATAACGAGACCGTCCTCGATTGGTCCGTTAAACGCTTCATATACCACCCTGTGAACAAGATAAATTTTTTCCCAGCACCAAATCGCAAATATCCGTGATTATTTTTCCATCCAACTGGTTTTTTTAGTCTACGGTTTCTAACAACGCCGTCGCGAGATGCCTCGTAATTAACAAGCACAGGGTGCGGCTGAAATTCTTGGTTCATTTGTATAATAATACTTCTTGTCTAATTCATTATTTGGTTTAATTATAAACCTTTCAATGTAGTCTTGAGGAGTTTTGATGATTTTGTCCTTGACGGAGTCAGCGGTGGGGTCAATGACGGCGTTTTTAATTCGCTTGTCGTAATAACGTTTTAGTTCTCTGTATCGCTTTCTGCCACAATTGATACACAACTGCGATTTTCCTCTTACACCAACATGGCAAACCAAGCACGGGAGGGGACCAAGAGAACCATTACGAACGCTTTGTAAATGATACCCGCAGAATTCACCTCTACATGATTTATTGCACGGGGTTGTCGACCCAATCATCAACCATTTGCAGTGATTCATTATACTATATTCTTTTATGTAAATACTTGTTTTAATTATATGGAGGAGGAGTTTAAGAAACTAGCAGCAATTAAGCCCTGGAAAAATATTAAGTTCAATCTCGATAGGGCCCTCAAGGACACACCAAAAGCGTTAATAAACGATAAAACCCTGTTGAATAAAATACGCGATTGTATCAATGAATTCAAGCGTGATGGTGCATCTCATAGTTGGTCAACATTTCGAATTGATGGCGTTGTTGATGCTACCATGAACGACAAACGCGCAGCAACGATAATATCACAACTTGACGGTAAAAAGTATTTTTTCAGAGCAAAATTCATTGTCCGGGTGGAATCAGGTAATTGGATTATACGTGATAAATTTGAACCAGTTCTCAGCGACAAGAAAACAGTCATTGTTAGCCGCGACTCCAAGCCGGGGTTGTTAACCGGAATTGACAGACCATACTATGAACGAGCGTATCCTGAAACGGCAGTTGTTTATGGAATATACCCGTTAAATAAGAAACCTGATATCGGAAAACTAGCGCCGATGAAACAGTCAACGGGGATAAATTGTGTAGCAGAACGAGTAATAGAGCATTTTACAAATGCGTGTCGAGGAAATAAACTGACCGATTTACGACGTAGTAAAATAAACCAATGGGAGGAGACAGTGCGCGAGCGAGGAGCAACCATCAGCGACATAGCGAGATTAGAAACGTCGTTGAGATTTCCAATAACCGTTACAACGATAACCGGTGAAGTATTATACGAATCGAAGTATAAATCAAAGGGAGCCCCAATCAAAATTATTGATCATAACGAACACGCATGGACGTCCGCGATCACAATATTTCCACGGGATAGAACAATAAAGTATATCCCGGGGGAATTCCTGGGAGAACAATTCTCCAAGGACGGTTTTCTCGCGGAGAGGAAACTATTTGATGCTATTGCCTACTTGTGTAAAAACGACCCTGTATCAGTGTGGTTACTTCGCAGCGCTGAAAACGATGCGGATACCTTTGATCAGTTTGTAAGACCAAACGGCGAATTATATCGCACTGAAGCGTTTCACAACAAGATGAAAAAAACCGCCATAGAATTTGAAGACCATGATGAACAACTGCTAACAAATTGTTTTACGATTCCATCGGTTGTAGCTCATGTTGCAGCAAGGAAAAATGCGTGGAGACCAACACGCAAGGAATTTCTACCGGATGTACAATC
This sequence comes from Sinohyriopsis cumingii, assembly GCA_028554795.2. Lineage (NCBI taxonomy): Eukaryota > Metazoa > Mollusca > Bivalvia > Unionida > Unionidae > Sinohyriopsis > Sinohyriopsis cumingii. Next base: position 37,998,959 of record CM068829.1, read on the forward strand.
CAGTTGTTTGGAATACTATCACGGTGGACTATGGAACACTGAATACAGCCGCGACGCTATGATCTCGGTTGATATGGTTGCCTGTTATCCAGCGAGTTTTCTCGGGTATGGATCCGCAGCTGAGTATTTCAAACGATTTGGACACCCCAGACATGAAATGACTCGTGTTGCTATTAATGGACCACTGCCTGATTTTGATTTAACCGGATTCGCTCGCGTAGTATCATTTGAGTTCGCGGCAGGACTTCATCGCTGTTGTTATATTTGGATCGGTAGACACATGGCTGAAAAGAAGTGGTTGCCAATAGCGCTGCTACGGTATATGATTGATTGTAGCATGCTTGTATCGTTGATTGTCAGTGACGCGATTATATCATACCGGGCGCAGACTGAAGTCTGGTTACCAGAACCGGAGCGTCTAGATAGCATAATTGACGAGTCCAGAAAACACATTGATGCCGACGAGGAATATATCATCGAATGGTCCAAAAAGATATTCAACCAACGAAACAGAGAGGCAAAAGATCTCGGTAGAAGAATAATTGGTAAGTTCACACAAGGTGGAAAAAACTGCGACTACAAACGATATTGCTCACGGCTGATTATAGATGACACAGAATATGATTTCGTAATCAAGGACGCAGTGGCGAAAAATAGATACGTGAACTGCAAAACAGCTTTCTTGTCCAATGGAACAAGGTTGGGTACAGTTGTTACTTACAATGATGGAGACAGCCCGGCATATCCACATTTGAGGGCGTCTATGCTGGGTTATGCTTGCATAAATTTATTTTCAATGTTAAATAGATTTCCCGACACCGCGGTTAGAGTTGCGATTGATTCATTTTATATTGACGTAAAGTATAAGGGAAACATAGCCGAGTTTACTAGTTCGGACGAGAGTTGGGGTACATGGAGAATTAAAAATGAAATACGACGCGATTATTCCCCGTCAGCAGATGTCACCGTTGAAAATGATTACTTACGCGGTGATAAATTGTCAGAATGGTCTAATGCACCACCGTGTTCTAATCCAATTTGTAGATACAAAACAGCTTATTTAAGCGGCTGTGGCGGGTCAGGAAAGACGACTCGGGCAATTGAATTATTTCGAACGCGGGAAAGTATAATCGTGCTTACACCGACCCATAGACTAGCGCGAGAGATAAAACAACGAAATGTTGACGCCGTTACTTATCACAGCTTTTTTCGATACAGCGGCGGTGAGTGGACTCCTGATCGAATGGGTGAAAAATTTATTCCTGAGGTTATCATCTGGGATAAGATATGTACTGTTTCGTAAGATGTTTTACAAATGTTTCTTGAGTGGTTGCTGCGCGCGAATACAGCGGTGATAATGTGCGGGGATCATGGCCAACCACCACCATTTGTCGGCGAGGGTCCACATGATTGGTTAAAGGGTTTTGTGGACTATTATGAAGAAACCGATACTGATTACCGAGCACTTGATGAACAACTGCGCGAGGTTAAAAAATTAATCAGATTACAGCCGGATAGAATTCAGTGTGAAATAGTCTGCGAGGTGATTCCGGAAACGCCGTTAAATGAATTCTGGGAAACATGGAGACCAAACGATTTGATTGTAGCGAGTAGAAAGATAGTCAGAGACACACTTCAGCAAAAGTTGTTTACGTTGCATAAGGAAAAGTTTCCAACGCGCCCAGTGCCGTTATGTTATAGACCCGCGGACACACGGCGGCAGAACATTGAAGTTGAAATTCCAGGCCTGACAGCGTCAGGGACAAAAAAAACAAATTCTTGTGCTGAATGATATCGTGCTCGTTGATATCAGCGTCGTCGAGGACGCGCTACGTGCTGATAAATCCCCGTGGACGCTAGGATATGCAACGACAATACATTCCTCGCAGGGACTGACTATCACGGACACAATTGTTTGGATAATTGATAATCGCATCGAATGGCCAAATCTAGTCTATCTTGCAGTGTCCCGAGTACGGAGGATAAATCAGCTTCGAAGAATTGTTATTGACGAAACCGGCGACAAAGTCACCGACAAAGTCACCAACGACATCATCGATGCAAGCGTCATTGATAGAAAACTCTCGGGTTACCGCCAACAGGATAAAAAAAAAACAGCGGCGTTTTGATATTGATGCCGAATTAATAATTGCGTTACGACAACAACAGAATAATCACTGCGCGAGTTGTAATTGCATGATGCGCTGGCGTTATTCGGATAAAGACGCTCGCAAATTTACCGTGGACAGGATCGATAACAGTCTCAGTCATGTCAAAAACAATGTGAGGTTGACCTGTCTTGAGTGTAATAGACGCAACGGCGCTAGTTAAGACCACGCGGGGGCAATTGAGTATCGTCAGGTATCACTTGTAGTTGCTCGCGTGTAAACCCCCGCTGTGGGGCAGTTGAATCTAGTCTATAGATCAGTGGTCTATCAGTTGATCGTGTTATCGTTGATATGTTATGTGTGGTAACACTCCAGATAGGATCAGTAGCTCTTTTTTTACCGCCTTCAAGCTCTCCTGGTTCATATAGATATCTAACAGTGACATCGCCGAGAATCGGCTTGGAAACGCTATCTATTTTTGATCTTTTGGGTATATACTTTTTTTTAATCGCGTCGCTGGGCTTCATGTTGATTGCTCGGGTAATCTCGTTATTTAACGCTGCAATTACGCCTGGCAACCTTTTGACCCATTCACGAGATCGTTTTTCTTGGATGAATTCTTTTGCGTACTGATATCCAAATAACCGTTCAGCAAGAGTCCGATTGAATCGTTCAACAATTGCCTGATCACGATGTAGCGCAGTATGACCTCGTCGTATCGCGACGCTATGATGTTTCAACGCTGATAAAACAGCGCCGCGAAATTCACTACCAGGATCAACTCGTAATAGATTTGGCCAGCGCAGAGGACCTCTTCGATAAATCCGCTCAAACGCACCGGCTACTTCAGTTGCTGACTTTGTTTTTAACGGTTCCGCTTGTTTGTATCGACTCGCAACATCAACTACGGTTAGCGGTATTTGTAACCGTTGTCATGCGGCAGAAATAGTATATCAGCCTGATGAACTTCATTAGGTACGCTGACATCAAAGCGCGAGAAGTTGATTTGTTTAGGCGGTGGTAGATAAATTTGCCATATAGCCTGTTTGGATAACCAGTTAGCCGCAGTGGCCCTCGTTACTTTTGCAGCGCTTGCAAGCTTACCAATTGCGGCCTTCCCCTTCCAGTATCCTCTTGGAGAATAATAGATGGATTCCATGTTGTTATTAATTACCAGCGCCCATCATTAATTTACCTTTCATAGCCGATTTTACCAACCATGAGGCCAATTTTTCTTTGAAGGATTTATCAGGAATAGCATTTAACGCGTGAATTAATTTTACATCCGCGATATGACGCTGTTGCAGATCGCTACTTTTGTAGTAAGCAACATCATGAGCATGACACGCCTTATCGATAGCGTTTATTGGATACTCACCGGGCCGGGGTTGATTTTGATCATCGAGCCTGATATCTAATCGTGTTCCCGGGCCACAGTAGCTATATCCTGGGAGGTGCTTTTCTCCTGGATACTTTGCCCACGGTGTTCCGGGGAGTTTTGATAACTTGGCTGCAATATCACCTCCTCGCTTTTTTTTAAAACATCCCCGGGTCTAATAGAAATAAATCTAAATTTCTTTGTACCGCATTGTACACACTTACCAGTAAGTGCCGATCTGTTATTTCTTGTTGTAACGGTTGTCATATCATTTGTGCCAGTACGCACTCTACACTTCACACAATATAGATCCATAATTTATGTATAGAGATATGAATATAATTGATTTTTCGGCGACTAAAACAAGAGAACCAGTTAAGCATGTTGCAGCGTTACCAAACTCGATCCGGATGATTATCATCGGACCATCTGGATCCGGCAAGACGCAATTGTTACTTAATTTAATAATGAAATGGATGAAGTGGGACAAGTTGTATTTAATCGCCCCTAGCGTAGATGATCAACGATGCTACGAGGTGTTGAAAGATTTTAACGAGAATGCATCAGCGATCACTGAAAAAAATGTTATTGAGTTTATTACAGATATCAATGATGCACCAGGTATTGATGATATTGATGGCGACGTTAACAATCTAGTCGTGTACGATGATGTTATGTTAGACAATCAAAAAAAACCAGCTAGGATATTTTCCAGAGGCAGGCATAAAAACACTGACGTGATATATGTCACTCAACGATACACTCAGATTCCAAAAGTAATCAGAGACAACTGTAATATTCTTGCTGTGTTCAACGGCGTTGATACACACACTCTACGAAATATTTGGCAGACATGGTGCGGCGGTGACATGGACTTTAATGTTTTTCGAAACTTTTTTAGTCATGCTCAGTCGACCCCACATGGATTTGTAACGATAAATTTACATGATCCTCGGACACGATATCGTATCGGACTTGACCAAATATTCGGTTAGTTGTAAATAGCCCCTTAGCAGCAGAGGGGGCGATGACATCAACGCGGTCGTCGCGTTTTTTTACCGGACGCTGACAACGCTGGGATCGGCGCGCAGAAAGTATATTAAACTAAATGACGTTCGATTTGCCCACCCCCCCCCCCCCGACGACGACGTCGTTTTTTTTTACCAGGCGCTGACGACGCTGGATCCGCTGAGTGCAGAAGGTATTAATTAAACCAAATGACGATTGAGCCAATTGTCCGATTCGCCCCCTCTGCTGCTGTCCTCGAAAGATTTTTTCACGTTCTCCATGAATCTTGCTACAGTGTGAGCAATAAAAAAAAAAGATTCTGGATGTACTACTCACACGCTGGATGAGTCCGCAGAAATTAGTAATGTGAACACTGGTCTCTTATATGCATTCGAAATCAAAACGATGATATTCCCTTTCTGCTTTTCATCCGCCTTCTGTTTTGATTTTTGTTTCTGAATGTAGCATTCATGTTCCAAGTCCACGATTTGGTGACAAAATATGACATTTCTTTCATGGACAAAAGTGCGCCTAGAAATTAGTAGTGCGAATGAGATCTCCGCAAGTAGAGCACAATCTTTCGAGTTGGCAAGTTTTTTTCTGCTGTGAGCCATGTGTCATGAGATTTGTTGGTAACACGTAGGGCTGACAAAAGTGTGCTGACAAGCCCCGCAATTAATTTGTTCTTGTCTTTCAGAAAGTCAGAGTTTAGAGACTAAGCAAGCCCGACATTTCTGTCCGCAATGAATGTGTTGCGTCCGATTGTTGCATTTCTCACAATAACCTTACCCAAGGAATCCAGTGATACTGGAACTGCATCTAAATATTATTTGTGATGATAAACGTGAATGTACATTCGGTCTGGGAGATCATAGCCACAAAACACCAGAAGTCCACTTGATGGTTCACTTCTACGTGTAGCATGGAGCAGAGTTCTTCAGCTCGTGTTAATGTGATATGTCACGTGGTGGCCTCATACTATATTCATCTCTCTCATTTAAATCGTCCGATTGTTTCACCTTGATTACAAAATTTCATTTGACTATAATGTATTTGCAGAGGGTCCTCCTATATATAGGGTGAGCATCTTAGAGTCAGAGTATTCTTTCAGCTTTCAATCAGTCAAGGTCGAAGAATAAACAGAACTTACCAGTCTGGTCAGAGATTTGGCACCGTTGTTGCGATCAGAAATTTAGAGAGACTCATTCAGACATTTACTTCAGAGAAGACGAGGAACTACTCCTCCTTACGAGACAAAAGGCAAGATACTTGCTATATCCATCAGGAGAAAGGAGATTGGGCTCCAGAATGCCCATACCATCAAAGCAAGACAGGATGAAGACATATGTGAAGATACCTGTTATCATTGTCAGAAGAAAAGACACTGGTCGTCAGAATCCCTTAAGTAAAAGAGAACCAATCAAAGAAAAAAGAGGAGGAAGAGAAGAGGTCTTCCAAAATTAAAGAAGATCCCTACAAAATGTAAGATGAACCCATGCCCGGCCAGGAAGGCTAGAAAAAAAGAAGAGAAGAAAGCGAAGAGGAAAAAGCTGTATCAATGCAGAAATTTTTTAAAAAATGGAAAAAGAGAGTGAAAGAAGAGGAAAATTGACTTTGGTGATGTGTTGTAAAATTTCATTGTGATTAGCAAAAAAGAAAGAATAGACACGAAAGAAAACGTGTCTCTTGGTCTTGATTTTTAAAGGGAAGGTGTATGTTGTTTTTAATAACACTGTATGAATATATGCTCTTTCACCTCTCTAACCCTATGGGTCATGTTGTATCTAGAATATAAATAGAAGGGATATTTTCCTTCATGTATGCACTATAGCCATGCAAGTAGGAAAATTTGTCAGTTTGTTTATCCCTCATTGTTTTCTCTTGATTTTTTAAACTTTGAATAAATACTCACACTCGCACACATGCACATGATAGAATGATAGGCAGGTGAGTTTTGGATAGCGTGTGTATGGGATACTGGATGGTATAGATGGTTTTGATGGATAGCATGTTAAATTCCCATCGTCTCCCAAGAGCCATTCCCATGTTAAATTCCCACTATCCCTATTTTTCCTTTCCAGCCATTTCCAATGTTAAGTCCCATTGTCTCTGTAGTGCCATACATCACTACTCACAGCCATCTAAAATAGAAAGAACGTATTATCTTATGCTCTGTATAGATGAGATATTCCTTCATTAGCTGATTTGTTGTTATCTTCAAGAAAGAAACAAGTCCATACTATTTTTTTTCTGGTGTTGTTTGGATATTATATTGTTCAGAACGGAATCTTAAATGTCATCCCCATGTTTTGCTTGCTTCATATCTATCCTCTCTTTTAATATCCCGCCTGCAGTCAAATCTTTCTCCAATTTGTAATAGGTTCTAGTTTGACAAAAACAAAGTAAAGTGGCCTGAAGAAAATTATGATGTTGGTACAAAGTTATAAATTTATATGAAGTGTATCTGAGACCTTGTTTTAACCAACTTTCATCAAACAGACCATAACAGCAAGGTTTACTGCTACATTTACTGTACAACAAAGGCGAGCTGTCTTAAGATTCCTACAAAGCATAATGCATACCCTCTCTCTCTCTCTCTCTCTCTCTCTGAGACTGTGTAACATAGTATCTCAGTGTTGCGAAGTGTTCCTATATTTTGATGCTTTGGGACATTATTCCTTCCAACACATCAAATGTGGTTTTCATGTTTAAATCATCTTCAGAAATTTTCCTCTAAATTTCTTTATGAAGAAGTATTGTTATTAACACCATGAAATAACATAAAAGTTGATTTATTGTTTGAATAAGACACCATAAGTTAAACGGGATGGAATTTATTAACATCCATTGTTCAAATGATTAGTATACAAACTAGGTAAGTTAGCAACAGATAGTAAAATAAATATGGTTAGAATGAAAAAGTCATGTACAGACAGCTTGAAATGCAAGATCATAGCTTTTGAGATAGATTAATTTTGTTCACACACATACTTTCTCATACATACTACACACACATGCTCCCTCACCCTCAGATTCACACAAGACCCGTACAGAAATTTCTCATGGATTCCGTATGGAAGAGATATGGACTGAAAAACTTATGGAATCAGACAATTTATTCCATATCAGTTCCATAAGTACTTCACAGCAAGTGAAAATTCCATATGGAATAAAGTTGCAACTTTAATCCATAAGCACATTTTTCCATATGGAAAGCAGACTCATGTATTATAGCATCATGGAAAATACCCTCTGAAGAATTAATAACCTAAACTATCTGATTCAAATAATGGTGGGAGTTAGAGTACATGTACATGTCCATGTAGCTGATGTGGAAGGATGAATATATACTCATATAAATTTGAAGAAAACACATGCATGTCAGTTTTCTTTATTTCCACAGATGTTTAGAAACAGACAAAGACATGACCCAAAAAGTAGAGAAAATGTAAACATGATCAGAAAATTAAAATCTGGTAGTACAAACAGAGATAAATCTTTGGACTTACAAAATTTTGTGCAAGGTGGATTTTGGGCTTGATTGGATGTTTACTCTGAAAAGTAATTTTTTTGGCTTCTATTAAAATATGCTCTACAAAAATCATACCTAGTGAAAATGTGACTGAAATTTCAGCGAAATCACAGTGAACATTTTTTTACATTCACTCAAATGTCCTTTTTCTCTACAATTTTGGTATTTTAGAAGATTTTACCAAATTTTCTGAAAATATCATTGAAAGTTTGTCATTGAAATTTCACTGACTCTGCCAACATTTTTGAAAATATCAGTGGGAATTTGTGATTGAAATTTCACTAAGAGTTTGTCAAAAATTCTGAAAATATAGTGATATTTTTTTATTGTATTATCAGTGACATTTCAATAAAAAATATCAATAAGATATAACAAAATTTGTTTTTTGTTTCTTGTACAATTTGAATGATTTTCAGCAGCATTTATTTTCCTGTTTCTGATAGCTGTAATTTTATTGTTACTTTTGGGCACAATAACTTCTTTCCACATCTTTCCTTGTTATATTTCATTTTCAAATTTTGTTGTTGTTGTTGTTGTATTTTCATTTAACTTAAACTTGATTTAACTGCCCTTAAACAAGTTTTCTTGTTTTCCGTTTTAAATCAGAATTTTGCTTTTCCCTTGACCTGAATCTGATTTTCCTCGCTACAGACCCTTTTTTAAAAATATTGTCTCCAAAACTTTTTTTTAATAATGCTCTATCCAGTCCCATTCCACAACGAGCTTTCTAATAAGTATTTGTTCTGTTTATTATTTAAAGCATGATCGCTGTAAAGAGCTTTCTGATTGGTCAAAAGTTTGTACTTGCCCAATGAATCGTTGCTTAACAGAAACTGATGGGATCGAGCAGGCTTGCTAAACATGGCGATTCGAATTATCAAGCGGGATAGGAGATTGAATAACCATTTGAAAAGTGTGCAGCAATGAGAATAGCTTGAAAGTAAAGTTGATGGGAACGTAATTGGTCAATCTGTATGAAAACTGAACGCCGGGACTAGCATTTTGCTTTTTGTGCCATAAAGAGCTTTGCAGTAGCAGCTAACGTGCTAAATAGGACAAGGAATTGAATCAGGATCATTTCGAAGCTATGTAACTCAAAACTGATTAACTTCCAGAATGAATTTAAGGAGGGACATCGTATAGATCAATGGTGAGAATTGTTGCCAAATACCCATGTATATCAAAGATATTCATATCTTTGCAGAATGTTCTTGGCCCATATGTATAATCATCTTTGAATATCGTGAGGCATTATTGTGTGTATTATCAAAATATTCTAGGTGTGTTAGAATTCAGTGTAAAATAAAAGTAATTATATCATGATAAACGTTTGTCATGGCTGCTTATGGAACAAGGACTAATTCAAGAGACCACAACAGCATCATAGTTTGTACATTAACAAAAAATCAAGTCTGCAGTACAAGTGACATCAGGCAGGTTCCTAGCATTTTGTCTTTTATAATCAATGTCTCAAATGGATGCTTTTCTGTAATTTTGCATTATCTTCACAGTTGAATTTTTTAATGCAGATTAATATTTGAGATTTTATATATATGCCTATGTTCCAGGCTTGATTCTCTGATTTGTAAAATCAATTTAGTGTCAAGCCAGATTCTTCACATCATGTTGTATATACTGTAAATATTGTACATAACAGATAGAAGGCCTCAAGGTAGATTAGTTCTGTAACTAACTGAGTTACCTTCTCTAAATAAAGTCATTATTATTATTATTATTATTATTATTAACTCCCTTATCACTTGCATTGGATGTCATATATTTACAACATCTGTATATTTGTTTTCATGCACACTTAATATCAACTTGGTTAATAAAGTCCTGTTTAATTCATATCTATTATTAATTTGAAACCTAAAATGTCTGAACAACTACTGAAACTTCTGCAAAATACTATATAATGATCAAAATTTTAGTGAAGTCTCAAACGTTTTAGTCAAATTTGTAGCAGCAGAGAGGGTGAACAGACCATAGAATTCCGACAAAACAAATAAAACAAACAAATAAATCATCTCGTAGAAAGGTCAAGATTTTACAAATGAACTTTCCTTGAGATGTTTTATTTCTGTAATGATCGATTGTACTAATAAAACCTCAGTTTGAAATAGTAGCTGAAAAAATAAAGTACTCTACGTGTTTATTTATTTCCTGTTTATTTTTTTGACGACCAACGTTGGTAGGTACCCTCTCTGCTGCTCCCCCTGTTACCCAAATATTTTATCAATACCCACACGATATCTTGTTCTTGGATCATGTAAATTTATTGTTATAAATCCATGCGGAGTAGCTTGCGCTCGTGAGAAGAAATTTTTGAATTTAATTATATCCATGTCACCACCACACCAAGTTTGATGAATATTTCGCAACGTGTGTGTGTCTACGCCATTAAACACAACTAAAATGTTGCAGTTGTCCCTGATCACTTTTGGTATTTGTGTATATCGTTGAGTAACATAGATCACGTCTGTATTTTTGTGTCTACCTCGGGAAAATATTCTGGCTGGATTTGATTGTTTATCTAGCATCACATCGTCGTATACAACTAAATTATTAATAAATCCGTCTATGGAATCTACGGATGGTGCTTCATCAATATCGGTTATAAACTCTATAATATCATTATCCTCATCCAGTAATCGCGCGTTTTCATTGAAATCTTTAAGTACATCATAACATCGCTGATCATCAACGGATGGTGCTACTAAATATAATTTATCCCATTTCAACCATCTCATTATCAGATTAAGTAATAATTGCGTCTTACCCGATCCAGATGGTCCTATGATAATCATTCTGATGGAGTTCGGTAGCGCAGGATGATGCTTAACTGGCTCTCGTTGCCGAGTTGCTGAGAAATCAATTATATCCATATATATTATAACATGAATTTATATTGTTTACGCTGTAGAGTTAAAACTCCAACTACTGATTTAGCCACGGTTATAACAAAAAATAAAAAAATAGCATACGGTGGAAAATGTTCTATATGCGGTAGAAAGAAATTTTCATTTTTACCTAATAAGCGCGGTGGTGATATTGCTAATTTGATGTCAAAGTTTCCAGGTGCTCCATGGGCTAAATATAGTGGAGAAAAACATCTACCAGGATATAATTATTGCGGTCCTGGTACCAGACTTGATATCAGGCTCGACAATCAAGATCAACCAAAACCAGGCGAGGAACCAATAAATGCTATTGATCGAGCTTGTCATGCTCATGATGTAGCTTATAAAAGTCAAAATCTACAAGATAGGCATATTGCAGATGTAAAATTAATTCATTCATTAAATTCTATAAAAAATAAAAATATTAGAGAATCAATAGCTAATTGGTTAGTAAGATCCTCGATGAAAGGTAAATTAGCGATTGGGGCTGGTAATTAATAATGGAATCAATTTATTATTCACCGAGAGGATACTGGAGAGGCAAAGCAGCAATTGGTAAACTCGCTGATGCAGCGGCGGTTAAACATTATACTGCTAAAACGTGGTTATCTAAACAAGCAATATGGCAAATTTATCTACCACGTCCTAAACAAATTCAGTACTCGTATTTCGATGTCAGTGTTCCTAATGAAGTTCATCAAGCTGATATTCTGTTTTTACCGCATGATACTGTGCGTGGAAAAACGTACAAATACGCGCTAACCGTAGTTGATGTTGCAAGTAGATATAAAGAAGCAGAGCCGCTATCAGCGAAAACATCATCTGAAGTAGCCGATGCGTTTGAACGAATTTATCAACGAGGACTCGGACCACAAGGTGGTCTACGATGGCCACAGCTACTACAGGTTGATCCTGGTAAGGAATTTCTTGGTCCAGTATCATCGCTGATGAAACAACATAATACCAAAATACGACGAGGACATACTGCAATTCATCGTGATCAAGCAATTGTTGAGCGATTTAATCGAACACTTGCTGAACGGTTATTTGGATATCAATACGCGAGGGAATTTATTCAGGATAAAAGATCTCGCGAATGGGTGGCAAGATTACCAGGCGTGATAGCTGCATTAAATAATGAGATCACACGAACAACCAACATGAAACCCATTAGCGCGGTCACAAAAAAAAATATACCAACACAACGGAAAGATGCTGGAAACAAAAAATATTAGGTGATGTCACAGTCAGATATTTATATGAGCCTGGTGAACTTGAAGGTGGTAAAGCGAGAGCAACTGATCCTATTTGGAGTGTTACCACACACAAAATATCTACCGTGACAAGATCCACTGGAAGAAACGTAGGCGTTTCCAGACCTGCAATCTACAGATTAGATTCGGCCGCTCCTCAACGTGGATTTACACGTGAACAACTACAAATAATTCCCGCGGATACACAACTACCACCGCGATCACTCCGGTGATTTCGATCACTTAACTAGCACTAGTGCCTGCACTCAAGGCGCTACCGCCAAGGGTGCCTGCACCCCGACGTCGATTACACTCAAGACAGGTTAACATGGTATTTTCTCGTGTATGACCGCGACTATTATCTTTTCTATCTACGGTAAATTGTCTTGAATCATTACTCGAATATCGCCATAACATTATACAATTACAACTGATGCAATGATTGTTCTGCTGCTGTTTTAACTCAATAATAAATTCAACATCAAGATCAAAGTCACGTTTATTTTTTTTGTCAGATTGTTTGTATCCGATTAATTTTTTTCTTATTATATCATCATCGATGATGTTAAATTTATCAACGATTTCAGGAATTATGATTCTACGTAATTGAGATATATTTCTGACCCTCGATACCGCCAAATAAACTAAATTTGACCACTCGATGCGATCGTCTACAATCCAGACTCGTGTGTCAGAAATAGTTAATCCCTGAGACGAGTGGATTGTCATAGCGTATCCCAACACCCATGGAGATTTGTCAGCGCGTAATGCATCTTCGACTACACTGATATCAACGGCGACAATATCATTTAATACGAGAATCTGTTTCCTTGACTCTGTCAAGGGTCCTGGAATATCAACATTAATATTCTGTTTTCGTGTATCTGATGGTCTATAATACAACGGTACGGGTAGTTCTGAATATTGTTCTTTATGTAGTTGAAATAACTGTTGTTGTAAAGCGTCTCTGATTATTTTTCTACTTGCTACGATCAAATCGGTGGGTCTCCATAAATTCAAAAAATCACTCATTGATGTCTCTGAGATCACTCCACGTATTATTTCACACTGAATTTTGTTTGATTGTAATCTGATTAATTTTTTAAACTCCCTCAAATTTGCATCAAGAGCTCTATGATCATCATCTATTTCTTCGTAATAATCAACGAAATTTTTTAACCAATCATGTGGAGATGGTCCAACAAAAGGCGGCGGTTGACCATGATCGCCACACATTATTATGGCGGTATTTTTTGTCAACAACCAATCAAGAAACATTTTTAATGTATCCAATGACACCGTGCATATCTCCTCCCAAATAATTATTTTAGGTATATATTTTTCTCCCATTCGCTCAGGAGTCCATGTATCTCCGCGCCATCGGAAGAAACTATGATACGTACACGATTGTACTTGCCGCTGTTTCATCTCACATGTAAGTCTATGTGTGGGTGTCAGCACGATTATATCTGAATTTCTAAAAACATTAATCGTTCGAGTTGTTTTGCCGCATCCACCAGGTCCATTGAGATATACTGTCTTATATCTGGTTATTGGATCACTCAACGATGGTGCCTTCGACATTTCTGATATTTTATTACCCTCACGATAAAAATCTCTCACTGGAACATCTGCTGATTCTACATAATTGTGTAATAGTTCCTTTTTTATTCTCCACGAACCCCATCGTTCATCATTACTTGTAAATTTCATAACAGGTTCTAAATATTTACTTGAAATATAAAATGAGTCTGTTGCGACTCTGACTGCGGTCTCAGGAAATCTATTAATCATCGATAATAAATTTATAGAAACATAAGCCAACATGGAAGATCTTAGATGAGTATATTGCGGGGATGCGTCATTTATGTAACTAACGATCGTACCTAATTTTGTTCCGTCGGATAAATAAACACTCTCTCGATTTACAAACGTATTTTTCGCCGTTGTATCAGCGATTATAAAATCGTACTCGGCATTATCTAAAATTAATCGTGCGTGATGTCTTTTATAATCATATGCACCACCTTGAGTAAATTTTCCTATAATTTTTCTACCGAGATCTTTTGCGGTTTTGAGTTTATTAGGAATATCATCCTTAAACTCGCTGATAACTTCAGAATCTGACATGGGCAACCAAACTTTGGTCTGTGCATGATATGATATAATTGCCTCACTGACCACCAACGATGTCAGTATCGCACAATCTAGCATATATCGCAACAAAACTATAGGTGCCCAACGTTTTTCACAAAAATGTCTGCCAAACCAAACATAACAAATCTTGTGAAGATTTTCGTTAAACTCGAACGACTCAATACAGGCGAATCCAGTCAGATCAAAATCAGGTAATGGTCCATTAATTGCCACTCGCGTCATCTCGTTTGTAGGGTGACCAAATCTTTCAAAGTATGTAGAACAATCTCCGTATCCCAGAAAACTTCCTGGATAACATGCAACCATATCAACCGAAATAACATCATTGTAATTGTATTTGGTATTCCATAATCCGCCATGTCCATATTCGACGCAACTTGCGCGTACGTCCTCGAGTAAATCAAATCGTGTTGGTTTCCATGAATTTCGTTCTCTGGCGAAATGAGCCGCAACAGATGGAACGGTAAAACAATTAGTTAGTAATTTGTCAGTATTTTCCGCGTGCTTGCACTGTAAAAACGTCGCAAGATTTTTCATCTCGTCATGGAGGGATTCTGTGCGATATATTTCACCGTTCGGTTTGACAAACTGATCAAATTCATCCTCCTCATTACTTTTAAATAACCATACCGATACAGGATCGGTTTTACTTATTTCGTTGATAAAATCAAACATACTATCTGTGTGATAAAATCGAACAGTTCGATCACGTGGAAATATTGTTACCGCGTTAGTCCATGCGTGCGCGTTATGATCGATAATATTTATTGGAGCTCCTTTCGATTTATATTTCGACTGGTACAGTACTTCTCCCGTTATTGTCGCTACGGCTATTGGAAATTTTAATATTTTTCCTAACTCAGCAACATCTTTTATTGTAGCACCGGTATCCTTAACTGAATCAGCCCACGAGTTTATTTTTTCACGCCTTAAATCAGTTAATCCATTTCCACGCATCGCGTTTGTAAAGTGTTCTATTACTCGTTCGGCCACACAATTTAACCTTGAAAATTTCATCGGCGCAAGTTTATCAACGTTAGGTTTTTTATTTATCTCATAGATTCCATAAATAACTGCTGTTACAGGATACGCTCGTTCATAATACGGTTTGTCAATACCAGTCAATAGACCCGGTCTGGAATTTTTACTTAATATGATAGTTTTATTATTACCAAGGACAGGATCATATTTGTCACGGATAATCCAACTATCTGTTTCTGTTAATACAATAAATTTTACTCTGAAGAAATATTTTTGATTGCCCTCGTATTCAGCGATGTAGTTAATGATAGTTGCCGCTCGTTTGTCATTCATTGTAGCGTCCTTGACAGTGTTGCGTATATCTTGAACGTTGACCATGTATGAGATGCACCATCCGTGTAAAATTCTTTCTTGGCGTAGTGAATTTTCGAGATCAAACTTTTATTTTTCGGATCAACCAGATCTCGTACTGGCAAGTCAGAAGATAATCTGTCAAGGTTGAATTTATACTTAACAGGCCTAGTTTGGGATAATCTCTCAAACTCGTTCATATAATTAAAACAAATATTTAAATAAAGAAAATTATATATATATATACAATGTCTCAATGTAGATGGTTGATGATCGGCTCAGTAAATCGATGCAACAAATCCTGTAGAAAGGAATTTTGTTGGATGCACTCACAAAACATACGACGAGGAAGTCTAGGACCAATACCATGTCTACGGTGTGGTATTGGAGTGCGAGGAAAGACAGAATTATGTGGGAAGTGAGGCAGAAAACGGTTCAGAGAACTCAAAAGATATTATGACAAAAAAAATAATAGCGGTGAAAACGCTATAAAATCCGTGAGGGATTATATATCAAGATTTCAGACAAACAATGATTTAAACGTATAATATTATTATAATGGAGCAAAATATATTTGTCCCACATCCTGTCATAACAAACTATGAATCAAATATTAATGGTATCATCAGACACTGCAAGTTGAAGAAACAAGTTGGTTATATTACTAATGTTGGTTATCTAATGTTCACATGCGGGGGGGAAAAGAAACATTATCTGTGTCATAGATTTACGTATGAATGTTTCTTCGGAGTGATCAATGATGGTCTTGTTATTGATCATATCGACGGGGACACTCAAAACAATAATTTATCCAATTTACAAGCTATCTCTCACAGCGAGAATAATACACGCGGTAATACAGGAAGATGTATGACAATCGGAAAGAGGGCGGTAATTTCCTCAAACATAGAAACTGGCAAAGAAATTATGTTTCGTTCAATATCTTCTGCTGCGAAATATTTTGATATTCACCCGCATTCAGTACAAAAAGTAGCAGAAAATATGTATAAAACCACTTTCTCGAAAAAATATAAGCAGAAAATTATCTTTAAGTATCAATAACTATCATCACCACATTATTAACTATCATCACCACATTGAATTAATTTTTTTAATTTATGTCACAGTAGGTCCTCCATACACTACTGAATTTTTGATTATATAAGGGGAGATTACTTTGTAATATATAGTTTTCTTCGTAGATGGTTGGTTTACAATGATCGTAATTAGTCAGTTTAACTAATTACATCGTAATTAATTACTCGTAGAAGTATTATTTATGTTTTTTAAATATTTCCCCATCATACAACATTACGAGAGATCATGATAATGTTATTGATCCGTAGGAAGCTGTGTGTGAAACAGAAACCGTTTGTCATTGTAATCGACCTGCAGTTGTGTGTTCATGCCACTGTTATTATTGATTCTCAGTCTGCTTAGGAAACCCGCTACAAATACAGAAACTGTTGTTATTGATTCTCAGTCTACTTGGGAAACCCGCTACAAATACAGAAACTATTATTCAGAAACTGTTATAAATACAGAAACTGTTATTATTCAGAAACCGCTACAAATACAGAAACTGTTATTATTCAGAAACTGTTATAAATACAGAAACTGTTATTATTCAGAAACCGCTACAAATACAGAAACTGTTATTATTCAGAAACCGCTACAAATACAGAAACTGTTACTATTCAGAAACCGCTACAAATACAGAAACTGTTAAATACAGAAACTGTTATTATTCAGAAACCGCTGTTTAGTGTAAATATTGGTTCCTTAGCTATATAGCTAGCTATATATTAACTTCCGAAACATATGTTCGTAACAATGTTTGATAGCTCGATCAGTATGGTATTGGACTGTGACGCTCGCGGTCCAGGATCGAATCCCCATGGCTGACAATTTGTCGGTGGTGTACGCATAATTGCGATTTTTATAATAGTGGGGGGAACCGCAAAAACCCCCCCGCTCAGCAAATTCCCAACCACAATATTGACTTGTGGTTGATACATATTTTCGTATCACCCGCTGGATTAATTATTGTGGGTGGGTTTTTGCTGAGCGTACATGTTTGTACTGTCCTTAGTTAGTGCCGTTCATTCATAATCTGAGCTCGCTAATACACTCGATAGGGGCTCTTCATTCATTGTATATATCCATTCATTGTATATATGTTATATGTATATTCTCTAAACTTGGTAGATTGCGGTGGCAAGCTACGAGTTTAATGAGGATTGTGCTGTCCTTGTGCCGTCCTTAGTTAGTTATATGTTATGTGTATATCCTCTAAACTTGATAGATTGCGGTGGCAAGCTACGAGTTTAATGAGGATTGTGCTGTCCTTGTGCCGTCCTTAGTTAGTTATATGTATATCCGATAAACTTGGTAGATTGCGGTGGCAAGCTACGAGTTTATGCTGTCCTTAGTTAGTTATATGTATATCCTCTAAACTTGGTAGATTGCGGTGGCAAGCTACGAGTTTAATGAGGACTGTGCTGTCCTTAGTTAGTTATATGTTATGTGTATATCCTCTAAACTTGGTAGATTGCGGTGGCAAGCTACGAGTTTAATGAGGACTGTGCTGTCCTTGTGCTGTCCTTAGTTATATGTTATATGTATATCCTCTAAACTTGGTAGATTGCGGTGGCAAGCTACGAGTTTAATGAGGATTGTGCTGTCCTCCCTCTTGGGCCTCTAGACCGTTGTTTGGCGGGTTAGGGGCTCTCGTAGAGGGAATATTTGCCTAATGAACTTGGTAGATTGCGGTGGCAAGCTACGAGTTCTTGGTTGTGCTGTCCCTGAAACATCCCGACGAACTCGCTAATACACTCGATAGGTGTTCTAGGGATATTTTTTTTATTTTAAAGATTTATATATTATATAATGAACCATGAAAATATCAATGATGTAATTGTTGCTATTAAAAAATTGAAAAAAGATGGAATTAATATATCTGATGAACTTAATCCTGAAAAAATAGTTTCTGACTTTGAGATTTTACAAGAACGTAAAACCATGGGGACACACACACTATCATCTGAATACAGGCTCATGAAACGGATTCAATCGGCAATGTTTCAGTCGCTAGCTACCGTAGAAGATGATCATGTGAAGGAGTTCGTTCCTCTTTCTACCGCCGTAGAAAGAATTAAATCGTTATTATCCCACGAGTATGAGGCAAAGAAAACGATTAGTACTCGCATAAGACTATTAAGAAAAATAATGTCAGAAGGTAACTTCGTTACTGGTGAAACGATCCAGAGTAACCTCGTTACTGGTGAAACGATCCAGAGTAACTTCGTTACTGGTGAAACGATCCAGAGTAACCTCGTTACTGGTGAAACGATCCAGAGTAACCTCGTTACTGGTGAAACGATCCAGAGTAACCTCGTTACTGGTGATAATGAAAATGAAAGTTTTGGTAACTGGGGTCCATGTCAACGCTGACCACGTGTATTGGTAGTCAAAATCAAGAAAGTTCTAACCTTGTCAAATTGTTCCTAATAAATTTTATTTATTATAAATTTTATTTATTATAAATTTTATTTATTAATAATATTATTTTTACTGAGGATTTATTTTTTTTTTACTAAAATCAAGAAAAATGCACGAATTACTTGATTCTGATGGGGTAGTTGGTAGTCAAAATCAAAGAAAAATGCACGAATTACTTGATTTCTGACGGGGTAGTTGGTAGTCAAAATCAGGAAAATTGAGCAATTTCGTTGTATTTTAGTAAAAAAAAATAAAAATCTCAGTAAAAATAATATTATTAATAAATAAAATTAATTTATAATAAATAAAATGTATTAGGAACAATTTGACAAGGTTAGAACTTTCTTGATTTTGACGGGGTAGTTGGTAGTCAAAATCAAGTAGTTCGTACATTTTTATGTTTCTGAGGGGGTAGTTGGTAGTCAAAATCAAGTAGTTCGTGCATTTTTATGTTTCTGAGGGGGTAGTTGGTAGTCAAAATCAAGTAATTTGTACAATTTCAGTAAAAATCAGGAAAATTAATAAATATTATTTTTTTTGTGATAGAAATTTTAATTTTACTTTCATCGACTAGCTTTTTTAGATGCCTAGGCCGATTAATTTGTACCAAACACAAATTTGTGCCAGTAATAATAAAATATTTTTTTAAGTTGATCGAATTTGAGTCTGATCTCTGTTACAAATGTTCTTCTAACTGTTAAGAAATCCTCGCGTGTAAAAACCCTCCATTACATGAAGATCTACGACAAAAGTCCTTACGACGGAAGTCTTACGACGGAAGTCCTTAGACAGAAATCCTTAAGACAAAAGTCTTAGGACTTTACATACAGATTTATTACAAGCTCTTCTTCACGTATGTCAATTAAGCGATTAAGGTGGTCTGTGAGTTTAAAATTGATTCGCGTTAACATATTATTGTGACACCGCAAATACACAGGATTAGTTGGTTCTTGCACGATTAAATTTCCAGGGGGAACTTGTGGTGTGAACGTGTACAGGATGTATCCTTGTTGAGCTTGATTTGATCTTCCGAGATCTATTTGATAGCTGCCATCGATTACGTCACAAACCAGATTGACCGCGACCGTCGGTGTTATATTAACGATCCGCGGAGATACGTGTCTTCCGCCGCCGTGTGGATCATTATCATGTCTAAGAACGGTTGGAGGCGGAATTAATTTTCTCCATGCATCGAGTAGTTTAGGAAAAAACTCATCAATGACATCATTGATAGATTTTCTTAACCCGGTTACACTATACCCGGGAAATTTATAATCTGGTACATCGGCTTCTGTTAATTTATATTTTTCTAACCATTTATATACATCAGGATTTTCAGGTGATTCTAAAAGACTAACCATCGCCTGAACTATTCGGTTATTAATATATTCCATATCTGATATAAGCTGATTTAATATTTCCACACGCGTGATGATTTTTTCACGCGATGACGCTGATATGTCAAAAATATGTTCGTTAAAATATTGATTTAGTTGATCTAGTTGTTTTTTACATTCTTGATTGATTTCCTGAAAATATTTAATAATCGTATCTCGATAAAAACCCCTAAAATGTCCTGTTTCTCCCGGATTTTTAAAAAACCATGCCTCAATTTCACCGAAGAAGGAAAAATTGTGAAGCATTGATTTATTTTTTATAATACGTAGTGTTTCCCCGTATGATGGATTAATTTCATGATATGATTGTCTATCCGTGACATAATCAGACTTTTTCGGTTCTGGTGGTATCGGTGTTATCGGTGGTGATATTTCAGGCCAACCTAGTACGGATCTTATCGTGGATTGATAAATATCAACGGCATAATCAGGCGAGTTTATTTCAATCGTCGAGGACAGGGTGGGTTCATGAACATTAATTGATATTTTTGATTCTTTTCCCGTTATTGATTTTATTCTACGCGCAAATTCCTCACTGATCTCTTCAATCTCGTAACTGCCGGTTGGTATACCAACAACAACCCAGTCAGGTGTTCCATCGGGTTTGTTGTTGTTAGTAAATACGAGCGAATTATTTGCTGGTGTACCGTTAAATGATTTTGATCTGATATTTGGCCAGCTGTAATATACTCGTAATTGTGCTAGTGCTATTTCTTTTACTGGAATTGCAGTGGGAAAATTAACACTAAATTCAGGATTAATTGAACTTACCGAGATCATCGTTATCTTTGGCGGAGTTGTGTTGGTCACGATCTGCTGGAGTAATTCTGTCATTATTGATACTTGTATCTTTAATACCTTCGCGTATATTTTGGTTATCATTGAAAATTCGAAATCAGATATAATTCCATCACTGAGACTCGCTGATAACAACGAGGATAATTTCGAGTATGCTACCGTCGCTGTATGTAATTTTATTTTGTAATCGGATAATTTTTCGTTCGTACAAGTACATATTTTTTTTGTGATGATACCAAGCACACCTGCAATAGTTGTTGCTGCTGAAATACAGATAGTTACAGCTACTGGTGCCATCGTTGTTAACGCTGATAATATTACACCGGTTCCAGCAACAACAGCGGATACTGAATAAACAATCACATCAACGATAACCAATCGTCGTCGATATTTTTTTACTTTTACTGTATATTGATCGACTTGATCTTTTAGCGCAGCCTGCCATTCACGCGCTTGATTGTATCTGTATTGTGCACCGTCCATATATATTTTTATGCAGTAACCAATTGAGGTGTTTCAGCTACAAATTCCAAACACCACCAGAAGGATGTTGCGGTTAATTTCTTATCAGCTGCTTCCAGAATAAATATTTCTTCGGTTCCGCTATTTAATACAACAGATACAACCCCGGAAAACCTGTCGGTGGAATGACGCCATGGAAACGTTGTAAATATTTCAAATTTTTCAGCACTAAACACAGACAACCTGTACACGCCAGTGACTGTTGCGGTATATTTGATAGTATTATTTTGCTGCGACCATGTTGCAAATCCCGATGATACCGTGCATACGATGTTTGTGATATGCCCGGGAGTTATTGCAGCTGGAATTTTAATCAAATTTGTTTTGTTGACAATCTCAGGAATTCCCGCTACGATGTTTTGCTGTCTTTGTTTGATCGTGTCTAGGTCAGTTTTGATATCAACGAGTTTCATGTCAATGACGGAAGGAGTTCCAAAGAACTTATTTATGGCATCATCGATTTTCTGAAAATTTCTTCGAAGCCTTATAAAACCGGTTACGTGAACATCATATTCGGCCCGTAGCGTGGATAGTTTTCCATCCACGTCGTCGACGTATAGTTTGTTTGCGACGTCGTTGTCAGATTTTGGAGCTGTTACAGCTACTATTTTGTTCCCGTTCATGCTGAGTTCACCTGTCATTGTGTCACCGGTGTTTCTTACACGATTAGCAACACTTTTTGCAATTTCATCTCTGATGGTTTTAAGTGACATACTTGAATCTCTGATTCTACCACCGTCAGTAAACACGGGAATATTATCTGCAACTGCACCAAGTACTCGCCGGACTATATCATTCCATTTGATATTGCTGGTTTTTAGTTTACCATATCGATCCTGAAAAATAACAACTTCATCTGGGTCAACTCCAGCCAGGTTCATAATATCAGCGAGGTCATCTTTAGTCGCATACTTCGACAGATCAACGTCGGATTTTATTTTCTTACTAGTAGAAGATCTTCCGTAAATGTCAACCATTATAATAAGATCCGTTGTTTAAAACGCCTTACGCGCAACAAATCGGTTGCTTGTATAATCGTGCACGACTTTATGTGGCGGCCTGGATGATTTTGATATAGCGTCGAGTACATTAATTACTTCACGGCCGCATATTGGCGGATCTGTCATTGTTTGTGTGGGTAGCGTTGAATACCAAACTTTGGAACCTCTAGTTGTTGCGTGGAGTGGTGCGACATACTTGATAAATTCAACAGGTGGAGCTAACCCGTACGAATCAAAATAAACAATTCCACGCGGATCAATCGCGTATGATACCCAATGAGTACCGGGTCCGGAACGTTTGTCAAGATTAATAATACCTGTTTCTAGTTTGTTTGGTTGTTTCGGTAATTGATCTCGCATAAAAACACCTCTAAAGGCAGATATTTTTAATTTTTTAGCAGCATCAAGTAAATCAAAATTTGATGCTGGAACGTCTAACGAAATGATCCTGGAAGCCTTAGGCCTCTCCCCCAACGAGATCCCGGTAATCTTAGACCGCGTCCCTTTTTTTTGTATCCTCGCCCTGTTGCCTTCTTTAGTGCCATTCCAGCGGCTGTTCCAACAGCACCTAACGCGGCCGCTTTTGCTACGGCTGGAGCAGCCGCAGCTATTAATGCCGGAATGGCCGCAAGTAGTGGAAATATACCACCCGTTTTAACCATGTCTTTGATGGCGCTCGGGGAGAGATGGAATTGAACTCCAGTTTTTGATTCTAGGGCTTTATTGAAATGTTTAATCTGATTATTTGTCAACGATAATTTGTTTGGACCACCACTAATATGATCTCGTTTTAGTGATATTTTAGTTCCGCATTTGTTGGCGGTTTTTGATTGAAGCTTTTTTACCTGACCCGGGGTCAGAGTAACATTAACATGACTATACGACATTTTTATATAAAATATATTTTTCTAAATAACACGATTAAAGATTTTCCACCGGTGCATCAACGACCCTCATTCGACCACTGCCACCTTCAAGTAACATGGCTTTGTCGCTAAGTATGACCGCGATCGCTCTGTAAAAGGCACCAGCACCTGGTGGGGCAGTAACATGAGCTCGAAAGTGTATATCAACAACAGATTGTTTGGATAAATCAAGATGTTCTAGTGAAAAATAATAAATCGGATATAGACCTGTAAAATCTAGTTGTGATATTTGCAACCCGGTATCTATATTTTGATCACGTCCCATGAATGACATTAAACGATGATATGCGCGCTACATGATTTTGTGCATAATTTAGTTGTATATCCTCGGATGGTTCTTGATGTCCATTTATCCGTAAGGATACTTCACTAACTCCAAGGTTATCAAATATCATATGTGATTGTTCTTGATCATTTATCCGGTTAATATTTTGCAATGCAATAAAAATATGTCGTGGTGCAGAAACACCCTGTTGTGATGCTATATGCCATGTAAATAAACCATTAATATTGCTTTGAGCAGCATCTGTGGTTACTGTTAACCATGATAGCAATGATTTACCGCCTTGATCCATAAAAGATAGTAATTTTTGTTCCTCAGTAATAGATGGAGTCATTACTGGCATCCATAGTGAAAGTTTTGATATATTTACTTTACCCTCAGCAACACCAGCACCTCGCCAGATTGCATCATTATCATCACCTTTTCTTACGAGCACAATTGTGTGTTTAGCTCCAAAGATGACTTTTCTAACATTTCTGCAAAATCCAAAGATGTGAGATAATGGAATTGCACACGAAAAATTTCTATCATTTCCCAGCAACATATTTCTACGTGCTGCAAATCCCAGGTTGTAAGTCGCATTAACGCTTTTTATAATATCATAATCAGCACCTGGTCTGTCTGCGTGCTCAAAATCAGCCGTTTGTGGATCAAATGAAGTAGCTCGTGTTACCAGTACTTTGGTATACTGAACATGATCAGCGTTGTCAGTAATATCCTTAGCAAACATCATTGTTGGACCGGCTGATCTTGTAAAGTCGTCAGAATATCTCGCCAGACCAATTATTGTTGTAGCAACGTCGACATCATTCTGAACTGATTCAATATTTTTTCCATCAATGATGTATGTGGCACCACTAAATAATGCCATGATCCCGTTGTTGACAAAACCAACACGCAAATTAGCAGCATATGCCGTATTAGCTACAACATTCGTTACAAGTCTACCTTCTACTTCAATAAACGCTTCAGCGGGCAAGAAATATCTACTTGTATCATGAACCTGTAATTCGATTCTCCCCCGCTGATTTGGTAGTCTTGCGTCATAAGAATAAAATTGATAATCACGTACCGACTCGTACTTAAGGACAGGTGCCTCCATATCAAATGCTGGGTCTGATTCGCGCCTGAACATTTTTATTATAGTTACCATTTTTCCAAATGATGATCATCGTCGACGAAGACCACTTCCTGCTATTAAATTTGCTGTTATATTTTTTTCTGCTTCTTCAGATATCGCCGCTAGTTTTTGATTTGCAGCCTGATTTATTATTTTACTTACGTCTGCGGGCATCACCTCAGTACTTGCCAGTTTCACCGGTGGTTGTTGTTTTCGTCGCAATAATCGTGCTAGTCTTTCCTTGATCGCCGAGAACGCCTTACCAGCAACATTGACAATTGCACCAGGAGCTTTATCACGAACAATATCAATAGCCTTCATCGATAATTGTTTTGCAACAGGTGCTACTTTTGGAGCTATCCTCGTGAATAATCCCCGAATGACATCACCAAGTCCATTTCCGTAAATAACACTATAGATTGGTAATCGTGAGTTTACCGCTCTGACCTGTGTGGGTTTACGATGATTATCATGCACAATCATCTTATTTTATTTACCATTTATCTAACAACTAGTCATCAACGAGCTCATCAATAAGTTCTCGGTACGCCAATATCCATGATACCACCTTGAAATAGTCGCCGACAAATATCAGCTGCTTCATTGGTTATTTCTGGTGAATTATTTCCAGCTCGTTTTCCTCCTATGATAACTTCTAACCGTGACACGTCATTGATGATATTATCAGGACATAAACCACGTCCTGTTTTAGGTTCATCTTGAGGTGGTGGTTGCATTACCGGAGTAGGTACTTCAGTGGTGTCCGGGGGTGATCCAGATGGTGAATCTGTCGGTGTAAATGTCATTTTCGGTGCAGAAATTTTACGTAAAGGTGAAGGAATTTTCTTCGAGGAGGGTGATTTAAGTGACTCTTTAGCCTTTTTAATTTCCGACATCAACCTTTGCTGTGGCGAAGAAGATTGTTGTTGTTCTATTTGTTGCAGAGGTGGAGGAAGCTGATACTGGGAGGACTCTCCTTGTTCTGGTTGTTCCCGTCTCTCTCTATAAAGTCTTTTTACTTCTTCTTTAAGTCTTTTAAATTCTTGACCTCTAGTTGTTTTTTATTGTAATATACGCGATATATCCATTTAATGAAATTATCATCATTTGTTTTTTCATGACCGGGTTTTAAAATACTAGATTTATTAGATATATTTTTTGATATCATCTCAGGTAATCTCTCTCTTTCAATATTTCTAATTTCCTCAACAACTCCTTCGTTAAATCTTGCAATTAATCTTAAGCTTTCTTCTGCTGTTTTGGGTTCAGATGCAAGTTTTTTTCTCACATCGGCGACTTCAGCACGAAGTTCTCCAATACCTTCAAGTATTTCCTCACCAACAGGTGGAGGTTGAGCTGCAGCTATGTCAGTTGGAAGGTCTCGTAAAATCTTCTTTGCCTGTTTAGTTCTTCTTGCTATTTTTTCTGATACCGGAAGAAGATCTTCTTTGATGACAGTTGTAACTTGTTCAGTAGCTGCGGTGACGGGTTTAAATAGTTTTTTAGTTCCTTCTTCAAACTCAAATTTTGCTTCTTGCCGCGCTTGTAGATTTTTTCTAAATGAGTCTTTGACAGGAATAAATTTTTTAATTGCTTCTAATCGTTCTCGAGCTGTTCTTGCAGTATGAGATTCTGGATGTATCATTTTATTATAACATAATAATTTAATTAATATCAGCAGAAGAGGAGCAGCAGAGAGGGTACCTACCAACGTTGGTCGTCAAAAAATAAACAAGAAATAAATAAACACGTAGAGTACTTTATTTTTTCAGCTACTATTTCAAACTGAGGTTTTATTAGTACAATCGGTCATTACAGAAATAAAACATCTCAAGGAAAGTTCATTTGTAAAATCTTGACCTTTCTACGAGATGATTTATTTGTTTGTTTTATTTGTTTTGTCGGAATTCTATGGTCTGTTCACCCTCTCTGCTGCTTTTGTTGTAAAACCTCTCAAATATTTCAGTGAAATTTTAGAGAGATCTCACCACATTTTCAATGAAAGTTTTGGTCGAAATATTTATGAAATCTCACCAAACTTTTCAGTAAAATGAAAAAGACTTAAGTGACGCCATCATGGATTAGGCTTTGTATGCAATAAAAGAAAATGAGGACAAGAAAAACCTAAGTCATATTTGATAATGTCTGTCAAAATAACCCATTTTGCAAATTATTGTGAATATTTATCATTGATTCCAAATAATGCCTAAGAATCATTAGGCAGTTTAATAGAAATCTGAAGCAGATTTTTTATGGTTTAGGCAGAAAGCGCTTAAAAAACCCATCTGAAATCCACTTTAAATACGCCTGGAAAATTTTGTACAGGATGGACTATTACCAAATTCCATATGAACTATTCACATATTCCATATGGACTATTGCCAAATTCCACATGGATTTATTGCCAAATTCCATATGGAATTTTAATTTTATTCCATATGGACAACCTACAGATCTCATGGACTAACTTGCATATTTCGTGAGATTTTCCATATGGAGTAAGTACGGAATCCATAACATTTCCATATGGATACAATGAAATCCAAAAGAGTGGTTCAGCTATAGAATAAAATTGTCCATATGGATATATCTGTAAAGGTACCTATGGATTCCACATCCAATCCATGTGGAAAATTTTGTACGGGGAGACATAACTGGTCATGCAGAGACATTTTTATTTATAACAGTAGAGACTACAAATATTCAAGAATTAAAAGGAGAATAACTATTTCTTTAAAACTACAGGTATTGGAATATATTGCTAAATTCGAAAATATCCATCGAGATGGTCATCTGCAAGTCTTTATATATCCTTAACTTACTCAAAGTTGTTTTTAAATGTAACGTAAACAAATACAAAATGTACCTAAATAAATAATGTTTTGTGAGGTTATAGACAACAAATTACAACACATGGGATATGCTAAAAACTCGTAACGTTAAAAAGGAAATTATCACAGTCAAAGAGAATGCGATAGAAGCTCTGACATGTCCAAAACTGCACAGAAAACAACTTATCTTTCAAGTGAACACTATATAAATTTCAAGCAAATACCATATTCACATAAGGAATATAAACCTGATTAGACATAAATTCAAAGCATAAAATTAATTATTTGTAAAATCTAGTATCATCTTTAAAGACATGTTAACATTTTCAAGGGTACAGAAGGCCAAAAAGAGTTGTAGTAGCTGCAAGCATTAATAAAAATTATTGACGTTGACAAACTTTATGACATACTGGTATTCTCTTTGGTTGTAAATTGACAGTGAGCCAACCAAATGCAAGGGCTAATGCCTCTGGGTATCGATTTATTAACTTTGCTATGTTTATGCTTTCTGGCTACATGCCAGTGCTTCAAGTGGATATAAATAGATCAGCCTTCCCTCCCAACCCAAATTTCTCTCTCTGCCCATGATGTCCTTCAAGACCTCCCTCCACCATTCTAGTGTCATCCCTTAGACATATAGCCAACAGTTTTTCCTAGTGGCTGTAAAACGAGCAACAGTGAACCAAGCAAATGCAACAGCTAATGCCTCTGGGTATCATTAATAAATTTCTATGCTTTAAGAATTAGTACATTTAAATTTGATTTTGAAAGGATTGGCACATTTCAGCCTTGTCACTTGGTTTTAGTAGTGGCCATATATTTTGCATTACGTTCTTTTCAAATTCATGTACCTGCATGGTACTGAACTGTACGGAATCTCTGTTTTCGCTCCCATTATAAAACTTATCAAAATGGTGTCCAGTCATATTTGCCGTTGTTGATAGCACACTAACCAAGTTCTTACGAATTCTGGCTATCAACTTCAAATGAAAGATTCCAGTCATAATTGGGATTTTTACACGATCGAGGAAATTATAGAAGTTACCTGGTATACGCTGTTTAGCTTTCTCCATTAAATCAAAAATTGAAATGGTTTTTTTTATACCAAATTTATCATAGACATCTAACTTGTCTCTCGTAAGTATCCAAAGGCAACCGCCATTGTCTGCATTGTTAATGAAGAGTGCAAGTATGTCAAAAAGTTTGTTTTCATCAATAAATGGGGTCATTATGACCACAGTGCAGCCTTTGCTGAAAAAGTGATTAAGCACTGACTTAACCAGTGGATATAGACTGGTATTTCCCATCATTGAATGTAGTTTTTCCACCTTTTGCAGATGTTCTTTTACCCAGCCTTTTACAAACTGAAAAAGAAACAAAAATACCATCATTACACTAAACTTCATAATGTTCTACACTGGTGTACAAGGAGATTTAATATTAAGATGTAGGCTTACATTACAGGAATTGAGGTGATATTGATTGAAGTTGTTGGCATCAAATGAGACCAAATGTCATTCAATACAAATTTAACACTGAGGCTACACTGCTACAGTGTTAGAAATTGTTACCAAATTGCAGCCCTGTATTCAAAACTCAATGATCTACTATTCAGCACTTAGTTATCTACCATACAGCACTTAGTTATCTACCATACAGCACTTAGTTATATACTATTCAATAATTTGTTATCTACTAAACAACACACTGTGTGTAGTGACCAAAACGCAGCATTATACTATCAACACGTCATGTGTAGTAACCAATATTTAGTCATCTACTATCCAGCACCTCTCACTATACAATCAACATTTCAGGTGTAGTGAGCAATACCCCAAACTTACTAACCAAAACACTGTGTGTAGTGACCAATATTCGGTCATCTATTCAACAGTCTGCACAATACCATCTAATACCTTACATGTACTATCCAACATGTCCTGTGTGGTGACAAATACCTGACATTTACTGTTCATTACGACATGTCTATTGACAAATAAACAGTAAATCTACTATATAACACACCACACTATATCATCAGGATGCCATGTGTAATGACCAACACCCAGTCATCTACTATCGAACATCTGAAGTTTATGCCCTCAACATGTCGGGTGTAGTGACCAACACCCAGTTATCATCATTGAAATCCCCATCATATACCATCAGCGCTCCTGTGTAGTATCCAATATCCCATACTTACTATCCATTATGCCATGTGTTGTGACCATCAACCAGTCAGCTCCTATAAAGCACTCTACATTATACTATCAACAAGCAGTCTTTAGTGGCCTGGTGCCAAGTGGCTATATGCATGTGTCCAGGATTTACATATATCAAAATACTTATATTTCATCTCGTTCTGGAGGTGTCAATATAACTGCACATCTTGTACTGATGTTATAAATACCTTTAATGAGTGGAAATCGTTCAGAATAAAACTAAAATCGCGTTTTACAAATTATGAAAGATATATATAAATCATTACAAATTTCACTCCGTTTTGAGTGACCAACTAATCAACAAGACCTCAATGAAGACATGGAGTTGAAGGAAAACATATCTCTTAGAACAGATTCAATGAGAAACAGAGAGAAAAAGACAGATCATATCGAAAAGATATATTTTTTGTTTCTGAAAAACAAGCCAATGGCATCTTTTCTAAATAAATGAAACCAACGAAGAGGGAGGACTTGACTTCCAGTGATCTAGTATACATATTAAATTTCAGAGCTAAAGCAAATAGATAGCCATAATGTTCACAAGCTACTTTTCTAATTTCTTTTTTATTGGTTCAAGAGAAATCATGTTAAAATAAAAAAATCACTAAATACTCCAATGAGAATCCATAGCTGTGTTGATAAAAAATATACTCAAAATATTGTCCACGCACAACTGAATCTGATCCTTGTAAGCTCGCATTATTGAATTGGGTGGATACAACATGTCTTATTATAAAATCAATGATATCATCTTCCAGATGAGGTAATCTATAAAAATCTAAATATTTCATGTTCTGGTTTTGGGGAAAGTACACAGCTACCCCATGGGTTCATTGGCAATGACTAGCGTCTGTGTTGACATCATGTCTGTAGGTTTTCAATGTGATAGTTCAACTTTAGCATACACTCCTTGATTCTAAGAAGCTGTGTATAAGTGGGAGCCAGAAGGCAATGAAGGTATTCATTGTTCTCATAGGTAATGAGTTCACATTTAATGTTTTCCTTGAAAATCTGTCATGTAAGTCGATGAACATGAACTCTTTTGCAAGAGATTGTCAGTGCATTTCATTTTCAAGGAGTGGTCACTAATGTCCTTATTCATTCGATATCTTTTCTATTAATATGAGGGTCCATTCATCTTCAAAACACTCTTCCAACTTCTCTTGTCTCATCATCTAACATTATGTGTCCTGTTTCTGATAAAAATTATATTTGACACAACACTTAAAGTGGTTGTTGACGTTAATAAATGAATTCTACCAAGTACGTGCATCTGTGTTTAATGGTATGTTGATAACTTCTACTTCCTTTATAGTCATTGACTTGTGAAGCGAAAATTGAATATTTGACACTGGGTGGATATCCTTTCCAAAGGGCACTTACAGCGTGGAGTTGTGATTTTCCCATTTTAAGTTTTTTTCAGTCGAGAATGTTTTTGATGTCACAGACGTTGTCTTCTTTCTTGCATAACTCAGGCAATCTAAAATTTCATTTTAAGTCTTCTCTGTTCATATCTTCCAATTTATAGACAGGTGATTCACATCACACATTTTCCCTCTGACAGAAAATAATTATACACCCCAGGTAGGTAAATAACCTTTGTTAAAAGTGAGGGTTGTTTCCCAGTGTGAACCTAATTTCGTTGTGTTTAACACTTCTTTATATTTTCTGACCAGTGCCATTTCAAACAATCAATTAAGCACAGTCACATCGTTCTGAGGTATCACTTCTTCTAGAGCACATTCTATTTGACTGATTGTAAGTTTTGGCTAGATGTGGCAAGATGTAGATATATCAAAGAGTATTCTGATGTGTAAAATATTTCCACATACGTTGCTTTTAATTTTTTGGAAGCATTTGTTTCAGGATTTTCAGTGGTAATAACTGGGTGTTTCTTTATTCAGTTCCTTTTAAAAGCTTCGCTAAAAAAATTCAGCGACCTTGTATCTTTTTCACCACAGAAGATGTGGACCATTTGATTCAAGACAAGTGTTTAAACTAACTCAGAGCTATGCTCAAATGGCTTGTCATTGATGATTGATTCCTGCTCGCTAACGATTTCATTGAGGTTTCCTTCTAATGAGTTTAACATATATGGTGGTTGTCCTTGTAACCATTGTAATCCATCCTGCTGATGCAAACGTTTAAGTTTGATTTTAGCTACATGATACAACTTTTGAATTCCTCTGCATGGGCAGAATTGTAGCAAATGCTGGCTAAATGTGTATCCATGTGGTTGCTGCTCCTCAATACATCACTTGCTGTTTGATACTGCTCTAACAATACTTGACATGTCCAGTAAGTAAAAGGAGTAGAAGTACTACTTGATTGGGTCAATTTTTCTTGATTTCTTGTTCTTTTTTTATTTCCGTTTTCTCTATTATCTTTTTCTCTTCTGCCGAATAGACTTTCAATATATTTATTTTAGCCTGACCTTTCATTTCTTCTCATCTGAGAGTAGCTGAAGGTGTGAACAAGGTTGTCATACATGTTTCTTTCTCTTCTTCTGTCCGTACTGGCTGTTTATACTCTTCTTTGCTGCTGTTTGTTTTTCTTCACTCTTCATTGTGTTCTTGAAATCTCTCAGAGTAGGTTTAGTTGTTTTGTCTAAAGATTTAGGATGAACTGATTGAAGAAGCTGCAGTGACTGCTGGTGGCGTAGCAATGTTTTCAGTTTTGGACATATTTGTGATTCTTATCATAAGTGTAACATCTCGGAGAGACTGGGATTAGAAGGTAACACTCAGAATCGTTGTTCATGCCAACAATGGAGTTTCATCTGTAAGAAACTGAAGTTAATTTTTGTTCTTCCATAAGATCCAAGAATACAGGTGTGATGTTTTATTCAGAAAGTGTGTCCCTTTTATCCTCTTATTTTTTATGTTATCACTCCATTTAAAAGAGGTCCAGCAATCGAGCCTTGCAAAGGAGCAGCCACTATAAGTAACTGAATTAACAGCAGTGGTAGAAATCCTCCCATTGAATGACCAGTAGAAAACAAAGGTTTATTTGGAGATGTCTTTCCATTTTTGATAGGCCACCTCTGAGCAATTTTTTCTTGAGTACTTATGCGTTCTAACATCAGTGCCATTTTTACCTGATGCCAAGATGTTTTGTGTTGTGCTTCATTCTTCTTTCTAGAGTGGCAATATGCTGCAACTCTTTTTTGTGGGGTCCATTTTTGTTAGGTTTTTTCACTTTCTTCACTTCAACATTTACATCCATCTCAAAAGGGAAAGAATAATGACACCTACTACAGATCACCTGGTTTGCCAAATATTTTGGTTTTATGGCTTGAGCATCGTTTCTTTAATCAGTCAGTTGCGAGAGTGTTATTTTATGTTTTTCAAAAAGAATGTTTTTGTTTCTCGTGGAATGTGAATGATGCCTTGTAGTAACTGACATGCTGTCACATTCTACAATCATACACTTTTAGACTAGCTTCTAACAAATGTGACAGTACTTGTGCACTATTTTCACAACTGATCACATATACTGCATGAATCAATTTGCAGGAGGATGAGACTGAAAGGAAGGAAATTGTTGAATACTGTTAGAAAAAAGATGTGAAGGAAGCTTTATCATGTTTTAGACCGACTAAACCAAAGTAGGTTGCTAATAAATGAGTGGACCTCCTTCGTGACACAAATTGCTAAACAAATTGGTAGGAAAAAACATTTTTATCTCAAATAATCAGGAGTGGTAGATTTTAAACAGCTAGTAAAATACGCATGTGATGATTGAGTGGCATCATCATTAGCATAATTTCGCAAAGATTTTTTTAACTTTTTAGCTAACACTTGAGCTCGAGATTTATCTTTTGGACTCTTTAACATGCATTACATGTTAAAGTAAATTGTGAGTAATGTAAATAATACTATTTTATGACTTTTTTGTGTAAACAAAAGTTTAATCTCATCTTCGTCTTCTCCTAGCATGTCATCGAAGATAATAAAATGTGTTTGACTAAAGTCAACTCTATCACATCTTTTCTTACAGAATTACTTTAACAAATGACTTGGATTCTCCTTGACTTTCTTTCAATAACCTGTGCACCGTTTGACAGTCTTTGTAACATTGCGCGATAAGTTCTAGACATCGATCAAATAATTTTAGTTTGTGCTCGATCAAACTTTTCACAAAACCACTAGGTCCAGCAATCAATATGTTAAAGAGATTGCAAAGATACAATGCTATCCAAACATAATTTTCAGCTGTTTGAAATTCTGACATCAATGACACAAAATATTTTATACATTTTATAGGTTTATTGTTAATAGCAATAGATTGGTAACAAAAAAAAAAAAAATACTGACATTTCAGGAAAAGAAAGTTTATGTTTTTCTTTCTGTTATCCATCACAAATGATGTCTATGACATACTTCACTACCTGGAACCTCTTTTTCCAAGTGTCGAATCCAAGATTTTTCCAGTTACTTACATTATTTCAGTCATAAATATGTTGATGTATCCAACTTACTATGCATATTTCTTGGTAAAACTGAAGAGTTAATAACAAATGACGAATGTCTTTTTCACACAGGGAATACAAGTCTTATTCATTACTATATGTTTCATGCACAGATAAAATTTTGATTGTCAGATCCTTGCATATACTGTTTGTAAATTTGCCACAAGAATCTGATCTCCACACCAGAATCGAAACTCTGTACATGGTTTCCTCGTCCCAAGTAACACGTTCTTCTCTGGCTAAAGTTTTGGCAATGGGTAATCCATTTAGATAATATTTATGTGGGCCATTTTTTAACATGTTCAATCAACTCTCAAAGTCAAAATAGCCATTGTACATGCCACTATCGGTGTGATAGCAAAGGATTCGATCTCCTAAAGGTTCCAAGACAGAACATACATTTAAGCGGGTATTGGATATTACATTATCATACATGATGACATTACCAAACTTGTCAAATCTTATTCAGGATGATGCTTCCACCAATAAAATTTTCCTTTTCCTCTGCCTTTTAGAGATGAAATGAGTATCACCATGTAAAAAGTACCTTTCCAGATGTCATGTCAAACTCATCGCTGGCTTCTTGGACGTGCTGCAATTTCTTCCAATATTTGGAAGAAGTTAATTCTGCAGGCATTCTAAATCAATCCAAACAGATTTTAAACTGCAGTGAGTGATGGATAGCGTCCAACGATCTTCATTTTGACTTTATCATTATCGCTTCTCTCACAATGACTCAAATAAATTTTATGGTGATACCGACTTTCTTTCTTGATTGATCTTAACTATCTGGGTCTAGATGTAGCAATAGAGAGTACTGGCTTAGAATCACTTAATCATAAGCATGAACTTCTGCCAGCACTTCTTGGTGACTGCTGTGATACACAGAATGTCATAATCGCCATGTAGCTCCTTTTTTCTCCTTGGAACTGTGTGATCATTACATGACAGTACATGATTCAAATTTAATACTGCTGTGATATACAATCTATATATTGCATCTAGGAGAAAATAATCATCCAGAAAATTACAGAGAGTCATTTGAAAATACAACTGCAATAAAAGACTTATGACAACTTCTCCGGAGATCAAAG
The DNA here is from genome assembly GCA_028554795.2 of Sinohyriopsis cumingii. NCBI lineage: Eukaryota > Metazoa > Mollusca > Bivalvia > Unionida > Unionidae > Sinohyriopsis > Sinohyriopsis cumingii. Next base: position 38,034,796 of record CM068829.1, read on the forward strand.
ACAAGATGCCTGGTTTGTATATCATAAGAAAGGACTTCATAATATCCATAATGTTAAAGAAAAGGAACCTCTAGGACAGTAAAGCAGAGACAAAAATAAAGATACCTACAATAAATGTCTACATTGAATAGAAACAAGTTGAAGAAACATTCAGAAGTAAAAACAAAAGAGAAATCCATTCCTGTAAAGAACTTATATCTTTGTCTTGATTCTTTTAGCAAGAAGAATCCCAACCATACTTTTAAGGACAAATTACGGTATGTAGGATTATAGGGTATGGTGTTGGATAGTAAACATGGGGTTTTGGAAACTCTATTCTTTTTGCTGGTTAGTAAATGTGGAATGTTGGTCACTTTAACCAGCGTAAAATGTTTATTTTTCTTTTAGATATCTTTCACGAAAGAAGTCAATAAAAGTTTTAATTTTATATTTGCAATTTGTACAAATAGCTGCAATCTTAAAACGTTCTCTGCATATTTGTCAATAATTAATAAATTTGTAGAATTGGTTATTTTTGTTTGTAGAAATAAATATAAATTTGTACATTTTTACTTTTTATTTTTTACAATTTGCGAAAATTCTTTTTACAACTTTTGCATTTTGGGAAAATGTTTCATTATTTTTTGCTTAATTCAGCATTAATTTTAGTCTTGACCATATTTTAACACTATTTCAGACACCTTTTTCGTCTCGGCTACAATCAATATGAGTTTTGGAATTTTAATATTAGTTTTGGTCTGAACAAAGCTTTAACATCTTTCCTGGATGGTTTTGATTTCCGCTAATGCCTGTGAAAGTTTTGGAAATTTAATACTTCATCACAGTCATTCTAATATTAATATTCCAGTAATTTTCAGTCTCCTTTAAATTCTGTTTTGGAATGTTAGTCCTTCATTTAATTACGTCCATTTTAGTGTTAATATGGGTGGATTCCTTTAAATAAATCTATTCATAACATCTGTAAAATAAAAACAAATTTACTCACACATCCAACTTGACCAAAGTTATAGGTAATGTCTATATATAAAAATCAGATATATGTATATGATTGCTAATAGTATAATTTTGGGAGCTGGCTTGAATATGACTGAGATTGGTCACTACACATGGCATATTGATGGTATCATGTGGGATGGTGGATAGAAGTTGACTGAGTATTGGTCACTGCACACTAAGTGTTGGACAGTAGATCACTAGGTGCTTAATAGTATGTATCTATGTACAAGATGATAGATAGCTAAGTGCCGGATAGATCGCCGTGTGCTGAATACTGGATCACAATGAGGTCAAGAAACTTCTAGCAATGTAACAACGTAGCTGCAATGTTAAATTCCCCAAATGTCCAAGACTGAACCCCAATCTAAACCTAAAGCCAATGTCAATTCCCTTGTGCCACAGGGTAGCAAATGTTACTACTATCCTCTCACTCAAAGGACTTAAAGGAAAAACCACTCCCTAACATTGCTAGCTTTGGTTATCTCGATGCATATTTCTCGTGATTCTGTTTTATTTTGTAAAATACATTTTTAATTTCCTGAGATTATCACAAATTGTGAGAAACTGACCAACTCCAAGGCTCTGTTACTTAAGAAGAACTTTCCATAATATCAGAAACACGATTTAGTGATAGCTACTCTGAAATTATTACATTTAGGCTTATCAGACAAAAAACTGTAAACTTTTCACATTCTTTGAAAGATCCTTAGCGTATAGACACTTTTTCAGTTGATAATTAGTACATTTACTTTCAAAATTATTTGAAAATAAGTATTTACAAGCCTAAAAAATGATGGTGTTTATATCCCACTGTAAATTCATGGCCACATACCAAAAGTCATTTACATTAGCATAGCAGAAGAACAAGAAACAAAGAAAATACATCTGATCATGGCATACACTGTGTCTGAAAATATCACATCAAATCATTTTTTGTCCTTTATTTTTAAGCCAGAATGAAATCATATTCAACACACAAGTTTTTCTTCATAGTCATGGCATGTAGACATCATGGACATAGGCATATTGAACATCGAACAGGTTACATGAAGAGTTTTATCATTACTAAATTAATTTGGACTTGCTACGAGCAGTAACTCTTTCATCCTCAAGAGGACATTTGCTCAAAACACTGTCTCTTGTCGTTGCATATGCACACTGTCAACGGGTATAACAAATTTTATTACCGATCATTGGCTAGCAAATTTGGCACTGAATCTAAAAAGTCTGGAATGGTTTTAAAACAATGCTTAAATTTCGCATGGAATTTCAGTACCACCTAGAAAAATTAATTTAGTACATAAGCTTGTTAACAGCCGCTTGCAATATTTTGTCTCGTGACAAGAAATGTACTTACAACATTGTCAATCTTGATTTTTTGATCAGTTATAAGCTGATCTTTCTTTCTTATTGTCATCTTTTCTGCAAAATAAAGAGATTGGTCTATTACAGCTATGTGAATTTTGATACACTTATGGAACTTCTAAAAAAGAAAACTATAATGGGACAGAAATGTTCGAACATTGGAAAAACAAGATATGAACAATGATCATCATTTCATTGTCTCTGAAGAGTACAGCTACCAATACTTTTTGTCCTAAGAATATTGTCTACTTCAACATATAAAAAGCTAAAAGTAAATACAATTTACAACAAATTATTATTATTCAGACATATAACTCAGACATCTGTGAAATGGGTAAGATGGAAATTATTTTTATACCTGTCTGTTGTTGTTGTTGTTGTAGGGTTTAATGCCATTTTTCAGCACACGATAGGCTATACATGGTGGCCAGTATTAATGGTGAAGGAAGAACCCGGGAAAACCCCGGAAAGAACCACCAACCCATGAGAAGCTACTGGCAAGCTTTCTCACATACCCACATTAACCGAATCCGAGACTCAAACCCATGCAGACAGAGGTGAGATGGCAGTGATCTGTAACGGAAAGCGCGTTAGACCACTCGGCCACTCGGGGCCCCCTTTATACCTATCTGAACATTACCCAAAAATGCTCACCACTTGTGACATATTTAATTAATTTTCCTTGAATTTGTCAAAAGCTAAGAAATGATGAGCTTAAATAATGACTGTTCTTTTCTGTGTGTATGTTAGAACAACAACATTGTAGCTTGTATACAGTAGTATCATGCAAAGACATACATTTATTTCAAGCAGTTGCAGCACTTTACCATTTAGAACAGTGCAAAGAAGCCAAATGAAATAGAAAAATTAAGAACAATTCTGCTTTTCATAGAATACCAATTGGAACACAAAATTTAACTTAAGTTCTTGCAAAATATATATTACGCACATCCCCCTTTTATCTCCACTCTTAAGTTTGAGTGTCTTGTCTTAGTCCCATAATGAGTAGTATGTAATATGTAACTTACATGCCATCACTAAATTCTACTACTGTGCTGCCTGAGAAACTGTGCTTACAACAAGCATTAAGTTCTGAACAAAACTAGCATTGAAATCAAACCATACCGTTGGAGAAAATGACCTAATTAATGACTTCATATATTCAAAATCTTGGCTTGATTTGTAGAACAAAGCTGATCAAAACTAAATAAAATATTATAAACTTGTAATGAAAGTTAGAGCAATACATCAAAATTCAACTACTTGCTGCAAATACTTCCAACATATCGGATGTATTTGCTTATGACATCCTCAAGGCAGTTATAACTGCATGAACTACGCTCTCAGTTTGTGACTCACTATTACAACTATACGGTCTTAAAATTAATGAAAGAGCAAAAACCAACAAATTTTGTCAAATTGAACAAATAATTTATTTTCCTATAATACCAAGTACAAATTTTAAAAGAATTCACAATAAATCCCAAAATTGTCCAAAAGGTTCTATCAGCAGTCATAATGAATAAAGTTCTAATTAAATTCCAGAGGTGTTCAAAATAAGATCCAGACCTGAAGGTGTTGATGTGCCTGTAGTGGCATGTGACTTGATGATCTGACAATTGTCTTTTAATGAATTATAATAATATAATAAAAGATGTCCTTATCTGAATTCACTATAATTCCAATTTAACTCTCTCATCCAAGAATATTTTTGAGCTGTTTGAAATTCCAGAGAATAAAATTTTGAAAAAAATAATTCTAGTCCAAATTAGATACTGAACACAGCAATAAGATTCTGCCTAAAGATGTTAAAACAAGAATGAATAATCTTTAGATAAACAAGATTATAAAGTCCTCTACTTGACCTAAGTTCAACTAGCATTTTCTGGAAATACTATGACTTAAGGGAATTTTCCGTTCTTGAACAATTTGTTACTTAAACTTGCAATACAGAATGTGCTAAACATTAGTTAGGCTAGGTATGTTCATGTTTATGTAACCATGACCAAGACTTCTATTGATAATGATCCTAATATTTAACTCACACTTATAGAGAAAATATTAGCTATGTATATCAGAAACATAAAGAACTTGAATTTGGGTAATGTCAAGTACAAAATACAATTATCCATAACATATAATGAATTTTTTTAAAAACTAACAAAAACAATGCCAATTATATATTCATAACACTCACAAGCATGTATATCTGACCCCTAGACACACCACTCTCCATCAAACTAATGCTAAAGTAAAACCAATCATCTCCCATTACATAACACAGCAGATACAAAAAAGAACGATCAGAAACTGCATGAAATTAAAATTACCATCACACTGTACTGACTGAGCTCTTAAGGCTGTAAACTTCCAATGAATATCAGGTTTCCAGCCGTAATTTGAAACAAGATGCTAGCCATGCGAACGTAACACAGCTTTCTTACTTGTTGTCCAACAGTTTGCCTAAATAAACTGAAGCAAAATGACAGCTCCTCCATCTTGTCATATTTCTGATACATAGGATATCTCCAATACAACGGGCAGATCACCAAAAACTAATCAGACACGCGGGGCACCTCCTCCTTCAATTTAGGAATTTATTCCGTATTGCCCATCCATCAGTTTTTTTAAAGAAATGTTTTTTTCTTCACAGTGTTAGTTTCCCACTGCTGACCAAACTTCCCCCAAACTGCCACAAATAAACCTGGCACTATCACACAAAACTATTTGTTGAAAAACCATGTCAGTTTGCTCTGCATACTCACATCCATAATCTCTCATTACCATGATAACTAAACAGCATCTTCATGAACAGACACTGCTTACTGCATGATAACAGTCGTGATATTAACTGTCTGCATGTTTGGGTATCAGACTTCCATCCACCCATGAAGCCATACATCTAACCATGTATATATGTATGACTATAAGTTAGCATGAGTGTCTGTGTGTGTTTGTGTCACGGAATTGTATAAATCCTTTTATTTATTAAATACATGTACTAGGGTTTCATTTTTTGTGTACAACGATACTCGAGGGTGATTTATGTATATTGTACAATATTTCGAAAGAGTGAGTTTGGTTCATCCTATGCCGTATGTGCGATGTGCTTTCAATGGGAAAAACCGAATGCTTCCAGCGCACAGACAATGTATGACGACTTCGTCTGTGTATAAATGCCTCACCGTAAGATTAAATCTTCACATTACAGAACATCTTGTCAGTGAACAGTCTGCTTTAAGGACTTGCACATCTTCAGCTGTAGAGGTATGTGAATTATTAATTTCTTGCGTATAAGTTATAACTATTGTACTACCACATTTTTTTGTATGTTTGCTATGTAGCTTCGGTTTACATAGTATAATGCAAATATTTTCTATTCTTGTCTGGGACTTAGCAAGAGATTTATATTAGCAATATAGCAATATAAAGCTGCATTTTTAAGAAATGTTTAGTACTGTAGGATTCTTGTCAGGCACCATTAGGTTTACTTCTGAACCTTTTGTTGTTTTGTAATTGTGCCAATAACGTAATCTGTATAACTTAATGTATATAACGTCATTACATTTTTATCGTATATCATGTCATACATAGTACATGGTGTTAGATGTATTTTCAGCTGACCCAACTGACTGGAGTGATCCGAGTTATCGGAGTTAACGTGGTACCAGCTGCAGAGCTAACCACAGAGGTCAACCATAGCAGCTGTGAAGCTGAACCATAGCAGACGTAGAATAAACAGTGTTGCTGGTCAACTAGTAGCAGGTGATCGGGTGTTGCTGACTGAGATTGAAGGGTTCTGACTGCTTGATTGACCAACCTGGAATACTAACGTGGATTGGCCAGTGTCACTGGTAGCTGAGTGTGCTGGTGATGGAGTGTGTAACTCCATATATTTAATCTTTTAGCTGTGGGCTAATTTGGGTTTTTTTAAAAACCCAGTGGGATTGTAAATATAATTTGTATATCTGTCCCTTTTGTTTACATAATTTCACTATTTGAGTGAATACATTTTACTATATGAGTAAAACACTACATTCGTTTTACTATGTGAGTAAAACACATCAATCTTTTCATTGTGAAATCACCATGAATCATTCACCCCTTGTCCTTGTACTGTGTAAGGTCATTTATTTGTATTTTCATTATTAAGTCCAAGCATTTTATGTTAATTGATCCAATATTTGGATCATATACACGCATATATTAATCATAATTAATTGCTCATTCAAGCTAGCCATCTAGGTAACTATAGTAAGTGAGCGCATTCTGGAACTGCTTAATACCTTGACAAGTTGCACTAAGCGAAACTGTAGCAAACTTTTGCCCACATGACTTCCACTATAATGTCCACCCTTTTGTAATTTTGAAGTCAATGAAATCAGAACTGAGAACACTGTTGCCTAAACATGCCCAGCATGACCTTATCCTTTAACTTAATTGATCTGTCCCATAGACAAAACTATCCTCTGCAATTTAAATAATTATGCGCAAGCCACATGTTGATTTCAGTACCTAGATCTGCTCTGGTCTTCAACAGGCAAAGTTGTCTTGATTGAATTCATTGCAGATAAATCCTACAACCAGCAAGGGTAGCTACCTGTATCAAAGACTTGTATCTAAACAATCTTATCTCTAAAACCCATCGGTGCATCCATTAATATATAACCTAGCAGATTTTAATAAGACATTTCCCATCTGGCAATCTACCCTAGGGCACATGGGCCATGGGTTTCTACTATGCTAGCTTAGCTCAACATCAGATGTAACTTTATTCAATAAAATGTCAAACTTTCTTATGCAACATGAAGCAACATATGATTGCAGAAACCTCTGGACCTCTGGTTTAAATGAGGATTAGAAAAAACAGAGGAGTTTATATAGTCTGGATAGTTGATTGATCAGCCATTATTATCTGTCTGTCTGTATGTATATATGTAATTAGGTAGGTAGGTAGGTAGGTAGGAATGTTTGTAGGTAGGTAGGTAGGTAGGAATGTTTGTAGGTAGGTAGGTATGTGTGCATGCATGCATGAATGTGTGGGTATGTATGTATAAGTAGTAATACAAGCAAACCACAGGTGACTGACGTGAACTAAATGTTGACAAAAATCATACCCAGTGACAAAATTATGTCTGATTACCCCCATAAATTCATTCTGACATAGAACTTTCTATCGTACTATAAAAGAAACAAGGTAAGTAACTTCCAAAAGCTTCGTTCCACACCTGATCCTTTATCTTCTGTTGCTATTTCCATCTTCGATGGCACACTGCCACCATATATGGCTTGTTTCACTCCTGAGATATTTTTTGATTCATCAAGCCATCATTGACTTATATGCATTGCACCAAAGTGAACTTATGGGCTCCAAAATGTACGAATTTTGCTAATTTTGCCTTCTGGGACAAAGTTAAGCTCATGTTCAACCTGCTTTATTTACTGACAGATACAGTATTTGCGACTCTACGTTGCATTCCTTCATTAATAATGAGAATAGTGGTAGAAACAAAAGTAAGTTCCTACTTACCATTAATTCCATTCAGATTTCAGAATCCAGTTCCATGGAAAAATTATACATTTATCTTTTATCTTCTTAAGTCCATTAAGTTTGAATACAAGATACACTGATTTTCAAAACATTTGTAATGTACGGCTCACACTTCAACAGCACAATATGAATGGTTCAAAAGGTAACATCATAACCAGATGCATGGTTGTTGTTGTTGTTGTTGTAGGGTTTAATGCCATTTTTCAGCACAAGATAGGCTATACATGGCGGCCAGTATAACTGGTGGAGGAAGAACCCTGGAAAACCCAGAGAAGAACCACCGACCCACGAGAAGCTACTGGCAGGCTTTCCCACGTACCCACGCTAGCCGAAACCAGATGCATGGATGTAATTTTGAAACTGGGTATGATTTGTTTTCAACATTAAGTTCATGGCGGCCACCTGTAGAGAGAACTCGGAAACGAAGGAGCTTCTTTGGGACAAACCAGAATTCCTGTTTTAAATTTCTATTTAGGTTTAATAGGGGAATGGGTTTATATGGACAAAAGTGTGTATACTGGCCAAAGGTAAGTGTTACAAGTGGCTGACCTCAATGGGGTGATTTAGTAAGTGTTGCAGTTGACCTCAAGAGTTGTCACTATAGGTAAGCATGGGAAATCCTATGTTAAACGGGCCAATAGGTTTAATATGGGAATAGGTTTACAGGGACAAAAGTGTTCATATGGACAAAAGTGATTTTAGCCTCAAAAGGGTTTATAGCCTCAAAAGGGTTTATAGCCTCAAAAGGATTTATAGGGTCAAAAGTATTTATGCAGTAAAAGGTGTTTATAGAGACAAAGGAAAACATAATGGCAACCTCATTATTGTTATAGGCCATTTCTATATTCTATGGGAATGTATGTAAAATGTAACATTACAATTTTTAGATACAATGCAAACACATATATACTATCCAGCACCTCCTTTATTACAATCCAACACGATATATATGCAATCCAAAATCAACTTATTGTGTAGCGCCCCAACATCTACTAACAGACAAAATGTGAAGTGTTAAAACAAAGGAGACGGAATTTTATGCACATACTATCCAGCACAATGCCTCTACCATCCAACACCCCATACACACTATCTATAATGCCTTGTTTTAGCACAGAGTTTAAAAGAAGGAGATGGAAGCTAACAAACATACTATCCATCACATTACCTCTACCATCCAACACCACATACACACTATTCAAAATGCCTTGTGTTGGGTCTAAAATACCCACACCTACTATTAGGCGAAATGGAGTAGGGTTTCAATGAAGAAGAGAAAATCATAAACATATATGGGCACACTAACTATACACTCCAATACCCCATAAACACAATATCCATAGCACTTAGTGTATGGTATAAAGTCCCACACCAACTGTCAGACAAAACTGGGTAGATTTTAGATGAATAAGATGAAATTGTGCAAACATACTATCCACCACACCAATTATGCCATCCACAACCCCAGGCACACTATCTAAAACACCTTGGTCGAGAAAACCACACCTACCATCAGATGCAACTGGGTGAGATGTAAATGAAGATGAAATTGCACAAACGTACTATCCAACACACTAACTATACTGTGCAACAATATCAAAAACGCCTTGTCCAGTGCCCCCACTATAAGACTAAATGGAGTGGTGTTTAAATGAAGGAGATGAAATCTCACAAACCTATATATCCAACACAAAACATATACCATCCAACACCACATACACATTATCCAAAATGCTTTTCTCATAACTGAATGGTGTGCATGTGTGAGTGCATTTTTAAGTCACTGAGCATTAAAAAGAATCGAGAAAAAGATTTATTTAATAAAAGCGAGCAATGGTTAAAGATTACTGTTACTCATACAGTTGTTATTAAACTGGCTACATGAATAGTTACTGTTAGCAAAGTGTACACAATAGAATATTATCAAAAATGAACACTGAAAAAGTGTCCACAACCAATGGTCTCGTTCAAAGAGAGAAGTGATCCTTTACATGAGTTTCTTAAGACAAAGTCGCTACAGACCATAAAAACATTATTATTATTATTATTATCATTATTATATGTCATTATTATGATTTCATGATGAAAGTAGTAAATATTGTTCTAGAGAGATAGTTATAACATTATGCTGTAGAGAAAGACAGAAAAATAACATTGTGAATGCATGAGCGAGAGAGAGAAATAGGGATGGTTAAGGACAGAAAAGTGGTACGTCGCTTTTGTTGTATTAGTTTGATGCACTATAGGACAAGGATAAATTAACATTAGATTGCCCTTTTGAGTTTAGAGACACCGATATACCCTATGTAACTACTGCTCATAAACATTTTGACTTAGCATTCTAGAGTACAGAAATTATTTCAAGAGAGCCAATACCCTCATCGTCATGATGTTTTAGAGTCAGTAACCACCAAAGGAAAATCTGGTGAAAAAGTCAGAAGGGCAACAGTGAGAAGAATGGTTGTGTGTACTTTAAAGATTAAACAAGATGATACGGAAAGAATATACTGCAAGTCAAGATGGAGAACCAAAGCCATAACTATAGATTATTGTTTCAAAGAAAGACTCGTCTGTATAAGAAGACTAAAACTAACCAATGGATGTAACAGTGCGTTTGTTTGTTGAAACAAGAGAGTCTTCCAGTGAATGAATATAACATGGTGAGATATACACGCAAGTTACACTGCACAGTTCATCATCGATCTCAAGAACAAAATGCATGTGAATTTATTGGAGGAAGCAATCAAACATGAAATCAGAATCTACAAGCAAAAAAATAGCAAGATTAAAAAATCCTGCTTTGTGACATCCTATGACTCGATGATTAAATCTGGACCAGCAGACAGATCTCATGAGAATTAGCCAGAATTTGCCTTATTCCCATCAGAGGAAAACTACAGATAATCTACATGTTTCTGGAGTAAAAGTAGTAGTGGAAGAAGTCTATCGGGAGATCTGAACCCACGATCAATGAGTGTGAGTAACGATGCTAGTGGAGTGAATCGGATAGCTCCTAAAGATAAAGAAACTCTCCAGATCTTTAGCAACTGGAAGGAACGATGATCTGATGAATAGCAGTAACATGACTACCATTAAAAACCCATTCACATGTAAAACATCTGAAAACACTTGGACAAGAAAGACCACATGACCATCGCTTGGCAGAATTATGAGACTAAAGAAAAGGTTAATTCCCAAAAATGTACTCATGAGACTCTAACAGAGGATTGTGGAAAGACAGCAAGATATCTTGTTTGCAAGCAAACCACTGAACTGCACATGTACTATAATCACATAGATAGAGTTTTCATATCAAAGATCCATGAGGACTTTAAACAGCCTTTTCCTGAGAAAGAAAAAGTAGATTCCATCAGAATGAGGAGACGAACTGCTGTCTGATTACGAAGAAAAGAAACCTGAACTACGTAAGCACAAGTATACAATGATCTAAGACCAGTCTGATTCCTAACAAATCATTAACAATCATGACAAGAAGAGTCCCAAGATGAAATTAAAGCTATGACATTTGCGGACAGGGAAGAACTCGTCTTTCCAGTAGGAGGGGAAGTACTTGCCATCTCTATGAAGAAACTACAAAAGACTTTAATGATCGACCCAGTGCAAAAATCTAACTTGAGAGTCTTGATGCATGAAACTGAAGATGAAGTTACGACATTTCAGTTCTGTCTTTTACATACAAAGGCATTACTCTTGATAAAATTAACAGTTTAAATTTCTGGAAAAGGTTTATATATCAAAATTGTAGAAGGAAACAATCAGTAGTTTTACTGTCATGAGTGCTAGACATGAAATGTTTCCAGAAGAAGAAGACAAAGTCATGCATACTAAAATATTCTATTACACTGTAAATAAAGTCGAATCATTGCTTACTACTTAGATGTGAAAACTGTGCATACAAGGTTTATTAGAAAAGCCATAGTGCTGTGTATATCTCTATAACTTTGTAGTTTTTCTATTTAGTCTTAGACAGTGTATATCATTGAACCATTAGACCAAATGGCAGGCTAAATAATAACATGTATATAATGTAAATAAATCATACATTACAAAAAAACTTTAATTATCTCCATTTATTATCGTACTATCTATCAAGAACTATAACACTTCCCACCACGTAAGTCTTGACAATTTGTTAACTTGTACCTTCTCTTGCCTGCTAATGGCCTGTTATTGTTCCAACTGAATACCTTTTTCCAATACATTTGGCACTTATCTCTTCGACATGATCAGCCGACCAACCGCTATGTCCCTAAGAGTGTTTTTCTTCAGTGCCCTACACAACACAACCGAAAGGAAAAATTTCTCTTTCTCAGGGGATATTATCCCATCACAAGTTATATGTTATCGAAGACCATGAGATTGGAAACAACACTGGGTGCTGATACTAAAGCGGAAATGACGTCATTTCCGATTGTATTCCGGGTATCCGTTACTATCCAGCACCCATATAAACTTCTATTATAAAAGGTGTGAGATGCAGGAGGGAGATGGTGGGAGGGACCGACTATGTTGCTTATAAACCTCTTTAATGGAACTATAATATACCTTGTCATAGAACGAGGTCACATCATGTGAAGATTGCTCCTGAATAAGATCTAGTGACAATTGGAAATGGGTCGAAGAGTTAAAGTGCTAAAAGGTATCAGGAAAAGGTATGCAGTTGTAACAATAGCCAGTTATATGGCATCAGCGTTCACCTCACTTCGTATAGCAGAGAGCAAAGCAGGGAGCACAAGAAGCAAGGAACCATAGTTTCATGTGACTAGGTGATATCAGGTTTTTAATTTGTACCTTTTTCCAATACCTTTTAGCACTTTAACTCTTCGACCTGTTTCCAGTTGTTACTAGATCTTAGTCTTATTTTGGCACATGGATTATGCTTGTGCATGTCAGATATCTTTGCTTTGTGTATGAGTAGTCCCAATTTGACGCTGCAGCTTGTCCCAAGAAATATTTCTTGATCTATCAGCAGTTTGAAATCAAATGACAAAACCCCAAAATTAGGTTTTACATATTGGTATATTTGACACAGGCAGGAAGAATAGTTTATTTTCTTTTCTCAATCTTTTATATGAACATTATATAGACTTCTTTGTTAAGCAAAGGTTAAGAGTACCCTTCCATAAATGACTTAAACTCCTTTACCATTCTAGCTTGAATTATCATCTTACCAATGCCCTTTGCTGTCCTTTCCACTTCCTCCTCAGTGGATGCCTCTTTAGACGTGGAAGCAGGCTTAAAAATAAACATGAAGAAATTTATGACTTGCATCTTAATAAAATATACTTTTTTATATTAAGTCTGTCCTTCTAAACAACTATAAATTAAACGTAGAATCTAACAAATGTGACATTACACTTGGGAATATTCACATATGTCAAACCATTACATGCTGCTGATGATTAAAGATTTGGTTTTGACAGAGTCAACTTGTTCTTTTTGCTATATCCAGGAAAGACAAAATGTGCTTTATCTTAAAATTGTTAAGATAACTGTGATTACTGTAACTAAATCGATTTTAGGAGTGATTTAGTTTTCATATTTTTAATTTTATATGAAAACAACATAATACAAACCTTACTTAGGATTAAATTGCAAAAGCCATTGATAACTTCAAACGTGGAAACAAATGTCATGCTGCAGAGGATAAGTAATAAGTATTAAATATTTAATAAAATGTCAAATTACAATTCAATTTATATAGAAGAAGAGACCAAACTCTGAAAAATTGTATTAGTCTTAGAATGCAACTTAAAATTTACAAGTATTTCTTCCTTTTTCGTAAGTAAAACAATTTCGACAATGCATTGCAGTTTTTTGTTGAATTTTCAAGCATACTGGATTTACATTTTTCGATATATACAAAGGAACAATAAATACTGTGACGACTATTTCTGTTTCATTTCCCTTTAAAATGAACAAACAAAACCTGTCATTCACGTTTCAGTAGACTAAAATTGCACCTTAGAAATTAATGCTTGTATCTTGCTACTATCTCATAACCAGACATTTCTATGTTCAAGACAAGTGACAGTGCCCCAAATCTAGTTAGTGCATTTTGTAAAATGAGCTCCATATATCACAGCCAGGTACTTTTCAAATGCTAAACATTCTTATGCAAGAAATAATACTCTAGCCTGTTTCTGGACATTGCAGAAGATATCAATTTTGCATGTACTACTCGAAAACTCCTATCTCTTATGTCATTGGCTGGAATGACAATATTTAAATGATGCTTTTATATGTAAGAAATCCTAACTTGACAAATGTATTATATTATAAATGCTATCATTTATCACCAACTTTTAACACATTATACGTTATAACAATTAAACTGTCTTTTATTTATCAATATCATGGTCCAAATGTTTAGCAGGGGTATTTTCTGATTTTCCTATAGCGGCCGGTATTCCTGAGTTTACCAAAACTTAGTAAATATTTTCACCCCTAGTATTTTATTATGAAATGTTTTAGCATTTAAGTATGGGTGGAAATCACATATTTCTATTCCATAATTAAGCAGCGATCCTACAAGATTACAAAAAAAAAAGTTTACGTTTTTCCTTAGTCTAATGCCTAATGTTGTGCCCCAGTGGTAGACATCACTTTAAACTGCCACACTACAGACATCGTAGCAATATGACTGAAAAAATTGTTAAAGATACATTAAGGACCTAAATCACACACACGCTCTTCGCATTTGCATCCATCTCTCTCTCTCTCTCTTCTCTTTCTCCAACTGTAACTGCATTTGTTTCTCTCTCTCCTCTTTCTCCAAAAAAAAGGCTTACATTTTTCATTATACATGTATTCCAATAATTTATATGAAATTATTTAAGACTTTTGGTTTCGTATCTAGGACTCTTCCTTTGTGAATAAATGCAAACTTAAATACTTAAATGAATCTACGTTTTCTAATAATTCATCATTATAAAACAGTGATTACTTTGTCTTTTTGGATTTATGTTCACAGGAATCTACCTTACTATTCCAAAAACAGGTGTGCGATTCCAAATTGTTCAGTACTGTTTGTAACAGCCGTTCAGTTTTTTAATTGTCTGCACACCCTAACAAAAAATAAAGACAACTAAATGGAAAAATTCATCTAATTTACATTATAATGAATACTAATAACAATATCATTTATAATCAATGCAAAGGCTATTGGTAAAAATGGTTCCCCTTGTATATATTTATTTTTTGTAACAGAATGTATGTACACACCAGTATGTTTATGGGGAGTTATATGAATTGGTTTTAGGTAATATGCTGTAACGTTTTAGCACAATACTTTGAGATAATACTAACAAAACACTTGGATTGTCTGTTTGAACCTTTCTAATGGATTTTTTAAATGGCTTTAACCATACACTGTACACTATCACAAATTCTCATGCCACTAAATTTCATAAATAGAGGAGAATAGATTATAACATTGTCACATCAAGTTCAGCTCTTATGTCAATGAGGTAAATAAATTTTTCTATTTTAAACTAGAGTTCAGAAATTGTTCTTTTTCTCTAAAAGGGGGCACTAACCTAATATTCTTAATAATATCAAAACTTGACTTTGTATCCAAAGTGGAAATGCGTTTTTCACTTGCCAGCTCCATTCTTTTATTCTAAACTGATATTCCCTATCTGCCTTCTGTCTTTGCATTTGCCTGCTCAGAAGCAGGAGGATGTGGTTTCGAACCCCGGCCGCATCATACCAAACACTTCTAAAAATGGTACTAACAGCTGCCTTGCTAGGTGCTCAGCATTAATAGGTTAGTGTTAGGAATGGTTGGCCTGGTGTCAAGATAATGTGACTGGGTGTGACATCATGCTACATGTCTGTGGCATGATGCCCCAGTGCTAGACATCACTTTAAACTGCCACACTACAGACATCAAAGCAATATGACTGGAAAATTGTTAAAGATACATTAAGGATCTAAATCACACACACTTTCTTTGCATTTGCATCCATCTCTCTCTCTCTCTCTCTCCTCTTTCTCCAATTGCAACTTCATTTGTTTCTCTTCTATCTGTAACTGCATTTGTTCTTTTTGTAACTGCATTTGTTTTTCTTCTTTATCTTTCTGAAAGCTTCCTTAACTCCAATTCCAGCTTGTATTTTAATTTTAATTCCTTTACTTTTATTGTTACGTGTTTAGGCTCGAATAAACAGTAACACAGAAAGAGTGAAAACAACAAGCTTTATAAAATTTAACAAATAATTTATTTCCCTCGAAAAATTCTGTAAAAATGAAAATATAAGAACTTACGATTTCAAGAATTAAATAAAAAAATAATCCAAGAATAATCCACGAATTAAATTGCAAAAGTCCTAATAATAAAATGTTCTAATGAATTAAAGTTTGAGACCCGACAAAGAATCCAAGATGGAAGGCGATGACGTAAGCAGTATCCTATACAATGTTGTTGTTTACAGTTCCTTGTAAATAACACTCCTGTGTTGGAAATCAGAATAAAATTTGTAAGCAATGTCTTTCCAAAAATTCTATATGAGCACTCTTCAAATATTTCCAGAGAATAAAGAATTAATCCTTTTGAAATCCAAATGATCTGAAGATAATTAACTTAAAAAATCTGGCAACAACAAAGAAAACAACTTGAAACCAAGTATAAAAGCCTGAAAACTGAGAGAGATCTCTCTAAAACAAAGGTTATATTGTATCATAAGACGCAGTTTTTTAAATTCCTCCAAGTTGCAAAATCAGATGGGGGGTCCCGTGATCATGTTTATATCACATACACAGAATATGGCCTTGATTAGACCAATAATCTTCTCTAAGAAATAAAAAATATAAAAAAGTTGTTTACATCTTAAACCCAAAGCCCCATCATGACCGTGACAACAACCAATCATTTTAAAATAAAATAGAACTGTGTTTACTAATTTTGAATCAAGGTCAGCTTCCAGGCCAATACCTGGTGTTTATGAAAGAATGATTAACATCAACCAATTTTCTGGAAAAATATCTCCTGTGAATAAATTTACATTATAATAGCATATAATAGAAATTTTTTTTAAAACTGACAAACAATTAAATTAAAATAAATATGAATTAAATCAGATATACAAAACATTATGTTAGAGTCTGATACAGACATACTGATTGAAACCAAAGCACTTTTATCCAAAAGATTCTTTTCCACCAAATACTGGACCAAAATATTTTTTATTTCTTGCTTTGTTAAGGAATCTTTCACCTGAGAAAAATCATATTTTCAGGCAAGTTGAATCAATTCATCTTTTTTCAAATGGTCTAATTGAGGGCAAAAACTAACTGACCAAATCATTATGACAAAAATTATATAATTGATATGGTAAAAAGGACATCATAATGACCTAAAATCTCGAAATATAAAATTCCAAGAATGTGCATTACATTTAACATGCTGAAATAAATATAAATTACCATGCACAATGAACCACCAAATGTTTCGACAAAATGGTATTGGACCAAAAGCTTGTACTAAATTGCCTACATTGATCTTAACTAATGACAACATTAATTAAATAATGTTGAACAATGACATCACTGATTTTGTACATTTTACATTACCTAATTTCAATGAACTTGGTAAATTGTCATCATAAGCAAGACTGACTTCATCAACCACATGGATTTTGCTAATCTATATCAAGGGTCCATTATTCCTAATACATACTGTGCATACAACTTGAAGAATGTTTAAACTGAATACTGAGAGCTTTGAGAATACTATACATGAAAACCATAAGAACACACTGGCCATGATTATTTCTCAACGTTCCTTATTATAAACTTCGTTATGACTATTTACATACTGAACTTTATTTAAGTTATGTGTAGCTTCTTTGCATAATAATTAAGAAAGAACATTTGGGAATAAACCCATGGAAGCACTTAATAGATATGATGGAACTACATGAACAAATAAGTAACATTTAAAATGATTTCAGCATCAATAGAGTTAAACAAAATTAATTATTTATCTTTCTAGTATGCGTACTTATTGGTTCATCTTCAAATTTTCTGTCTTCAGTATCATTGTCACAGACTTTATTCTCATCTTCATTCATGTGTGCATAGACGCTCTGACACTTTGCATTACCAGTTACCATTTGGATTGCTCCAATTTCGGTCTAACATGTAACTATTTGTTCAAGGCATACATTTTTCTCTACGATTCTAGACCACTCGGGATATAATTTGTGTAGACTGAATCAAACATGTGCATGGATGTGGATAATAAACACACCAGAAAGAGGTTTCCCTCAACTAATGTATTTCAATCAAAGTGAATGCCTTGGGTGCCTAGAATAGACTTTGTCACAACAGGGGCATACTAAGTAGTAGTCTAACATGTGTTCTTGTTATGTTAACCATTATTGTAGTAAACAGACCAGATTATAATAAAACAATTATCCAGTTGTTTTGACGGGTTTTTCAAATTCACCGTAACATCAAAAGGTTTTGTTTAAAAACCTTGATGACAGAAACTAGACCACACAAATCTCTACACTTTTTAACTGCACATTCTAAACCCCTTCCCATTACAACCAGTTTTGTTTGTCTATAGGTCCTCTACTTGGTTCTGGTACAGTGTTTGTATGTGTAAATTCTGTAGACAGGTAGGTTGGTTCGTATTATGAAGGTAGATAGGTAAGAATTATAAAAAATGTCAAATATGTTATATATTGGCTCGTGCACGAAAATGATAAATATATAAGTAAGGTTAGGGCCCTAATCCACACCATTTATTTATAAAACACGATCACATGCCCAGTACATTATACAGCAACAGTTAAGTAATGCTCCCTCTCTCTCTTAGAATCAGTTCATTTATTTATTCACAACACTGAGAGAGTGGTAGATAGGATTAATTGCTACTGTTGTTAACTTGGGCACAAGCTTCTATTTAGATGAAGGTATCTTTGAGTTTACTCAAACTTGTCTATTTTGTCCCTAAAAACCTAATTAATTTCTCAATTAAATGTAAATTTTTGTAAAGCAGAACATATAGAAGTCAAGATGATCCAAGCCCAAATTATAAAATTCCAGTTTTGGAAGTTCTGAACTTTCAGAGGATGCAGACATGAGCCTGTTAAGTAGTAAATGAGTGAGTCATTCGAGTGATGCCTCATACGTAGTTGATAGTGGGTATCAGATGGAAAAGGTATGAAGCAAATCAACAGGATCCTCCCACACTGACACTGATAAGATGCTTTATAGAATTCGCATTGTAAAATGTACAAACTTAAGATATATCTTTCAAAGTTTTGCCAGGCACACAGCTGTCTGGCTGTTAAGGTAATGATATTAGAAGGTAGCAACTTATTTGTTTATATTCCATTTACATGTACTAATTTATCAGAAAAGTGACAAAGTATTACTACACATCTAATTAGATCTTTGAGATACGAAACCACCTATTCCTAAATAGATTATAAACTTTTGATATAGTTGATATAATTTGCAAACCATCAAACATAAGTGGGATGTCATTAATATATTAAAATAATGCATATCTGACTTAGATTAGTTAGAGCTTGAATATTTAAGACCTATTAAGTAAACTTTTCAGGCTGGAATGTAATAAGCTCTCCCTACAATCTAGAAAGATTTCAGTCATATATCTTATTTGGTGTATTTGCGTCGCGTAATATTGATGCATGTTTTTGAGAACAAATTATAATGTCTGTTATGTTCTTCTCACACTATAGAGGTATTTTACATAAAAGTAAAGTCTACAGAACATTAAAGTGAGTCTTAGTTTTAATGATAACATTAAACATGAAAATGTATCATTGAAATATGTGTTACAAAGGCGAACCTAAGACAGTAACTCTTCATAGACATCCTTGATAATAAAGGTTAAATGTAATGCATATAGAACACCCCTTGCCAGATTGCTTGTACAGTCTGATCATCAAACAGGTATCTGATATTCGGTTTCAATCTCAAAGAACTAATATAGATGGAATGTATAAACATAGATTACAGTATTCCCTTTTCACCATATTAGAAGGATGAATGTGCTCATCAGACTTCACTGCAGTGATTGAAAAGCATTAAGTGAGAACTGGGCAGTGTCCCAAATAATAGCATGATTAATATGAAACTAAATACAAAAGGTTTTAATACAGGTCACTTAAACATACAAGGTATAGTGGGAAAAAAAGACCAGATTAAGTTAATGTTGTCTTCCACGGAAAATAATATACATGTTTTAGGACTCACTGAAACCAAATTAAATGCTAACCACAATGATAATCTATTTCACTGTCAAGGCTACAATAAACCATTACACAGGGACAGAGAGACAGTAGGGGGAGCTCTTGCTGTATACATTAGGGAAAATGTAGGTGCAGAAAGGCGACTTGACTTGGAGTCACATGAAACTGAGAGTATCTGGGTGGAAATTTTTCAAATAATGCAAAATCATTCCTAGTTGGTTTCATCTGTAGGCCACCTTCCTCCAAAGCAATTTGGAATGATAACTTTTTGAAACAAATGAAAAATGTTCCTGCACAAGAGAAAGAAACATATATACTTGGCGATATAAATAAGGACCTTCTCAATATTCAAATAAGGAACAACTGGATGGAATTTATTGAATCATTAGGCCTAGACCAGCTGGTAAATGAGCCCACATGGGTAACAGAAAAATCAAGCACTCTTACTGATCACATTTATACCAACCTACCAGACAATGTGGCTTGTGTTAATGTACCGAATGTTGGTCTTAGTGACCACTATCCTACTTTTTTGACAAAAAGGTTAAATGCAAGAAAAATAAGAAAAATACACACAAAATGATCACTTACAGATCTTTCAAAAATTTTAATGAAGAACATTTTCTCAATGACCTATATAAAGTTTCATGGAATATGATCTAAAATTTGAATGACATAGATGAAGCTCTAAGGGTGCGAACTGACTTATTTATGGATGTAGTCTCTAAGCATGCATCACTGAAAGTACATCGATTAAAGACTGAAATTCAACCTAATTGGGTTGCTACTGAAATCCTAGATGCTATAAAAACACGAGACCAATTCAAGACTATAGGAAACCATGCACAATATAAAGTATGGAGAAATAAAATAACAAGTATGATTAAAAAAGCTAAAAAAAACTTATTATCAATCATTGCTTGAAAACAAAATGAGCAACACAAACTCCATTTGGAAAGTCTTCAATGAACTCACTGGTAGAACACACAAAGATCAAATAAAATTCACTCACTTCTGGTAAATCAGACACCATAGTCACTGATGACACTGACATTGCAAATGTTTTCAATGATTTTTTCACCAACATTACCACAAAGTTAAAAGAACCAGTGATAGAAAACAACTTTAATGAACTGAAAGTTCTGCAGCAGTAAAATTTCTCTATCCCACCAGCATCAAAAAACTTTGTTAAAAAATGTTCAGTGAACTTGATACCAAGAAAGCTACAGGACTTGATCAGATTGGTCCAAGACTCATTAAATCTTCTGCCTCTGCTATTGTAGATAGCCTAACATTCATAATCAATTTAAGTATTGCAACCTCATTTGTCCCCAAAATATGGAAAACTGCAAAAGTAACTCCTATTCACAAATCTGGTTCTAAGGATGACGCTGATAACTACCGACCAATCTCAATACTACCAAACTTGTCAACATTGATTGAAAAACATGTCATATTTAACCAAACACTTCCTGTTACACCCTAATCAATCAGGCTTTAGACTGAAACATTCCTGTGAGACTGCCTTGATGTCCCTAACTGATAAATGGCTTCAAGCACTTGACCAAGGTAGAATAATAGGAACTGTATTTGTAGATTTCAGGAAAGCTTTTGACATGGTGGATCATGAAATCCTTTTGAAGAAACTGAAAATCTACCAGTGTGATGAAAGAACAATTAGATGATTTACTTCATACTTAAGTGAGAGAACACAACATGTTTACATAAATAATGTTCTGTCTGAACCTGGAACAATCAGATATGGACTACCACAAGGCTCAATTCTAGGTCCATTACTATTTATTTTATTTATTAATGACCTACCACTTTTACTAAGAGACTCAATATCATCTACAGATCTCTGTGCAGATGACACATTATCAGACATCCAAAACACAAAACATGAACTCGAAATTTCTTTACAGAATGCCCTAAACAAACTGGAAAACTAGTGCACATGCAATGGCATGGTGGTAAATACTGGTAAAACTAAAATATTACTTATCTCAACACGGCAAAAGAGGACAAATCTTGATAGTGATGAACTATGTCTGACATGGAAGGATACAAATCTGCAAATAGTCTGTCATGATAGGCTACTTGGTGTTCTGGTAGATAATAACCTATCATGGACTGAACATATCAAACATATCAGTAAAAAAGTAAATTCAAGTTTATGGCTTTTCAGTAGGATAAGACATTTTCTTCCTGAAAGGCACAAAAAACTATTTTATAACAGTTACATACAACCCTATATAGACTATTGTAATACAGTATGGGGTAATTCAAATGATAAAAACATAGCAAAGCTGGCACATCTTCAAAAAAGAGCATTAGGGCTAATATCAATCCAGAAAGAAAACAAGGAAAATTTAGCTGGTAAGTTAAAAATATTACCTATTAAAGACAGAATCTGTTTGAGAAAAGCCAAATTAATGTACAGGATATCCCATAATAGTGCTCCTGAATATTTACAATCACTATTCCAATATAGGCTACCTGGTAATACTCCCCACCTGCGATCCATGTCTACCAAACAGTGTAAGATTCACAAACCAAATAAGGAGTTATTTTAAAAAAGTTTCCAATACTCCGGAACTCTGCTCTGGAATAGTATTCCAGTTGAGATTAGAAATACCCACTCTATTTCCTTCTTCCAAACCCAATATATCCAGTAGCTTCAGAGATGCAGTTAAAATAAATAAATTTGTTTGCATGAGGGCCTCAAGGTATATTAGTTCTTAGCTAATTGTATTACCCTCTTTAAATAAGGTCATTATTATTACTATTATTATTATTATTATTAAAACAATATAGGTCAAGATGACAACTTTTGGCTCAAAGCAGTTTTCTTATCAGGTACAATGCAAGTAACAACTTCAATAACTGCACAAACCAAAGTTAAGCAATCTCAGTTGTAACTTGCTGGCCCAAGACTGATTTGCAAAGGACATTTTCACCAGTAGCTTCATCGATTACACTAGTTTGACCAATGACAATAATGACTACACAAATATGTTTCTAAAGTGACAACATACAATATCTACACCATACTTGATCAAAGGCCACACTGTCAGCACTTCTCTTGAGCAATAATGAAACTGATTGTACAAGATAATGGAACCAGTGGTCACATTGGTTTCGCTTACAAGTGGCTCCAATTTCCACAGAATGTTAGAAAGTTCATCGTAACTACCCAGACTCAGTTAATAAATCCACCAACATTAATATTAATAGAGGTTCCCCTTTGTAGATCAGAACAAATATATCCAAAAATTATGTAACTACACCAATTGTAGTCACTATATCTATTCTACTTAAGATAATGTCAATGGACATCTTTATTTGTCACCAAATTTAATACTGACCACATTGATTT
The DNA here is from genome assembly GCA_028554795.2 of Sinohyriopsis cumingii. NCBI lineage: Eukaryota > Metazoa > Mollusca > Bivalvia > Unionida > Unionidae > Sinohyriopsis > Sinohyriopsis cumingii. The sequence continues at coordinate 38,058,338 of CM068829.1, forward strand.
CACTATAGTTCTAAATGTGCAAGTAATGGTGCAGTGTAACACACTATATAGGTACCACTACAGAAGGATTAATTCTATCAAACAATTTTGTATTCATGATTTTTGTCCAGTGCTCTCTAACACCCATAATGTAGTAATTTTCATGGCACATACTGAGGTCAATACGTACTTACCTCAACCAAAATATGCCAAAAAAATGATTGCTGGGATCTGATTTTAAAAAAATTATATTCATAGCAAGCATTAATAAAGAAGCTACGAATATCAATACACAGAAGGTAAATGAAATTCCTAATGAATTTGCCAAACTTATTTTACACAGTGCTAATAAAACATTTGCAAATAGGAACAAGTAAAAGTATATCATAATAAAGTACAGTTTAAGCTATATTTGGGAGAGAATGTAAGATAGCTATAAATGAATATCATACTAATGACAAAAATCATTAACAACCCCAAGGTCAGAATGATGTGATTTCTGCTAGTAGAAATACAAGAAAATAATGAGAAAATTTGTAAACTTGCTTAAGAAGAAAGCGACATTACAAGAACAAATCCAAAACAATACTGTTCGCTAATAAACATTTTGACATTAAACTGAATTATGATGGAAATGAACACCTTTTATAATTAATTTAGGAACATATACCCATCCCATGAGAATAATGACGAGACATAAAAATGGTGAATCCTCAAATATTGAACATTACACAATACTAAATGAATCAATCCTTTTGGAGGAAATACTCAAAAGTACTGAGAATTTTGAAACCTAATAAGTCACCTTATATCTTGAATGAATATTTTAAATGCACAGAAGCTGTTCTTCCTATTTTTGCAAATGTTTTCAAACTGATTTTAAATAGAAGTGTCGTTCCAGAAACATGGACTGCATGATCAATTAACCCTATATAGATATTTAAAGAAAGATAATCAATCTGATCCTACTAATACATGCCGATTAATCTAATGAGTTGTCTTTTTTAAGGTCTTTGCTGCTCTTCTTAAAAGATAAAATTTCACTTTTTCTTCACAAAACAAATTGCTGTCTGAGGCAAGAAAAGAATACTAAATCTCAATTTGCCTATTGACTGTCAGCTGACACCTTTCTTTTGACCCTTGTCTGTAACTGAGGGTAAATGTTTGGGCATACCTGACCAACATATTTTTTTAAATAGCTTTACTTGGATTTGATTTCAGGATTTTGTCGTTTACCTTTGTGAAAACTTTGTCTACCTGATATTTGTCATTCTAGTTCCTGAACTTGTTAATACTTTTTGGTAATTTCCATTAAGCTGATTAGTTGGGGTTTTTTCCCCAGAAAATGACCTACATCCTGGTTATCTTATAGTGTCTGAAGTTTTGATATAAACGTTGTGATCACCAAAATTAACATCAGTATTTGTGGACTCAGTTCTAATTGTGTTCAGTTATAAGTTGCTAGAAATTATTTCTTTACATTATTCATTGGAATTACAAAGTGCTCATAGACTTTCAGAGTAAAACACAATTTGCGGATTATTGTGAAATCATTCAAAGACATGGATTATATCACTGTGTTTCAACAAGACTACTGATATGTTGGCACATTCAAAGACCATTTGTACATCAGCACATTCATGACTTTATTTAGAATATTCTATATTTTTTGGCTCATATAGTTTTTATCTGGGATCTAATTGACAACACTGTAAGTTCCTCTTAAATTATCATTTATAAATTAGAAAATTAAAATGTTTTCTTGACTTTTACGAGAAGATTTGGTTTTCCTTTTTGTGCTACAATTGAGTCATAACAAATGACAATAATTCCAATTGTTATAAAAGCAGCTGAGATTTGGGGTTTTTAAAAATTAGATATGACAGAACGGGTTCAATTAGACTTTCAAAACATGTGCATAGAGTTTTGTAATAAAAGTATACACAAACCTATATACTGTATTGTGTGCTTGGAAAATACCCTCTAGACTTACAAACAAATAGGAGAATGGTTGGCTATTGGGTAAATCTCATTAATCGTAAAGGAAACTATCTTACATCTTGTATCTGATGTTATTGTGGGAATATAATAATGATCTAGGCAAAAGGAAATGAATAGAGAGCATTCAAAACATCTTATCAAAAAGTGGGTTTAAGTTATTTGGGTTAATCAAAATATTCCCGATAAATCCTCATTAGACATGTTCTTTAAAGAAAGACTTCTATGTCAGGTTAAACAGACATGGGAATCATTCATTTCGAAAAAAGCTGATACATAGAGAACATTTAAAACGGAATTAAAATTAGAACATTATTTATTAAAAGACTTAAATTTAATAAAATTTCCAACCTGTAATCATTGATTATTTATTAAGAAGGGGAGATGAGATAATTTTCATAGATCTGAAACATTATGCAACCATTGCGAACAAAACTGCGTGGGTGATGAATTTTATTATCTCCATGAATGCAATTATTTTATAGCTATTTTAGAGAGTAAGGAGGGGCCCCGAGTGGCCGAGTGGTCTAAAGCGCTCTTCGTTACGGATCACTGCCATCTCACCTCTGTCTGCGGCGGTTCGAGTCTAAGATTCAGCCAATGTGGGCATGTGAGAAAGCTTGCCAGTAGCTTCTCGTGGGTCGGTGGTTCTTTCCGGGGTTTTCCGGGTTCTTCCTCCACCATTAATACTGGCCACCATGTATAGCCTATCGTGCTGAAAAATGGCGTTAAACCCCACAACAACAAGAGAGTAAGGAAAGTAACTACTACCCAAACATTTCCATATACAACCAAATCTACCAACATTTAAAGAATTGTTTAGTTCTCAATAAGTTGGCTTTTAAAGAAAATTCTATAAAATGATTAATATTATTTTGACCAAACTTCATTATTTTGTAATCAATTTTACCTGATGTGCAGGTTGTTCATCATTTTTTCAGGAAAATAAAATAACCATAATTTTATTTCTTGTAAACAAATGAGCTTACTATGGATCTATTGTAATGTATATCCTGTCTATCCTATAATGTCAACATATATGTGTTTCAGTTTGAATTTGTTCGTATTCCATTACAGCATTATGATATTGCTGTTAGAGTTAAATTACTGTGAAAAACACAATATAGTCCATGGCTGATGGACACGCATGCAAAATGAGTTACTAGTATTTGACCTCATATGTTGCGAATTGCAACCCAAGTTTAATAAGGAATTTGTCAGTCATCGTCACTCAGTCTTTCATGAAACAATCAAATGGCATTGTTTATTAAATATTTGTTAATATTATCCATTACCATAAAGTACTTAAACATCTTCCACCAAAACATGGCTTTGTAACTCAAAACATCATCTTACATGCAAGCCAAACAGAACATCCAAAACATCAAAATCTTCCTCTACTTTGGATGAACTTGTCTGAAAAGTCAGTATTGATATATGAATGGCTAAATTCCAATAATGTACAGTAAAAAAAATTGAAAATGCGCTTAACATTCCTTTTTAGTTTTCATACATAAAGGCTTGACATTTTCTTATTTTGGCCATTATGAACAATATCGTGCTAATATGTTCCTCTCATTTCCCTTTAAAAACGAACAAACAAGCAAAGACATGTACGTTTTCGACAGCTGTTAAATTATACCTACGACAAAGCCTCTCCTTCCTCAGTACTCATAGTGACCTGCTTGTATAATAATCAATGCTACAATTATCCACATCGCCGTTTAGCAAACTACAAGTTCTAATCATCAAACTGTGTATATTCGGAGGTCTCACTAGATTTTAAAACTAGGAGTCCAGGACTCCTAACTTGGCAAAAATTAGAGTCCCATCAGCGAAAGTTGCAGTCCCCTCCCAGAAACATGTTGAAGTGGCTAAATGTCCATTAAAATGCCAGGAATAAACAGACACAAAACTTTGTCAGTTTTATTTATTTGTAATCATTTATTATTCTATAATAAAAAGCTAAGTATTAAAAGTGATATTATGTACAAATATCATATTCTTTAACTACAAAATAGTTTACTTTTGTCTATGTCACATTTCATAAACTTTTCTGATGCTTGGCTTTGGATTGTATTCCTCCACACTAGATCCCTCTTCTTTGACTCACATCATTTGTGTTAAGGTCTCATGTTTTATTCTGGACCTTCCCTTAGTCTTGATTTTTTTTCTGCACACTGAAGCCTCTCTTGCATGCCATGGATGTCACTGGTGACACCAACACAATCACAGCCTGGACTGCAAAGTCTGGAAATCTATGTACTCTTGAAGTAGAGTTTTACAGGCTTCTGTCAGTGTGCAGTTCAATGATTTTATGACTATACCTAGCAAGTAGGTGGTCTCAACATGTCTCATGCCTAGAAAATGTGGAACTTTGCAGGTTAGAGGAACCAGTAGTTGCCATTAAGTTTAATTTTCCACATTCTTTACACCACTGGCATATAGCTCTTGTTTGTCAATCAGTATGAATTTTGTAAATCCAAGGAAAGTTTCTATTCTAAACACTAAGCCAGGCATCACGTACTTTCTTACACCTGACTACTGTCCCATCCGAGCTATCAGTTCTAGCAACTTTAGAGTTCTCAATCTCATTAAAATCTTCATCAGTTTTCCGTTTAACCCCAAAATACTTATCCAAATTTGCACACAGCATTTTGTCCAAGTCTCAACGTGTCTTGATTTCAAGGTCGCATGCAATATTGATATGGCTACAATAAGAACACAATAACAGGATTGTGCTGGGCTTTGCCAATGTCACAAAATACGATTTTATTTCATAATTAGCGAGAAAATATACCATCAGGAGATATTTTTGGTGGCAACATTTTTGGCTGATAAAAACTGTATATACCAGCTTTGGAGTGAAGAAATTCAAAGGCACCATGACAGGTCCCCGCAAACTTGGATATAAAAAAGCACTGGAATCTATTGTTAAATAAACAAATCCTTGTTCCTTATTGACAAACCACCCCAACTGTGCATTGTTATATCATAATCCGCTTACGCTAGTGTCTGGCCTTGGTACTGTATGCTGTAATATAACCAAAATAGCCATTCAACTGACTAGCTACAATGGACCACCTGTGAACGCGAGAACGGAAAATGACTACAGTCGACCAGAGGACAGCAATTTTTTTTAAAAACAGAAAAAAATAGTTTTCCTGCAACTTCAAAGAAAGCTGATTACCTCAAAGAAAACTGATTACCTTTGAAGCGCTGATGTATACCAAGCAAATAAAAAAATCTGTTTCAATGTTCTACAATTATTTGATGTTGCCACAGCAATAACAAACGGGTATTTGTTTGGTCCTTCAAAGAGAGCCTTTAGCAGTGCCTTCAATAACACATGCACCTTCATCAAAGCAAGCCGAAGACCTTTGATCAAAGGAAGTCAGCAACGAACTTAAATAAAATTATTCTTTCATTTTTCATAGTGATTAGAACATATTTATTGTGCCACGAAACTATTCTGTTAGCAACAAAAAAGTATGTATGGAGGACTCCTGCATAGGTGATTTTCTGCATCCCAGATCAAAAATGTGCGTCCAAATATGCGTAATTAAGCATTTCCGAGATCTCTGTATATTTACCAATATTCTATTCAAAATATTTAACATGTCTATTTATAAATTTCCTGTAGTATGTATCTCCCTAGTCAACCATAGAGAAAATTCTAATTATTAAAATGTTTTACACAAGTGAAGACAGTTCTACCAAGAAAGAAGAAGTCTGTTTTGTAGCTATGTGTTGGTCTGGCAGAGTTCAACTGGAATGTTCATGATGTTGTGGGTGAATTTTAAAAGACATTTAAAAAGTATTGATTTAGCATTTCTTCATTCTAAGGAAAATGATGTAGATAATTACTTTCTACACTTTGAAAAATATGCTGAAAACTTGAAATGGGCAAGAGAGCATAGGGCTTCATCAATGCAAAGTGTACTTACTGGCAATGCTTGTGAAGTCTACACTTCAGTGTCCTTACAACAGAGTGCTGATTATGATGTTGTTAAGGAATATATCTTAAAGGGTTATGAGTTGGTACCTGAGGCCTATCGACAAAGGTTTAGAAATTGTAGAAAAGAAACTGAACAAACGTATGTTGAAACTGCAATGGAAAAAGAACAACTATTTCATAAATGGTGCTCAGCCAAGAAGGTTGATAAAGATTACAATAACCTCAGATAGCTCATGTTAATTGAAGAGTTCAAGAATTGCATCCATAGTGACAATAAGACTTATCTTAATGAGCGAAAAAGTGGAAACATTGAAAGATGCTGCTTGGACAACTAATGATCATTCCTTGACTCACAAAGTTTCTTTTTTCAGTAAGTCTACCTCTCAGCCAATCTTTGGTAAAAATGCATGACAGTCTCATACGAGTACTTCCAAATTTCAATCCAGCACAACTGTTAGAAACCAAACATTTGATAAAGCTGATCAGAAATGCTTATCTCTTCCTATGTGCACTTATTGTAAGAAGTACATGTCATTTTGGATTGCCACAGATTGAAATATAAGCAAAAGAATAAAGACAAAGCTATCCCAATTGATATTGTCTCAAAGAGGGCCATGTCACAGTCTTGTATTGAAAGCAATACATTTGTTCGGTGGAACAAACCCAAATCTAATTCTATTTTGGAGATTTATGAACCATTCATGTCAGAAGGTTCTATATCACTTATTGGTCATTCAGCCAAGCCCCTGCCTTTTGAAATATTAAGAGACAAAGGAGCTTCTCAGACTCTTTTATTAGCAAGTACTTTGCCTTTTTCCGAGAAGTCTTCTTCAAGTGAAAGTGTTCTTATTCAGGGAATAGATGCGGTTTTGTTAATGTTTCTCTCCATTGTGTTAATCTGTCATCAGTCCTAATCTCAGGATCCATGACAATATGATTTATTTGCCTATTGAGGGTATTCATTTATTATTAGGTAATGATCTAGTTGGAGATAGGTTTGCGGTTAATCCACTTGTAACTGACAAGCCTTCTTTGGATCAAAAAGTTAATCGCCCTGAAATTGAAATCCATGGTTTATACACAGCTAGTACACTTACTAGAGCTATGGCAAAGAGAGCTCTTGAGAATGATATTGATGAGGAAAATATTCCTTTACCTGACACATTTATTATTCTGTCTATTAATGAAGTCACTTTTGTTTCTGGTAGTGATCAGTCACTCTGTATTAATCACATTATTCTACTCATTTTCTCTATTCTAATCAGGATGACAAAAGACAATCACTGGTTTTCAAACAGGAAAAAGATCTCGTGATATCCTGTTTGTTTCATAAGCCTATTAGTGTAACTGAAGCAGTGCAAGTTCCAATTTCTCACATGTGAAAAATTGGGTCCTTAGGAGAAAACTGAGACATACCAACTGAGGTACCTGCTGGTGGTGAGTGGTCAGTGAGCTATGAAGTTGTGGTTCCGAGGTCATATCGACAGAAAATTCTTAATCTAGACCATGAAACTCCCTTTGGCTGGTCACCTGGGAGTCAGTAAGACTTATCACACAATCATAAATCATTTTTATTAGAAGAAACTTAAAAAGGATGTTTCTGGATTTTTAATATAACTTTAACAGTTTTGCAGTCATATCACTATGATGTCTGCACTGGGTAAGTTTATAGTGATGTCTAGCACTGGGGTATCATGCCGTAGAACATGTAGCATGATGTCGCACCCAGTCACATTATCCTGACACCAGGCCAACCAGTCCTAACACTAATTTCTTAATGCTGAGTGCCTAGCAAGGCAATTGTTAGTACCATTTTTTTAAAGTCTTTGGTATGACTCGGCCAGGGTTCGAACCCACGACCTCCAGCAGAGTAGAAAGCCAATCAATGTTTAATCTAAAGCTTGTGCAATTGAGTACCGGATTTCAATCACAAGTCAAAAAACTAATTACAAAATTCAGTAAAAAATATATAACATAATGTATAATGAGTTGAAAATGGATTGAATGTGTACAACATTTTTTATTTATGTTGGAAGAATGGGACCCTTTTATCAAGACTCTGTCAATAGCCTCAGTCATATGAAAGCTAGAATTCTCCAAGCCATGAATGACTTGTATATTCAAGAACGAGATGAAAGCGTCATAACCTCATACAAAGATACGCATTTATCCTTTTAAATAAAACTTGAAACTTGTTATCACTACATCAGAACATATATCTGTCTGTGCTCAAAGTTAAAACGAGTAATTATAGATTCCCTGCAGAAGAATGGCACTGCAAAAATATACCCAATCACGACAGAATGTGATGTTGTATTTGTAAAAGAAACAACATTAGTGATGAATGCCACTATTTCGACATCAAGTGAAAGAGCCAAATTTTCTAAATCGTATTTCTCTTTAGACCAAATGCTGAGTAAATTTTTTATAAATTGCTTTCAATGAGAAATATTTCTACACTGATAATACCATTAAGATTTCATGAAAATTATAATGAAAAAAAAAATTGCGTATACAACAGTAAGAGTGATATTGCATGAGGTTTATGTCTCTTTGTTTTTCCATTTATTTGTGCTGATCTTGTTATCAGTCAGTTAGGTATCCTTTTATTATACACAAACAGTTTCAAATGTATTTGACTCTGTATGTGCGGAAGCAGCTTCGCTCACAGTGATCAGTGTGGCACAACAGAAACCTGCTGTCCAATTAACGTTACATGTATTTATCCTCATTAATGGAACAAAATAGTATATTATGTCAAAGATTATATATTTATTGTTCTCCAGTATGATTTTGCAGGGTATCTCGCTTTCTAATGTAGACTCAGTCTGACCAATTGAAAACCCTCCAAAATTAGGAATATCAATATGGATGGATGATCAATTTTTCTCACTTCTTGTTCCCAAATAACGAATATACGCATTTTCTGTATACATAATAAACTTGCTTCCAATTCAACTGATTCAATTTTTTTTCTCACATGATACTTGCATGCGGCATATGAACTACATCAAACCTAACAGTTTGTTCTTGTATCTTATCAAGAATAATACTGAAATTTTTATTACCTGCATGACTTTGTGTTCTTCTATTCCACCCACGGGGATCGTTTTGTCTAAAGAATTTAAAGACAAACATGAGAAATGAAAAGGATTAAATGGTAACACAGCAGTCAATGTGTTATAATCAGTCAATAGGATTAAAAGGATGACAAGCAGCAATATAAATAACAGTGAGCAAAATATAACAATATCCTTTCATTTAGCTTGACTGTAAACAAAAAAACTTTAATATTGAGTTTAGTCTAAAAACATTTTAAAACTGACTTGAACATAGGTTGTGGGCAGAGGAACTGACACTTACACACAGGTGCCAAAGTGATTGGTATCTTGAGTTCGACAAGGCAAGATCGGAAAAAGAACGATGGCGTGATCTTACATTTCTTGGTATTATCAATGGTAAAATATGTTAATATTCGTAAAACAATTTTTACAGTAGATCAGAACATTGCACGCAACGATGTTTGATTTTTCAGATGATGGTGACCTTGACATTTTGCCAGCCGTTCCCTCAAATCAATATGAAAAACCAGAAAACATAACTGAAACAATTTTAATAGTGTTGGTCTGTAATTTGGTTTTGGACCTTCAAGCACAGATCGAAAGTTATATATCTTTTATCAGACCAACATCTAAAGTTTAGTGAAGGTAAAGTGAAGGAACACTTATGCTGCTGGCTGAAACGGGGTGGCTTTTATCATTCACAGTGACCATGACCTTGGATCCCTTCCAAATCTATGGTTTTCTTTGTTTCCTATATCATAACTCAGCTGCAAAATAATGAAGGCGTGCAGTGTGGAACTATTTATTGCACGGGACCAGTTTGCTTTACTTCATCACATTGATCTTGAAATATGCTAAATTCACTTGAGTTCTTTGCCTGGGAAATTTGTGAAGCAGAAGACACATTATCATACAAAACATAATTGATACGGACTGATGAAGAGATGAATGAGCGAACGGACACATGAACAGACCCAGCCTAAGATTATACGTTTCATCTTTGGCAGGTATAGAAAAGGCTTAATTAAATTTTTAACCCTCGATTGTTTTATTTGTCCTTTCTGTACACTATTATATAGTCTATTAGAACTAATGAGTTGATCAGAGGTTACTTTAAAGAGAACGTTAATATAAGGGGTTTATGTGTTTCATTGTTGGGTGGAGACATAATATACATCATCTGAAAATACTGAGGATAAAAATATGTTTCTAGCTTAAGTAACTTTATGAACAGTTGGGTTTGATTGCTGAAACCTCTCTCTCTCTGTCAATGTCTGCACCACAAATCCCATCGGAGATAAAGTACATTTTGCAACTTGAAAATGTTAGCTTAAAAACAAATTTCCTGACAACAGTAAAATGTGCAGTTTTACAGTAACTTTCTTTCATTTTAATGATAAGATATAACAAACACAGAGAAAAAACACTACTTTGTTCTTTAATAAATAGGCAAATAAAAGCTCTGTACAAGCCACAATACATCATGGAAGATTAAAGGATTTAACTGTAGCAGGATTAAATAACAACTTTCCTTCACCTTGTTACTCACTATTCCTTGCAAGATTAAAAAATCCTGCTTTGTGACATCCTATGACTCGATGATTAAATCTGGACCAGCAGACAGATCTCATGAGAATTAGCCAGAATTTGCCTTATTCCCATCAGAGGAAAACTACAGATAATCTACATGTTTCTGGAGTAAAAGTAGTAGTGGAAGAAGTCTATCGGGAGATCTGAACCCACGATCAATGAGTGTGAGTAACGATGCTAGTGGAGTGAATCGGATAGCTCCTAAAGATAAAGAAACTCTTCAGATCTTTAGCAACTGGAAGGAATGATGATCTGATGAATAGCAGTAACATGACTACCATTAGAAACCCATTCACATGTAAAACATCTGAAAACACTTGGACAAGAAAGACCACATGATCATCGCTTGGCAGAATTATGAGACTAAAGAAAAGGTTAATTCCCAAAAATGTACTCATGAGACTCTAACAGAGGATTGTGGAAAGACAGCAAGATATCTTGTTTGCAAGCAAAACATTGAACTGCACATGTACTATAATCACACAGATAGAGTTTTCATATCAAAGATCCATGAGGACTTTAAACAACCTTTTCCTGAGAAAGAAAAAGTAGATTTCATCAGAATGAGGAGACGAACTGCTGTCTGATTACGAAGAAAAGAAACCTGAACTACGTAAGCACAAGTATACAATGATCTAAGACCAGTCTGATTCCTAACAAATCATTAACAATCATGACAAGAAGAGTCCCAAGATGAAATTAAAGCTATGACATTTGCGGACAGGGAAGAACTCGTCTTTCCAGTAGGAGGGGAAGTACTTGCCATCTCTATGAAGAAACTATAAAAGACTTTAATGATCGACCCAGAGCAAAAATCTAACTTGAGAGTCTTGATGCATGAAACTGAAGATGAAGTTACGACGTTTCAGTTCTGTCTTTTACATACAAAGGCATTACTCTTGATAAAATTAACAGTTTAAATTTCTGGAAATGTTTATATATCGAAATTGTAGAAGGAAACAATCAGTAGTTTTACTGTCATGAGTGCTAGACATGAATTGTTTCCAGAAGGAGAAGACTAAGTCATGCATACTAAAATATTCTATTACACTGTAAATAAAGTCGAATCATTGCTTACTACTTAGTAGTACTAATATTAGTACCCTTACTCGTACCTCGTGGACAGGGTACTAACATGAGCATATACGTGTTAATGGAGCTGAAGCCGGGTGTGATTCACACCCGGCGTTCTCTTAGCCTAATAATAACACTTTAAACATATTCCTTGCATACAATCCAATAAATTGAGTAGTCCTCTTATTTAATACCAGAAATATCGAAAATCATTGCAGAAATAGTTGAAAAATCTCGTTTATCTTTTTTAGCCGATATTTTCGTTTAGATCGTCCTCCATATTATTTCAAATAATGATTACTTCCATTCTCAGCCTCGTTTGTTTGTCTGCCATATAAGGACATGGACGCCTTATTTGGAAATGTAAACAAATCTTAGTAAAAATTTGGCGTCGTTTGGGTCAGAAATTCTGCGCATTAAAAGTAAATACGGTTTATCGGCAACTTTGAAATTCACCAAGAAGCGATTATTCGCACTTGATTGATAATAATATAGCATAGAATATCCAAAATATGGTCTGGCAAGCCTTACGTAGAAAAGGGGTCACAGCGAGAGTCTCGCGTTATCTGTCATGGCGTACAGTATAAGGTTAGAGTAACCATGCCAATTTATTTTATCGTATAAGGGCTTAATAAATTCAAAATAAGCCAAACTTCTATCACAGCATGATTATACTTGTGTAGTTGATTTCTATAGTTTGTTTTTCTGACTTTAGTGATGATATTGTCTGCTCCATTACCTGATATGGGATCAGTTCGTAGCCTCAACCACAACAAAATCAAGTTGAGGCTACGACATCATAGCTAACTACTTAGATGTGAAAACTGTGCATACAAGGTTTATTAGAAAAGCCATAGTGCTGTGTATATCTCTATAACTTTGTATTTTTTCTATTTAGTCTTAGACAGTGTATATCATTGAACCATTAGACCAAATGGCAGGCTAAATAATAACATGTATATAATGTAAACAAATCATACATTACAAAAAAAACTTTAATTATTTCCCTTTATTATCGTACTATCTATCAAGAACTATAACACTTCCCACCACGTAAGTCTTGACAATTTGTTAACTTGTACCTTCTCTTGCCTGCTAATGGCCTGTTATTGTTCCAATTGAATACCTTTTTCCAATACATTTAGCACTTATCTCTTCGACATGATCAGCCGACCAACCGCTATGTCCCTAAGAGTGTTTTTCTTCAGTGCTCTACAACACAACCGAAAGGAAAAATTTCTCTTTCTCAGGGGATATTATCCCATCACAAGTTATATGTTATCGAAGACCATGAGATTGGAAACAACACTGGGTGTTGATACTAAAGCGGAAATGACGTCATTTCCGATTGTATTCCGGGTATCCGTTACTATCCAGCACCCATATAAACTTCTATTATAAAAGGTGTGAGATGCAGGAGGGAGATGGTGGGAGGGACCGACTATATTGCTTATAAACCTCTTTAATGGAACTATAATATACCTTGTCATAGAATGAGGTCACATCATGTGAAGATTGCTCCTGAATAAGATCTAGTGACAATTGGAAACGGGTCGAAGAGTTAAAGTGCTAAAAGGCATCAGGAAAAGGTATGCAGTTGTAACAATAGCCAGTTATATGGCATCAGCGTTCACCTGACTTCGTATAGCAGAGAGCAAAGCAGGGAGCACAAGAAGCAAGGAACCATAGTTTCATGTGACTAAGTGATATCAGGTTTTTAATTTGTACCTTTTTCCGATACCTTTTAGCACTTTAACTCTTCGACCTGTTTCCAGTTGTTACTAGATCTTAGTCTTATTTTGGCACATGGATTATGCTTGTGCATGTCAGATATCTTTGCTTTGTGTATGAGTAGTCCCAATTTGACGCTGCAGCTTGTCCCAAGAAATATTTCTTGATCTATCAGCAGTTTGAAATCAAATGACAAAACCCCAAAATTAGGTTTTACATATTGGTATATTTGACACAGGCAGGAAGAATAGTTTATTTTCTTTTCTCAACCTTTTATGTGAACATTATATAGACTTCTTTGTTAAGCAAAGGTTAAGAGTACCCTTCCATAAATGACTTAAACTCCTTTACCATTCTAGCTTGAATTATCATCTTACCAATGCCCTTTGCTGTCCTTTCCACTTCCTCCTCAGTGGATGCCTCTTTAGACGTGGAAGCAGGCTTAAAAATAAACATGAAGAAATTTATGACTTGCATCTTAATAAAATATACTTTTTTATATTAAGTCTGTCCTTCTAAACAACTATAAATTAAACGTAGAATCAAACAAATGTGACATTACACTTGGGAATATTCACATATGTCAAACCATTACATGCTGCTGGTGATTAAAGATTTGGTTTTGACAGAGTCAACTTGTTCTTTTTGCTTTATCCAGGAAAGACAAAATGTGCTTTATCTTAAAATTGTTAAGATAACTGTGATTACTGTAACTAAATCGATTTTAGGAGTGATTTAGTTTTCATATTTTTAATTTTATATGAAAACAACATAATACAAACCTTACTTAGGATTAAATTGCAAAAGCCATTGATAACTTCAAACGTGGAAACAAATGTCATGCTGCAGAGGATAAGTAATAAGTATTAAATATTTAATAAAATGTCAAATTACAATTCAATTTATATAGAAGAAGAGACCAAACTCTGAAAAATTGTATTAGTCTTAGAATGCAACTTAAAATTTACAAGTATTTCTTCCTTTTTCGTAAGTAAAACAATTTCGACAATGCATTGCAGTTTTTTGTTGAATTTTCAAGCATACTGGATTTACATTTTTCGATATATACAAAGGAACAATAAATACTGTGACGACTATTTCTGTTTCATTTCCCTTTAAAATGAACAAACAAAACCTGTCATTCACGTTTCAGTAGACTAAAATTGCACCTTAGAAATTAATGCTTGTATCTTGCTATTATCTCATAACCAGACATTTCTATGTTCAAGACAAGTGACAGTGCCCCAAATCTAGTTAGTGCATTTTGTAAAATGAGCTCCATATATCACAGCCAGGTACTTTTCAAATGCTAAACATTCTTATGCAAGAAATAATACTCTAGCCTGTTTCTGGACATTGCAAAAGATATCAATTTTGCATGTACTACTCGAAAACTCCTATCTCTTATGTCATTGGCTGGAATGACAATATTTAAATGATGCTTTTATATGTAAGAAATCCTAACTTGACAAATGTATTATATTATAAATGCTATCATTTCTCACCAACTTTTAACACATTATACGTTATAACAATTAAACTGTCTTTTATTTATCAATATCATGGTCCAAATGTTTAGCAGGGCTATTTTCTGATTTTCCTATAGCGGCCAGTATTCCTGAGTTTACCAAAACTTAGTAAATATTTTCACCCCTAGTATTTTATTATGAAATGTTTTAGCATTTAAGTATGGGTGGAAATCACATATTTCTATTCCATAATTAAGCAGCGATCCTACAAGATTACAAAAAAAAAGTTTACGTTTTTCCTTAGTCTAATGCCTAATGTTGTGCCCCAGTGGTAGACATCACTTTAAACTGCCACACTACAGACATCGTAGCAATATGACTGAAAAAATTGTTAAAGATACATTAAGGACCTAAATCACACACACGCTCTTTACATTTGCATCCATCTCTCTCTCTCTCTCTTCTCTTTCTCCAACTGTAACTGCATTTGTTTCTCTCTCTCCTCTTTCTCCAAAAAAAAGGCTTACATTTTTCATTATATTCCAATAATTTATATGAAATTATTTAAGACTTTTGGTTTCGTATCTAGGACTCTTCCTTTGTGAATAAATGCAAACTTAAATACTTAAATGAATCTACGTTTTCTAATAATTCATCATTATAAAACAGTGATTACTTTGTCTTTTTGGATTTATGTTCACAGGAATCTACCTTACTATTCCAAAAACAGGTGTGCGATTCCAAATTGTTCAGTACTGTTTGTAACAGCCGTTCAGTTTTTTAATTGTCTGCACACCCTAACAAAAAATAAAGACAACTAAATGGAAAAATTCATCTAATTTACATTATAATGAATACTAATAACAATATCATTTATAATCAATGCAAAGGCTATTGGTAAAAATGGTTCCCCTTGTATATATTTATTTTTTGTAACAGAATGTATGTACACACCAGTATGTTTATGGGGAGTTATATGAATTGGTTTTAGGTAATATGCTGTAACGTTTTAGCACAATACTTTGAGATAATACTAACAAAACACTTGGATTGTCTGTTTGAACCTTTCTAATGGATTTTTTAAATGGCTTTAACCATACACTGTACACTATCACAAATTCTCATGCCACTAAATTTCATAAATAGAGGAGAATAGATTATAACATTGTCACATCAAGTTCAGCTCTTATGTCAATGAGGTAAATAAATTTTTCTATTTTAAACTAGAGTTCAGAAATTGTTCTTTTTCTCTAAAAGGGGGCACTAACCTAATATTCTTAATAATATCAAAACTTGACTTTGTATCCAAAGTGGAAATGCGTTTTTCACTTGCCAGCTCCATTCTTTTATTCTAAACTGATATTCCCTATCTGCCTTCTGTCTTTGCATTTGCCTGCTCAGAAGCAGGAGGATGTGGTTTCGAACCCCGGCCGCATCATACCAAACACTTCTAAAAATGGTACTAACAGCTGCCTTGCTAGGTGCTCAGCATTAATAGGTTAGTGTTAGGAATGGTTGGCCTGGTGTCAAGATAATGTGACTGGGTGTGACATCATGCTACATGTCTGTGGCATGATGCCCCAGTGCTAGACATCACTTTAAACTGCCACACTACAGACATCAAAGCAATATGACTGGAAAATTGTTAAAGATACATTAAGGATCTAAATCACACACACTTTCTTTGCATTTGCATCCATCTCTCTCTCTCTCTCTCTCTCTCTCCTCTTTCTCCAATTGCAACTTCATTTGTTTCTCTTCTATCTGTAACTGCATTTGTTCTTTTTGTAACTGCATTTGTTTTTCTTCTTTATCTTTCTGAAAGCTTCCTTAACTCCAATTCCATCTTGTATTTTAATTTTAATTCCTTTACTTTTATTGTTACGTGTTTAGGCTCGAATAAACAGTAACACAGAAAGAGTGAAAACAACAAGCTTTATAAAATTTAACAAATAATTTATTTCCCTGGAAAAATTCTGTAAAAATGAAAATATAAGAACTTACGATTTCAAGAATTAAATAAAAAAATAATCCAAGAATAATCCACGAATTAAATTGCAAAAGTCCTAATAATAAAATGTTCTAATGAATTAAAGTTTGAGACCCGACAAAGAATCCAAGATGGAAGGCGATGACGTAAGCAGTATCCTATACAATGTTGTTGTTTACAGTTCCTTGTAAATAACACTCCTGTGTTGGAAATCAGAATAAAATTTGTAAGCAATGTCTTTCCAAAAATTCTATATGAGCACTCTTCAAATATTTCCAGAGAATAAAGAATTAATCCTTTTGAAATCCAAATGATCTGAAGATAATTAACTTAAAAAATCTGGCAACAACAAAGAAAACAACATGAAACCAAGTATAAAAGCCTGAAAACTGAGAGAGATCTCTCTAAAACAAAGGTTATATTGTATCATAAGACGCAGTTTTTTAAATTCCTCCAAGTTGCAAAATCAGATGGGGGGTCCCGTGATCATGTTTATATCACATACACAGAATATGGCCTTGATTAGACCAATAATCTTCTCTAAGAAATAAAAAATATAAAAAAGTTGTTTACATCTTAAACCCAAAGCCCCATCATGACCGTGACAACAACCAATCATTTTAAAATAAAATAGAACTGTGTTTACTAATTTTGAATCAAGGTCAGCTTCCAGGCCAATACCTGGTGTTTATGAAAGAATGATTAACATCAACCAGTTTTCTGGAAAAATATCTCCTGTGAATAAATTTACATTATAATAGCATATAATAGAATTTTTTTTAAAACTGACAAACAATTAAATTAAAATAAATATGAATTAAATCAGATATACAAAACATTATGTTAGAGTCTGATACAGACATACTGATTGAAACCAAAGCACTTTTATCCAAAAGATTCTTTTCCACCAAATACTGGACCAAAATATTTTTTATTTCTTGCTTTGTTAAGGAATCTTTCACCTGAGAAAAATCATATTTTCAGGCAAGTTGAATCAATTCATCTTTTTTCAAATGGTCTAATTGAGGGCAAAAACTAACTGACCAAATCATTATGACAAAAATTATATAATTGATATGGTAAAAAGGACATCATAATGACCTAAAATCTCGAAATATAAAATTCCAAGAATGTGCATTACATTTAACATGCTGAAATAAATATAAATTACCATGCACAATGAACCACCAAATGTTTCGACAAAATGGTATTGGACCAAAAGCTTGTACTAAATTGCCTACATTGATCTTAACTAATGACAACATTAATTAAATAATGTTGAACAATGACATCACTGATTTTGTACATTTTACATTACCTAATTTCAATGAACTTGGTAAATTGTCATCATACGCAAGACTGACTTCGTCAACCACATGGATTTTGCTAATCTATATCAAGGGTCCATTATTCCTAATACATACTGTGCATACAACTTGAAGAATGTTTAAACTGAATACTGAGAGCTTTGAGAATACTATACATGAAAACCATAAGAACACACTGGCCATGATTATTTCTCAACGTTCCTTATTATAAACTTCGTTATGACTATTTACATACTGAACTTTATTTAAGTTATGTGTAGCTTCTTTGCATAATAATTAAGAAAGAACATTTGGGAATAAACCCATGGAAGCACTTAATAGATATGATGGAACTACACGAACAAATAAGTAACATTTAAAATGATTTCAGCATCAATAGAGCTAAACAAAATTAATTATTTATCTTTCTAGTATGGGTACTTATTGGTTCATCTTCAAATTTTCTGTCTTCAGTATCATTGTCACTGACTTTATTCTCATCTTCATTCATGTGTGCATAGACGCTCTGACACTTTGCATTACCAGTTACCATTTGGATTGCTCCAATTTTGGTCTAACATGTAACTATTCGTTCAAGGCATACATTTTTCTCTACGATTCTAGACCACTCTGGATATAATTTGTGTAGACTGAATCAAACATGTGCATGGATGTGGATAATAAACACACCAGAAAGAGGTTTCCCTCAACTAATGTATTTCAATCAAAGTGAATGCCTTGGGTGCCTAGAATAGACTTTGTCACAACAGGGGCATACTAAGTAGTAGTCTAACATGTGTTCTTGTTATGTTAACCATTATTGTAGTAAACAGACCAGATTATAATAAAACAATTATCCAGTTGCTTTGACGGGTTTTTCAAATTCACCGTAACATCAAAAGGTTTTGTTTAAAAACCTTGATGACAGAAACTAGACCACACAAATCTCTACACTTTTTAACTGCACATTCTAAACCCCTTCCCATTACAACCAGTTTTGTTTGTCTATAGGTCCTCTACTTGGTTCTGGTACAGTGTTTGTATGTGTAAATTCTGTAGACAGGTAGGTTGGTTCGTATTATGAAGGTAGATAGGTAAGAATTATAAAAAATGTCAAATATGTTATATATTGGCTCGTGCACGAAAATGATAAATATATAAGTAAGGTTAGGGCCCTAATCCACACCATTTATTTATAAAACACGATCACATGCCCAGTACATTATACAGCAACAGTTAAGTAATGCTCCCTCTCTCTCTTAGAATCAGTTCATTTATTTATTCACAACACTGAGAGAGTGGTAGATAGGATTAATTGCTACTGTTGTTAACTTGGGCACAAGCTTCTATTTAGATGAAGGTATCTTTGAGTTTACTCAAACTTGTCTATTTTGTCCCTAAAAACCTAATTAATTTCTCAATTAAATGTAAATTTTTGTAAAGCAGAACATATAGAAGTCAAGATGATCCAAGCCCAAATTATAAAATTCCAGTTTTGGAAGTTCTGAACTTTCAGAGGATGCAGACATGAGCCTGTTAAGTAGTAAATGAGTGAGTCATTCGAGTGATGCCTCATACGTAGTTGATAGTGGGTATCAGATGGAAAAGGTATGAAGCAAATCAACAGGATCCTCCCACACTGACACTGATAAGATGCTTTATAGAATTCGCATTGTAAAATGTACAAACTTAAGATATATCTTTCAAAGTTTTGCCTGGCACACAGCTGTCTGGCTGTTAAGGTAATGATATTAGAAGGTAGCAACTTATTTGTTTATATTCCATTTACATGTACTAATTTATCAGAAAAGTGACAAAGTATTACTACACATCTAATTAGATCTTTGAGATACGAAACCACCTATTCCTAAATAGATTATAAACTTTTGATATAGTTGATATAATTTGCAAACCATCAAACATAAGTGGGATGTCATTAATATATTAAAATAATGCATATCTGACTTAGATTAGTTAGAGCTTGAATATTTAAGACCTATTAAGTAAACTTTTCAGGCTGGAATGTAATAAGCTCTCCCTACAATCTAGAAAGATTTCAGTCATATATCTTATTTGGTGTATTTGCGTCGCGTAATATTGATGCACGTTTTTGAGAACAAATTATAATGTCTGTTATGTTCTTCTCACACTATAGAGGTATTTTACATAAAAGTAAAGTCTACAGAACATTAAAGTGAGTCTTAGTTTTAATGATAACATTAAACATGAAAATGTATCATTGAAATATGTGTTACAAAGGCGAACCTAAGACAGTAACTCTTCATAGACATCCTTGATAATAAAGGTTAAATGTAATGCATATAGAACACCCCTTGCCAGATTGCTTGTACAGTCTGATCATCAAACAGGTATCTGATATTCGGTTTCAATCTCAAAGAACTAATATAGATGGAATGTATAAACATAGATTACAGTATTCCCTTTTCACCATATTAGAAGGATGAATGTGCTCATCAGACTTCACTGCAGTGATTGAAAAGCATTAAGTGAGAACTGGGCAGTGTCCCAAATAATAGCATGATTAATATGAAACTAAATACAAAAGGTTTTAATACAGGTCACTTAAACATACAAGGTATAGTGGGAAAAAAAGACCAGATTAAGTTAATGTTGTCTTCCACGGAAAATAATATACATGTTTTAGGACTCACTGAAACCAAATTAAATGCTAACCACAATGATAATCTATTTCACTGTCAAGGCTACAATAAACCATTACACAGGGACAGAGAGACAGTAGGGGGAGGTCTTGCTGTATACATTAGGGAAAATGTAGGTGCAGAAAGGCGACTTGACTTGGAGTCACATGAAACTGAGAGTATCTGGGTGGAAATTTTTCAAATAATGCAAAATCATTCCTAGTTGGTTTCATTTGTAGGCCACCTTCCTCCAAAGCAATTTGGAATGATAACTTTTTGAAACAAATGAAAAATGTTCCTGCACAAGAGAAAGAAACATATATACTTGGCGATATAAATAAGGACCTTCTCAATATTCAAATAAGGAACAACTGGATGGAATTTATTGAATCATTAGGCCTAGACCAGCTGGTAAATGAGCCCACATGGGTAACAGAAAAATCAAGCACTCTTACTGATCACATTTATACCAACCTACCAGACAATGTGGCTTGTGTTAATGTACCAAATGTTGGTCTTAGTGACCACTATCCTACTTTTTTGACAAAAAGGTTAAATGCAAGAAAAATAAGAAAAATACACACAAAATGATCACTTACAGATCTTTCAAAAATTTTAATGAAGAACATTTTCTCAATGACCTATATAAAGTTTCATGGAATATGATCTAAAATTTGAATGACATAGATGAAGCTCTAAGGGTGTGGACTGACTTATTTATGGATGTAGTCTCTAAGCATGCATCACTGAAAGTACATCAATTAAAGACTGAAATTCAACCTAATTGGGTTGCTACTGAAATCCTAGATGCTATGAAAACACGAGACCAATTCAAGACTATAGGAAACCATGCACAATATAAAGTATGGAGAAATAAAATAACAAGTATGATTAAAAAAGCTAAAAAAACTTATTATCAATCAGTGCTTGAAAACAAAATGAGCAACACAAACTCCATTTGGAAAGTCTTCAATGAACTCACTGGTAGAACACACAAAGATCAAATAAAATTCACTCACTTCTGGTAAATCAGACACCATAGTCACTGATGACACTGACATTGCAAATGTTTTCAATGATTTTTTCACCAACATTACCACAAAGTTAAAAGAACCAGTGATAGAAAACAACTTTAATGAACTGAAAGTTCTGCAGCAGTAAAATTTCTCTATCCCACCAGCATCAAAAAACTTTGTTAAAAAATGTTCAGTGAACTTGATACCAAGAAAGCTACAGGACTTGATCAGATTGGTCCAAGACTCATTAAATCTTCTGCCTCTGCTATTGTAGATAGCCTAACATTCATAATCAATTTAAGTATTGCAACCTCATTTGTCCCCAAAATATGGAAAACTGCAAAAGTAACTCCTATTCACAAATCTGGTTCTAAGGATGACGCTGATAACTACCGACCAATCTCAATACTACCAAACTTGTCAACATTGATTGAAAAACATGTCATATTTAACCAAACACTTCCTGTTACACCCTAATCAATCAGGCTTTAGACTGAAACATTCCTGTGAGACTGCCTTGATGTCCCTAACTGATAAATGGCTTCAAGCACTTGACCAAGGTAGAATAATAGGAACTGTATTTGTAGATTTCAGGAAAGCTTTTGACATGGTGGATCATGAAATCCTTTTGAAGAAACTGAAAATCTACCAGTGTGATGAAAGAACAATTAGATGGTTTACTTCATACTTAAGTGAGAGAACACAACATGTTTACATAAATAATGTTCTGTCTGAACCTGGAACAATCAGATATGGACTACCACAAGGCTCAATTCTAGGTCCATTACTATTTATTTTATTTATTAATGACCTACCACTTTTACTAAGAGACTCAATATCATCTACAGATCTCTGTGCAGATGACACATTATCAGACATCCAAAACACAAAACATGAACTCGAAATTTCTTTACAGAATGCCCTAAACAAACTGGAAAACTAGTGCACATGCAATGGCATGGTGGTAAATACTGGTAAAACTAAAATATTACTTATCTCAACACAGCAAAAGAGGACAAATCTTGATAGTGATGAACTATGTCTGACATGGAAGGATACAAATCTGCAAATAGTCTGTCATGATAGGCTACTTGGTGTTCTGGTAGATAATAACCTATCATGGACTGAACATATCAAACATATCAGTAAAAAAGTAAATTCAAGTTTATGGCTTTTCAGTAGGATAAGACATTTTCTTCCTGAAAGGCACAAAAAACTATTTTATAACAGTTACATACAACCCTATATAGACTATTGTAATACAGTATGGGGTAATTCAAATGATAAAAACATAGCAAAGCTGGCACATCTTCAAAAAAGAGCATTAGGGCTAATATCAATCCAGAAAGAAAACAAGGAAAATTTAGCTGGTAAGTTAAAAATATTACCTATTAAAGACAGAATCTGTTTGAGAAAAGCCAAATTAATGTACAGGATATCCCATAATAGTGCTCCTGAATATTTACAATCACTATTCCAATATAGGCTACCTGGTAATACTCCCCACCTGCGATCCATGTCTACCAAACAGTGTAAGATTCACAAACCAAATAAGGAGTTATTTTAAAAAAGTTTCCAATACTCCGGAACTCTGCTCTGGAATAGTATTCCAGTTGAGATTAGAAATACCCACTCTATTTCCTTCTTCCAAACCCAATATATCCAGTAGCTTCAGAGATGCAGTTAAAATAAATAAATTTGTTTGCATGAGGGCCTCAAGGTATATTAGTTCTTAGCTAATTGTGTTACCCTCTTTAAATAAGGTCATTATTATTACTATTATTATTATTATTATTATAGGTCAAGATGACAACTTTTGGCTCAAAGCAGTTTTCTTATCAGGTACAATGCAAGTAACAACTTCAA
Source organism: Sinohyriopsis cumingii (assembly GCA_028554795.2). Lineage (NCBI taxonomy): Eukaryota > Metazoa > Mollusca > Bivalvia > Unionida > Unionidae > Sinohyriopsis > Sinohyriopsis cumingii. Next base: position 38,082,038 of record CM068829.1, read on the forward strand.
TAACTGCACAAACCAAAGTTAAGCAATCTCAGTTGTAACTTGCTGGCCCAAGACTGATTTGCAAAGGACATTTTCACCAGTAGCTTCATCGATTACACTAGTTTGACCAATGACAATAATGACTACACAAATATGTTTCTAAAGTGACAACATACAATATCTACACCATACTTGATCAAAGGCCACACTGTCAGCACTTCTCTTGAGCAATAATGAAACTGATTGTACAAGATAATGGAACCAGTGGTCACATTGGTTTCGCTTATAAGTGGCTCCAATTTCCACAGAATGTTAGAAAGTTCATCGTAACTACCCAGACTCAGTTAATAAATCCACCAACATTAATATTAATAGAGGTTCCCCTTTGTAGATCAGAACAAATATATCCGAAAATTATGTAACTACACCAATTGTAGTCACTGTATCTATTCTACTTAAGATAATGTCAATGGACATCTTTATTTGTCACCAAATTTAATACTGACCACATTGATTTCACTATAGTTCTAAATGTGCAAGTAATGGTGCAGTGTAACACACTATATAGGTACCACTACAGAAGGATTAATTCTATCAAACAATTTTGTATTCATGATTTTTGTCCAGTGCTCTCTAACACCCATAATGTAGTAACTTTCATGGCACATACTGAGGTCAATACGTACTTACCTCAACCAAAATATGCCAAAAAAATGATTGTTGGGATCTGATTTTAAAAAAATTATATTCATAGCAAGCATTAATAAAGAAGCTACGAATATCAATACACAGAAGGTAAATGAAATTCCTAATGAATTTGCCAAACTTATTTTACACAGTGCTAATAAAACATTTGCAAATAGGAACAAGTAAAAGTATATCATAATAAAGTACAGTTTAAGCTATATTTGGGAGAGAATGTAAGATAGCTGTAAATGAATATCATACTAATGACAAAAATCATTAACAACCCCAAGGTCAGAATGATGTGATTTCTGCTAGTAGAAATACAAGAAAATAATGAGAAAATTTGTAAACTTGCTTAAGAAGAAAGCGACATTACTAGAACAAATCCAAAACAATACTGTTCGCTAATAAACATTTTGACATTAAACCGAATTATGATGGAAATGAACACCTTTTATAATTAATTTAGGAACATATACCCATCCCATGAGAATAATGACGAGACATAAAAATGGTGAATCCTCAAATATTGAACATTACACAATACTAAATGAATCAATCCTTTTGGAGGAAATACTCAAAAGTACTGAGAATTTTGAAACCTAATAAGTCACCTTATATCTTGAATGAATATTTTAAATGCACAGAAGCTGTTCTTCCTATTTTTGCAAATGTTTTCAAACTGATTTTAAATAGAAGTGTCGTTCCAGAAACATGGACTGCATGATCAATTAACCCTATATAGATATGTAAAGAAAGATAATCAATCTGATCTTACTAATACATGCCGATTAATCTAATGAGTTGTCTTTTTTAAGGTCTTTGCTGCTCTTCTTAAAAGATAAAATTTCACTTTTTCTTCACAAAACAAATTGCTATCTGAGGCAAGAAAAGAATACTAAATCTCAATTTGCCTATTGACTGTCAGCTGACACCTTTCTTTTGACCCTTGTCTGTAACTGAGGGTAAATGTTTGGGCATACCTGACCAACATATTTTTTTAAATAGCTTTACTTGGATTTGATTTCAGGATTTTGTCGTTTACCTTTGTGAAAACTTTGTCTACCTGATATTTGTCATTCTAGTTCCTGAACTTGTTAATACTTTTGGTAATTTCCATTAAGCTGATTAGTTGGGGTTTTTTCCCCAGAAAATGACCTACATCCTGGTTATCTTATAGTGTCTGAAGTTTTGATATAAACGTTGTGATCACCAAAATTAACATCAGTATTTGTGGACTCAGTTCTAATTGTGTTCAGTTATAAGTTGCTAGAAATTATTTCTTTACATTATTCATTGGAATTACAAAGTGCTCATAGACTTTCAGCGTAAAACACAATTTGCGGATTATTGTGAAATCATTCAAAGACATGGATTATATCACTGTGTTTCAACAAGACTACTGATATGTTGGCACATTCAAAGACCATTTGTACATCAGCACATTCATGACTTTATTTAGAATATTCTATATTTTTTGGCTCATATAGTTTTTATCTGGGATCTAATTGACAACACTGTAAGTTCCTCTTAAATTATCATTTATAAATTAGAAAATTAAAATGTTTTCTTGACTTTTACGAGAAGATTTGGTTTTCCTTTTTGTGTTACAATTGAGTCATAACAAATGACAATAATTCCAATTGTTATAAAGGCAGCTGAGATTTGGGGTTTTTAAAAATTAGATATGACAGAACGGGTTCAATTAGACTTTCAAACCATGTGCATAGAGTTTTGTAATAAAAGTATACACAAACCTATATACTGTATTGTGTGCTTGGAAAATACCCTCTAGACTTACAAACAAATAGGAGAATGGTTGGCTATTGGGTAAATCTCATTAATCGTAAAGGAAACTATCTTACATCTTGTATCTGATGTTATTGTGGGAATATAATAATGATCTAGGCAAAAGGAAATGAATAGAGAGCATTCAAAACATCTTATCAAAAAGTGGGTTTAAGTTATTTGGGTTAATCTAAATATTCCCGATAAATCTTCATTAGACATGTTCTTTAAAGAAAGACTTCTATGTCAGGTTAAACAGACATGGGAATCATTCATTTCGAAAAAAGCTGATACATAGAGAACATTTAAAACGGAATTAAAATTACAACATTATTTATTAAAAGACTTAAATTTAATAAAATTTCCAACCTGTAATCATTGATTATTTATTAAGAAGGGGAGATGAGATAATTTTCATAGATCTGAAACATTATGCAACCATTGCGAACAAAACTGCGTGGGTGATGAATTTTATTATCTCCATGAATGCAATTATTTTATAGCTATTTTAGAGAGTAAGGAGGGGCCCCGAGTGGCCGAGTGGTCTAAAGTGCTCTTCGTTACGGATCACTGCCATCTCACCTCTGTCTGCAGCGGTTCGAGTCTAAGATTCAGCCAATGTGGGCATGTGAGAAAGCTTGCCAATAGCTTCTCGTGGGTCAGTGGTTCTTTCCGGGGTTTTCCGGGTTCTTCCTCCACCATTAATACTGGCCACCATGTATAGCCTATCGTGCTGAAAAATGGCGTTAAACCCCACAACAACAAGAGAGTAGGGAAAGTAACTACTACTCAAACATTTCCATATACAACCAAATCTACCAACATTTAAAGAATTGTTTAGTTCTCATTAAGTTGGCTTTTAAAGAAAATTCTATAAAATGATTAATATTATTTTGACCAAACTTCATTATTTTGTAATCAATTTTACCTGATGTGCAGGTTGTTCATCATTTTTTCAGGAAAATAAAATAACCATAATTTTATTTCTTGTAAACAAATGAGCTTACTATGGATCTATTGTAATGTATATCCTGTCTATCCTATAATGTCAACATATATGTGTTTCAGTTTGAATTTGTTCGTATTCCATTACAGCATTATGATATTGCTGTTAGAGTTAAATTACTGTGAAAAACACAATATAGTCCATGGCTGATGGACACGCATGCAAAATGAGTTACTAGTATTTGACCTCATATGTTGCGAATTGCAACCCAAGTTTAATAAGGAATTTGTCAGTCATCGTCACTCAGTCTTTCATGAAACAATCAAATGGCATTGTTTATTAAATATTTGTTAATATTATCCATTACCATAAAGTACTTAAACATCTTCCACCAAAACATGGCTTTGTAACTCAAAACATCATCTTACCTGCAAGCCAAACAGAACATCCCAAACATCAAAATCTTCCTCTACTTTGGATGAACTTGTCTGAAAAGTCAGTATTGATATATGAATGGCTAAATTCCAATAATGTACAGTAAAAAAAATTGAAAATGCGCTTAACATTCCTTTTTAGTTTTCATACATAAAGGCTTGACATTTTCTTATTTTGGCCATTATGAACAATATCGTGCTAATATGTTCCTCTCATTTCCCTTTAAAAACGAACAAGCAAGCAAAGACATGTACGTTTTCGACAGCTGTTAAATTATACCTACGACAAAGCCTCTCCTTCCTCAGTACTCATAGTGACCTGCTTGTATAATAATCAATGCTACAATTATCCACATCGCCGTTTAGCAAACTACAAGTTCTAATCATCAAACTGTGTATATTCGGAGGTCTCACTAGATTTTAAAACTAGGAGTCCAGGACTCCTAACTTGGCAAAAATTAGAGTCCCATCAGCGAAAGTTGCAGTCCCCTCCCAGAAACATGTTGAAGTGGCTAAATGTCCATTAAAATGCCAGGAATAAACAGACACAAAACTTTGTCAGTTTTATTTATTTGTAATCATTTATTATTCTATAATAAAAAGCTAAGTATTAAAAGTGATATTATGTACAAATATCATATTCTTTAACTACAAAATAGTTTACTTTTGTCTATGTCACATTTCATAAACTTTTCTGATGCTTGGCTTTGGATTGTATTCCTCCACACTAGATCCCTCTTCTTTGACTCACATCATTTGTGTTAAGGTCTCATGTTTTATTCTGGACCTTCCCTTAGTCTTGATTTTTTTTCTGCACACTGAAGCCTCTCTTGCATGCCATGGATGTCACTGGTGACACCAACACAATCACAGCCTGGACTGCAAAGTCTGGAAATCTATGTACTCTTGAAGTAGAGTTTTACAGGCTTCTGTCAGTGTGCAGTTCAATGATTTTATGACTATACCTAGCAAGTAGGTGGTCTCAACATGTCTCATGCCTAGAAAATGTGGAACTTTGCAGGTTAGAGGAACCAGTAGTTGCCATTAAGTTTAATTTTCCACATTCTTTACACCACTGGCATATAGCTCTTGTTTGTCAATCAGTATGAATTTTGTCAATCCAAGGAAAGTTTCTATTCTAAACACTAAGCCAGGCATCACGTACTTTCTTACACCTGACTACTGTCCCATCCGAGCTATCAGTTCTAGCAACTTTAGAGTTCTGAATCTCATTAAAATCTTCATCAGTTTTCCGTTTAACCCCAAAATACTTATCCAAATTTGCACACAGCATTTTGTCCAAGTCTCAACGTGTCTTGATTTCGAGGTCGCATGCAATATTGATATGGCTACAATAAGAACACAATAACAGGATTGTGCTGGGCTTTGCCAATGTCACAAAATACGATTTTATTTCATAATTAGCGAGAAAATATACCATCAGGAGATATTTTTGGTGGCAACATTTTTGGCTGATAAAAACTGTATATACCAGCTTTGGAGTGAAGAAATTCAAAGGCACCATGACAGGTCCCCGCAAACTTGGATATAAAAAAGCACTGGAATCTATTGTTAAATAAACAAATCCTTGTTCCTTATTGACAAACCACCCCAACTGTGCATTGTTATATCATAATCCGCTTACGCTAGTGTCTGGCCTTGGTACTGTATGCTGTAATATAACCAAAATAGCCATTCAACTGACTAGCTACAATGGACCACCTGTGAACGCGAGAACGGAAAATGACTACAGTCGACCAGAGGACAGCAATTTTTTTTAAAAACAGAAAAAAATAGTTTTCCTGCAACTTCAAAGAAAGCTGATTACCTCAAAGAAAACTGATTACCTTTGAAGCGCTGATGTATACCAAGCAAATAAAAAAATCTGTTTCAATGTTCTACAATTATTTGATGTTGCCACAGCAATAACAAACGGGTATTTGTTTGGTCCTTCAAAGAGGGCCTTTAGCGGTGCCTTCAAAAACACATGCACCTTCATCAAAGCAAGCCAACGACCTTTGATCAAAGGAAGTCAGCAACGAACTTAAATAAAATTATTCTTTCATTTTTCATAGTGATTAGAACATATTTATTGTGCCACGAAACTATTCTGTTAGCAACAAAAAAGTATGTATGGAGGACTCCTGCATAGGTGATTTTCTGCATCCCAGATCAAAAATGTGCGTCCAAATATGCGTAATTAAGCATTTCCGAGATCTCTGTATATTTACCAATATTCTATTCAAAATATTTAACATGTCTATTTATCAATTTCCTGTAGTATGTATCTCCCTAGTCAACCATAGAGAAAATTCTAATTATTAAAATGTTTTACACAAGTGAAGACAGTTCTACCAAGAAAGAAGAAGTCTGTTTTGTAGCTATGTGTTTGTCTGGCAGAGTTCAACTGGAATGTTCATGATGTTGTGGGTGAATTTTAAAAGACATTTAAAAAGTATTGATTTAGCATTTCTTCATTCTAAGGAAAATGATGTAGATAATTACTTTCTACACTTTGAAAAATATGCTGAAAACTTGAAATGGCCAAGAGAGCATAGGGCTTCATCAATGCAAAGTGTACTTACTGGCAATGCTTGTGAAGTCTACACTTCAGTGTCCTTACAACAGAGTGCTGATTATGATGTTGTTAAGGAATATATCTTAAAGGGTTATGAGTTGGTACCTGAGGCCTATCGACAAAGGTTTAGAAATTGTAGAAAAGAAACTGAACAAACGTATGTTGAAACTGCAATGGAAAAAGAACAACTATTTCATAAATGGTGCTCAGCCAAGAAGGTTGATAAAGATTACAATAACCTCAGATAGCTCATGTTAATTGAAGAGTTCAAGAATTGCATCCATAGTGACGATAAGACTTATCTTAATGAGCGAAAAAGTGGAAACATTGAAAGATGCTGCTCGGACAGCTATTGATCATTCCTTGACACACAAAGTTTCTTTTTTCAGTAAGTCTACCTCTCAGCCAATCTTTGGTAAAAATGCATGACAGTCTTATATGAGTACTTCCAAATTTCAATCCAGCACAACTGTTAGAAACCAAACATTTGATAAAGCTGATCAGAAATGCTTATCTCTTCCTATGTGCACTTATTGTAAGAAGTACATGTCATTTTGGATTGCCACAGATTGAAATATAAGCAAAAGAATAAAGACAAAGCTATCCCAATTGATACTGTCTCAAAGAGGGCCATGTCACAGTCTTGTATTGAAAGCAATACATTTGTTCGGTGGAACAAACCCAAATCTAATTCTATTTTGGAGATTTATGAACCATTCATGTCAGAAGGTTCTATATCACTTATTGGTCATTCAGCCAAGCCCCTGCCTTTTGAAATATTAAGAGACAAAGGAGCTTCTCAGACTCTTTTATTAGCAAGTACTTTGCCTTTTTCCGAGAAGTCTTCTTCAAGTGAAAGTGTTCTTATTCAGGGAATAGATGCGGTTTTGTTAATGTTTCTCTCCATTGTGTTAATCTGTCATCAGTCCTAATCTCAGGATCCATGACAATATGATTTATTTGCCTATTGAGGGTATTCATTTATTATTAGGTAATGATCTAGTTGGAGATAGGTTTGCGGTTAATCCACTTGTAACTGACAAGCCTTCTTTGGATCAAAAAGTTAATCACCCTGAAATTGAAATCCATGGTTTATACACAGCTAGTACACTTACTAGAGCTATGGCAAAGAGAGCTCTTGAGAATGATATTGATGAGGAAAATATTCCTTTACCTGACACATTTATTATTCTGTCTATTATTGAAGTCACTTTTGTTTCTGGTAGTGATCAGTCACTCTGTATTAATCACATTATTCTACTCATTTTCTCTATTCTAATCAGGATGACAAAAGACAATCACTGGTTTTCAAACAGGAAAAAGATCTCGTGATATCCTGTTTGTTTCATAAGCCTATTAGTGTAACTGAAGCAGTGCAAGTTCCAATTTCTCACATGTGAAAAATTGGGTCCTTAGGAGAAAACTGAGACATACCAACTGAGGTACCTGCTGGTGGTGAGTGGTCAGTGAGCTATGAAGTTGTGGTTCCGAGGTCATATCGACAGAAAATTCTTAATCTAGACCATGAAACTCCCTTTGGCTGGTCACCTGGGAGTCAGTAAGACTTATCACACAATCATAAATCATTTTTATTAGAAGAAACTTAAAAAGGATGTTTCTGGATTTTTAATATAACTTTAACAGTTTTGCAGTCATATCACTATGATGTCTGCACTGGGTAAGTTTATAGTGATGTCTAGCACTGGGGTATCATGCCGTAGAACATGTAGCATGATGTCGCACCCAGTCACATTATCCTGACACCAGGCCAACCAGTCCTAACACTAATTTCTTAATGCTGAGTGCCTAGCAAGGCAATTGTTAGTACCATTTTTTTAAAGTCTTTGGTATGACTCGGCCAGGGTTCGAACCCACGACCTCCAGCAGAGTAGAAAGCCAATCAATGTTTAATCTAAAGCTTGTGCAATTGAGTACCGGATTTCAATCACAGGTCAAAAAACTAATTACAAAATTCAGTAAAAAATATATAACATAATGTATAATGAGTTGAAAATGGATTGAATGTGTACAACATTTTTTATTTATGTTGGAAGAATGGGACCCTTTTATCAAGACTCTGTCAATAGCCTCAGTCATATGAAAGCTAGAATTCTCCAAGCCATGAATGACTTGTATATTCAAGAACGAGATGAAAGCGTCATAACCTCATACAAAGATACGCATTTATCCTTTTAAATAAAACTTGAAACTTGTTATCACTACATCAGAACATATATCTGTCTGTGCTCAAAGTTAAAACGAGTAATTATAGATTCCCTGCAGAAGAATGGCACTGCAAAAATATACCCAATCACGACAGAATGTGATGTTGTATTTGTAAAAGAAACAACATTAGTGATGAATGCCACTATTTCGACATCAAGTGAAAGAGCCAAATTTTCTAAATCGTATTTCTCTTTAGACCAAATGCTGAGTAAATTTTTTATAAATTGCTTTCAATGAGAAATATTTCTACACTGATAATACCATTAAGATTTCGTGAAAATTATAATGAAAAAAAATTGCGTATACAACAGTAAGAGTGATATTGCATGAGGTTTATGTCTCTTTGTTTTTCCATTTATTTGTGCTGATCTTGTTATCAGTCAGTTAGGTATCCTTTTATTATACACAAACAGTTTCAAATGTATTTGACTCTGTATGTGCGGAAGCAGCTTCGCTCACAGTGATCAGTGTGGCACAACAGAAACCTGCTGTCCAATTAACGTTACATGTATTTATCCTCATTAATGGAACAAAATAGTATATTATGTCAAAGATTATATATTTATTGTTCTCCAGTATGATTTTGCAGGGTATCTCGCTTTCTAATGTAGACTCAGTCTGACCAATTGAAAACCCTCCAAAATTAGGAATATCAATATGGATGGATGATCAATTTTTCTCACTTCTTGTTCCCAAATAACGAATATACGCATTTTCTGTATACATAATAAACTTGCTTCCAATTCAACTGATTCAATTTTTTTTCTCACATGATACTTGCATGCGGCATATGAACTACATCAAACCTAACAGTTTGTTCTTGTATCTTATCAAGAATAATACTGAAATTTGTATTACCTGCATGACTTTGTGTTCTTCTATTCCACCCACGGGGATCGTTTTGTCTAAAGAATTTAAAGGCAAACATGAGAAATGAAAAGGATTAAATGGTAACACAGCAGTCAATGTGTTATAATCAGTCAATAGGATTAAAAGGATGACAAGCAGCAATATAAATAACTGTGAGCAAAATATAACAATATCCTTTCATTTAGCTTGACTGTAAACAAAAAAACTTTAATATTGAGTTTAGTCTAAAAATGTTTTAAAACTGACTTGAACATAGGTTGTGGGCAGAGGAACTGACACTTACACACAGGTGCCAAAGTGATTGGTATCTTGAGTTCAACAAGGCAAGATCGGAAAAAGAACGATGGCGTGATCTTACATTTCTTGGTATTATCAATGGTAAAATATGTTAATATTCGTAAAACAATTTTTACAGTAGATCAGAATATTGCACGCAACGATGTTTGATTTTTCAGATGATGGTGACCTTGACATTTTGCCAGCCGTTCCCTCAAATCAATATGAAAAACCAGAAAACATAACTGAAACAATTTTAATAGTGTTGGTCTGTAATTTGGTTTTGGACCTTCAAGCACAGATCGAAAGTTATATATCTTTTATCATACCAACATCTAAAGTTTAGTGAAGGTAAAGTGAAGGAACACTTAATTTTATGCTACTGGCTGAAAGGGGGTGGCTTTTATCATTCACAGTGACCATGACCTTGGATCCCTTCCAAATCTATGGTTTTCTTTTTAACCCTCGATTGTTTTATTTGTCCTTTCTGTACACTATTATATAGTCTATTAGAACTAATGAGTTGATCAGAGGTTACTTTAAAGAGAACGTTAATGTAAAGGGTTTATGTGTTTCATTGTTGGGTGGAGACATAATATACATCATCTGAAAATACTGAGGATAAAAATATGTTTCTAGCTTAAGTAACTTTATGAACAGTTGGGTTTGATTGCTGAAACCTCTCTCTCTCTGTCAATGTCTGCACCACAAATCCTGTCGGAGATAAAGTACATTTTGCAACTTGAAAATGTTAGCTTAAAAACAAATTTCCTGACAACAGTAAAATGTACAGTTTTACAGTAACTTTCTTTCACTTTAATGATAAGATATAACAAACACAGAGAAAAAACACTACTTTGTCCTTTAATAAATAGAGAAATAAAAGCTCTGTACAAGCCACAATACATCATGGAAGATTAAAGGATTTAACTGTAGCAGGATTAAATAACAACTTTCCTTCACCTTGTTACTCACTATTCCTTGTTTAGTTGTTGTTGTAGTAGAGTTTAACTCCATTTTTCAGCACACAATAGGCTATACATGGCAGCCAGTATTAATGGTGGAGGAAGAACCCAGGAAATGCCCAGAAAGACCCTCGAGAAGCTACTGGCAAGCTTTCTCAAATACCCACATTGGCCGAATCCAAGACTCGAACAAACGCAGACAGAGGTGAGATGGCAGTGATCTGTAACGGAGAGTGCTTTAGACCACTCGGCCACTCGGGGCCCCCTCCTTGTTTACACCAGGACATATGGGATAACTTTTCTTAATGGTTTCACTGCATATACTGACTAGTGTAATTCTCTGTATTAGAAACTGAATTCAATTTCTGTAGTTTTGTATTACCATTTTCTCTCTGCACTACTGCCCAGTAGTATTCACAACATTTGCAAATCAAATTAATTTCAATAAATTTTAAAATATTACTCTGATAAGCTAACTTAATCATGTATTTCATTAGTATAAACATGGTTTAAAGAATTGCTGGAGGTTAACAGTAATACCTATTTGTCTAAACGAGGAGACTATTTATTTCTATATTAGATTTTTTCCTCTTATCAAATAAATGAATGTGAACGAAACAGCCTTCATTCTGAAATTTAACCCAACATAGCGATGATTTTCTCGTGCTGTCGGTGGGTCAGGTTCAAACTTGTATCCGCCATAGATGGGTTATCTTTCAATGTGGTTGTTACTTCACTGTCCTTTATACTTCACTCATAGTTGCACATCTAATAATTATTAGTTGTTTACGAAATCAGGTTATCCCAACAAATCTATATCAGGTAAAGCAATAATAACATGACTAGCAGCTACCTCAATACTGTATATCTCAGATATACAAAGATATTCAACAGCTGTAAAAGAATCTGTATTGTAGAGTCAAAATCATCCAAGTCAGGTGTTCTGATTAGAAAATTAATTAAGAACAATTATACAGACAGACACACATGCACTATATATATGTCCACAATTTGTTTAAATGCTATTTCAAATTGTGGTATTCAAATAAGCATTTAGAAATATTAAAGCACAATACAAACCAGCAGCTTGTAGGCTTTCATAGTGAAGATCCTGTATATACCCTAAACGAATTTCATTCCCTTTGGTAAAATAAGACTAGTTTAATCAATGTAATTCAATATATATCTATATATATGACTCAAAAGTCAAAATACCAGCATGGGCTAATCTCATGATTCCTTGCAAGCTTTGACAATAATAATAATAATAATAGAACATGAAATATATTTACTATCCGCAATCACTATGTCTCTTCACATATGTTTCCATAAGTTTTGTTGAGGGAGGGTTTAGTGAGCTAACTGATGGCATTACCAGTTATAGCAATGTTGATAATGATGTTTTCCTTGCTATGGTGTATGACACCTACTTTGGTCTGGTAACTAAAATGTTGATTTTATGGATTGTGTTAATTATAATGGTGATACAGTCACACTTGTGATATCAACAATTGAAATGTAAATATGTTGTACCATGAAGATATCGTTTGTGAAATTACTGATACCAGGAAGCAACCAAGTTATAGATCATTTCAAATAAAAGTTATTTTTATGATTCATTTTCTTGTTTATGTTGACACTTTCATTGGGAGGTAAAATGTACCAGTTTACTTGTTCTTCATGATAAAATGCATTTCTACAAACATATATTGTTGAATATCTTTTACCATTAGATACGAGTTTTTATGGTAAGCATACAAGTATAAATTTTTACAAAATGTATGTCCAACATCACTGACATGGATAAAAAATAAGCATGTTGGTATTAAAAAAATGAATATGTCAATAACGCTTAAAAACTTCCAGTCCCAATAGACAGACAGACAGACAGATAGATAGATAGATAGATCGACAGAACTATACGGAAAGATATTAGTGTAGATGAATTGTGCTAGCACTTGTCGAGGAGCTTGCTAGAACAACCCGCCAAAACAACGACTCCACAGTAATATTTTACAGTTCAAATTTAACAACTACATACATACGTACATACATACATACATATATAATAACAAGCCACTTGAACCCACCCCGGGATTTGCAATCAAAATTTACATCCTCACTTTAAAATCACCCATTAGAAGTTGAAACAATGTAATCAAACAGTCATTCCTACACTCTGATACTCAGCCCTTTTGCCAAAAAACTTACGGCAGGCTTTACAAGCCAATCTTAAGAAATTATTGCATTTTGCTTCAACAATATGTTACACCAGCTGTTATTGAAGGTCAGAGTCATATGATGAGCAAGGGATCTCAGTAAAAATGGACGTTATTTTCTTTGCGCGTGATTAGGTTAAATTTACACATTAATAAATACCCAACCATGTTCATATATATATATATATATAGATAAATGTTAAAAATAAGACGGCTTTTAAAGCGTTGGTATACAACAATCAAATAAAACAGAAATAATAGTGTTATAACTTAAACAATTTTGCATGTTTACGCGAAAAGAATTTAAAAACCTCACCCAGTGTAAATTTTCAAATAATGTATCCCATTTATACTTTCTGCTCTATGATGTCACATTGTAACAGTGACATAAATGTAACTGCCACATTGAGTGCTTAGAAAGTTCACAATGCGACAAAAAGTAAATTTATTTTTTTCTTTTACTTTTTGATAAGTTACTTGATTTTATACAGAGCAGCCTTTTTTTCCTTCAAAAGTCTGTGTTGTAAAAATATGTTTTGATGTTTTGATCCTTTCAGGTGGTAGTTTTACCCATTTTTCAATTTGTTTTTGTTTCAGCAAAGTTGAAATCGACATGGTGACTCCTGTAAAAACCATGATCTTCTTTAATGTTTGCAAATGCCACTATACCGCTGACACTGGATTTTGGTATCTTCAAAAATCTGTGGCTTCCACAATCGTCATTGCTCTGACATAATCGTCTAAGGATGATATATTATATACAGTGTGACCCCGGTAGTTAGGAGCCATAAAGCCCAACCGCATTATATACCAAACCATGTTATATGCAACCAAGGCAGTTAGCTGAAGAAAATTTACCACCCCCCAAATTGTGGGGTGTGTGTGGGTAATAAAAGCAGGTGGTAAAATACGTGTTTTGTCAGCACAGTTACCATCTTAAATTGATGCATATTAAATGAGAAATACACCTGTAGTGAAAACAGAGAAGACATAATATAATAGTTTACTTTATTTAGAGAACCATGAATTGGTACATATACGTGAATCTTGTTTATATATAAATGTCTAATGTATAGCATGAATAGAGTATCAACACTGTGTACTCACCTGCGAACCTCATCATATACATTGAATCCACAATACAAGTGATTCCGTCGAAAATATGTGCACACACACATTTAAAATATTCAATAATATTGTAACAGGTCATATTGGTCTGAATTCAGTGGTAAAACATAGCACAATCACATGACGAATAACGAAACACATTTACTTTAAAGTACATTCCAAGTCAGTAAAAGATAGTTTGCGTTTTAAGCCGCCGTTGGTAGCGTTCATAAAGATAAACTTTTTCCCTACAAAAAGGAACTTTCACAGCACAGTTAATGTGTTCCAGTCACATTGGAAAATGCCAAAATCCATCAGATTCCATCACTTTTATTTAAGTTTGGTACTGACCTCCTTTGAAGAAAAGTTCTTTGCATTTATTGAAAGACTGTAGTCGGCTTTCTTTGATGAAGGGTGCATGCACTATTGAAGTCACCGCTAAAGGACAACTTTGGAGAACCAAACGAATGCCCATTTCTTACTGTGGCTGCAACATCAAATAATTGTATTGCATGATTGAGACTGGTATTTTTTCCATTTGCTGAGTACGTTTTCATAACAGTCAATGCTTCAAAGGTAATCTGTTTCCTTTGAAATTTCAGGAAACTATTTTATCTGGGTACATTTTTAAAAAGGAATTGGCTGTTGTTTAGACTATTCTAGTTACTGTCCCTCCATGCCCACTAAATAAACCAATAAGTAAGATGTATTTTTTTTACATTTGTGGTAGCAGCGTGATGCTGCCTTCAATGCATGCGTCTGAAAATTAACAAAAGGTCAACGGATGATAGAGATGCAGGTGTTCTGATGACATGGATTATTATAGAACACATGAGTGTTCTGAAGGATTTAATTCTGAGTGAAAAGAAAAGGAATTTTACTTACCATCCACATACACGTCTTTGTAAATATATTAATTACTAGTGAGCGGCCGAATATCTGATGAAAGATAGATTTATGAGACAATGCCTCATCCGGTTGATCTCCGTTACCAGAAATGTCAACAACAAAAAAGCAGATATTTCACAACATACAAAACTCATGCTAGATGTCAAGATAAGCGGATTATGATATCATAATGCACTGTTTAGATGGTTTGTCAGTATGGACAAAGAATTTGTTTATGTAACAATATATAAATTTCAGTGCATTTTATATCCAGTTTGCGAATTCCTTTCATGAGGCCTCTGAATTGCTGCACTCCAAACCAATGGTCAAATATAAAAGTTTAAACAGCCAATAATGTTGCCAATAAATAAAAAGCCACATGGTATGTTTTGCAGCCAATAAGGAAAAACAATCCAAGTTTGCGACATTGGCGAAGACCTAAGCAATCCCAGAATAAACTTTTTATGCGTTTACTTTTTCTTCTTACTTTTAAGAAGAAGAAAATACTTTTTCGTGTACGAGAAAAATGCATATAAAATTTCATGAGCCAAGCCACAATCGTCTTGTATTATTCATGTTCGATCTCTTCCCCAAAATGATAGCAACTTTTTACTTTTTTTGGTACTTTTTAAGATTTTTTTTTTTTTTTGTGCACAAGAAAAATACATGTATATGAAATTTCGGGAACCATGCCATGACCGCGTTATATCCGAATTCGGATTATAATGGAGCGCACTATAGCGGGGTCACACTGTATAAAGGAAAGTAGATCCATGACACACTGTCGCAACAAAATATGTATACGTTTGACTAAAATATGACTATCTACTTTTAATATGAAGAAATACTGAATAGCAACAATAATGCATAATTAATGGGACTTGGTTTAATGCATATACTGGAATAAAATATATTTACCTCAGAGATACCAGATTCAACCATCTTGAATTTTCTAGATTCTACTTTCGAGAAATTAAGTCAAAATTTCTGGATACTAAGTCGACTTTTGTTGTTGTTGTTGTTGTTGTTGTTGTTCTAAGGTTTAACGCCATTTTTGAGTGCAAGATAGGCCATACATGGCGGCTAGTATAACTGGTGGAGGAAGAACCCTGGAAAACCCAGGGAAGAACCACTGACCCACGAGAAGCTAATGGCAGGCTTTCCCACATACCCACGCTAGCCGAGCCTTGGACTCGAACCCATGCAGATAGAGGTGAGATGGCAGTGATCCAGAACGGTGAGTGCTCTAGACCACTAGGCCACTCAGGGCCCTGTCAACTTATGAGATAACAAGTTCAAAGTTTCAGTTACTAGGTTGAAAGTTTGAGACAGAATTGCATAAGAATGAAATTCCACTTGTCCCCAACCTCTTTCATAAGTTCTATACATTTTTAAATATGTATTAAATTTATGAGATTACCTCTTGTGGTTGTATTTGTTCAAGATAATCCGCAAGTTGACAGCGTAAGTTCGAAAAATTATCACTTGTGCCGTCCAGCAAGATCTGCTGATCTTCCACTGCTCGGAAAAAGCAGTTGCCATCTCCTTCAATTTGCCCATGAAATGTCAACCCTTGTGATCTGCAATTTGCAAGAAGCTGATCTCTTGAATCCTTGTGGATCTTATCTTGGTCCAATTCTTCCTTCTTTGCATTAAGAAATTATCCAGCCAGCTTCATTAAATGTAACTAAAGTACCCAAGTTGTTTCAGATGAAGTATTTCAAATGAATTAGGTACTATTAGCCACATTTAATGAAGATGATCTGAAAATTTACCGAGTTACAGGTGGAATAAAATTTGCCATGCTGTGGAACAAACTAAAATGTAATCCCTCTCCAATCAGGTCACAATCTGTCGATAAACAATTATCAACTTTGGTTCAAAGTTCACTTATAGAGTAAATAAAGTGTTTCCATGCACCGCATAAAATGTTTCGTTTTAATGACTTAATGGCAGACAGATGGCTCAGCTACAAGGGATTGGTTTACAACATCTGTTGAAGACCACTCAACACTCCATGCTGAAATAGCTGTCATATCCTCAGGCAACGGACCTAAACAGATTGGGCATCTCAACATCAAGTGGACTGGTGGATGTGAGGTGATGTCCATGTACAGTGGAAGCTTCTCACTGGCATAGACCTTAGCGAACACTTTTGTTTTGCTTCCTGGCAACGCAGATGTGGAAGAGGAATATTGCTGAGTACTGGCAGCCATGGTAAAGGAGTAGGACATAGTGTTCCAGAGATTATGCGCATTGTTGTGTTCAGCTGGACATCAATTAACTTAGTGTGGGATGATCGACCCCAGACAGGAGTGCAATACTCAGCTGTCAAATAACAGAGGGCCAGTGCTGATGTCTTGAGTACCCTTGCAATACATCAAAAAGACAAGCAGATATTTATTTTGGTGCGGAGGAGCTGTTGCCGACAATCACTGATCAAAGTCGGCAAGGGTATGAGACTACAACTGTATGAAAAGAATAAGTCGGCTTTTTACAGACTTTCATGTAGAGACCGTTAACATTTTACAATTTGTTGGTACATGAATACCAACAGCAACATCTTTTTCTGGTACAGAGGCAAATTTTATCAGTAAAAAGTGGCACATACCGGTACAATGGAATCAATGTGACTGTTATTTCTTTTTCTCCTTCTCAACCCCTTGCCTATACCTCAGTTGTGTTTAACTCACTTGATGTTGATAGTAGCACGGAGGGTCGTTTCAAAGCTTTGGAAATTGAAGATGAGTTTGGTATTACATGCACTTGGAGGTGGAGTTGTTGAGGACTAGGTTTCTACGGCAGAGGTGCTAAGTGACTGTCGGTCTGCGTAGCTTGCTCCCTATGTTGTCCCTGCATTTGTCGTCCATGACGTGGTCTTTGGAAGAGCCGAGGGGCTATTTCTCCAGTCTTGGCCGCATTGTTTGTCCCGTCATTTCTTTTTCGGTGTCTTCTGCCATGAACAAACCCGGCTATAAGGTGCTGATGAATATGCTCCAGGTCAATGTGTTCTGTCAAAATTTAAGGGTGACTGGGGTTAAAAATTGAGTATATTATCACACAAGAATACAAGAAATGCGCTTTATTTTATTTGTTCTCCTTAAGATATGTCAAATTTGTACGGCAAGAGTGTAGCACTGATCCATCTTCCAAACAAACTGCCTCATGGATTCAAATGTTTACTATATGCCACATTCAATGGTGCATCGAAATTCTAGATCTGTTAGTTGATCCCATCCCATGCTTCTACCACTTGGTACCCTTGATTCTGGCATCCATTTTTAAGTTTTATTGTACAAGTACTCTTCCATGGTCAACTCTGTCAATGAATTTTCAGGAATTGTTGAGGGAAGCAAGTGAGACAACCACGAGATAAACATCCATAAAATTCTTACACGATCTTTGATTTTTCTGAATCCAACCATCCACAGACTAAAATCCAATCTTTTCTCCACTGTTTCTAGCATGTTGTATCCACTTGTCTTGAGCTTCACAAAAGTAATGTGAAAAATGGAAAGCTTTGCTGCATATTGACAGTTGGTAGCAGTGAGAAAGTATGATGGCTAGTTTGTTCTTCATGCTTTAGCAATGGTAGCAGCTTTCTTCAAGGAATCGATACCTCCGTGATCCACAAATGACTGTCGAAAGTTTCCTCCATAACTTCCTAAAAGTCCATATCGGATCTACAAAATTTCAACATTTATTCTTGTAAATCAAGGGAGTCTGATGAGTGAACTTGGTGCCAAGTGTCGTTGTGCTCTTCCTGTAACATTGAGGTCATAAACATAGACTTCATGCATCAAGTATTTATTTGCTTCGGTACTGGAAAAGTGTGGAAAATAGCCTTTAGTCATTTTTGTCTTCTCAAGGTGTGGGCATTGTACTCAAAGACATAGCCAAATAACTCACAGAATCGTATACTGTCTCATTGCATGTAAATGATTTTGGCTCCGTTCATGGTGCCTTGTGAAAATTCCATTCTTTGCTCTCAATAATATAAAAAATATGAAAATAAATTATCCTTCATATCCTGAGAAATTGTGAGCAATGACTGTGGCATTTTATGACAGTTGCCGTAGTGATGCACCTCATCTTTACTTCGTATGCTGTCCATCAGGTCTAAAACACACTTAGTAAAATCAAAAAAAGTCAAGAACTAGGAAATATCATTTTACGTATCATACTACAATTCTGATAGCGATAAAATAAAGGTTCCTGAGTACATTTACTGCAAGCACGAAATTCCTCACGTTAAAAAAAAAGTCATATCTTTGAATATACCAATGACGATCAAACTCGACGACTTGGTCACAAAAATGAGATCATTTCATTCCCACAACCGTGTGACGTTTTGGAACTGGTATGAAAATGGTGTCTATAAGTGGAGCGGTGTCAATCATTCGCAAGCACTTTTCTATTATTGGAATTGTTCCATGCAACGTTATTTGTAACACACTTGGCTGACGAATGTTCACTTGTAAGTAAAGCATTAAACCCTTTATTGTCCTTCAGGAATGCAAGGATGACTCGACATCTCTTTCCACAATGAATATGCTACTACTGATATTTTTATTCTAGTGCATCGTTCTTCATCGCGTAAGTTTGAGCTACCATATGGATAAGGCCTAAACACATTTTATCTTGACGGTTGTCAATCTTGTTCATACTTGGTTTGGTACTTAGAAAACGATTGACAAATCAAAATTCATCATATGCCAATACCTTAAGGAGGACAAGCATGAGTCATATGAAGAGTGCATTTTCATCGATCATGTCAAACTCATCATTTGATTGTTTGACACATTGATTTTTGTCATAGATTTTGGAAGAAGTTAATTCTTCAGGTGTACTAATTTGGTCCAAACAGGACATTTCAAACTTGTCTTGAATGATCAATAGTCTCAAATGATCTTGATCTTTACCTTGGCAGTGTCGTCTAAAATCCTCTAAAAAAAATGTCTGTAGTGAAGATGCGTGCATAATGTTGTTTTCTCCATGTAAGTGTTAGCTTAAATTTTCTGAGGTCACTTTGTGTGTAGCTCAAATGTGAAAATAGTATTTTGGGACAACTGAAAGACTTTCTTTCTTGCCTGATCTTGAGTCGTTTGGTCTTGAGGAAGAAGCAGATAGTGATGGATCAGAATCGATTATGTCCTCTTCTAAATTGCTCTGGTAAACTTCTGCTAACACTTCTTGGAGAGAGTATGGCTATACGAAAGTCCTCGTCGCTTTGATTCTAGTTTCTCCATGGAATGGTTTGATTGTTTCATGACAGTAGATGATTCAGATTTGATTTGACTAAGTACACACCCTCTCCCTTGACATAAAGCACCCCTTATACCTAAGAGAATACACTCTTTCAGTTTCAGTCTGTGAATAAGGATGAGTAACAACAGATCACACAGCTTGCCATTCTCATTCAAACACAAGTCATTATGAAGGTGTACTATTCCCACACTGACAAATCGTACAAACACTTATAGACATATATACAGAAAATGACTTTACCTGTCTACTTTATTCTGATGAATGAAAAAAATCACGCCCTGAGTGAATTATGGTCGCTTTCTGATTGATGGAACCTTATAATCAGTTTTAACCAACCCACAACATATGTATAGAGAATTGTTGATCATTTGTGTTATCTGTTCTCAAGACAAAGTCAAGATGTGGGAAAACGTGGACTATCATTTCCTGTATACTCTTCAATCCCAATTACCTTGTGTATTTCAAGACAAAATGGAACATCATGAAGATCAAATCCATTGCTTTGTGGAAGAGAAAAGTGTATATGGAAATGCAAGGGTGACTGAAAATAGAGTATTGGTCTATGGACCGGCAGAAACGAGCTGCTTGTGAAGGCAAAAAGCAGTTTAGTATGTGTTAAACCTCTTCGGTTTAACACTCCTAAAAGACCATTTTCAGGGCCACCAATTTCTCTTAGAAATGAGGTACTATTTGGTCATTGTCTGTTCCATGTTTGTTTATGTCTTTTACAACTAATACCATCTCCACTCTTCTGTCTTGTATGTGATAGTATATTTGTGCATGTGTGAGTACTTCTACCTGTTGTTTAGAAACTGAGTGGGTGTAGTTGTTTTGTTTTGGTTTTGGGTTTTTTTCATTTTTGTTCAAGTATGTTCATCAATATTTTTTTATAAATAAGCATCAGAGAAACACCTAATGTGATATATTCCACTTTTAAACTAACCTGATGCTTCTATATATCTTGTTTCTCAAGTGATGAAAAAATAATTAGTTTATTTTTAAAGCATCCAAGCGTGGTTAGTGTAAATAAGCCATTAAAGATCTTTTAACTTCTGGTATACATTTGTACATGCCAAGTGCACAGTTTTCATGCAGCTCACTATAATATTAAGGCTAACATTGAATGTGTGGACCATGGAAACTACATTACTGATCTAAACATCAATAGTCCAAACCTTGCCTAAGATCTTAATTTATTGTAAAGATTGAAAAAATAAAAAAATTTAATTATTCACTTTCGAGACTACAACTCTGATGTTCAATCATGCCACCTTTAGCCAAGCTATTATCATCACCATCAAAACACTTATAGTTTCAATAAAGATTATGCTAAGGATGCAGAGCCCATGCGTACTTTGTGCATGAACAACCGATCTAGACATGTAAAAACTTTTATACGGTACACGACTCATTCCTTGTTATATACTCATACCTCAGTATAAAAATAATTCAGCTATGGTACTTCCTCCTAAATAAAAAAAATTAGTAGAACATTTGTCTTATTTCCTTTTCTCCACTTATTTGCTTCTCTCGATCTTTTTAAAGAAAATTAAATGAACTGGGGTATTCAGAAAAGATATATGATTACACGTTTCCATAAAAATCACAAAAACTTTCCCACCACAAGAACAAATCCTCATCTTACCATAGGTAACTTTGTCACTTCTATTTTCCTTCCTCTCCATCCTTTCTTTATCAGCAGATCCGTGTGAAGACTGAAATGTAAAGATTGGTACAGGTATTAAAGGCAAACATAAAATGTACTTTTCTTTATTCGCCCTTCTATATGATAAAATTTAAACATCAAAACAAACAAAAATGTGTATGTGTTCCATTTATCTACAAGTAAATATGTTATAAAATCATCAGCAGATGACTTTATAACGTATTCATTACACATTTATTTCACAAAAAATAACACATTGATTTCCAACACTTGCAAAACATTCAACTCACATTTCCCACAATTATTACATACTTTGAGAGTGTGCAAGTGATAAATCATATCCCTAGATAGTATCTGATGATACTGGCAAATGTAAATGTACATGTTAAATTTTAAATTGACTAAAGTTTTGACCTTACTGAGATTTGCCTTGAATGTCCAGGCTGTTGTTGTTTCATTCACTTAGATTCAAGAAAAACATGTAATTATTTTACAAATTGTACAAAATGACTATGACTAACCTGTATAATTTATTCGATTTGAGGCGTGATCTCTAGTTCCTTGCTTTCTATATATATGTGTGATATATGTGTGTGTGTGTGTGTGTGTGTATATATATATATATATATATATATATATATATATATATATATATATATATATATATATATATATACTTTTTGTAGTAAATGTGTGCACTCCAAAATTTTAATAGGTACCTGATTGTCACTGCA
This sequence comes from Sinohyriopsis cumingii, assembly GCA_028554795.2. Taxonomy (NCBI): domain Eukaryota; kingdom Metazoa; phylum Mollusca; class Bivalvia; order Unionida; family Unionidae; genus Sinohyriopsis; species Sinohyriopsis cumingii. Next base: position 38,104,669 of record CM068829.1, read on the forward strand.
TAAATCATTATATGCATTGTATGTGGGAGTAACTAACTTGCACAATGGTTTGAAACCATACTGAGAAATATAATATGTCATGTTGACTTTATTAATTTATAACTAAATATTATTGGTTCATTGCCCTACACACAGATTTAAAGAAAAAACATTTTGTCAGCATCAGTAGAGCAAAACAAAATTGATTGATATTTTAGAGGCATTTTCTTCTTGGTTGAAGGATCCTTTCAGCAATCTGTACAGCATAATTCTGTATCGATAGTTTTCACATTCTCTTCAATCAATGAAAATTATCTCTATGATAGATTTTCCAGTGACTACAGTCATACATATACCTAAGGCTGAGTGAAAAGGTTAAGGATATATATATATATATATATATATATATATATATATATATATATATATATATATATACACACACATACCTGTGAAACATTTGTCAATTCATCATTTTCATCACCTCTGAAGTTACTTACTTCCTGTTTAAGATTTTTGCATCCAGTCGAGTTCTGTTTGTGCATCTTTGTGATATGGATGTTTTTGCCACGTTCTGTTTTGAAAGATTTTCGACAATGGGGACATTGCTCCATGTTCAAGTTCACTTGACTATTTCAATCTCCCTTACAAATGCAAATCAGAAATAGAACCAAACACATTATAACATTATCCTACTGACTGCATCACTCATATTGTCGAATAAATTAGCCCCAAAACCTGTATTTATGTGTTGTATGTTCTGAGGGTTCTGATATCACCTAATCTTAAAATTGAGCATATCCCTGTAAAGTTTAATTAATATTCTCCTGATGGTTTGGAGTAGTAAAAATATGACTTTCAAGCTGTCTGCCTGTAAGTTATGATTAATGGCAAAGATCTCCATATTCCTTAAGTAACCCGCTACTATTATTAGTCAGTGAATGTAAATAATTTATACCAGGTGATAATCATTGACAATGCAATGCCACTGAACTAGTTCTCGCATGTGACAGACTATTATCCTTTTTTGATTAATAATTTGTTTTCGAGTGGTAGAAAGCATCTAGGATGAAGTCATGCCAAGTCTATTAAACCCAGTAACTTTTCATAAGATACCTTCTTCTGCAATAACACAGCAGTAAAACCAGAGAGGAAAACTATTACTAAGTGAGAAAAATATGACTCTGAATGAAAGTGAGCATCAAGTTCAATGAACATTCTGTTAGTGTTGAAAAGGAGTATTTGTAATGGCAATAAAAAAAACTTTTAAGATAGTGCATACTTTGTAATGGCAATAATAAGACTTTTAAGATATGACTTCTCATGCAGAGTCAGTGTCTGACAGGAAGTATTTTTTCTTAGAATAAATATTTTGACCTGATGATAAATGTATGTGCAAAACCTTGTGACAATTCTGTCATTTGTTTGAAAAGCTAGAAATAATTAGCTTTAAAGAAAGCTGTCCTTGTGGACATTTTTAATGTTCAGTGGACACCACCATCATTTTTGTAACTGTCATGTTTAATGATAATCCTCTGAGTGTTTTACCAACAGTAGTGATAACAAATTTATTTAGACAAATGCACTAGCAGCTATCTGATTACATGAGTGGCCACTTTCATTGTGTTACATATGCCCCACTTGAAAGTCACATGATCTAGTTATGACCTAGTTGTATTGTTGCACCCTACTAGAATAATTCATTCATAGGAGAAATGTTGGGTTTTATACTGACCAGTAATATTCCTAGAACTGTGTCAATTAGGTAATAAAGACTTGCATTATTTGTATTATTTGTACAACATAATTAGCTACATTGGCAGTTGATCAATGTGCAGTTTTAGGCATGAGGTATTTGATATGTTTTCTGTCCACGTGTCATTCACTTTTGTCATACAGTATTAATTTTGGTTTGAGACTATAAATAGATTGAATTTAACAATGCTAAATAATTTTACTTATCTTTGAAAGAAAAAAGCTTTTTGGATCAGTTCACATTATGAATGCACAGTGTAATATAATCCTATGTGTATTTACTTTGCTTCCTGTTGACAAATCATTCACTTCTATTATATACTGAATAATCTTCACTTACCTAGGATGGGCAGTTCAAATTTATTTGGTCAAAAGACGTATAAATGCACAAATAAATAATCACACCTCTAAAGTTACTGCGCAAATAATGCTTAGAATGGTTCACTGGTGTCTGGTCTATTTAGCATCTAGTTTTACTAGAGACGAAGTGCCAGTCAAGTGTTAGGTTGAATTGATGCTCCACAAAATTAAGTCCAATTTCAGTTCCTTTATAGTGTGATTATGTGGTGCGAAAATCCCAAATCAATCATGCAAACATATATTTAGTCAATTATAACCTAGTTACCTGTCTTTTCAAAAAATGTGCATTGTCTTGAAAAACGTGGATACTGCATGTTGCACACTAAATAAGCAACTTGCTGAAAATTATATGTACATGTACATGCATATTTCTAAGAAATAGAAGATGCTTACTCTTTAGTAATTAATATTCTTTTATGACAGTGTTTCATTTTGCGAAGTTAAGTGTGCTTTTTTTATGTGCCATATGAAACAAATTTTGATTTAGAGTAATCCCAATATGATGAAATAATTTTAGCATTAAATCAATAACACTTTGCAAGTATTTAATTATATTATACTCTGTTTGCCTTTCTCTTTTATCATAAGAATTTTATTATTCTTTTGGATGGTTGAAGATTTTTCAAGTTACATTCCTGCATTGATTTTCTATAACTTGTTTACTTGAAAAAAGTCTTATAAACAAGTTTGGTTTGTGGAACATCATTTTCTATTTGTATTATAAATATCAGAAATTATGAGAAAAAAAATATTTTGCTCTTAGTGTTTTGCAATAGTGTGAGTGTGTGTGATTTTAGATTTTTAACGTAGCTTTAAAAAAAAATCATAGGGCCCCTTGTGGCTGAGTGGTCAAAAGTGCTCACCATTACCGATCACTGCCATCTCACCCCTTTCTGCATGGGTTCGAGTCTCAGATTCGGCCAATGTGGGTATGTGAGAAAGCTTCCCAGTAGCTTTTCATGGGTCGGTGGTTTTATCCCGGGGTTTTCCAGGGTTCTTCCTCCACCACTAATACTGGCTGCCACGTATAGCCTATCGTGTGCTGAAAAAATGGGGTTAAACCCAACAACAACAATTCTTCAGTCATATCGCTATGATGTCTGCAGTGTGACAGTTTATAGTGATGTCTAGCACTGGAGCATCATGCTGCAGACATGTAGCATGATGTCCCACCCAGTTACATTATCCTGACACCAGGCCAACCAGTCCTAACACTAACCTCTTAATGTTGAGCACCAAGCGAAGAAGCTGTAAGTTCCATTTTTATAAGTCTTAGGTATGACTCGGCCAGGGATTAAACCCACGACCTCCCGCTTCTGAGGTGGATGCTCTAACCACTAGGCCACCAGAGCAGTCTATTTTATATATGTACATAATAACTGTCCATAAGGTAGATTAGTTCTAGTGGCCCAAGTGGTTAGAGCATCTGCATTGGATGTGGGAGGTCACGGGTTCAAAACGAGTCATACCAAAGACTAATATAAAAAAGGTACAAGCAGCTGCCTTGCTTCACATTCAGCATTAAGAGGTGAGTGTTAGGATTTGTTGGCCTAGTGTCAGGCTAATATAACTAGGTGGGACATGATGCCCTGCAGACATCATAGTGACATGACTGAAAAATTGTTAAATCTACATTAAAAATTCAAATCATGTTTATAACTAACTGAGTCACCCTCTGAAAATAAATTCTTTATTATTATTATTATTATTATTATTATTTACAGACTTTTAAACTTTCAACCTGCACCTTCTTAATGGCTCCTGGATCACTAAAACTGTGAAATAGCCATTTTTACCAGATCACAAGAGTGACTTCTTTAGTTCGAACTTCCTGTAATTAGTCTTTTTAAAAAACACAAAGGGCCATAAAACTGTGATAACCTATGTAAATGCCACTCTACTATAAAATGGGGGCAACTGTAATCTACATATTTTCAAACTCCATAGTGTACCAGGTACCTTGGTCTTTTCAGAATGTTAAAGCAGCATCCAACCATAAGCACCATGCATAAGATATGCACCAAATTGAAAAGGACAAATTCCCAACTAACCCAATTAAGGTGTGACAATAACCCAGGTAATCAATGCTTTAAAAAGAACATATTGTCAATATCTGGTTATAGGCAGGTAGATTATGCACATTGCTAATCAAGGTCACAGGTGACATAATGCCCATGAAATAAAAATCATACATGCACAAGACCATTTACATCCATATCCAACTGGGCAACAATGGACACACAATCAAAACAGGCAAAGAAAAGAGAACCACTTGTGTCTGAAAGTCCAGACAAAAACGAAGTGTAAACAATAAAAGCAGTACCCACAAAAAAACAAATTCACTAGAGATAAGACAAGTCAGAGCAAACGATACATGTGGATACAGTCATAAAATTCGGTAACTGTACTGGAATCAAAAGCAGATCACAATTCATCCTATCATATTATGCTGGAAGAAAAATGGTTTTGTTTTGTTGATGTAATGCCATTTTTGTCTGTACATGGTAGTCAGTACATTTATTGGAGGAAGAACCTGGGACCCACGGGAAGCTACTAGTAAACTCTCCCTCATGCCCATGTTGAACAGGCTGAGACTCAAACAGACACAGATGTAAGATGTCAGTGATCTGTATAGGCAAGTGCCTTATACCACTTGGCTTACCAGGAGACCATTACAAGAAAAAAGAGCTTTAAAAAAAAATGGTTTTATTGTTATGGTGGACAATTTGTCACATGATTCAAATGCAGTATTAGAATTTGCAAAGGCTGCCATGCAACATCTTAGGGACAGTGGTGTTAAAGTGAATGTTGTTCACCAGTGGACAGATGAATGTGAATGTTATTCATCATTGGACAGTTGGAAGTGAATGTTTATTCATCACTAGACAGATGTAAGTGAATATGATTAATCACTGGAAGATGGAAGTGATGGGAGTAGATATTATCAAACACTAAACTGGACAGATGGAGGTGATGGGAGCAAATTTTATTCATAACTGGACACATGAAAGTGAATGTTATTCATCAATGAACAAATGGAATTGAATATTATTCATCAATGAACAGATGGAAGTGAATAGTATTCATCATTGCACAGATTAAAGTGAATGTTATTCATCATTGCACAGATGAAAGTCAATGTTATTCATCACTGCACAGATGAAAGTGAATGGACAGATGGAAGTGAATATTATTCATCACTGGACAGATGAAAGTGAATGTTATTCATCAGAGGACAGATGAAAGTGAATTTTATTCATCATTGCACAGATGAAAGTGAATGAACAGATGGAAATGAATATTATTCATCATTGCACAGATGAAAGTGAATGTTATTCATCACTGCACAGATGAAAGTGAATGGACAAATGGAAGTGAATGTTATTCATCAGAGGACAGATGGAAGTGAATGTTATTGATCACTGGACAGATGGAAATGAATATTATTCATCACTGGACAGATGGAAGTGAATGTTATTGATCACTGGACAGGTGCAAGTGAATGTTATTCATCACTGGACAGACAGAAGTGAATGTTATTCATCAGAGGGCAGATGGAAGTGAATGTTATTGATCACTGGACAGATGAAGTGAATATTATTCATCTGAGGACAGATGGAAGTGAATGTTATTGATCACTGGACAGATGGAAGTGAATATTATTCATCACTGGACAGATGGAAGTGAATGTTATTCATCACTGGACAGGTGCAAGTGAATGTTATTCATCACTGAACAGATGGCTGTTATTGATCAGAGGACAGAATCGAAAGAGAAGCCCAGTACAAATGCAGATACAGCTTCTCAGCTATTGGACAAGCAGAATCAATGCTCAAAACAAAAGTGACACAGAATTACCCCAATTTGTTGATTCCTACCTTGTCTACTTGGGTTGAATTTGAAAGCTACACTTGTGCTTTGTCACATAGTAGAATATGTTACTTAAAATTCTCATTGGTGGTTATAGTTTGTTCCAGTCCAGAGTAAACAATAACCACTAATCAGAACTTACTGTAGCTCATTCCTTGCATGACACACAGGCCACAGGAAGTATTGGCAAAGCAAGAGAAACTCCACACAAAAAGTATTCATTGAATGATCTGTAAAGTGCTTGAATCATACATGGGGAACAAATTTGGAAGGTCTCTTTTTCTGTTAGAGATACTGTATTTAATCAGTTACTGATTGTGCAGATGGGATAATAAAATTAGCACAGAATCAGTGAGCGATGCAGATTCCAACTGCATGATTTCATCACTTTGCTAAAAATTTTAATTTTGTTCACAGAAAGGGAGTGGATGTTTTCAATAGGTTTCCTTCTTTACTAACAAGAACAAGCGCCTGTGGCCACAGCAATTGTTTTGCATCTACAGAATGTAAAATGTGAGATTTTATTGGTAGTCATCCCCACTCCCACACCCAGATTTGTTCTAGATCAAATTTTCCTTGTATGAGGAAATTGCAATGTTTCTTCTGTTTTGAAGATGACATCATAATGTCTTCTAAGTTTAAGTTAGACATGAAATTGATGTAAGATGTTTTTAAAGCATTCATGCAGTGTTAACAAAGGTGCATGGTGGCCAAAGTGAGTCCTGCATTGAATCAAATGGAGCAGCCTTAAATAGCATTAAAAAGTCAATCAGTAGTGCAATTATTCTTTTGTCGTGCAAAGATCAAACCAAGATAAGTGATTTTTAAAGCCTGTGATGATTTAATTTATAGGATTTATGTGAGTAATCTTGTGTAAAACTTAAATTTGAAAGAGATTAACATAATATGCATTTGTCACATTGTGGGGGAAAACTCTAACTTCTGAAAATTAAGACAGTCAGTTTACAGCAAACTGAATCAAACCCTCTAACTCCTGTAAAAAAAAGACAGTCAATTTTAACCACACTGAATTAGACCCTATAACTCCCAAAAAATAAGACTGAATTAGACCTTTTTAATCCTGCAAAAAAAGACTGTTTTCACCACTCTTGTACATTCAGCATAATGTAAATTCATTTAATTTTGTGGGCATCAATTTCAATGGTTTTGCAAAAATGTATGTTTTTATTAGATCTCAAATTCATGGATTTGTGGAAGGTTCCTAATGTTTGCACGGAAGGGGTCCTAATGTTTCCACAGAAGAGTGTCACATTGTGGGGAAAATTTCCTGATGCTTTATGCTTCATGTATACACATATCTTCTTATAGCTAATTCATAGTTAAGAGCACCTGGGACAATGTCAATACATATTATGTAAGATTACGACTACAGACCCAATTCTGGACACAAAGAAACTGCCTGTCTGTTGTTTAACCCTTTACCTCATGCAAGCGTCTTTTGATGTCTCTACTCCATTTGCATGGAAGCGCCTTCTGACGCCTGCTGTAGACATCAGCCATTTTTAGCTGGTTTTTGTAGCACCACCTTCGGGGACACCCCCCACCATTAGGTACTACATTCATTTCTGAGAATGACAATTATATCAGATCACGTGGTCACTGTTTATGCACTGGTCGATATCTGCTATTTAAAGTAACTGGGTCGTAATCACCACTCCACGAAGTTTTCACGATCAAAATCACAACTGTGAAAGATTCAGTAACTTAGGAAAAGGCTCTGATATTGATGGAGGCAGCAATTCGTTTTTATAAATTATAAAATTAGATGACTTAGTGGTGTAGACGCAGATGAAAAACATGTAAATTTCAAGTATAGGAAATGGCAGCTACAGTTGGTCACGCGGCCTCACTGACATGACGGTGAACAAGTTCTCTCATGATTTTAAAATACATAAAAAACTCTTCAGTGAAAAATAATTACACAATCAGACTTTACTCTTCAATTTTTCTACATATAATAGATGTGTACCAAAAATGTAAAATGGTTAAAATTGCTATTAAACCTAACATACCCTACAATGCTTAATAGTTCACAGGCAGGCCTATGCGTATGCAGTCGGCTAGGTAACAGGTGTTCTGTTTATAGCGTGCTGCACTTTGCCACTATGCTCTATATGGTAAAGGGTTAACCATTTTGCAACAACCCATCCACAGTAAATTCACCAGGCCAACCACGTAAAGACTGTTATGTTTGTTTTGCAATCAGTCAGTGATGTCATGACTACCTTGGAAGCATCATGGGCTTTTGGGGACTGGAAACCAGAGAATATTCAAAGAGACATGACCAATCAAAACTGAGAGATTCAAATCTAGGATAGAGTCTCAATAAGCAGCCGCTTTTATTTGGACCAAATCCATTTTTTACTCAGTACATGTGTGAATCTCACCAGGGGTGGATGATCGAGAAGTTGAGAGGCATTAGACTGTACTCCGAGTTGTGCACTCGTTAAAAGATGGGAAGGAATTCTAGTGAAATTCTAGGTTTGGATTTGCGAACAAAGCCTTCTTGAGGTAACATATCTTCACCTGAATTTGTCTTACTTTCATAACTAGGTGTAGGAATATCGATACATTATTATGTACATTTAATTTAATAGAAATGGAAGCTAATTTATTAGAAATTGATTCTTCCATGTACAGCTGAATTACAAACATATCGTAACGTAGCATATAGTGAATTATTAACATGCAAGAGTAGCTTATGTAGATTGTTTGACTGGAATCGAAGTGGATAGTGTAATTGGCTACAATGTTGCATCATAATGCATAAATGAATTTATTAGAGAATTGTGTTAGAAATTGCACTTGCTCTAACAGTTTATGCATATATAGATTGTGAATTATGCAGAGTTAGTCATTGTTGGACTGCACACATAATTTGGTATTTGTATGTGTCTTTTATAATTCATAGGGTATGAAATGTGTAATGATTGCTATTGATGATGATAGTCAAAATATCGAGGAGTTAACAGTTACGGATGTGTATACATGTAATATAACTTGTTGTTATAAATGTTATTGTTATAGATGGGTGGTTGCTAGTCAATAGCCAAGGATCAGAGCTGAGGAATGAGACATGGAGAGCACATGGTAGGCGTTATGGTGCTGTCAGTAGTTAGTGTGGAGGCACAGTGCCAGAAGGAGCACGTGATAGAGAGTATCGGAAGGACAGATCCAGAAGTGCCAATAGAGCACTTAGTCATGGGTACCGGAAGTACCAAAGAGAAACAAGAGGCAGACAGTAGTTGACAGATGAGTAGATATAACACTGAAAGGAAACACGCTCACTTAAAACCTTTCATTTCATATAGAGAAATAGTAACTGGCAACGGTGAACAGGTCATTGATTGTATTTTTTTAGAGAAATTGCGATTGAGAAATTTGTCAATGAAATCACTGAATACATTTGATATATTTTATTAAATTGTTATACCTTTCACCTTGAGTTATTTATAAACCCAGATTGTTAGCATTGCTGACTGGGGGCTCAGAGCTATTTAAATTTTAATTGTCCACCTTCTCCAATATTAGAAGTAATACTGTAGAAGACACGTGACAGCATTTTTCATGATTTTCATGATTGGACTTATGAAAAATGAGGATATAGCAACATCTGTACAAAACATTGTGGAAATGTTCAACAGTTTCTTCATAAGCATCTCCAGTAACAGTATTCAGAGCCAAACAAACAACCCAACTGAACTTGATGCTCTTCTATTATGTATAGAGCTAAAATTCCTGATGATAATTATTTTTCAGTAGTTAATGTTTAGCGAAACTGATGTTTTTGACATGCTAATTAATGTAATATTAATAAATCCTCTGGATTTGATGGTATTGATCCACTAATTCTTAAAATTGCTGCACCAGTAATTACAAAGTCATTAATGCATATCATAAACTTAAGTATAATGAGTGGTAATTTTCCAGAAACACTGAAATGTGCAACGGTTACACCTATCTTTAAGAAAGGAGAAAAGGAGGATCCAGGGAATTATTGACCAATATCAATTCTACCTGTACTGTCAAAATTATTTGAAAAGCATGTAGCCATTCAGGTCTATAAATTTTTTGAAACATACTCTCTATTTCATAAAGCTCAGTAAGGATTTAGAAAGTACCACTCATGCCAAACAGAACTTACCAAATTATTTGAACTTAATTGGCTAAAGGTAATGGATAATGGACATATGACTGGGATTGTTTTCCTTGACTTCAAGAAAAGCCTTTGATCTTGTTGATCATGAAATTCTGCTGCAAATGTTGAACTGTTACAGGTTCAACAATCCATCTTTAAACTGGTTTAGATCATACCTAAACCAAAGGTCTCAACAAGTAAGCACTGGCAATATTAGCTCTCAAACTCACACTATTCATTCAGGGGTCCCTCAAGGTTCAGTTTTAGGCCCTCTCCTCTTCCTTAACTATATCAATGATCTACCATTAAATAATGAATCCACAAATACAGATTTGTTTGCAGATGATGCAACCTTGTATACATCTAGATCTGATACTTAAGTTATCCAAATGAGATTGAACTCAGATCTAATTAGAGTCCAAAACTGGGCACAACAAAAGAGGATGGTAATTAATGAAGGTAACACAAAATGTATGATTTTGGGGACATCACAAAAGCTACACAAGTCAGGGAATCCAGAACTGTGTGTATGTGATTTGGATTTTTAACGTAGCTTTAACAATATTTTCAGTCATATCGCTACGATGTCTGCAGTGTTGCAGTTTATAGTGATGCCTAGCACTGGGGCATCATGTCGCAGACATGTAGCATAATGTCCCACCCAGTCACATTATCCTGACACCAGACCGACCAGTCCTAACACTAACCTCTTAATGTTGAGAGACAATCAAGGCAGCTGTTAGTACCATTTTTGTAAGTCTTTGGTACGACTCGACCGGGGATCAAACCCACGACCTCCCGCATCTGAGGCAGACGCTTTAACCACTAGGCTACCGGAGCGGTTGAACCCAGAACTATCTCTTGCAATAAATGATCATCCGTTAGAAAATATCAAACATGAAAAGCTTGTAGGTGTGTACATTGATAATGTATTATGGAATGACCATATTGATGAGCTTAGTAAACCAGTCATCCAAAGTTGCCCTATACTCAGCAGAATCAAGAAATATTTACCTATGGAAACTCGCAATCTATACTACAAGTCATATATTGATCCAGGACTTGTGTACCAATGTGTGTGTTTGTCATGAGTGAGTGAGCGAGTGAGTGATCGATCGTGGTGCATGATTCCTGTGCTTCACAACTATTAAAACCAATTCCCCGCCAAACTAACAAAAGCTTCTGGCATTCCTACTTGAGACAGACAGCACCTTGAGCAGTACGAGTTGTGAAGATGAAGAGCACTTGTCTTTTGCGCAAGTGAAAGACCAGGGATTGAATATAATTTGGAAAAATTATACCCTTTGAGTCTGGTAAGGTATCTTTTATATTTTTCTGTGATAAAATTATAAATGACAGTGTGTGTGTTGTGTACTATGTATTGTATTTGTGTTGGTTATATTCTATTTTGTATTTGTCTTCTAAGTATTTGCTTGGTATTGTTTTAGGTTTATTTCATACCATTTCATCTCATAATAAATCCCACAATCGACAAGCGAGTGTTATCATTTCAACCCAAAATAAGAGATAGCTCACATTAATGAAGTTAAACAAAATGTATGATGTTGGGGACATTACAAAAGCTACACAGGTCAGGGAACTCAGAACTATCTCTTGCAACAAATGATCACCCATTAGAAAATGTCAAACACGAAAAGCTTGTAGGTGTGACCATAGATAATAATGTATTATGCAGTGACCATATTGATGAGCTTAGTAATACAGTGTCATCCAAAACTGCCCTATTCAGCAGGATCAAGAAATATTTCCCTAGGGAAACTTGCAATCTATATTGCAAGTCATATATTCTTCCAACAATAGTATATTGTTAAAATGCATGGGGGAACTGTGCTAAATCTGAGCTTGACAGGATTTATAAACTTCAGAAACGAGCAGCATGCATAATTTTAGATGCATCTATTGATCATCCCTCAAAAGCATTGTTTACAGAACTCAAATGGTTCACAGTATATTAAAGGATAGATTTTCACAAGGCAGTTCTTTTATATAAATGTCTACATGGAACTGCACCAGAGTATCTTCAGGACTTATTTAGGCTTTTTTCAAGACAATACCAGTTGAGATCAATATCACATGGAAACATTCTAGCACCAAAACCAAGCACAGAGCAATTTAAAAAGAGCTTCCAATACTCTGGAACAGTTCTGTGGAACAAGCTTCCACTACATTTAAAATTTGCTGAAAATATATTAGAATATTTAAAAAGAGATATCATAAACATGTGTTTCTAATAAATAATGGAATTTAGTATTTTAATAATAAACATTTTAAAATAAACTAATTATTGTTATCTTCACATAATGCACATTGTTATATTCTCCTTAAGAGGGCCTCAAGGGAGCATAGTCCTTGACTAATGAGTCATCCTCTATAAATAAAGCATTATTATTATTATTATTATTATTATAAAATAAATTTAAGTGCATTGTATTTGTTCAAAAACCAATTTTTAAAGGTAAACATGTGTACAGAGGTCAGCTGGGTACATAGGCCAGTTTTGACTTTTCCCTAGGTTCACTGTAATTTAGAGAAACATAGGTTGTTGTTGTTGTTATATGGTTTAATGCCATTTTTCAGCACAAGATAGGCTATACATGGTGGCCAGTATTAATGGTGGAGGAACAACCTGGGAAAACCTGGAAAGACCTACCGATCCACGAGAAGCTACTGGCAAACTTTCTCACATACCCACATTGGCCGAGCCTGAGACTAGAACACATGCAGACAGGGTTGAGATGGCAGTGATCCTTAATGGTGAGCGCTTTAAGACCACTTGGCCACTCAGGAGCCCCAGAGAAACATTCTGAGCGCTGACAGTAGAGGTTGTTTTGTCATTTCCTTTTTACTGAACTGCATATTGTCAGTCATCATGCGATTTTCATCTCACTTTTAAGTTACATGATCTAGTTATGATCTTGTTACAGTGTTGAACCCCAGTAGAATAAAAATTTTATCAGAAATATATCTTTATAATTGACCAGTCTTATTCCTGGAATTATGCTTATGAGGTAATAATTACTTATGTGTATTCTGATGCTTCTTTGTGCTACATAAATTGCTTAGGCAGTTCATGAATGAGCTGTTTTGAGACTATGAATTAAATTTTACAATACTAAATATGTTCGCTTACCTTGGGATGGTAGATAAAATCTTTTCAAATCAATTCACGATGAATGCACATAAATGGTTCAGGGTCGTGCTTCTCTTGACATGGCATATCTGCTGACGTCATTTGCTCTGAGACTACAAAAAAATTAAATTCAAAACCACTGAATCTTTTTCACTTACACGGAGAGAGCAGTTACGAATGCACATGAAACTAATAATTTTGTTTCAATTATCATACCTCAACAACAATAGCATAAATGACAGGTTTAGAATGGTTCACTGTCCAAATGAGTATCTGGTTTTCTTCGAGACTGGCAGTCAGTAGTGTTAGGTTTAATTGATTCTTCACAAAATTAATTCCAATTACAGTTCTTTTATATTGTGATTTTGAGGAGCAAAATTCCTAGATCAGTTATACAGCTATATATTTGGTCTGATTATAACATGAGAACATTTCTGGTTTCAGTAGTTAATTTTCTGCATCATGTTTATATTTAAATAGAGTGAAATCTTTCATACAATTCAAATCATCATTGTTTGTCAAAACATTTCAAAACTGAAGTGGCTGATGCCATATATCTACATCTTTTCTTCCAAAATCATGTTGCAGTTTTAATAACAGTAAGACATAACTTACCACTCTTTCCAATTCTGGAATGCATAGCTCTGTCCAAAATACATTATTCACTCCTCCACTTTGTACTATTACAACTTCATGGTCTTAAAATAAGTAATAGAAAAGAGGGAGAAGCAACAAACTTTGTAAAATTCAACAAATAATTTATTTCCCTAGAATACAACGTGAAAATTTAAAAAAATGAACTTAAACTATTGCCAATTAAATTCTAGATAATCCTGGAATTACAGACACAAGTCCTAATGATTAAAGTTATGATGAAACTTTAGTCGAAATATAAATTAAATCTATTACTGGAATTGTTAATGTATCTGTGGTGGCCCAAGTTGTGGTGATGTACCCCAACAATCTTTTGTTGGATCACAATTATACAATCCAAGAATTAAATCATTATTTGAAATTTCACTATAAATTCAAGTCCCTATTTCCAAGAATGTTATTTTTGATGAGCACTCTGTCTTTCCTGGGAAATTTCTGTCAAATGAAATTTCTGGGCATAACAATAATACAATTGATTCTGCTAAGATCTTAAAGCATGGATGAATAATTTCGAGAAAAAAAAAGATTATATAGTCCACTTCTTGACATCAGATCACAATCAGCATTTTCTATAATAATAAAAAAAACTATTACCAATGAAAAATAACCTTCTAAAAGATTACTAATGTTTACTAGACAAAATCTCGGTTATAATTAGAATATAAAATACGATAAACACAATGTCCTTGACTCCAGCAAAGATAATAATTCTAATAGTTAACCCATACACATAGAGAAAATATTTAGCTATGTATTAGTTGTTTACAGAATTTATAAGAAAAATCAACAATTCAGATCAAGTAGAAAATGATCTTGATTTTGGACATGAGGTTAAGTCCCAACATACAATGTTACATTATCAACAGCATATAACGAAGCATAATTTTTTTAAAAAAAACACTAACAAACAAACATCGCAAATTAAATATACATTTAAGTACTATAGCATTGGAAGGTTTTAGAAATCGAATGAACCAGATCCCTATCTCACTCCTGAGTCACAGTCCAAGTACCGAATACTGTCATCCTTTTTTTCCTTGACAGTGTTTGTGTTGCATGTGTTATATCACTAGTAAAAAAATAAATGCCATCTTTGCATTCCCCATTTTGGGAAGAATAATGCCCTAGTAGGTCAAGAATGTTTTGATGCCACCTTGGTTTGGAGATCTTACAATGCCGAGGGTCCATGACACTCAATCCAATGTTGTCAGAGCCAATGAGGGATATATTCCAAGCCCCTTCTTGGGACGAAAAACACCAGAGAGTGAGCCATGTCTGTGGTTAGGGAGTATCAATCTACAATAGTCCAGGAGCTACCATAAAAGATTTCCCTGGGGCAAGAGTTCACCAGAAAACAGAAGATGTGTGGGACTTTGCTCAAAGCTGCAGTATATATAATGAGCAGATGGAATTTCCTTCTTCCTCCTAATCTTTATTTGACAATCCTCTTGATTCCCAGGTGGGGTCTGGATCTTGTTGCTGACCTCTCTGGTTTGGCCATCACCTAAAGTCAAAGTATCACAAACGTTCATTATGATGTTATCATTGCTGTGAAGATAACATCCCTAGGTGGCCCCTCCCAAGGAAGGCAAAACACCCAAGTGTGTCGCTCCTCAAATTATCTATATTTTCACTAAAATTCTCATCACCATTACTGCCATCACTTGCCTCTTCAGTATTATCAACAAATGTGATCTCCACTTTAAAATTCAATTTTTAAATCAGATTTTCTATTAACCAGTTATCATCATCTCTGTTCATTTCTTTGAAATTAAGATCACATTCTGAACTGCCTAAAATGTCAATTTTCCCCATTGCCATCACTTGCTGCATCAGTGCGGTCCACCCATTTGATTTCTGCATGTTAAAATTCTTGTCTGAAATCAAATTTTCAAATAATCATCATCAACTTTGTTTATTTAGATGAAGTAAAGACAGTGATTCCAACTGCCACGAACGTCAATTTTCCACAGCATTGTCTATATTTTCAACTAAATTCAGCAAACACATTGCTGCTATCACTGACCTTTTCAGTACTGCAATTTTGATCTTCGTACTTTTTTTAAATCAAGTTTTTATCATTTTTTAAAAATCTGTGATGTCACTGCATGATATAACATTTGTGTATTTTCAACCTATATTTCCTTCATTTTAAAAGACTACACATAAAACAATGTATTATATTGTTAAATGAACACCTCCGAGAAGTGGTACACATAATTTTGTGAACATGTAACTGGAATATTTTCCTAATAAAAAGGTAAAATATGAATGGAATTGTATCTCTTCTGAAACATGTTAATCTTCATACAGTGCACACATTGCAGATTTTAAAAACAAACCCACATTTCCACAGTGGAAATTAATCCATTAATGTCCATATACTGCCCATTATTGTCTTCGTTGTTACTAAATGTGGGTAGATTAAGTTTTATTGTCCCAGTTGAAAAGTAACCGCAATTATAATTATGTAATAGTGCATGTCCAGTACATCGCATGGATCTTACTTTTAGGATGTAATACGGTAGACATGGGCCACACGATTCACCAAATCCACCACAAACATTATGTAAATCAAATGAAACATACCCAAAACCACAAGAAAACATTGCAAACAGTACTAGCTTGTTGAAACAGATGGCAAATTATTCCGCATTTAGTATTTATATTGGAAGGAAATGACAAATGGGAGACAAATATTACTGGATTCATCCCCAAAAAGTTATAAAGTCAAAGGCAGACCCGGTCAATAAGTATAAACTGACTCATTGTGAAGTAAATAACGGACCATCAGTGTGCCATACATATCAACAAGGATGACAACAATAACATATGCACGATATTATAAATATTTTTACCTCCACTTGTTATTGTCTTTATTAACAATTTGTTGTCCCTAAGGGCTGTAGCAATATATTATATTTTTTCTTGACGTTTTAAAGTTTGAAAAATTTGGAAATCATGTAAAGGTGCTGATTCTTTATTTTTAAATTGAAGTGAAAATAAGTGCTGATTCATTATTTTCTTTATACTTCATGTCACTGCATTTAATAATAATACTGTCGTTGCTCGAAATTTAATGATGATAAAGCAGTCTTCTGTGCATGGGAATCAATTGTGCAAGGCAGATGGGAAGATCTATAAATACATACATATAATTGTAAGGCAAAAAACTGTCCTCAAAACAACAATTTTTTTTTAGCACGAAAAAACTATTTGCGTACATGTGACAAAGTGGCAGTCCACGGAAGTTACAGATGGCAGTACAAATCAAATTAGAAAGTAGATAAAAAATATAAGGTGTTGAACAATTAATGAGAATGGTGAGATTATTTTGTGATTGATTTAATATATATATATATATACACAATATATATACACACACACACACACACACAGAGTTATCCCCCTTTCATACGGCCACCCCTTCTGCACCGGGAAAGTGGTCTTATAAGACGGGTGGCCGTTCCAGAGGGGGACTAAATGTTTTAAGAAGTATATGTAATGTATGTAGTTAGAAAGCTACATACTTCAAAGCACTTAAGATCTTCATTTGATATCTTCGTTTAAAAGTAACATTATTGTTGGCATGAACATTGCAAAACCATTCAAAAAAGTCATTTAATTATTGGTACATATATAATTCACTTTCCATTTGCTCCATTTTCCCACTGCTGTTGAATAACCTCCTTGTAGGTTACGACGTTGTTTATTCGTCTTTTCAACATAAAATTGCTCGGAAAGTTCCCTCTCCCCACCTCGCTTGATGTCGTCAAGTAGAATAACCGACTTTCTTCCAAAATAATACGTCTCCGTTGACGTGGAGACATGTTAATGTTTGGTAATGATTTATTCGGATGTTGCTAACTGTATGCGATTTAATTGTGCAGACGAACTTTTGTCGAGTGGACGAAATGCATTCTTATAGGAAGCGATAAGTGTATTGTCAAGTGATTTTTCTTTGTCTGGTACCCTGTTTTGTTCAAGGTCAAGGTTAATTTCTCTGTGTGTGCATGTGTGTGTGTGAATGCACAAAATCAATTTTCAGCCTATGCTGACCCTGTTATGATTTTGACAATTACGTCCGGTTGTAATCATCAAAAAGAAGAACTCGACAGATGTGTGAAGCGCAAAACATTATCATAACATTGTTGAACCCATTTCCAGTAAACGTCGGCTTTTATAGATAATGATATAATATTAATCTTAGTGTTACATGTACTTTAGTCAAAACTTTTCTCAGTAACGGAAACTTGACATTGAGAGACATGTATCGAAGATAGACATAATTGGACTACTTAACTTCTGTCACGATATGAATTAATTATTGGTTCAGGATACATTTGGAGAAAAAAAAAAGTGGCAGCTCGTGAGGGAAACATTTTACATTTTTGTACTAATATGATCGCCGCTGGTCGCGTTAGAGGGGTGGCCGTTCTTGAGGGGTACTTTTGAATACATACTCGTCGGCAGGGCCGGCGCCAGACCCAGCCAGGCTATCTGGCGCCCTAGGCAAGGTTAGATTTTGCCCCCCTCCCCCGTGAAAATATCAATTTCAAAATTTAAAAACAATAAAAAAAAATTAAAGATGCGCCCCCTGAAATCAGCGCCATAGACGGCTGCCTAGTTTGCCTATATGGTAGCTCCGGCCCTGCTCGTCGGTACCAAGGGATTCTGGACGTAAGAAGCGGGTGGCCGCTGGTCGGGAAGGGGGGGGGGGAGCTTCAAGAGAGGGACTACTGTATATATATATATATATATATATATATATATATATATATATATATATATATATATATATATCTTAGTAAGAGGGGTGGCTAATTGGATTTGGCTGGCGTTATCTAGAGGATGACCTCCCTCGATATTGTAGCTCGGCGGGAGTGAAAGAAGAATATAATTTCAACAGAGAACTGAGCGAGAATACTGGGAAGAAATAAAGCAATACGAGCCCCCTTTGACAAGAAAATAACAAATTTAATCAGAACAAATTAATAACGGCAGTTCCAATTCAATTTAGATTAAATCAATAGAATTTAACAGGAGTGTCCAATTTGGTTTTATTTCATCATCATAACTAGTACTGATATTAGTATCCTTACTCGTACCTCGTGAACAGGGTACTAACATGGGCACATACGTGTTAATGGAGCAAGCCGGTGTGATTCACATCCGGCGCTCTTTTAGCCTAATAATAACACTTTAAACATATTCCTTGCATATAATCCAATAAACTGAGTAGTCCTCTTATCTAACACCGGAAGTATCGAAAATCATTGTAGATAATAGTTGTAAAGTCTCGTTTACCTTTTTTTAGCCGATATTTTCGTTTAGATCGTCCGCCATATTATTTCAAATAACGATTACTTCCGTTCTCAGCCTCGTTTGTTTGTGTGCCATATAAGGACATTGACGCCTTATTTGGAAATGTAAACAAATCGTAGTAAAAATTTGGCGCCGTTTGGGTCAGAAATTCTGCGCATTAAAAGTAAATACGGTTTATCGGCAACTTTGAAACCCACCAACAAGCGATTATTCGCACTTGATTGATAATAATATAGCGTTGAATATCCAAAATATGGTTTGGCAAGCCTAAAGTAGAAAAGGGGTCACGGCGAGAGTCTCGCGTTATCTGTCATGGCGGACAGTATAAGGTTAGAGTAACCATGCCAATTTATTTTATCGTGTAAGGGCTTAATAAATTCAAAATAAGCCAAACTTCTTTCACAACATGATTATACTATTGTAGTTGATTTCTACACTGTTTGTTTTTCTGACTTTAGTGATAAAATTTTTTGCTCCATTACATGACATGGGATCAGTTCGTAGCCTCAACCACAACACAATCAAGTTGAGGCTGCGACATCGTAGCTACATCATAACGAGAGGCGCATTGTCCACGATTGATTTGCATCATCTTCCTCCATTGACAGTATATCCACGTCCTCCTAGTTCATCAACTTCCCGAGCTCTATGCTTTGCCCCTTCATGGACTTCCTGGTCCTTTTATTCTGACCTAGTCCTTCTTTTTCCTCTGACTTCTGTCTTCAGATTGTCCCGTTTCTCTCCCAGAAAGCTGTTCCTTAAAGGACAAAAATACCCTTAAATTTCTGTATATCCCACTCTCTAAACATACATAATATTCCCTCACGTTACTCTGAGCATGTTGGCTATCCACACACTGGGTAAATTCTGACTTAGTATGGTAGGACATTGACCTTGCTTCCAGCGGCAGGTCTTAAATTACCACGCGAGCGTCTATCGAATATGACCGTATTCTTTTACATATGCTACTATATGTTCGATTACTATTGCATAACATTCACAAAAGTTGTAACTCACAGCAATCTTTAACCTACAAGATTATTCAAACATTACAAAATCAGATATAATCAGGTAAGTGTCGTTAACTCACTATAATCTGTATCGTCCTAACAAAGGAAGTTATTTCATATAACCCTGTGAAATCTTGCACAACTGAACATTTAGATCGCATGCAATCGATTCTACCAATGAACTAATAACTGTAAAATTAAAAGGTAAACTGCATAACAATTCTAGCATCAACATTAGTAGTGAAGGGGGATACATTACGGAACCACCCACCCCGGAACGTTTACAGACAAGAGGAATTTAACATGGGAAATTGAACATAGGACTATACAGGGACAATGGATTGGGACTGTCTACGGACAAGGGGAATTTAACATTGGAAAGTGAACATAGGAATATACAGGGTCAGTGGATTGGGACTGTGTACGGACAAGGGAAATTTAACATGGAGAATATTGGTACTGTTGATGGACAAGGGAAAGTGGAGTCTGTATAGCGTCTGACGTCACGGTATGGGAGATTGGTAATAATGTTGCAGCCATGTGAGGTGACGTCAGTACTGAGCAAAGGAGGGGACTTAGATTTATATAACACAGACAATAGACAACAGAGATACACTTATACAACATACTAAAAAAATTGAGGCAAGAAAGCAATTCTTTTCGAGGCATATGAGTGACCTTGAAAAGGGACATTGGGTTCTTTTATTTTCTTCACATCTTCAGCCATTTCCTCAATTTCTCAAGCAGTCCTTTCTTCTTCTTTTTCTCCTCCGTCATCCAGTCAGGATGACCCATTGACCGAAACTTCTTTATCTTTATCCAATTCTGATTTAGTTGGTCAAAGGCCTCTTTCTTCGTTATGTTTTCCTTGTCCTTTCTTTCTTTACTCCACTTATCTTTGATCTTCTTCACTTCTACTTCGACCATCTTTCTCTTTAGTTATTCGGCCTTTTTTTAGTTGGTCCATACCCCACTTCACATAGGACCACTCTGTCCAATACACTATTTTTTCCATAAAACACCTCACTTTCATTACATTATCTAGTGCCACTTTCAATGTTCCCACTCTGACATAGTGGGGATTAATCAGTCCTCTTAGTTTCTCTGTTTCCTCTTCTAGTATTCCTTGTATCAGATCCCTGGCTAATTTTAGACCTGCTACTTGACTTGATACCTCCATTCCTTCTCTATCCTTTCTATCACATATTCTCCATCCATCATCCAGAAATAGCTATGTCTCAAATTATTGAACAAATCTGACACCACTGCCATCTTCTTTTGGTTATTCCGTAGAATGGCGCGAACGACGAATGCGTTGACATTATATGGGTCAAGCACGGACGTGAAGGAAAACATCCGTTACATTCACTACACATATTATCTACTATCCACACAGAGGTGAGGAGCCAAAAAGCTAACCACAAATATACTATCTACACACGCGAAGAAGTGAAAAACAAACCCAAAATATACTATCCACACATAGAAAGTTGTCATAATTAACCACAAATTTACTATCCACACACGCGAAGAAGAAAAACATAACCACAAATATACTATCCACATACGCGAAGAAGCAAAAACAAACACAAATGTACTATCCACACATGCGAAGAAGCAAAAACAAACCCAAAATATACTATCCACACACGGAACGTTGCTATAACTAACCACAAATTTACTATCCACACACGCGAAGAAAAACATAACCATAAATACAGTATCCACATATGGTAAGAAACAAACACAAATCTATTATCCACACACGCGAAGAAGAAAAACATAACCACAGATTTACTATCCATATACGCGAAGAAGCAAAAATATACACAAATTTGCTATCCACACACGCTAAGAAGCTAAAATCAAACCCAAAATATACTATCCACACATAGAAAGTTGCCATAACTAACCACAAATTTACTATCCACGCACGCGAAGAAGAAAAACATAACCACAATTATTAATATCTGTGGTGTAAGCCTTAATCTAATTAGCTTTGAAATATCACTGGACTATAAAAGTAATCAGATATTCCACACTGGACTAGAACTGATACACACCAACAGCTGGTTTATGTTATACATTCACTAGGGTTTAAGTTCCATGTGAAATATACTCTCAGGGCAGTCTTTATTCACCTTCCATGCTGTATTGATATCTTGTATTTAACATAACTAAAAAATAGTATAGAACGCCTTCTGCAGTTATTCTTAAATAACAAATAACATTACATGGTGGCAGCGGTAAAAACACAGGATTGAAATTATCAGAGTTGAAAATGGCTTCATTTCAATTTACAAATTTGGACACATTTGACTTTTCGAGACCCAAAACTTGTGATAAGTGGTTTCAGCGCTTTGATCGCTTTCGTCAAGCGTCTGGACTTACTGAAAAAGAGGAAGAAATTCAAGTGAATACCTTGATTTATTCCATGGGAAGTGAGGCTGGTGACATTTTGTCTTCGTTCAACCTGACAGAGGAAGATCAAAAGAAGTGGAAGCCCGTGACGAATAGATTCGTGCGATATTTCATTCCAAAGAGGAAAGTAATTTTTGAAAGGGCAAAAATTTAATCAAAGAAAACAGGAACAGGGAGAAACAATAGACTGTTTTGTTACAGCTATCTCTGTGTTAGCAGATAATTGTAATTTCGGGCCAGCGAAATCAAGTTGGTTACTTATTCCTTATTCCCGATTCAATAAGGAATAAGTAACCAGTTACTTATTCCCGATTCAAATATATTCTCATACATAGGAATACTTATTCCTTATTCGCATCGAGTTTTTTTAAATTTATTCGTTATTCCCAATTCAGCGTGTAATTGGTAACCACTTAGTAACCACTTAGTTAATGCCGATGAAAGCTTTTTAGGGCATGCATTGGTGTAATTCTAACCTGATTGGAGAAATACGAGTGCTATATAAAGCTGAATATAGACAGATCGCGGACTATATGTAGGAATGGTTTAGGATATTGATAGGAATACGTGTTTTGTAATTTGATATAGGATTAATTGGTTATGTTAGGCATTTGGGTCGTGTCTTGTGATGCATGGCGTTAAGTATTAATATTCGGGTTCGAAAAGCTTAATAATGACTCAAGTAAAAGGGAAATCACAAAAAACACACAAGTGTGAAATTGGAGATTCACTCGTGTGGTCGTCATGTCCTTAGAGGGTTATTATGTGGAGCATTTACGAGTTTAAGAAGCCTTCAGTTGACTTGAATATTTTCTTGAAGTCCTTGGAGCTGGGGAACTTAGCATACTTGTAACCGATTTCCAAAAATTGGGGTTATAAAGGGGAGTGGAGGGCGGGTAAAGCACATGACGCAAGAAGATTATATCTTACTTATACAGTTTGGTCGTTAAGTATCATCTTTAAAGAGATTTGACAAGGACCCTTCTTGAGATGTTATCTCTAGAGGATAGTGTAGTAGCGAAAGAAGTCCTGAGAAATTTCGTTGAGCCGATTTCGAGAAATCAGCTGGATGACGGAGGTCTCGTACGACACATACGGTAAGATTATAACATAGACCCTTCTTTGACATTTTATCTCTAGGGGATACAGGTCCAGCCACGAAAAAATGTCCTGACGAATTTCGTCGAGAGGAAACAAGATTATAAGGGACGCCCTATGGATACCTGGTGTTACCCCCCCCCCCCGAAAAAACCCAACAAAAACAACAACACTCAAATATTAATATACTGTATCGATAGTTTGTACTAATTGAACACCTGCTAAGAGGATTTTGATTTCAACGTCTCCAGCATAGTATCTAACTAGGTACATATTCTAACAGTAGAAAAGTTTTTTTTTTAAAATTCGTCGAGGCGATTTCGAGAAATCTATTGCTAGATGAAGGTCGAGTAAGACACATGCCGTGAGAACATTATATCTTTATACAGTTTGACATGGAACCTTCTTTGACATTTCATATCGATGGGATAGAGTCAACTCTCGAACGAAGTCCTGACGAATTTCGTCGAAAGCAAACCGCGATATAAAGGGCGTCCGATGGATTCCAGGTATGAAAAACACGCATAGATTAATAGACTGAATCAAGAGTTTGTACTAATTTAACCTCTGATTAGAGGATTTTGATTTCAACGCCTGTTGGACAGTACCTGGTTAGGCACCCGTGCTAAAATTAAAAAAAAAAAAAAATTTTAAAAATACGTTGAGTCGATTTCGAGAAAGTCGCGAACACATAAAGGCGGTCGGGTACAACACATATTTCGTATGAAAATTGTATTTTACGTATATATTTGGGCCACTGAGTCCCTTTTTTTAAATATAATTTGACATAGACCCTTGTTGACATTTTATCTATTGGAGGATTGAGTCCATCCACGAAAGAAGTCATGACGAATTTCGTCTAGAGGAAGCAGGGAAATAAGAGACGCCAGATGGGTACCGGGTATGAAAAACACTAAGTTGTTAATAGATTGTATCACTAATTTGTACTAATTGACCCCTTTCTTAGAGGATTCTGATTTCAACGCCTCTCATAAAGTATCTAAATAGGGCCCCATTATAACAGCAGGATAAGTTTGAAGAAAATTCGCC
Source organism: Sinohyriopsis cumingii (assembly GCA_028554795.2). Taxonomy (NCBI): domain Eukaryota; kingdom Metazoa; phylum Mollusca; class Bivalvia; order Unionida; family Unionidae; genus Sinohyriopsis; species Sinohyriopsis cumingii. The sequence goes on from CM068829.1 coordinate 38,129,501, forward strand.
ATGCCGATTTCGAGAAATTCGCTGATAAAGAAAGGAGGTCGAGTACAACATCTACCGTTGTACAGTTGGTCTATTACGTCCCTCTTTAGAGTTTCGATATAGACCCTTCTTTAATATTTTATCTCTAGAGAATAGAGTGCATCCAAAAAATAAAGTCCTGACGAATTTCTTCGTGTGGTAAGAGCGAAATAAGAGGTATACGATGTGTACCGGGTGTGAAAAACACTCACATATTCACAGAGTGTATCAATAGTTTGTACTAATGGAACCTCCACTTAGATGATTTTGATTTAAAAGCCTCTTGGATATTATCTAGCTAGGGACCCGTTCTAACAGCAGGAACATACATACATATTGGTAGAGATAAATTTGAGAAATTCACGACTAGTGGAGATAGAGTACAACACATGCCGTAAGGTTATATCTTACGTTACCTTTGGGACACTACGTCACATTTTCATTGAACTTTGACATAGACACGTCTTTGATATTTTATATCTCGTGGATAGAGACCACCCACAAAGGATGTCCTGATGAATTTCGTCGAAAGGAAACAACGAAATAAGGGGCGCCCTATGGGTACAGGCTATGAAAAACATGCAAATATTAATAGACTGAATCACTAGTTTGTAGTGATTGTACTCCGACTTAGAGGATTTTGATTTCAACGTCTTTTGGACAGTATCTAAATAGGGACCCTTTCTTACTGTAGGAAAGGTGTAAAGAAACTTCGCAATTGGAGAAAAATGGTCGAGTACAACACATGCCGTCAGAAGATGACATCATACCTAATCAGTTGGGCCATTACCTCCCATCTTAAGAGTTTTGACATGAACCAGTCTTTGATGTTTTATCTCTAGGGGATAGATCCATCCACGACGGAGGTCCTCACCAATTTCGTCAAGAGGAAACAACCAAATAAGGTGTGTCCGATGGATATCGGGTTTGAAAACCACGCAAATGCTAATAGATTGTATCACTAGTTTGTACTGATTGTTTTCCAACTTAGAGTATTTTTATTTCAACGTCTCTCAGACATTATGTTATTAGGGACTGGTTCTAACAGTAATCAAGGTTTGAAGAAAATTCGTAGAGCTAATTTCGAGAAACTGGCGGCTAGATAAAGGAAGTAGAGCAGAACACATGCTGTAAGCTTATATCTTACGCTTACATATGGGCCATTAGGTACCCTTTTCACAGAGTTTTGATATTTACTGCTAGGGGATAGCGCCCACCAACGACGGAAGTCCTGGAAACAGCTCAATACGGGGCGCCCTATATGTCCCGTGTATGTAATACCTGCAAATGTTAATTGATTGTATTACTAGTTTGTACTAAGAGTAATCCAACTTAGATAATTTTGATTTCAACGTATCTTGGTCGGTATTTAAACGGGGACCGGTTCCAACAGTAGGAAAAGTTTTTGAAGAAAATTCGTCAAACCGATTTTGAGAATTTTTAGGCCAGATAGGGGAGGTCGAGTACAACGCTTGCCGTCAGAAGATGAGATCATACATATATTGTTGGGTTATTACGTCCCCTCTTAAGAGATTTTACATGGACCTTTATTTGATATTTTATCTCTGGGGATAGAGTCCATTCACGAAGGGAGTTCTGACGAATTCGTCAGGAGATAGGAACGAAATAAGGGGCGAACGGTAAGTACAGCAGATGAAATACACGCAAAAGTTAATAGACTGTATCACTAGTTTGTATTGATTGTGCTCCAACTTAGAGGATTTTAATTTCAAAGTCTCTTGGACAGTATTACATTAACGACCTGTTCTAATAGTTGGAAAGTTTTGAAGAAATTCGTCGAGCCGATTTCGAGAAATTAACGGTTTGATAAAGAAAGTAAAGCAGAACACATACCTTAAGATTATATCTTACGGTTTACTATTGGGCCATTACGCACCTCTTTGTACTGTTTTGACATGGCTCCTCCTTTGATATTCTATCTGTAGAGGATAGAGTCCACCATGGAAGGATATCTTGACGAATTTCGTCGAGAGAAAACACTGAAATAAATGGCGCATTATGTGTCCCGGGTATGAAAAACACGTAAATATTAATAGATGGTATAGTTTTTATTAATTTTAAAAGAAACGTTGTTTCAAAGCTGGCCGTCGTAGAACAGGAAGAAGAATTCCAGTTATCTCCCTTATTTCGGTACAACCATTTAAAATAATTTCGACCGTTAATTTAGATAACTTAATTCAAATCCCAATAAATTCGTCAACCTTTGTGTCAACTATCCAAGAAATACCTCTGCGCATTGCATTATTCAATGCCCAGTCAGTAGGACCACCGGAAAAGCGCACAGAAATAGTTAATTTTATCAACGACCAAAATGTTGACATATTTTTCTTGACAGAAACATGGCTAAAAAATCAGGCGATGAGCCCAAGTGTGCGGATCTTACACCCACTGGTTACTCCATCAAGTCGTTCCCCCGTAATTCTCGCGGAGGTGGAATTGCTGTCATCACAAAGAACTCCATGATAAAACGTCTTAACTACACCACAACATTCAATTTCGACCACACATCGTTTGAACTAGTCCAAACCACACTCACACTGGAGCAAAGGTCAGTCCATTTTTTCTGCCTATACCGCCCTCCTCCTAGTAGAAAAAACAGGCTGGCTGACTCTCTCTTTTTGGAGTAGTTTCCGAATCTACTGGACTATGGAAATTCGATAGGTGGCAACCTGGTTATTCTTGGAGATTTCAAATTTCACTTTTACTGTCCCGGAAACTCAAATACATCAAAACTCATAGATTACATTAATGTTTTCAACCTCAAACGGTCAGTTAACCAACCCACCCATAAACATGGTCACATTTTAGACTGGATTCTTCATAGACCTAATGATAACATTCTACGGTCCTCCCTGGTATCCCATGACCTTTCATCAGATCACCTCTGCATTATATGCCATCTTGACGTATCAGTCCCTAACCCTCCACCTTTATCTGCTGCTAAGAGAAACCTCCGTATGATAACTAGAACCAAACTAATGCACGACATCCAAGCTAACCTAACAACCTGCTTACCTCCTACCGCAGAACAACTCGATAACTGTCTGCGTTCATTACTTGACAAACATGCCCCAGCTACCAAGTGCAGAGTATGAATTCAAAAATGTTCATGGTATAGCAGTGTTAGGGACCAGCTTCGCACTGCTAAAAGAGACCGCCGTAAAGCTGAGAGATTCTGGCTTTCCACCAGTCTCACTATTCATAAGCAAATCTATGAAGCCGCTAAGAAGAATGTCACAAATATAGTCCATGCAGCGAAATCAGCCCACTACACTACTAAGATCATGGAAAGTTCCAGCTACAAAGAGCTCTTCGAGATTACTAACAAGCTAATGTCAAAGAACAAATCAACACCACTTCCAACTACCTTCTCTCCAGTCGACCTTCCGGACATGTCTGCAAATTTCTTCCGTGACAAAGTACAAACCATTAGAGATAAGCTTGACACCACAATTTCAATTGACTCGTCGTCACTATGCAGTTGGGATACAGAATTTGGGCGGCAACCATTAGCAGCATTTGAACCTGTCTCTATGGATTTCGTACGTACAATCGTGATGAAGAGTGCACCAAAGTCATGTGAACTTGATCCAATTCTAACATCACTGCTGCTTGAGTGATTAGATCCAGTATTGCATTCACTAACTGATGTTATTAATACCTCTCTCTCTCATCTGGGGAATTCCCATCATTTTTCAAACCTGCCATTGCAAATCCTCTGCTGAAGAAACCAACACTAGACCATAACGATTTAAAGAACTACCGCCCAGTTTGTAATCTCCCATTCATTTAAAAAATCTTAGAAAAGGTTGTTCTATCCCAGCTTGTATCTCATCTAAATTCAAACAGTCTTTATAGCAATGTACAATCTGCATATCGTCCTTACCACAGTACTGAAACTACTCTTCTAAAAGTAGTTAATGACATTCTCTCTGCGTTGGCTAGCGGAAAGATTACAGTCCTCACCATCCTTGATTTGTCTGCAGCATTTGACACAATAGACCATGATAAATTACTTCACCGTCTCCAGCATGTATTTGGCATTCATGATACAGCCTTACTGTGGTTCAAGTCCTACTTGGTCAACAGGACACAGATTTTATCTGCAAATGGAATACACTCCAGCCCAGTTGATCTATGTTGTGGTGTTCCACAGGGGTCTGTTCTTGGACCTGTTCTCTTCATTCTGTACACTCAGTCGCTCTCAAGTGTCATAGATCATCATCCAGTGTCTCACCAATTGTACGCTGATGACACCCAAATATGCAAATCTAGCCACCCAACTGAAGTTGATGCTACCATCCAAGGTGTAGAGAGGTGCATTTCTGATGTGAAATCATGGATGACTTGTAACAAGCTGCAGATGAATGACGATAAAACTGAGGCTATTCTGATCACAACATAAAGACTTTCTCATTCACATCCTTTACCTCAAACAATAAATATCAGCACCGCCAACATTAAATTCACACAATCAGTACGAAACCTAGGTGTTACTCTGGACAGTACTCTCACATTGCACCAACATGTCATGAACATATGCAAGGCTGCATATCTTGAGCTGAGACGCATCAGCTCAATTCGCAAATATCTTTCAGTTGATGCCACTAAAACACTTGTGTGTTCATTAGTACTTTCAAGACTGGACTATTGTAACTCAATTCTGTCTGGTTCATCTCAATATCTACTCCAGAAACTTCAAAAAGTTCAAAACACAGCTGCTCGGATCATACTTAGAGTACCACGATCAGAGCACACCTCCCCCCTGCTCTGTACCCTATACTGGCTATCCATTCGATCCAGAATCAAACACAATTTGTTCTCTGTGCTACATTTCACTGTCGGACTCCAGTCCAACATACCTATCTGACCTCACCCATGTGTACACACCAGCAAGATACTTACGCTCCTCTTCTGACAATCGTATACTCATTATTCCCACTATGAAAACAAAGTCATTATGGACAGCGTTCTTTTGCATACCAGGGCCCAGCAACGTGGAATAAATTGCCCACTGAACTTAAACACAAAGACACAGTGATCACATTCAAGAGGGCGCTTAAACCTCACTTATTTCGACTGCAAGAACAAACTTAAAGACCTAATAATGTTTCCTACCTGAAATATTCTCAGCATGTTTTTTATTTTTTAATGTTTTTCTAATTTCGTGTTGTTTGTTTTTGTGATAATATTATTATGTTTCTTATCTTATAGGTGTTGTCTAATGTTGTAAAGCGCTTAGAGCTTCTAAAGATTAGGCGCTATACAAAGTCCTCATTTTTATTATTATTATTACTGCAACTTAGAAGATTTGGATTTTAACTGCTCCTGGACAGCGTCTAATTAGTGATCCGTTCTAATAGTACAAATTAGAAGAAATTTAGTCGAGACAAATTCGAGAAATTCGCGAATAGATGAAGGAGGTCGAATGCAATACATGCCGTAAGAAGATGATATCGGACGTATTCAGTTGGGCTATTACTTCTTCTCTTAAAAGCTTTGACATGAGCCTTTTCTTCGATACGTTATCTCTAGGGGATAGAGTCCATCCACGATGGAAGTTCTGACGAATTTCGTCGAGAGGAAACATTGAAATTAGTGGCGTCCTATGGGTACTGTTATGAAAAAATCTCAAATCGTAATATATTGTATCAACAGTTTGTACTAACTGAGTTTCTACTTAGAGGATTTTGATTTCAACGCCTCTTAGACAGTATCTAGTTAGGGGCCTGTTCTTACAGTACGAATAATTTGAAGAAAATTCGTCAAGCCCATTTCAGTAAATTTGCGGCTAGATGATGGAGGTCGGGAACAACACATACCGTAAGATTATATCTTATGAATACAGTTGGGTCATTACGTCCTCTCTTTAGAGTTTTGACATGGACCCTTCTATTATATTCTATCTCTATGGGATAGAGTACATCTACGAAGGAAGTCCTGACGAATTTCGTCGAGAGGAGTCATCGATATAAAGGGGGAGTAGGCTATACGAATCGGGTATGAAAAAACGAAAAAGTTAATTGATTGTATCAATAGTCTAATACTTGTACTCAAATTTAGAGGATTTAGATTTGAACGTCTCTTGTACAGTATCTAAATCGGGACCCGGTCTAACAGTATGAAATGTTTGAAGAAACGTCTTCGAGCCGATTTCTAGATTTCGTGGCTAGAGGCAGGAATTCGAGTGATTTTGTTGCCTCTCGAGGATAAAGTCCACCCAAAAAGAAAATCCTGACGAATTTCGTCGACAAAAACCAGCGACATAAGGGGTGCCCAGTGAGTGTCGTGTTTGAACAACACGAACATGTTAATATATCGTTTCAATAATTTGTGCTAATTTGTATTGTACTGAGAGGATTTTGATTTCAGCGTCTCTTGGGCAGTATCTAAGTAGGTACCAGTCCTAGCCATACAAAAACTTTCATAAAGATTCCTCGAGCAGATTTCGAAATAAGAGCGGCTGGATGAAGGAGGTCTGGTTCAATACATGCCGTAAGAAGATTATACCTTACGTTTACATTTTGGCAAATGCGTCCACCCATTCTAGAGTTTTAACATAGAACGCTCTTTGATGTTGTATCTCTAGTGCATAGATTCCATCCACGAAGGAAGACCAGTTGAACTTTGTCTACAGTAATCAGCGAAATAAAGGGTGCGCTATGGGTACAGGGTATGAAAAACAAGAAAATGTTAATATATTGCATCAATAGGTTGTATCAATTGTACTCCTACTTAGCGGATTTTGATTGCAACGTCTCTTGGACATTAGGAAAGTAGTGATCCGTTCTAACAGTAGGAAATATTAGAAAAAACTTTTTCCAAACTATTTCTAGAAAATCGCGGCTAGATAAAGCAATTAGAGCTCTGCAGATGCTGTAAGTTTATATCTTATGTTTCCGTTTGAGCCATTACGTCCCCTCTTTATTCAGTTTTTAAATGGACCCTTCTTTGATATTTTAACCCTAGGGTATAAAGTCCACTAACCAAGGACGTATTGAAATATCGTCGAGAGAAAACAGCGAAATAAGGGCGAACTCTGGGTGTCGGGTATAAAAATACGAAAATGTTAATAGATCAATCATTTGTACTAATTGTACTCATGATCAAAAGACTGATTTCGACGTCTCTTGGACAGTAGCTAATGAGGGACCCGTCCTAGCAATAGGAAAATTTTCAAAAAAAAATATTCATCTGGCCAATTTCGAGAAATTAGCGGCTAGATCAAGGGGTTCGGGTCGAATGCATGCTGTAAGAAGATTATAGCTTGCGTATAATGTTGGGGCATTACCTCTCCTCCTTAAAGAGTTTCGACATGAACCCTTCATTGACATTTCATCTCTACTGGACCTAGGAAACAAGTCCTGACGAATGTCAAGGAGAAGAATCAACCAAATAAAGGGCATCCTAAGGGTACAGGGTATGAAATTTTGTGGTATGGGCACGAGAGACAAGACTCTATCACCAGGCTGCAAGCTTCTTCCCTTCGAGTTTTTATCATATCTTGACTTCATTTTGGATTGAATAGACTGCAGATTTGCTATTGCGAGCTCACAAGCCTTTGACAACTTGTACTTAAATTGGAAACATAATCAAGAAGATTGATTTCAGACTCTTCATTAGAAAGAAGTTTCTCTTTCAATAACTTCAATGGTCCACGCACAGTGTGTCCAAAAACCAGTTCAAAGGTACTGAAGCCTAGAGATTCTTAACTGATTCCCTAACAGCAAACAATAGTAAATGAATGCCTTCATCCCATTCTTTACCCGTAACAAAACAATATGACCAAATCATATTTTTCAAAGTCTGGTGGAATCTTTCTAATGCCCTTTGGCTCTCAGGGTGGTGGACAGAAGATCTGAATTGTTGGATGCCTAATTCGTACATTACTTCCTACAAAATTCCAGACATGCAATTTGAGCCTTGATCAGACAGGACAGATTTGGGAAGGACAAATTGAGTAGAAAACTTTATCAAAGCTTTTACTATTGTTTTAGATTTTATATTCCTCAGTTGAATTGCCTCTGGAAACCTTGTTGACGCACACATAATGGTCAACATGTATTGGTTACCTGACTTGGTCTTACGTAAGGGACCAACACAATCTCCATAATTCAACAAAATGGTTCGTCAAAGGCAGGAACAGGTTGTAGAAGAGCCTTAGGAATTTTCTGATTGGGTTTTCCTACCATTTGACAGGTGTGACAAGATCTACAGTATTTACTAATACTGATATCACTTTTGACTTTTGGCCAATAGAAGTGAGTCAAGATCTTGTGATACGTTTTATTTATCCCTAAATGACCAGCCAATGGCGTTTCATGGGCTAGACTAAGTATTTCCTGTCTGTACGGTTTTGGAACTATAATTTGATATTTCACTGACCACACATGACCAGCAGGTACCTCGGGAGGCCTCCATTTTCTCATAAGAATTCCATTTTTAATGAACTAACAAACAGGAACTTCAGTAACTTCAGTTTCACTAATGGCCCTTTGCAACAAACAGGAGATTCCAGGATCTTTTTCCTGTTCGATGACAAGTGATTGTCTTTAGTCACCCTGATTAGAATAAAGAGAATGTGTAGTTAAAAGAGGACCACTGTGATCAATACCTTCTGATTGATCCAAACAAGGAGTGAAAGTGACCTCATCAAAAGCCTGATCAAAATACGCGTCAGCTAAAGGAATACTTTCCTTATCAATATCATTCTCAAGCGCTTTCTTTGCCATAGCTCTGGTAACTGCACAAGCTGGGAATAAATCAGGGAATTCTGTTTCAATTGGATCGACTTTCTGATCCAAGCAAGACTTGTCAGTTGCAAGTGGATTAACCACAACCTTGTCTCCAGCTAGGTCATTGATTAGTAATAAATGAATGACTTAAACGGGTAAAACATACACCGTGCCAACTGCCACGGGTCCTGAGACTAAGTCTGATCACAAATTTACACAATGGAGAGGAACATTAACAAAGTCGCACTCTATTCCCTGAATAAGAACACTCTCGTTAGAAGAAGCTTCTCAGAAAAAGGCAAAGTACCTGACAATAAAAGACTCTGAGAAGCTCCTGTGTCCCTTAAAATTTTAATAGGGATAGGATTGGCCGAATCACCCATGAGTAATATAGAACCCTTCGATATGAATGGTTCATAATTCTCCATAATAAAGTCAGACTGGGGTTTATTAGACCCAACAAATGCATTGCTTTCAATACATGACCGTGACCTTGACCTCATAGAAATAAGAGCATTTGGAATAGGTCTGTCTTGACTCTGATGCCTATTTTTCGACATGTAGCAATCAGAAATAACGTGTATTTTCTTCTTGCAATAGGTACACGTAGGAAGAGACAATGATCTGTAATCAAGCGCTTATCAGAAGATTGATATTTAAAAGTTGTGCCAGTTTGAGTTTTAGAAGGGCTTGTATTAGGCTGAAATACTTTTCTGCCATAAGACTGTTGAGTAGAAGTCTTATTTGCATAAGGAACTTTATGAGTTAAAGAATACTCAGCAGCAGCTCGAGCAGCATTTTCCAAAGTTTCAACCTGATGCTTCAAGTATTACAAGTTGTTTGAGACTTTCATAATCTCGTTCAACTTTCTTGGCTAAGCACCATCTATCAAATAGCAAATTCGACATGAGTTTGTCCAGCTTCTTTTCTATAATTTCTGAATTTTTGCCGATAAGCTTCAGGGACTAACTCATAACACCATAAGATGCATTCTTTAACCATATCATAGTTACCACTTTGGTGAACTGACAGTGAATTGTAAAAATCACTACCCATACCAGTGAGTACACATTGTAATAATTGAGTCCAATGCTCCCTTGGCCATTTCAAATTTTCAGCAACTTTTCAAAACGAGTAAAATATTTGTCTAGTTCTTTTTCTCTGAAAGGAGGCACTAATCTAATATTCTTTGCAACATCAAAACTTAAATTTGTATTTTAAGTGGAAATATGATTTTCACTTGACAGCTCCATTTCCACAAATAAAATTTTAGAAGTCCAAATGATAAAATGTTCTAATGATTTCAAGTTCGAGTCCCAACGAAGAATCCAGGATGGAAGGCAATGACGTAGCTGTATCCTGTTCAATGTTGTTGTGTAAAGTTCCTTGTGGAAACACAAGAAACGAATTAATCTTTTATAATCCAAATAATCTGAAGAAAAATTAAAATATAATTCAAAATCTGACTACAACAGAAGGAAACGACTTCACATCAAGCGTTTTTAAGCCCAGACTGTAAGATAGATCTCAAAGGTGGACTCTATCTGCTAGAGATAAAATATCCATGGAGGGTTCATGTCAAGACCGTATAAGGAGGGTACTAATGGCCTACATGTAAATAATCTTACGGCATGTGATCTGCACGAATTCCTTTATTTAGTCGCGAGTTTCTCGAAATCGGCTCAAAGAATTTTCTTTAAACTTTTTCTGCTGTTAGAAAGGGGCCTTATTTCGAAACAATATAAGCGGCGTTTAAATCAAAATTCTCTAAGTAAGGTGTCCATGAGTACAAACTATTGATACAGTTTATTAACATTTGCGTGTTTTTCATACCCGGTACCCTCTAAGGCGCCCCTTATTTTGATGTTTTTGCCACTACTTCACAGCTCCACTGTTTCTCCTGATCCCATTTCCGCAAAGTATCAGTAGTGTTTCACGCCTTGAAAATATACAACTGAATCACCTAGACAGGGAACTATTTTACCTGCGCTGCCTCAGGCCAGTCAAATTATGCTTTTAGGCCTCATTTCACCTATAACCTTTGACCATATCTACCATTATAACAACAACACAAAACGTCTTCAGACAACGGAACCGTCCCTTCTGAATTACTCTATTGCAGAATTTACATGTCATCCGTCCTGAATACTGCACATGCACTCACATAATCGTTACATATAGTTAGGTTTTAATAGGGACTACTCATCTCCAGGGACACTTATGGTACTCTGACCTGAACTCACTTTAAAATGAAACCATCCTTCCTGGAGCCTCATCAACAATGCAGTCTGTGATGTTTTGCCCTAACAATTGGCTAATTAGTTGGGCTAACGACACCGACTTCCCAAAATCAACCAAGTGATCACTTAAATCTCTGAAATCCTTAAAATGGAAAGCTATATGCAAATGGCTGATACTCAGTTTATTACAATATCAAGGACAGGTCTGTGTAAAAGCTGTATAAGGAGGAGACATATTAGCTCAAATGTAAACGTAATATAAAGTCTTCCGTCATGCGTTGTGCTCGACTAACCTTTTCCAGCCGAGAATTTATCGAAATTGGCTCGACATGTTTTCTTCCACTTTTTCTTTCTGTTATTTACATAATATACAAGAGCCGTTGTAATCAAAATTCTATTAGTAGAGGTTCAGTTAGCGCAAAAGTTTGATAAAATCTATGAACATTTTAGTGTTTTTTATACCTGGTACCCATCGTTGTTTCATATCGACGATATTCGTCAGGACTTACTTCGTGGGTGGACTCTGTCGCACAGAGATAAAATATCAAGGAAAGTCCATTGTCAGAACTCTCTAAAGAAGAGACGTAGAGGCCCAACTATATTCGTAAGGTATAATATTCTGATCGCATGTGTTGTGCTCGACCTCTTTTATTTAACCGCGAATTCGTTGAAGTCGTCTCATCTTCTTCTAAGGTTTCTTACAGTTAGAATTTGTTACTCTTTACTGACTGTCAAACAGGGGTTGAAATCAAAATTCTCCGAGTAAGGGTTCAAGCATCGCAAAGTTTGGCTGCAATCTGTTCATATATTATAATGGTTTTAAATACTGCTGGTATCCGTAAAGACCCTCTTACATTTTCTGCTTGCATTAAACAAACACCGTCAAAAATGCTTTTGGGAGTCAAATATATATCTGTTTAGAAGATATCGTACAATAATAAATGACAATATCGTTTTAGTGTTGAACTGTATGAACCAGATATGGACTGAAGAGGCAATCTGCTAATGGACTTTGTTACAACTATCATATATTTATCTCCGGATTCCAAGAAATCGGGTCAACAAATTTTCTTTAAACTTTTCATACAGTTGGATGAGATCCCTAACTAGATATGCTCAGAGAGGCGTTGAAATCGATATATTCTAGTTAGGGGTTCAATAATAACAATCTTTTCAATCGATCCGAATTGTGAGTCCTTTTCATACCTGGTGCCCGTAGGTTGTCCCTTTTTTTTGTTGCTGATTCCTCTCGATGAAATTCATCAGGACTTCTTTCGTGGCTCGACACTATCCCCTAGAGATAAAATGTCAGTGAAAAGTCCGTGTCAAAACGTTTACTTGAGCCATTAGTAAGCTTTTCAACCACAAATACTAATATTTCGCGCCATGCAAAACATGACACGACCCCAACATCTAACAACTAATTAATCCTATTTCAAATTACTAATTATGTATACCCACCAATATCCTAACCCCTTCCTTCATGTAGTCCGTGATTTGTCTCTAGCCAGCTATCTATAATAGCTGGCACCAAAGAACACTCTTATTTCTCTAACTGGGTTAGAATAACACCAATGCATGCCCTGAAGGGCTTTTAATCTTCAATAAGTTATTACCAATTATTTATGGAACTATAAATAAATAATGAATACTCAACTGGATAAGAATAAGGAATCGGTAACCAAATGTATGTACAAATAGTTGAATTGGGAATAAGTAACTGGTTACTTATTCCTTATTCAATCGGTAACTGGTTACTTATTCCTTATTCAATTGGGAATAAGGAATAAGTAACCAACTTGACGTCAATTTTCGGGCCACTACATGATGAAATGATCAGAGATCGACTTATCGTTGGACTGCGAGATTCAAAACTGTCGGAAAAAGTGCAGCTAGATGTGAATCTAACTCTACAGTCTGCCGTTAGTCAAGCTCACAATATGAGGCTGTGAAAAAGCAACAAAAAACTATACGAGCAGGTGGAGTACGAATGACTGAAATGGATGCAGTAAAATCGTCTTCACTGAAATATGGGAAACAGAAACATAAAATCCCTAAAGTTCAACAAAATAATGTCAGCAGAAAAGGATACATGAGATGTGGAAAGAAAGGTAATCATTCTCGAGACCAATGTCCAGCAAGAGAAGCAGAATGCTACAAGTGTAAGAAAAGGGGACACTATGCAAAATGCTGTCTGTCAAAGTCAACAGTTTGCACAGTAGAATCGAGAGCTGAATCTGGATTTCAAGGGGCTATTAGTACAAAGAATGGTCAGCCATGGGTAATGCGTGGGAGATTGAACAACACTTCACTTTTATTCAAGATTGATACCGGAGCTGATGTGACTGTAATTCCTGAGAGGGATTTACGAAAAATCGGAGACCAAAAACTATCAAAGTCTGATCGAATACTTTATGGACCTGGAAACTCTGAACGCAAAGTGCTGAGAAAATTTACATGTGTACTGGAATCAAACAATGTGTTCAGTGTACAAGACATATTTGTTGTAAAGGGACTGAATCAGGTACTCTTGGGCAGGCCTGCGATTCAGGCTCTCAAGATTATTGAACAGGTAAATATATCCTCAGTAAATGCCTCAGATAAAAACTCACAAAATGCAAGCAAAATTCACGATAAATCGATAAATTTAGATAGGGATTATCATGAGAAATATCCAAAATTGTTTAAAGGTCTAGGGAAAACAAAATGGTTCTATAACATAACTCTGGACAAAAATGCCAAACCTTATGCCTTATCTACCCCAAGAAAGGTTCCTATCCCTTTACTGAATAAAGTTCAAGAGGAGTTGGATAGAATGGAAAAAATGGGTGTTATTTCAAAAGTAGCTGAGCCCACTGAGTGGTGCGTGGCAATGGTTGTCTTTCCGAAACCAAACGGTACGGTAAGAATTTGCGTGGATCTAACTAAACTGAATGAATCGGTTAAAAGAAAAAACCACCCACTACCATCAGTTGAAGAATTCCTTGCAAAACTAGCAGGTCCAAAGTTTTTCACCAAACTTGATGCAAACTCAGGCTTTTGACAGATAAACCTTTCAGGAGATTCACGCCGCCTTACAACTTTCATTACTCCTTTTGGTAGGTTTTATTTTAATCGCCTTCCATTCGGAATCAGTTCCACGCCTGAATTGTTTCAGAAAAGGATGTTAAAAACTCTGGAGCGACATGACGGAACACTCTGTCACATGGACGATGTTCTTGTTTTGGGAGAAATGCAGAAACAGTATGACGAAAGACTATAAATGGTCATGAAATCAATTCAAAGGGCCGGCATCACTTTGTATGCTGAAAAGTGTGAATTTTCGAGACGATCCATTAGGTTTCTTGGGCATGTTGTTAACGAAAATGGTTGCCGACCTGATCCGGATAAAGTCAAAGTTATAACTGAAATGGAAACACCAAAATGCGTAACAGAGATACAACGATTTCTCGGTATGGCAAATCAGCTTGGCAAATTTGGCAGAAAAATCAAAACCATTACGTGAGCTTTTGAAAGGTAAAAACTCGTGGACTTGTGGTCCAGATCAAGAACAAGCTTTTAGAGATATTAAGCAAGAAATGATATCTTCACCAACTTTAGCACATTATGATACAAATAGAGAAGTAGTTGATCTGCAGATGCATCTTCATTTGGACTAGGTGCTATGCTACGGCAGAAGCACTGTAGCACTCCGAGACCGGTGGCGTTCGCATCACGAGGTATGTCAGAAACTGAGCAACGCTATGCTCAAGTAGAAAAAGAGGCTCTTGCAATCACTTGGGCTTGTGAACGCTTCAGTAGCTATTTAATTGGGTCACAATTCAAACCAGAAACTGACCATAAGCCATTAGCACCACTAATGAGCACAAAAATCTTGGGAGATTTACCCCCTAGAATTCAACGCTTTAGAATGGGTTTAATGAGATTCAACTTTTGCATAGTTCATGTTGCTGGCAAAAATCTATTAACTGCTGATGCTCTATCCAGAGCACCTTTAACTTATCACTCTGAGAGTGAAAGAGAATTTCAGGCTGAAACTAATGCTTATGTTGATTTCTTAGTAATTTGCCTGCATCAAATACTCGTCTTGAACAAATAAAATCTGAATATCGGAATGATTCGATTTGCAAACAACTTGTACAATTCTGTGAAAAGGGGTGGCTAGAGAAATCCGCTATTGACGGAAAACTTCAATCGTACTGGGCAGATAGAGGTGAATTTACAATTCAAAATGGTCTTTTAATGAAAGGTACACGCCTGGTCGTGCCGAATCACTTCAAAGAGAAATCCTAGAGAGAATTCACGATGGTCACCAAGGCATAGGTATATGCCGAGAACGCGCCAAAACGTCAGTTTGGTGGAAAGGACTAAGTGCTCGGCTAGAACACTTGGTAAAGTCTTACCAAAATTGCATCGAAAACTGAAGAGATCAAGCTGAACCAATGATACCAAATGAATTTTCAAGTCGACCTTGGCAAAGAGTCGCTTCAGACTTGTTTGAACTGAATGGTCAAACATATCTCTTGGTGATTGATTATTTCTCACGATACATCGAAATAGCAAAATTGCAAGGCACAGGTTCAAAAGCAATTGTCAATCATCTCAAATCAATATTTGCGTGACATGGTATACCAGAAGTATTAGTTTCAGATAATGGTTCGCAATACACATCCGCAATACTCAAAGAATTTACGACAAATTATGGGTTAATGCATATTACAAGTAGTCCAAAATATCCACAAAGCAATGGTCTCGCCGTAAGAGTTGTTCAAACAATTAAAATAATGCTTAAAAAAGCAAACGATCCTTACATAGTTCTTTTGACATATCGCATAACACCATTATCAAATGGATACCGCCCTGCCGAATTATTGATTGGAAGAAAATTACAAACTACTTTGCCAATGGCACCAAACAACTTGGAGCCGGAATGGCCAGATTTAATGAAACTGAAGAAATCGAAAAACTGTCAAAAGCAAAAACAAAAGAGAAATTATGATCGTCGAAATCGCGCTCGAAATATGAACAAATTTCAGGTAGGGAATAAAGTATGGATTAAAGATTATTTTTCTTCAGGAGTTATTAAATCTGAGACATCTACACCTCGTTCATACATGGTAGTAACTGACGAGGGAGAGATATGGCGTAATAATAGAAATTTAATTCCCATGCCTACTACATTATCGGAGCCTCTAAGAGTGACCGTTTCAAACCCTGATACTTTGACTGACTCAAATGAAAGCAAAGCAGTGCCAACCAGTCAAAATGGATATTTCACACGTTCGGGAAGATTGTCAAAACCACCTGAGAGACTAAACTTGTAAAAATGAAGCTGATGTAGCTTGTTTAGAAATGCGGTCATCAGATCATGTTTCGTTTTAATGTAAACTTCTCAGGAAGGGAGATGTAGTGTAAGCCTTAATCTAATTGGCTTTGAAATATCACGTGACAGTAAAAGTAATCAGATATTCCACACTGGACTAGGACTGATACACACCAACAGCTGGTTTATGTTATACATTCACTAGGGTTTAAGTTCCATGGGAAATATACTCTCAGGACAGTCTTTACTCCCCTTCCAAGCTATATTGATGTCTTGTATTTAATATAACTAATAAATAGTATAGAACGCCTTCTGCAGTTATTTTTCAATAACAAATAACATTACACTATCCACATAGGCGAAGAAGCAAAAACAAACACAAATATACTATCCACACACGCGAAGAAGAAAAAACTAACCAGAAATATACTATCTACACAAATGTACGTGAGCTCATACAAACACACACACACACACATACACATACACAATATCATCAGTAAAGGAGTTAGTGTTTATATTCACACTACTCCACATTCACACAAACTGGCAATTTGAATAGTATCTTTTCTTAAGATCTGAGCAGCCCTGAAAGGGGCTGTTTTTCGAACTCGAGATGCACCAGGTTAATGGTGACATCTCTCTGGCCTGGCACCACAAACACATCGCCGACTCCAATCTTGCTCCCAGTTCAGTCTTGCTCTTGGGTGGTTGAGTGGCTTCACTATCCCAGTTCTCCGTTTGGGGAATAGTGAACACTTGTTGTTGTTCCCTCTGTCTTCTGTGCCACACTCGAGGATGAACTGGCCTCCTTGCCTCCTGTGGACACTGTACTGGTTGTTGTTGTTTTGGTTGTGGTATTGGTACTGGCTCTGGAGGTGGCAATGGCTTCACCTCATACACAGGTCTTATCGTCAGGTAAAGCAGGATCGTTCTTTTCCTTTCCTTCTCCTCTTCCTTCTTCTTTATTTCCTCCTCTTCTATTCTTGTTTCTTCTGCAATGACCTCCATGGTTAGCTCGTCCAGGAGGCGCCTGGCTTACTCCAGGTGCATTTGGAGTTCCATTAATTTGGCATTTCTGCTACTCATTTTTTCACTGTTGACAGGTCAACGATAGGTAGCCAGACAGACGAGCGTTTCCCTTTATATTTGTCAAGCATGGACGTGAAATAAAACATCCCATGTTACCAAAGCTTACATGACCCGTATTGTCACCCCAAAACCCAAACTAACCGCCTGGATGCAAACTACCACGAGGGTTAACACCAATGCCACTGAATACGGGAACAAACACGAACAAGAAAACAAACTTAATAATAGCAAATGACATCCGACAGTCATATGAAGGATTCACTAAAGTCTATACAGACGGATCCAAAACAGCTGAACCAACAAGAACGGCGGCTGCAATAGTTATCCCAGAATACAACATTCAAATGGGATCCCGATTGCCAGATTATTGCTCAATCTTCACCACTGAATTCTGGGCAACCATTGAAGCGCTCAAATGGATAAAAGATAATAACATACCAAATACGGTCATAATAAGCGATAGTAATCACATCCATCAAAAATCGCCACACTAGGACCAGAGCATTTCCTTGACAGGGCCTTCTGTATGCTCAAAGAACTATCCACAAGAAATCAGATAGTTGACATCATGTGGATACCATCGCATATAGAAATCCCTGGAAACGAATAAGCCGACACAATCGCTAAAACCAAATTAGGAGACCCTAACCTTATCCCATTAAAATATAGCACAACCGAAGCACAGAGCTTCTATAAACCAAAAATGGCAGGAGCATTGGAATACCTCCATCAAAGGTAGGAAACAATACACTCTTCTACCAGAAGCTGACCGATCCATCAGACCACCTAAGGGCTCCATTGTAGACCAAAAACTCATTAACAGAATTATCACAGGAAAAACTGGGTTAGCAGGAAGCTTTGGCAGATTTATCAGACCCAAACCAGCTAACATAAACTGTTATATGTCACACTGTAGAAAACCTAAGCCATATATTCAATGATTGCACAAAATACAGGAAAGCAAGGAACAACTTCCAGAAAGCTCAAAAGGAAATCAGATCACACTATAAATACCCATACTTCCTATATATATATCTACTCCAAATAAGCACTTAACTACTCAAAATATATTAAGATTTCTAGGAATGACAGGACTCAAAAATAAGATATAATCAATAATCAACAGCTTAATTAAATAATCATTCAAACCCCATATCAAACTCAGGTAAATGATTATGACGGCCGACTAGATCTCGTGGGTTCACACACCAACACAGCCGTTCACATCACACGGACACTGCTCTTCACATGGGTTCACTGAGGAGCACTCCACTTCACATGGGTTCATTGAAATCGCCCACTCAAAACAATCTAGTATATAAAAAAAAATTTAAAATTCAAATTTAGGAAGAAGAAAATAAATAAATAAATAAATAAATAATAAAAATAAATAATGATAAATATTTTTAAAATTATTTTAAAAAATAATAATAATAACAAATTCTCTAATTCACACTCTCTTAACCCAATTATATATCTCTCCAAATTATTAATATAAAAAGCACAGGATATTATCCTTTCCATCTCTGGCAACAATAATTATCTAAATTCAAAATTCGACGCAATCATCAACCTGGATCCACTGGACACCGCCAAGGACAGCAGATGATAGCCTCCCTGCACTTTTCTTCCCTTGCCACGTCCGGACACCAAAACTTAATTTCCGATATATTAACATACAACTGAGTGAGTGCAGGTAAATTCCCACTCAAACAAACGGGTAAGCAGAAATATTTTAGTAGTATCATGAGTGTGTGGGTCCATTCCCTCTTATGAATCAGCCCTCCAGTCAAACCGCAATGGGTCCAATAAAAGGTCCCGCGGCTGAAGGCTAAAATTATCAGTGCACATTAAGCACATAAACGCCTGGGGGATGAGGCTCTCATTCCTTCTCCCAGGAACAGTTATCAGGTCGCCGTGGAAGAACGCAGCAGCAGAGGGAGTGTAATACATATATGCAGACCCATCCAGCTAGCACCCAACCCACTAAACTCACTAAATTGAATAAACTACAGCAGCCGGATAGACCACCACTACCAGCAACTATCAGCAACAAGGGATAGGACTAAATTTAAGGCTGCCCAGGAGAAGACGGACCATGCTCCAGCCCCGCAAAAAATAAATAAAAATAAAATAAAATGAAAAGAGACTTTTGCCAACATTGTCTCTAAACCTCCACCACCACAACCGCAGTCACCTCCGTTAGTAAAGAGCAGGACCACTCCTAGAACAAGCACTCCAAATGCAGTTTCTAGAATGCAACAGGTACTACAAGAACAAATTCTACCTGATATCAGAGAAATCCTGCTATCACCACAGGTCACATTAGACCCACCACCGGACAAAACCTTCAAAGTCACGGTACATGAAGCAGAGGTAGCAACAACACAGGATGAAAGCGACCCAAACATAAAGCGACTAAATGCACTGTGACTTCAAATAGCTCCAGCTGACATCAGGTTAGCAGACGATTTTATGAAAGCAACTATATTTATAGCCTGGAGGTCAATTAAGGGCAGAAAACCCACGTCGCAGCAATGGCATACAGGACGTCAAATCCTCAAGAAAAAGTTCAACGTTGCCTACACTCAACATCCCGTGAATACACTGACAGAAACAGCCGAAGTTTTAAGCGGGTTCCATAGATTCGAAGGTTTTCCAGCCAGAAAGCGAAGGGAAACATGAACAGCAGAAGCAATATGCGAGGAAGACATTAGCCAAGGCACCTTCCTGCTTGGGGAGAAATAACAGCCCTTCTTAGGGCTACAAATTGCCATTTATCTAAGGGGACCAGTTTGGCTTGGTTTCCCAATTCGATAAAACCACACAAAACTGACATGATCGTTTCGGTTACCTGCATCAAAATTTAAACCCAATTACCTAACATTGACTAAACATTTATTTGTCGCTTAGACAATTAGAAAAGCAAAATTGTTAGGGCATCTCACTATTTACAATATGTACTAGTACTATTTCAATTGTTAGGAGTTAGGAACATTATCAGACTCATTTGAATTTGACTCAATTGCAGAGGTGGCTCACACAATATTGGTTGTTAGAGTCCATTTACAAACAACTGGATATAATTTGGCTAAGTACGGGCGGGTTGTCTGATGCCGGAACTCCCCTACACTTCCCACGTCGGGACATTCGTACAAAGGGCGGAGATGTGGAACGATTTCCACCCGCCTAAAATTGGTGTCCCAGTGTCACATCATTGTCACCAACCAATCGCAACTGACGTTACAACTACACTGGTCGACACCACAGTGATTGGTAAACAGAAAAATTTATTTTAGTATCATGAATGTGTGGGTCCATTCCCACTCATGAAACACCCCTCCAATCAGACCGCAATGGAACCAAAAGGACCCGCGGGTGAAGGCTATAATTACCAGTGTATCTTGTACACACAAACGCCTGGGGGATGTGGCTCTTTTTCCTTCCCCCAGGATCAATTATCAGGTCGCTGTGCGACCATTAACAGTGGTACATGCACAACGTGCGCACACCACTATAATCCAACTAATCAATCACCCCAAAGAAACATGGAACGCGTGGACTTAAAAGAAACACTCACTCACTTTTTCACTGACAATCATTAATTTAAAATGTTGACAAGCTCCGGAAACGAAGTGCTTATATACTCACTTCAAACAAAGATAAAGAAATAATGTGCTTATAGACGCACTAATTTTTTGTAACTGACTAACATATCATTGGCAATTGAATTACTATTTCTTTTCCAGAGTATTGGGTAACCCTGAAAAGGACAATTTTTTTGTGAACGAGGAGCTACGGAAATCTTTTATGATGTAAGATTGCGGCCTCGTCCCGCGGCAGGCTTTCCCAGAGGATAGGGTCTGCTTATTCGGAAAGAGAAGAAGAACTATTTGGTGTCGACACGGCAGTCGACAAAACCTACGTCAGGTTCCTGCTGATGCTGTTGCTACTGCTGCTCTCTCTATCTCTGCTGTTTATGAACAGTTGTACTTCTCCGTCCATTCTTCTTTCCCCTTGTTGATTTCCTCTCTGAAGAGTTCTTCTATCAGGTCTTCAGTTACTTTCAACATTCTGGCATTCTCTTTTTCTTCAGGGTTCGGGATCAGGCTTTGCCTGACACGAAGCAAATTCACGTCAGCTTCGTTCATCTTGGCTAATCTTGAACACATCTTCATAGGAGGATGAGCCAACAATAGATGGTCAGACTGGAGACTACCCCGTTTTATATGGTTCAAGCTCGGACGCGATAGAAAACATTCCTTCAATTTTCTTTTGGCTTACGTCAAATCCCTTGTTAGTGCAATCTTTATCTGCCACCTCATTGAACTTGCCCGTTGATGTCAGGTTTCCATACCACGCAAGCATCCAGATGAGAGTTTTTGGCTTCTTTTCCGTACGTCAAGAGATTTTACAGGTACGCTCGATAGGGGTAAGTATCCATGCTGCTGCTGACCAGTTTGTTATTCAAGTACAAGTCCACTTCGCTGAACAAGGAATGCATGAAATTGGTGACATGAACTACTGCCTCATCGGCATCTAGCTCGCTACCATCCGAATCGTTCACCTTAACTTTCAAATACAAGTATCTACTGTTCAGATCAATGTAATCTTCAGGCTGTCCTTTGATTTCAAACTCGATAAGATCTGAGTCTGTCAAAGAGGAGATGGGATAAAATTCGACCCATTGGGATTCTTGTATTGTCATCATAGTATGTGGCATGGCAAACAGATCCAGTTCCAACTTGGAACAGGCGCAAGACTCTCGGTGAATCATTTCTGTTTCTATGATTTAATAATCAAAAACGTCAAAGTCCCAAGTAGTTCTTCTTTTCTTTGTCTTTCTAGCTTTAGAAGTGTGAAGTCTTGTGAAGGGGTGTTTTCTTCGTCGTCTCTTTCTGCCTTGTCATTGCTGTGGCTGTGTTTTCTTTGTCGTCTCTTTCTGCCTTGTCATTGCTGTGGCTTCAGGGAAGCGGGAATGCCTCACTCAGTATCGTTCAGGGCATTTAGAGGAGCTTCTCTTCGGCCCAAAATGTCTTTGCCTGTTTGAAGCAAAACATTTTTGCCTGCTCACAAGAAAGCTTCTTTAGGGTTTTGTTTGTCGATGATGACATTTTGGAGAAATTCTTTGCTGTGTGTCAATGCAGCATCTTTCAAGGTGTGCAATCCTCGTGTCACCATCGGTTTCAACACTGGAGCCACTGAACGAAAGGCCGATTTCAACATATCTCCTAAACCATGTCCTGCTGTCGAGCAACGCCTCGGTACACTGGGTACATGACTTACAATTCGCTAGAGAACCGTTTTTCGAAAATGTAGTTTCACCGTGACTTTTCCTTTGGAGAATGGAATATTTTGTCCCAGATCTCCTTTTATAGTAAGGTTGACAGTGTCAAAATACGACTTACTGACGGGTAAAGAGTGAGGATGCACGAATTCGCGGTGTACGTAATAGGTGTTTGCACCTTCCTGGTCATTCGTCGTGGTACTATCCACTTTGAAAGGAATGACACGCAGTAACGGTACAGAGGTGTGATCCCCTACGTTATACTCCACCACATTGGAGTACACATAGATCAAATTCAGTCCTTTGTTCAGTTCTACCGGGTTTCAAAAAGCCCTGTAAAACTCCATATTACTATTGATTTTGGGGCTAAATTTTTGTGCTACTATCTGCGGAATGTCCACCCAAAATTTCAAACAAACTACCATTAAACCTGATGGACAATGTGTCGGTATACTGAAATTTGATCATAAGGCGACGAGCCACTTTATGACACTCAATCTTAACACTTCTTTCGGCTCTGTTCAGGGCTTTGTCAAAGGCTAAGTCGAACCTGTCCGCAAGGGTGTTCACAAAATGTTCACCACTAAAATAATAACCTGAAGGAATTTTCAACGTGTAAATGCTCAAGGATGGATTGCTTGCTGGCTTGGTGTCCCTTGAAAACCCGATTTTATTTATTTCTTCTTGCAACTGGGCATTCAGGATTTCGACCTGGAAAGTGTTTTGCTTTTCAGTGATGTTTTTGATTTGTGTAGGGTAAATAATTTCCATCAAAGCCACCTCCCAAGCTTCGTGGTCTAATTGGATGGCCTGAGGTAATTTGGCCGTGTAACAACATAAAGTGTTATGGGGAAACACCTCCATGGAACTGTCACTGGGTAAGGTTAAGTAAAATTGGTTATTGTTGTTCATAATTCCAGAGTTCTGTGGCTGTCCGAGGGGTCACTGGAAGTGAGAGGAGTGTCTCCGTCCAAAATGGGGTTGTTGTTGTTGTTGGAGTGGTGACTGACACTGGACGCAAGATTCCCGTTGTTGCCTTTCGAGGCGTATTTCAAAGAAGGATTGGGAAGAAGGTAACCGATGAAACAACTCAATAAAATGGTCCACAATTGTTTGTCTCCTTGTTGCAAACTCAAATTCGCGATGGCTGCATCGATGACACAATACACCACAACGATCTGGCAGGAAAAGACGATTTGCATTTTAGGCAGACATTCTCCACACCACACCCACAAGGGCTGTTTTTGTAGATCTTGCAGAGAAGAACTGGGTGAAGAAGTGGTCGCAGTAGCTGCGTCTGTGTGAAAGGGCATGATGGTCACTTCTTTTTATAGTCGATGACTTGCGAAGTGTCGATCCAATAATCAAACTGGGTGGATATCCTTTCCAATGTACTTTGACTTCTTCGACACGTCGTTTGCCTACTTTACGGGTTCTGCGTTCAAGAATGCTTTCGATGTCGTACATGTCGTCTTCTTTTTTGGTGACACGTTGTAACTCGGGCAAATAAAACGTTCCTTTTAACACTTCTCCGTTCATGTCTTCCAATTTACAGACGGCAGGATGACGGCCATGCACTCGTCCAGTGACACGAAACAATTCGGTGGTCCAGTTAGGTAAGTAACCTTTATCGAAAGTGCGTTTGGTTTTGAAAATGCGCACACAATCTCCTACGGCCAACACTCCACTTTTCTTGGGGAGAGCCCCCGTTGGGAACGTAACAAACAGACGATCAGACACCAGCACTTCGTTGTCGGGAGTCACCTCTTGCGGGGCACGTCCAATGCTTTGATGGTAAGATTGGTTGTACGCTTGCACCAGGTGCGGTAAGATGTCCATGTACTTCAGAGTGTGGTGATGCGTAAAATATTTCCACATGCGTTCTTTTAAAGTGCGTTGAAAACGTTCCACGATGCTGGCTGTGGTAAAAAAATGAATGTCACGTTTCTTTCATTCTTTTTGGAAAGCTTGGTTCAGAAATTCGGTACCTTTGTCCGTTTGCCATCGAAGAGGGTGATGATCACTTTCTTTCAACACTCGTTTGTGTGACTACTGTGTCTTTTCTTAGGGTAACGTCGATGCTTGGCTAAGCGTTTTGTCGGATGACGAGACTGTCGAGACTGTCCTTGTCTCTTTTCTTTTTGGGCAGGAGAATGACGATAGTGACGGTGTGCACTTCTTTGAGGTGACATCTTTGGGACATTCAGGAGCACAAAAACACTGATACTCATCCTTTGCCTCAGGTCTTTTTTATACTGGAACACATCGCCACTGATTGTCTTTACATCGTATCAACTCAATGACAGGCATCACGCGTAGTGGAGGTGTTCGCAACGGACTAAATCGGGACAGTTCTTGCTTGGAGAAATCCAGTAAACTCTGTAACATGCCCGATCTCTCTTGGGCTTTTGATTTTGGGAGCAAAGTACTTTGTGAGCAGCTGCCACTGCAGATAAAGAGGAGGAGGGCGTCACCGCTGAAAGTAAAGTTTTTGGAGACACGGGTTTCCATGCTTTCATCAACTGAGGAAGAACGCGTGTCAAATTGTATTGGGCAGGCACCAACGGAGAAGTGGAAGAACCTGAGACTAACGGAAACGCGGTCACTGTCGTTGCAGGTAATGGTTTGCGAATGTAAGGTTGCATCCTGGCTGAAGTGTCTCTCTTGCGGGTAGAATCTGTTTTCTGAAGACTTTTCTTTTTCTTTTTATGTGGGCTTTTCATTTTCTGGGGTTGTGACCTAGTCTTGACACCACTGCTCTTTTTCTTCTTTGGGCTTCGTTTGACTTTTGGGAGAGGCTTCTTTCTTGGGGAGAACTTTGGGGCATTAGGATCCCATTTTAGAGAGGGAGCGAATGATGACACCTCCAATAGTACCGCTCCCTCCAGGTTTCAAAATGATTTGCCTTTTGGTTTGAGTGTCGATGCGGTGATCGGCCAGTTGTGTCAAGGCTACTTTGGTTCTGTCAAAAAAGCGTTTGGTTTGAGGAGGAATCTGAGTGGTGCCATGCAGTAATTGACGTGCTGTCACCGTAAACCATTGTAAGAATTCTTTTAGACTGGCTTCTAAGACACGAGTACATATTTGTGGATTTTTTTTCGCGACTGATGCCATACAAGGCACGAATCAATTTGACGGGAAGATGAGACTGAAGGGACGTCATGTTGACGATGTGTGAGACAGACGAAAAGTGTCCGAGGTTTTTATAGATTTTGTTGGGTTAAGTCGATGACTGAGACATATTCAGGACAGGCTCTCCGTCTTGACACCAGTGGTGAAACAAATGGGTACGAAATCGCAAATAATCAGGGGTAGTGGGTTTCAAATCGACGAGTAAATAGGCGTGTGGAGTTTGAGTGGCATTGTCGTACGCATGAGTTAGCCAAGGAGTTCCCAACTGTTTGGCTAAGATTTGCACTTGTGATTTATCTCTAGGGCTTTTAAACAACACCATGTAATGAGCATTGAGACTGATGGTGCGATGGGCTTTACTTTGTTGAAACAAATTTTGAGTAATGTAAATGACACTGGCATTATGATGATGCCCTTTGCGCGTAAACCAGCTTAACTTCTTCTTTGTCTTCTCCTAAACTGTCATCGAAAATGACCAGATGGGTTTGACTGGGTTCAGACATGATTCCGTCGTCTTCACTAGCAATGCCTTCCACAAACACGATGGAATCGCCTTGACTTTCTCGCATGAGGCTGTACGCCGATTGCCACTCTTTGTAACACCACACGATTCGTTGAGGTGGACGATCGATCAAATGATGTTTCTGTTCGATCAAATGTTTGACAAATTCGGTTTTGCATGAACCACTAGGCCCTGCAATTAACACGTTAAAGGGACGGCAAAGATACAAGGCCTCCCAACTGGCACGATCTAAGTGTTCGTCAATGACTTTGAAAGTGGAGGAAGAGGGAGTAGAGACAGCAGAGGTAGCCATAGTGCAAGGAATGTCACTTGTGACACGAAGATAGACAAGAGAAGAGTTTTTATACTTTATGCAGGACACATTGATTTTTTTTAAAATAAACACGAAAGACAGAATACATAAAAGCCAAAGGGTTATGTACAGCAATAATCAACACATCAAAATGATCAAAGTGGAATAGAAACAAGTCTCTGTACAACATGTTTTTGGTAACCAAGATGTCCTAATGTTCTTACAGTCTCCACATGGGGTAATCTCACACAAGTGTCCTCCCGGAATGGCCTTTCAGGAATGTCCATCACAACTTTCGAGCATAATGGGTCACTTCCTTGGTCCAAGCCTCAAAACCCATATTTTTCCAGTCACGTACATCTGTCCAGTGAGGGTGTAAGTCACAAGCTACACACACATCATCATACACATCTGCAGTACCTAAAAGTTGTCAAATCTTTTTTTCCCGTAGAGGGTGAGAAGTATCCAGATGAAAATGCAAGGCTTTGAGCAAAATGAGTCTCTTGTGGACATTTAAAGGAACCACTTTCATGTTTTAGTTGGTGGCAAGTACTGTTCGTAAAGAGTCCACAAAGAATCGGCTGGTAAACAAAATCCCAGAAAACAAGTCACTAAGACACACACCACACGTCGACCCAAATTGAATGGATACAGTTTTCGTAATAAGTGTTGGTAATCTTCCACTGTCTGAATAGTGGCATTGGTTTCCTTCCACGGAATTTGTTGTATCACTTCTGATAAAAGTTGTGGCATGGTAGTCTGTTTTATACCTCTTTTTCTCGGAGACAATAAGTGTACTTTCTGCACTGAGATGATTTTACTCCAGTGGTGAATCTAAATAGTTTAGTCACTAACTTGCACATCATAAGACACCGTTCAGAAGGTCCCTCTTCAACTAAGATTACGTTGAGTAAAAGATTTTGGTAACTCTCTAACTCTTCCTCTGGAATTCGTTGTTGTAAATCTACCTTGTAGTAAGAAGAACGAAACACAAGAATCCGATCCTTCTCGCCCACGTCCAGTTTAACAATGTCTGACCACTGGAACACTTTCATCTGAATCAGTCCTCTTATATCATTCAGGTACCAGTGGTTTAAACACCGGTGACGTAGCGGATGCAATTGTTCTTTGCGTTTCACTTGTGTTTTGACCAACTCTCAGTAAATGCGTTCTCTCAACTCCACAGGCAAACCACGAATATTCTCTTGTAAAGTATCCATGATCATGTCAGTCAGTATTATTGTATTTAAAAATCTTCTCATAAAGCGAAAGTAATGAACATAGTGAGTAATTTCTGACCACTGACATTCAGGATAACGGCCAAGAATGTCAATAAAATCTTCTGATCTAACAGTCTAAAGTAGAATAATAGGGTGAACGCACACCTGATCCAGAAAAATATGATCCGTTTGTTGACTTTGTTCACTTTCCTCTTGTGAATTTCTTGACACAAACGTTCTGCAGTCACCCATTGAGATTTCGCTCTGCCAAGTTCCTGCCAAACTTCCTTGTAGATCTTCTCTCGCAGTTCGTTTGGTAATGCTTGAATATCATCTTTTAAATGGAGTTTAAATACTGGTCTCAGTGGTATCCAACGTTTGACTCCTAGCCAGTCTGGTTTTTTAAACGACATTGTATGTCACTTCAATGACTCGGTCCCACTAAAGGTAGGTAGTGACAATTCAGTGACCATCGAGCATGTTCCAGGTATACCGAATCTTGCTGTTCCCACTGGTGTAGTGATACACCACAACTGAAGCACCTGACTTGATCCCCTTCGCCCAAATAGAAAAATCCGGCTCTGGCTAGTTCTTCGGGGTGCGGTCCTCCCAGATGTTTAGGCCATTTCCCTTTGAACGGTTGAAGACAATTTTCAAAGTCGCAGTATTCCGACAAACGCACAGGGAACGAATATTCGTTTTTCACAGGTTCGTTTCGATGAGGGTTGGGTGATACCGACAAGAGTTTGCTCAGTGTTGGATGACATCCAATGGTGGTAACTGCATGGTGTCACGTGAAGGTGGACATTCACAATGAAAACCAGTAAAGAGTCCACGATAATGACTGGCATCACTTTAGCATCAGTAAGGTCTGACACGCACAGCATCCCTTTCCATGGTAGGTGTAGTGGCTGCAGTAGTGATAGCAAAGTTCCCATGATGTTTTACTGCATCGCTCTTAATGCAAGGCACAGCATCACTTTCTATAGTAGGCGTAGTGGTAGTAGTAGTCAGAACAAAGTTCCCATGATGCTTGACTGCATCGCTCTCATTGCACAGCACCGTACTCCACTTTAAGCTCCACTACACAATTACAATGGTAACCGCATGCACACTTTCAGTTTCCTTCCAGACAATTTCTGTTGCAATGCATGGGTTTTATCCATCCACTACTAGTCACACTATGTGGAGGTAGTTTTTTTTTTATACAATCCCCGAACTTGAATGATGTCTGTTTTAAAGAATTCATCTTTCTGGCTTGGTCTTGGTAGTTACGATGAACTATCGATCTTGGACATTGTCCCTTTTTATACTAGTCGCAATGAAGTCTCAAGCTTGTACATCGTTCCTTTTTTATGTCTAGTTTTGGAAGTCTTCCTTTTTTTTTTTCCTGGAGAAAGGTACTACCTTCTCTAAGGTACCGTCATAAATGTACAGCAGTGTGATGGGTGGAAAGGCTATAGAAAGGTAAGGACAGTGCGGAGACCATCGAGTATGTTCCAGAACAGGCGAATCTTTATAAATACATTGATCCATTCGTAACTTCAGGCCGCAACTGAAAACACTGTATTTCGTATCCCAATCCAGTCTCAGGTCCCAAGTAGACAAATCCTGTTCTAGCTAAAACAATCGAAGTAGGTAATCCTTCCCTATCCGTGGGCCATTTTTGAAACGTTTCCAATCGACTGGCTCAATCACCATAGTCAGGCATGAAGACCAGAAAATGGTATGGTTTGAGTTCTCATTTGGGTCTCTCGCTCGATTCTTGCTGTGGCGAAGTCATCCTTCTTGAAGAATTTTTTATACCGACATGTCTATACGGTAAAGTGAAGTGATTGAGAAGATGAACTCGCTTCTGCTACATGATCTGGTACTGCATTTCCAAAGGTCGACTGACGATTTGGTGATTGGGTAAACGTACAATCTTGTTCGGTTGGTAGATGGTCACTTTAAAGTTTCCATCATCTCAAGGCTTCTTTCAAAATTCACCACTTGACTGGTGCGATAATTGAGAGTCAGTACTTTCACTTTATACTCAGTGTGCACTTCTCCTTGTTTGTCCCGATATTTGTACCTGTAATTTTTAGGACCATCACTAGCGAAACTTAAAATCTTCTCGTCGGGGTGTTCGTCTGTCTAGGCTCCTAAACGGTCTCCTTCGATGTCAGGGTGACGCTGACACGGGCGATCGATGTAGATGCAACTGTCTGTGTCAAAGTACAGGACACGGTCACCTAACAGTTCTAAAGCTTCGTACAATTTTAAGCAAGCATGGGCTGTCACGTAAACTGCAATGATGACATTTCCAAATTCGTCGGCTTGTACAAAGTCCAGATCTTCTTCGTAATTGACTAAGATCAAATTGTCGCGAACGATGTCCATGTGTTTCATGTATTTGGTTTTGTCGTGAATCATCTGGAAGTAGCGGGAAGGTTCTGTCAAATACTCCGTCTTGGGTAAACAAGTGTAACGTAATCGAGCTAACACCCTTTGAGACTGAATTGGAATTTAAGAAATAACAAATACATATGTGAGTGACAATAAAAAGATGTATTATTCTCTCACATTAATGATGAAGTAACATGACATCAAAATAAATACAAAGGTACAAATTATGGATCCAATGGAAAACCATCATGAAGAACAGATATAATTATTTGAAATGTTCAATAATTATAAAGTTGTCTCAGATAATTAAACACTACCATGCTTTTTGTCTCTATGGTCAACCAATATGCTGACCTTTCCCTATATAGTCAAACACTAATAGCATTCTTATAGTCAAACACTATAATGAAATTCTCTTAGTCAAACACTATGACCTTCTTATAGTCAAAACACTATAATGAAATTCTTATAGTCAAACACTATAATGACATTTCTCCTTGTCAAGTACTATGACCTTCTTATAGTCAAACACTATAATGAAATTCTTATATGTATGTCCAATGTTTACTTTACATTTCATATGCCCTTTGACCCACTTCCCGGTTCGGTCACTTCAACCATCCACTTTTCATGCGCATATATGTTGGCACTTTCCTGGCGGTCTTCCATCATTATTGCTGCGGCCTCTAGCTACACCTAGTCAGTCCGCACACAGTTATCCACACCTAGACACTCATACCTAGTTATCCACAACTAGTAATCCACGCCTAGTTATCCACACCTAGTAAGCTGAATATGAAAAGAAACAACTTTCCAAATAGTCTGCTTTCTGTGTATCTAGATTAAAATATCTGAGCATTTAAAATGGATTAATACTAACACACCTGAAATATTCCTTATGTACGACTGTGACGTACGAATGGCATACCAAAAAATAGGAATGATATACTGAAACTCTAACACATACATAATACGTCCTCAATATTAGTTATAATAGCAACAAGATAACCTACCAACAGGAGTATTGCATGTGTTCATAGCCCTGTTAATAATCCGAATCGTACCATCTCTCGCTACCAAATTACATAAGCTATACACTCTTGATGAATTAAACTACAAGTATGATAAAGCAACGCAAACGTATAATACAACATTGAACGTGTTTTGCGAATCTGAACATTAATTAAAAAGAGTTGATTAAAAAGAATATAACTCACCCACCTCGATGGCTCAAACTAAGTAAGACATAATGGTGATCCCACCCCGACAGCTAAACACATAAAGAGCTTCCCTCTAATGGCTGTGTCAGTCAAGATCCCTAAGTAACATTTATAGTCGCGCGCATTAACATGTATTACGCATGTGCTGTGCAAGCAATGAAGGTGTCACGCGATGCAAAGAAAAATACTGGAATTTATGGTGGTCTAAGCAAGCCATATAAGGTATTTCGTAACAACAAGGTGGTTGTGCCATTTTGCCCCACAAGCAATTTAACTTCACTTTGGCAAACGATCGCCTGCCTTCGTTTTTCTCAATGTGGTATAAATTGATACCTTCCTGCTCCCAGTATTTCTCTTTGAATTTCTTTTGATCTTCGGGAGTGTGACACCAAGAAGGATTGGCGCTGGCTTCTTGTTTTAGTTTCAGAAAAGCATCCAAGTAGTCTGCGAAAATGGCTTTCTGAGTCTTGTCACCCTTGTGGTATTTTTGTGTCTTGGGAAAGTGATAAATTTTGTACACTTCTAACAGTTTGTATCCCATGTCCAGAGCTTTAAACAATTCCACGCTGACCCATGTTCACGTCAAGGTGCATTCTTCCTGGGTGTGGTGACAAGGCTGATCTTGGTTACACATTTCAGCACAAGTACGACACAATGGAAACATCAGTTTTCCTTGGCAATGGTGAGGTAACATGGGATGTACAAGTCCGTGGGAGACAAGACTTTGCACCTGATCAAGCTTCGTATTGTCGAATGTTGTCCACATCGATGTGTTCCATCAGCAATCGTGGGTGCCCTGCAGGAAAGTGACAATATTTGCACACGTAAGGATACAGTGAACACACGTCCAAGTATTTGATTTCTTCTCCTTTCTCTTTGTTAGCGTGGTGTAACAAACAGGTGGCATTTGTCCGTCCTCGGTACAAAATGTCCCTTGGGTTCAGTGGGTCCACCAGCTTGTAACTTTCCACGATACGTTTAAACTCGGGATCGGTTTTCAAACGGTGATCGTATTCGTGTTCCCACATTTCCACCACTTGGTATCCTTGCTGTTCTAACTTAAGCGTCACTGACAAGTGGCCTGGTTAAAGTCTTCCATGGTTCGTTGTAAAAACTGATTTTTAGTGCCACGTTGAGGGTAACAGATGGGACATCCGTGAAATAAGCAACCATTAAACTCGTACACGATCTTGGGGTTTTCTAAGTCCAGCCATCGACCAAATAAGTTCCAATGGTATTTTCACCTCCTCCGTTGCGGGCGTGTTGGATCCATTTTTCTTCCTTGTCGCACAAGTAATGTAGCCAGCATAGGGCTTTGACCGAGTATTGTCATTTGACAAAATTGGTTGTTTGAGGGCTGATGACAGCCGGGGTGTTTTCGGATATGAATCTTTGATGGTACACTAATGAACATGCTTTGGCAATGGTGCAAGCTTTTTTCAAAGGATCGACCCCTCCGTGTTCCAACAGTTCTCGAAATTTTCCACATCAACGCCGTAAAATGTCCATGTCGGAATGACAATACTTTAAAATTTCTTCCTGAAAGTCGAAGGGGTCGGTGGCGTGAGTCTGGTAACAAGCGAAGAAAGCTTCTCGTTGTTCGGTACACATGTTGTCGGGGTCATAGTCATAAGCCTCAGGCAAATGGGGTAAAACGGCGTGTTGATTATCTTCGGTATTGAAAAAGTGAGGAAAATAACCTTTAGTCATTTCTGTCATTCCAAACGTTTTAGGCATTCAGCTCAAAGACACTGCCAAGTAACTCACTGAATCTTCAAACTGTACTTGTTCCACTTGCATGGAAATGATTTTGGCTCCGTTCAAAGTGGCTTTAGGACATGCGGTGCCTTGTTCCGTATATTATCTCAAAAGAAACTGTCCATTGTATCCCGAAAAATTGTGAGCCATTACTGTGGCATGGCGATGACAATTTCCGTAACGTTTGATGCCCACTTGGCTCCACATTTCGTCAATGGGGTCATAGATCCATTGGGCGAAATCAGCCAGCGTGTTCGGTCCCCGAAAGATTTTTCCACGACCTCCAGGAATCTTGCTACAGTGAGGACAATGACTAAAGATAGGTTCTTGGATGTACTTCTCGCATGCTCGATGAGCCACACAAAAATTAGGAATGTGAATTCCGGTCTCTTGCATGCATATGGAATCGAAAAAGATGAAATTGCCTTTCTTCTGATCATCTTCCTCTTGTTGTGGCTGGTATTTTGGAATGTAGCATTGGTGTTCCAAGTCCACGATTTGGTGACAAATGTGACATCATTTCTTTCCTGAACATATGTGTGAATTTGCATTATTGGTATGTATGCCTTGTCCACAAGTAGGGCACAATCTCAGCAGTTGACAAGCACTTTTCTGCTGTGAACCTTGCGTATTCAGATGCTGTTGGTAACAGGTTGGACTGACAAAATTGCGCTGACAAGCAGGGCAATGCACTCGTTCTTGTCCTTCGTCCAGACAGGCTTGAGAGGCCAAACATCCTGAGCATTTCGATCCACAAAGCTTATGTTGCTCTCGGTTGTTATAACCATGGTCACATTTTTCACAGTAATAAACGTATCCCAAGAATGCAGTGATACTGGTAATAGCATCAAAATGTTCATCGTGATAATAGACGTGAATGTATTTTCCATCTTGGAAATCTTTGCCTCGAAACAACAACAAAGGTCCATGCACTTCTTGAGGGTGCACTTTCAAGGTGTAGCATGGAGCTAAGATATCTTGCAATTTTTGCATTTCAGGAATGCCACAGGATGTGTCTTTTGATAACCCCGCTTGCTGTAACAGGAGTTCTGCTTCATTTCATTGTTTGGCACAATTCAATTTTTGAATTGTTTGCCAGGCTCTTTTCCTATCTGCCGTGTTGTTCTTGTCGGCATACGTTCGTCCCACCATGATGGCACAGGCTAAACACATCTGGTCTTGAGGGTTGTTAATTCGGATGAGGCTCTTTTTAGTGCTATGAAGGTCGTCCACCAATAACCTTTTTTCGTCTGGTCCCTTGGGGAAGACAAACGTGGGTCATGAACAATGTCGCTTTTCCATCGCTGATATGAAACTTGTTGTTGGATTGTTGTACGTGTTGAATCTTGTCGATGACTTTAGAAGGTGTCAATTCTGCTGGGTTGCTAAACCCGATCCAAATGGGTGACTTCAAACTGTCGTGATGAATGGAAAGTCTCAAGTGACTGTCTTCTTTGGCTTGACATTGGCGTTTCAGTGTGGCTAACAAAGAATCCCACACCTTGGTGATGAAGCCCTCTGCTTTCTCCAGTGGTATGTTGGACTTGAAATCGTTAAACTTCACCATGTAGGTTTAAGCTGTTGTTCTAAATTTTCTAGAGGAGCACTTTCCGTCTCTCAAATGTGATAGTAATTTTCAGGGTTTACTAATGTTGGTGAACTTTGACTGGGTGTAGAATCACTGGATCTGGATTCTGGTTCACTCGTGTCATCTTCATAATCACTGGCATGAATCTGTGCCAAGACTTCAGCTACTGTACGTGGCGATAAATCACGTTTCTGCCTCTTACTTTCTTCTCCTTTCTTCACGAATTGATGCAATCATTTCATCTTGACTGCGAAAAGTCAAATGACTGAATTTTAAACGCCATGGGTCCCTTTATATCCATGGCAGACCTGTGTATATATAAAGGGTGTGTGACTTCCCTTCCAATATTCATTTCACCCTCAAACTGAGCAGAATGATGGAAGAGCCTACACAGATCGAAGCTTTGCGAGGTGTCATAAGAAAATTATCTTCAGACAAGGCGACGGACTACTCACCCTCCTTTCGAGATAAAAGTCAAGATACTTGCTATATCTGTAAGAAGAAAGGGCACTGGTCTTCAGACTGTCCAGACAATGAAAAAATCAAAACAGGTGCTAGAAGTCACAAACGTCAAGATACCTGTTATTATTGTCAAGAAAAAGGACATTGGTCTTCAGATTGTCCTAAGAAACAACTGGAGCAAAAAGAAGAGAGGGGTTTAGAACAGGAAGAAGAAGAGGTACCCTCCCCAAAAGAAGAACCCAGACACATGCAGAAAGAGAAACATGAGAAGAAAAGAAGACGAGAAGAAAGTGGAGAAGTGGAGGAAAAAGCTGTAAAAGTGAAAAAATTAAAAAAGAGAGAGAGTGAACACAGACACATAAGAATCCTATGAACTTTTTCAAGTGTTATGTTGTGCTGTGAATAAGATTGTAAAATTTGTACCAGAATAGACGATGCATAAAACGTGTCTCTTGGTTTTGATTTTTTTGAATAAGAACCTACACTCATGCACTCACTCAAACATTCACACACGTTCACTATGGGTAAAAAGTTTTTTTTATAGTTTTAATTGATGTTGGCAACTGGAATACTATCTCTTTTCGAGAGAAATGGGTGGCCCTGAAAACGGCCTTTGGGTTTATGTTTGTTTAAAAAACAAACTCGGGAACAGGAGGCAATCAGCCTTAACTTCCTTAAACCTTTGCCACGACCAAGGCCTATTTGTGGACTGCCTCCTATCGATGATGATTTGGTAGAAATCACTAAGGGTGGTATCGCAGGCATAGTAACAGGGTTGGATTGTTTAGCTCGGGAAGGTCTTTTTCTCTTCAGTCGTAATAAAGAAGTCTGATACATTTGTTTCAGACTCCTTAACTCTGCTAAAGTGTATAAGAGTATAGTGACTGTTTGACTTTTATTATTCTCCTTCTCTCTTAGACCTTGTTTCTTCTCTGCTTCCTCTTCCTGTCGTTTCCTTCTTGCCTCTTCTTCCCACTGTTCTTGAAGGAGAAAAGCTTGTTATGTTTCCTTTTGCTTCTGTAAAAAAAAATTCCAATTCTTCTTTCTGTCTCTGTTTAAAACTCTCCACGTGTGGTAAAGATGGAGAAGGTGGCGAAGGTACTGGTACTGGAACAAATTCTTGCGAAGAAGAAAGAAAATCGACAAAATCCCAATTAAAATCAACCTCTTCTGGAAGTATGTCTGTGTTGACTTGGGTAGTCACTGCTATACCATCACTTGTCTTCTCCACAGCCGGTGCACCCCAATACATCATCTTCTTAGGTTCTGTCATGATTGAAAACTGTCGCATGGATTGACTGTGCACAGATGCTAGCGCATATATATATAGGGAATGTGACGTCACAGACTGCTCTCTTCGGATTGGTAGACTGACTCCGTGTTGTGACTGAACTTTGTAACACGTGTTTGGATTGGTGAATCAACTCAGTCCATTTTGATTCTTCCTTCCCCTATAAATAACCCTTTCAGTTCATTCCCTTCACCTGTTCTCGTCACAAGATATGGACCAATGTAGAATCCTCTCTACTCTCGTATTGTCAATGCTGTTCCGTACGTACTAACCCATTTCTGTGAAATCATCATGGACAATTATCAGGATGACAGATACAAGCTTTTAGAAAAGAAGAATTTATGTGGATAGACAAGGCTGCTTGAAGAGGGTTCTGATTTATGGACCAGAAGTCAGACAAAGTTTGAGGAAGAGAAGAAGACCTATGCGATGCCCTCTATGTTAACGGAATAATGTTAACATAAACCCAAAGGCCCTTTACAGGGCCACTCGTATGCCTCGAAAAGAATTGCTTTCTTGCTTCAAATTTTTTTTTAGTATGTTGTATAAGTGTTTGTCTGTTGTCTATTGTCTGTGTTATATAAATCTAAGTCCCCTCCTTTACTCTTACGTCACCTCACATGGTTGCAACATTGTTACCAATCTCCCCTACCGTGACGTCAGACGCTATACAGACTCCACTTTCCCTTGTCCGTCAACAGGCCCAATATTCCTCATGTTAAATTTCCCTTGTCCATAGACAGTAATTAAACATCTGACATTGCTTGATTTTAATAACCGTGTTCCCCATAACATATCATGATAAACATTAGAGAGTCTTGTTTCATCAGTAAATCATTTCTCTTGCTTTTTTCTAAATCACCTAACATTTCAATGTTGGAAGCCAAACAAACATGCTCCCAGGATGGTTACAAAACATTACTGTGAAAATGTAGTCCGGCATTATTATAAATGTCATTGGATGAGCGGTTCTGTTATAAATACATCTTGAAAATGTTTAGAGTCAAGTTCTGTCAGTAAATCTTAGAATGTCATGACATTTGATTCTTTGTTTAAAAAAGTGTTATTTATATCTATATTGCGCCTTTTACTTTTGGTGTGTGTAGACTGCACATGAGCTAATAATCCGTTTTGAGAAGGTTTAAAATCAGTCATAATAATAAACCTGTTTACAAGTTTGGGGTGATTTCCCACTGGATGGTCACTCAGGTGGGTTATGTTGCTGCGTGAGGTATTGTGACATAAGACACATAGGAAGTATTACAACACGGATCGAGTAAGAAATTATTGCGATGTAGAGACGTAAGGGTGTATAAAAAGATTAGAGTTGATTAATTAGTTCATTATAATTTCCTATGTTCTTGTATTAATACTGATGTGAAGATGTGTTCAATGTTGTGTTTATATATAATTTAAGAGGAAACAGTTTCATTCTTTACTGGAATCACAAAGTGCCCATTGAATTGGGACTAAAATATTATTCTGGGATTATTTTTAAATTCATTCAATGTAATTTTGGGCAATGCTATTGTGATACATCGAGACTATTGGCATATCAGCACATTTCACGACCTGGAAGTCATTCGGAATTTTTGGGAATTGTGATAGAACTTCTTAAGGATTATTGTGGATATAATTCATAATACTTTAAGTTAATCTTAATTTTTCATTTTATAACTTAAAGGATTAAATTTTTTGTTAAGTTTTACTTTTACAAAACTTCTGGTTTTGCTTCTTTTTGTTTCATAGTTTAGGACTACAAAAGACACAAAGAATATCGCTCATATCACAAGTGTATACTGATGCACATTTGAACTATAGTTTTATACATGAAATATCCTGAACTAGTTTGTTGCTTGTAAAATTATGGAACCAAAACGTCAAAATCAAAAATATTCAAGAAATAAGTAATGAATGTAATTTTATTGGCACAAGCATTTAATCAGTTTATCAACTTTTAATTAACTGACGGGAAGCACCCCATTGTGTGTACTCAGTCTTTAGAATTAAAAAAATGGGGTAATGGTTTTCAAAGTACCGAAAACTAAATTTATTATTACCTCTTCATGGAAACATCAGGTATGTTAAAGACAGCACTACTGCTGTGAATAAAGGTTTGATTGCAGATCAAGACAATGATACATGCATTGAAATACTTTAAAAGCGAATATCTGTCGTGAGCAGCACTTCATAAATGACTACGATGTAACATGGGACCTAAAGGGAGATGTACATTTTGATGACATTTACAAATAATAAAAATTATCCCTAATCCAATTGTTTTCAAACACTTGGATGACAATCAAACTCAATGATCCGAGAGTTAAAATCTAAATAAAGATCATCTAGAATTTTGGGTCACTGGGAACTGAGCATTTTATCAAACACTCACGGTTCTGTTTATTGCTGGAAAAAAGAGATTACATTTTAATAGACTATCGAAGAAGGAAATAAGCTTAGTGGTGACCTATTCTAAAAAGCTAAAGAACTGTTGATTCATTACAAAGAATTGCACAAAACTGCATAAGTATTATCAAATATATCTACCATTTAAAGCGCTGTTTGAAGGTGTTGGGGGAAATTACGCTATTAAACAATGACATTAAAAAGTTCACTAATGTTATTACGCTGACTTAAAGTACAACAAAAATACAGATGGGACATGAGTAACACTTGCGAATTTAACAACAACAATCATATTTCGTAACAATGTTTAATTTGAAAGACATTATAAATAACTGTATACTTTCTGTAAAGTAATAGACAGTGGTATCAAAGATGAGGTAACGAAGTGCACTAAATGCATTTAATAATAACAACAAGTGCAAAT
Source organism: Sinohyriopsis cumingii (assembly GCA_028554795.2). NCBI lineage: Eukaryota > Metazoa > Mollusca > Bivalvia > Unionida > Unionidae > Sinohyriopsis > Sinohyriopsis cumingii. The sequence continues at coordinate 38,168,921 of CM068829.1, forward strand.
CACACTGATATTCAGCAGGCTTATAGACAATTGTGCCAAGACAATTCGGCCCGACTAGGGCTGAAATTAAAACAATTCATCCCAGCTTGGCCCAACTTTGCGATAGTTGTATCAAGTTCTTTTTCTTCAAACAACAAGTAGATACTATATAAGATATATATAGTTTAAGTAGGACAAAATGTTTTTGACAATTTTTATAGATTGTGAAATAGAATAGGTTTTAGGAAAACAAAACTGAAGAAGTTTTAACAAACTAAACTATTTTGATATTCTTTAAAAGAAAATAATCAAACTTCGTTACATATGTGTGTGTGTGTGTGTGTGTGTGTGCATATATATATATATATATATATATATATATATATATATATATATATATATATATATATATATATATATATATATATATTTATATATAGACCTAGATGTTCACACTGTTCATTTATTAATGAAAATACTTCTTTCAATAGTAACAATACGAAAGAAACTTTTAATATGCATTGTGATACTAATTGTGCAACATCAAATGTTATTTATTTGATAACATGCAAAAAATGTGGCATCCAATATGTTGGACAAACCAGTCAACAAATATCTAAATGTATGAACCAACATAGATTAGATATAAAAAATTATATCGATCAATCATTTTCATCTCATGTTGCCGCACATTTTAACAAAATTTCCCATAGATTGCAAGATTTCTCCTTCCAACCAATTGTTAAAGCTGATTCTGAAATGGAACGTCTGCTAAAGGATAACCTGTTGGATTCACCGTCTTAATATATCCAAAAGGTCTAAATTCAAAAACACTATATGACATTCATTTTTTTAATTTTTTCTGAATTATGTCCCCTGTTTACAATTAGATAAGAATATTTTCATATTATTTTACTTTGCAGAAAATCTTAATTGGTAAAAGTATAATCTAATATCATAAAAATAAGCTTACTAATTCTTTAAAAATGAAAGTGAATTTACAAATTAATTCTCTATATAAAATGATTAATTATTTGTAAAATACTTGATAGTAAGCATTATGCACACCATATTTTTTTATATAAATTGAGTTCTGATAACCTTTCTAACATTTGTCAAGATTATATCAAGATATATTTTTTATATATATTTTTTACTTTATTTTATTTTTATTTCTTGTCAATTATTTTCTATTTATTAATTTTTTCTATTTTTTCTAATTTTTTCTTCTATTTTTTATATTATTTTTTATATTTATTTATTTATTTATTTTCTATCTCTAATAAGTGTGCATTATACATAATACAAATATTGATAAAAGTGTTTATCTCTACTTAGTAATACATTATAGATATATATATATATATATTAATATTATGATACGGTTTGTATCATAACCTTCTTCTCATCTCTTGCTATGAGAAGGGATTACTCTTAAGTTAAGAAATGTCTTTGCCCATGGTTAGAGAGAGAGAGAGAAAGAAGAAGGAGTTCCAGGCTCTCTAACAAGGGTGTCACCAATAATCATGATGATACGGCTACATCTTGGGGAATGAGGTAAGAAATCGCTGTAAGGTAAAGACAGAGCTCTTCTGACTCGAGGAACGAACTATTTTATTGATGTATAAAATGCTAAATTCTACAGATAAATTTATAAAGCCTTTATATTTAAAATACAAGAAATACATGTAAAATAACACTTTCCCATTGAACTTACCAGCTTCATTGTATAATTGTTGCCTTTTAGATTACTTCATGATATCCAATGAGTATAATAAAGTTCAATAGTTGCTATTAATGCAAAAAACATTTTGATGAAATGTATTTCACTAAATTCAAAATAGAATACTAATTTGGAATAGGTTACTAAACATTACTCATTATTACCTAAAGAATCTTTTATTTTCAAATTAAATCTAAACATGGAATTGTTAGCGAATTCATGTCTAACAGTAATACATACCACAAAAAGAATTAGACATTCCCTTATATTATAATATATAAAATATAAAGAACTCACAAAAATGTTGGAAAAACAAGAATTTTACCATTAAAGTTTCAAATATTAAAAAGTGCCCATTCTTCAAAGAAATTTGCGAACACAGACGATTCTTACCTGTAAGGAAAAGACAGAGCTGTTCTGACTCTTCAGTAAGAAGTGTGCTCACATCACATGATACTAATTTTTTCCCTGGAGTGACTTCAAAATCTTAAATTTTCTAGACAAAATCAGGGCATACTACTTGGGATAATATCAGAATAATACCCTTAAGAAGAAAATAAGAGAAGTTATTTAAATCATGGAAGGAAGAGTCAGTATTGAACCTCGATTCCAGTCAAATAGAAATAAGTCGAGAAGATACAGGCCATATTCTAACATTTCATTAGGAAGATAGATCAAAATAATATATAATAAATAAATAAATAAATAAATATATAACAAAATAAAAAATATAAACATTTTAAATCTTCATATTTATACAATGTGGTAACTTTGTAATATGTTTCCACATATTTTTTTACAGTTTATGCCTGGATCTTTGATTTTCTATAATTACAAATGAACTTTAACTGTTGACTCTCTAAGAAAATGTTTAGGAATGAAACAAAAATAATAAAAATTATATAAACTGTGTAAGATGACCAAAAGAGTAGAATACCTGTATATAGCCTATGCTAAACAAGATACTACAGAATTCCATCGATTGTATACAGTTGTTTATATCAAGCCATCAACATGTAGGTTATTAATGCTGATCTATATCATTTTACAGAACAGACATAGACAACCAACTTGAAAGAACATGTAATGGCCGATCACTGTGACATCACCTAATAGTATTCATGTACTTGCTAACATTTGTACTTGATTTGGTCATTTAAGAATCATGGATTTCTTAACGTCTTCGCCAGTTTCAAACTACTGAACTTTACTGATACAAGGAAAACATCAGTACAAAAGGACTAAGCTATGCCTACCTGAATAAAGAGTCAAGTAAAACAGTATTCACATCCCAAATCAACCCTTCTGTTAGTTTCTATGCATGACGGAAGTCACTGTAATGATAAGAAATTGGCAACTGGCATGCATTTCACTCTGAAGAAGAAAACAAACTACATTCTTTCTTGCTCTCCATTCAGTGTGATAGAACTTTTTATATGTTGAATGTTTTGGAATTTATTCTAAATTTTCTAGAAAGTCAGATCTCTGTCTCACAATGCCATGTTATTGGATAAAATGTAGTCACCTTCAGGTTAAATATTTTATGGCTAAACAGACAAGCTGTATTTCATTACATATATATGTTCTACATTTGATATGATGAATAAGGTTTTCCTTTAATAATCCAGTGCAATAATTTTTTTCAGAGATAGATTCCTGTACAAATTTGCTTATTGTAACAATAAGCCAAGTCATTCTTATTAAAGAATTTTATATCTAATGAAACTAGTTATGTGCATGCATGCATAATGTATATAATTGTATTTGCATTTATATGTGTCTAATGTATTACCCAGCCTTGTCATTGTATTTTTAGGTGTTATTAAGTATCATTTAACTCGGAAGTGGGGGAGGGATATATAACCTGTATTCTATGGCCAGTGGTGATGTTAGTTTGAGGGATTATACTGGTTAGCTCTGCGTAAGGGGCCAAAATTTCTAGACTAAAAGGTCTGCTGCATAGGGAGGTTCTTGAAGGTTCCATTAGATGTCTGGGAGGAGCAAGCCACACAAAGGTTTTCCTTTACTGTTTGTCTGGAGCTGTAAATTGGAAAATATCTTGTGATCATTGCTTGTATACCATGAGATAAGATCACTATATATGTTGATAATATATATATATGTGTGTGTGTGTGTGTGTGTGTGTGTCTGTGTGTGTGTGTGTGTTTGTGTGTGTGTGTGACTGTGTGTGTGTGTGTGTTAGGTTCTGAAACTAAAAGTCAGTGTCAATCTAATGCACCATCATAATTGTTGTCAATTCCATACATTGATCACATATGTTGATAAATCCATGTATCAATCATATTAGTTGATAAAATGCATGTACATGTATTGATCATTTTCATTTACAAGCAGCATTATCTATAATTACTTGATGAAAATAACATACTTTGTATCCACTGAAAAACCACACCATTATCATCTATCTCATTGTGTATCTTTGTGTACATGAGTAGAGTAGCGTTTTCAATTGTTTTCTGTTTACAAGATGTGAACTATGAAGGTGTGAGCTTGGGCATCACAAATTCAATCATTAATTTGCAGTATAAATAAACATACATGTACTTGTGTTAAGTGCCTTCACAAGATTCAATCAACCCAGCCCCAACCTGTTACATTAGCGTTTTTGAAATGTTGCAAACACTAAACAATGCATAGTTTTGCTGGTCTTAGGATTAATAAGCATCTGATCAACCCTGATCAACCCATGTCCATATTTATTTAGTTACAGTTAATTATAATTAAAAATGTCAGTTGAAAGAGAACTGATAATTAAGCTTTAAAATGAAAGATAAATACTATGATACTGTTAAAATATGCCATCTTCCCACCCACAGTCTACTGACCAAAAGCATATAGTGTTTGGATCATCCATGCTCAACAGTTGTATCCTAACTTCTGATTTTGCCCTCTACAATTCTTCTTTCTCAAAGAGAGTGCAATTTTTTTCAAATTTCAGAAATGTCTCATTGTTTGAAACAATGGATGCAAGAAACATTTCTGAAGGGATATAACCTACACAATACTCAAACAGATGTACATATCCAAGTGGTGGTTAACCCTTTACCATATAGAGCATAGTGACAAAGTGCAGCACGCTATAAACAGAACACCTGCTACCTAGCCGACCACATACCCATAGGCATGCCTGTGAACTGTTAAGCATTGTAGGGTATGTTACGTTTAACAGCAATTTTAACCATTTTACATTTTTGGTACACATCTATTATATGTAGAAAAATTGAAGAGTAAAGTCCGATTGTTATAGCTGTGTAATTATTTTTCACGGAAGAATTTTTTATGTACTTTAAAATCTTGAGAGAACTCGTTCACCGTCATGCCAGTGAGGCTGCATGACCAACCGTAGCTGCCATTTCCCATACTCGAATTTTATATGTTTTTCATCTGCGTCTACACCACTAAGTCATCTAATTTGATAATTTATAAAAACTAATTGCTGCCTACATCAATATCAGAGCCTTTACCTAAGTTACTGAATCTTTCACAGTTGTGATTCTAATCGTGAAAACATCGTGGAGTGGAGATTACGACCCAGTTACTTTAAATAGCAGATATCGACCAGTGCATAAACATTGACCACGTGATCTGACATAATTATCATTCGCAGAAAAGAATGTAGTACCTAATGGGGGGGGGTCCCCGAAGGTGGTGCTATGAAAACCAGCTCAAAATGGCTGATGTTTACAGCAGGCGTCAAATAGCGCTTCCACGCGAATAGAGGCGTCAAAAGGCGCTTCCATGCAAATGGAGTAGAAGCATCAAAAGACGCTTGCATGAGGTAAAGGGTTAAGTGCAAATTTTCATAACTGTTTTATAGTTCTAAAATATTTGCATGAATACATACAGCTTGTTAGATGATCTCATGGGTATTTATTTTTAGCACACAAGAAATTTTTTATCTGATGAAATATCCACCAACAACATAAGCTGTGCTAGTGATTAGGCTGGACAGAAAAGAAACAAAATAAAATTCACGAAGTACACACAAATAAAAAGATAATAAAATTATTTATTTTTTAAAACAGACAAAATATATTTTTCTTTTAGACCACTTCAGTGGACTAGTGGTTAGATTGTCCGCCTCAGATGCAGAAGATCATGGGTTCGAGCCCCGACTGAGTCATACAAAAGACTTATAAAAATGGTACTAACTGCTACCTTGCCAGGCGCTCAGCATTAAGAGGATAGTTTTAAAACTGGTTGGCCTAGTGTCAGGATAATGTGACTGGGTAGGACATCATGTTACATGTCTGCGACATGATGCCCCAGTGCTAGACATCACTATAAACTGCCACAATGCAGACATCGTAGTGATATGACTGAATTTTTTTTAAAGCTACATGAAAAACCCAAATCACACAACACACATATTTCTCTAAGTCTTTTCTTTTCAGTTTTGTATTTCTTGCTCACCCAAATCTTTAAAATACAGGAGGAATGTTTGAAAAATACAGGAAATTGTAAGAAACTATACATTCACCCTAACATTATAGGAAAATATAGGACAGTTTCGTTTGTGGAAAATAAGTTACCATAGGTAGTCACTCTGCCTAGTGATGAATGCAGAGGGTCACACTCACTATAATTTGCCCATCCTGCCCTTGAATATAAGAACTTTGTTGCAAAACCAAATATTTCTTGAAGATAGCATTCAAAGCTCATGACTCATATCAGTGATGATGTGGAATGCTTGAACTTCAAGTTTCATCAACATAAAGGTACATAATAACTGGCTGAAATGCATCAAAGTTATTCTGTGGGAAGCAAACTTAGGACAGGCAACCTAGGGCTGTAACTCTTTTAAATGAAAATGTGGAACACTTAAGTTTAAACTTGTCTAGGTCTCATACATATAATCTGCATGCCACATTTGGTTGAAATCAAGTACAACATAGTCAAATTAAGCAATGGAAACCAAAGTCAAGTGAATGGTTTAATCAGGGGATATAACTCTTTTAACTGGTGATGTGGAATGCTACATGGACTGTTTGACACGCATAAATTATATGTCTTGACAGCTTAAGTATTGTAAACTGTTATGAAAATAGTAAAATGCATCCTTACATCAAGTTGTAAAACTCTGCATCCAGAAACTAGCCAAAATGCTAAGCTAAATCAGTGTACAATCGACAAAGGAAAAGGTCGTTGGAGGGCAGCAACAGCAAAACACTATTTCACTATGAGGTAAATAATTCTGTGGCTTATCGATAGCTTAAAAACTGCCATATTTTTCCATAAGTTATTGCAAATCTAGTGAAAAATAATGTATAAACCGGAGCAAGTATTTTTGCAAGAAAGTGGCAGAATTCAAATTGTGGTGGCAGTGGCATTTTGAGAGTACCATTGGGAAAACCTTTGAATCCTAAAAGACTGATGATGTGATGAAATATTTACATTGAAATAAAGCAGTGGGATGTATGACCACTCTTAAAAACAGAAATTAGAGAAATTAAGGTGTGCCCAAAATTCTGATCCTTTAATACATTTGTATTCATGATACAATGCTTCCAAAGGCAGAGGAGGTGGAGGTAACTGATCAGAGGATCAGCAATGCTAGAAATAACCACTTCGTACATGCAACTGCAACAAATCCGTTCTGCCTGTGTTAGCACCTGGAGCATACACACCAGTCTGGGTGTAGCAATCCCTCTGGAGGATGGTAACCCTATAGGTGGCACTCCACTGGTTCAATATTGCTCAAGGACAGCTTAGAGATGCTCTATCTGCAGCAAGGTGTCCTTCATTTACTCTACTGACCTTCTCCATATTGCTGCCTGTTTTACAATGTATATACAGAAAACTTCTATAAGGTAGCAATTTCTAAGTTAAAACATTCAAAAATGTAGTCATAAACACAGTAAACATGCAAATACCATGCCATACATTTAGATTATTCACATGCAAACACCATGCCATAAATTTAGAGTATTCACATGCAAACACCATGCCATAAATTTAGAGTATTCACAGGCAATACAACTATATTTGTTCACAAAGATAGTCACAACAAATAAGTGCTACTGTTTCCAAGTTGGATCAAATTTAATGCATGAGAACAGAAAATGAATGATAGAGAAAGGTATTATTGCTGATTTTTAGTTACAAGAGGAAGAGAATCATAATAGGTGGAGAATTAAAATTCAAAATCTGCTTTTGGTAAACTGCACATATGAACAATAGTTACTCTTCATTATTATTGCTGAAAGGAAATACTAACTACCGGCAGTATGTGTCATATCTTCCCAGATTAGAAACTTGTGGCATATTTGTATGAATTAATCAATATGCATATTCTATATCTATTAATTACCAAGAAAGCATATTCTATATCTGTTAATTACCAAGAATACATATTCTATATCTATTAATTACCAAGAATACATACATGTATTCCATATCTATTAATTGCCAAGAATACATATTCTATATCTATTAATTACCAAGAATGCATATTCCATATCTATTAATTACTATAATGCATATTCTATAACTATTCGTTACCAGAATACATATTCTAAATTAATTACCTTCAATCCTTCAATTCATATTATATATTTATTAATTATCTGGAATGCATATTCTATATCTATTTATTACCTAGAACACATCTTCTAATTTAATTACCTGAAATGCATATTTTATATCTATTAATTACCTTGAATACATATTCTATATCTATTAATTACCTGGAATGTATATTCTATATCTATTAATTACATGTACCTAGAATGCATATTCTATATTCATTACCTGGAATGCGTATTTTATATCTATTAATTACCTGGAATGCATATTCTATATCTATTAATTACCTGGAATGCATATTCTATATCTATTAATTACCTGGAATGCATATTCTATATCTATTAATTACCTGGAATGCATATTCTATATCTATTAATTACCTGGAATGCATATTCTATATCTATTAATTACCTGGAATGCATATTCTATATCTATTAATTACCTGGAATACATATTCTATATCTATTAATTATCTGGAATGTATATTCTGTTAATTCCTACTACAAATTTGGAACAAAGTATATTGTAGATTTTGAAAGGTCGTTATTTTGTCATTTTAGGTGACAAGATAATTATTGTTTATATAACAGAGAAGAAAAATAATATTAACAGTGTATATTGTAATTAATTCTGATACAATTTACCTAACTGTACCTAGCTTGGTTGGGTTGGTTGTTCATTGAAATTCCAGGAATAAGTTTGGTTATGATATAACAATACTGATATCCATCAATAATTGGTAGTTATCTGCTTAGAAAAGGTTTGTGCAGCATTTGCATTATAGGGTGAAATATACACTCACAAAATAATTGGTTGAAGAAGTCACCCCAAAACTTGTCACCCAGATAATCTTTCAATGACAGATTTAAATCATCTTTTACGTGATTCATATTTAGATTTTTATATATACGTCATCACAAAAGAGATATTAACTGGTAATCATAAAAAGCAATATCATAGTAATATTTCTAAGGACAAAATTTATTTTTTATATAATCTAATGAATAACGACAGTATAGTGATTTAAAAGGATGATAAGTCAAATACTATTATTATTATGAATCAAGGTGATAATGTTAAAGATGTTCAATGTCAATGAAATGATGAAAAATACAACAAACATATTATCGAAGACCCGTCAATAGAAATTAAACAAAAAATTTCAACATGCATGAGATCGCTAAAAATAATAATTCCGTATATAAGAAATTTGATACTTTCCCTCTTAACATAAGTATACCTCAATTCTACATATTACCCAAAACTCTAATTTCCCTCTAAATTCTCCAGGATGACCCGTTATATCAGGTTGCAATTCATATACTGAAAACCTATCCAAATTTATTGATAGTGTTTTACAACATTTAATGAAATCACTTCCTTCATACATTAAAGATACAACTACTTTCATTAAAAACTTGAAGTCTATTCCACAGCTATCTGATAATTTCAATTGTGATATCATTGGATTAACATCACTATATACGTGTGATGTGATGTGATTTTGATTTTTAATGTAGCTTTAACAATTTTTCAGTCACATTGTTACGATGCCTGCAATGTGGCAGTTTATAGTGATGTCTAGCACTGGGGCATCATGCCGCAGACATGTAGCATGATGTCCCACCCAGTCACATCAGGCCGACCAGTCCTAACACTAACCTCTTAATGCTGAACGCCAAGCGAGGCAGCTGTTGGTACCATTTTTTAAGTTTCTGGTATGACTCGGCCTGGGATCGAACCCATGACCTCCCGCATCCAAGGCGGATGCTCTAACCACTAGGCCACTGGAGCGGTTCACTATATACCAATATTCCACATTCAGATGGTATTGAAGCATGTAGATATTTTCTTGATCACAATCCTAATAATAGCACACTATCTTGTGAAGATAATTGTAAAATAATAAAACTTATCTTGGAAAATAGTTATTTTCAATTTTATAATACGAATTACATACAAATAATGGGTTCGTCAATGGGTATTAATGTGGCTCCTTCATACTCTTCCCTTTTGTGGGTAAATTAGACATGGATTTTCTTAAAAACAAAAAGTTAAATCCATCTGTTTGGTTCAGGTTTTTAGATGACATATTTATGATCTGGAAGCATTCTACTGAAGTGCTGAAAAAATTTATTGATCGCCTAAATCATTTTCACCTGACGATTAAATTTACTTATACTGCATCTAGTAAGCATGTTTCATTTTTAGATGTAAATCTAATACAAAATATTGGTATCACTATCTCTACAAATATTCATATGAAGGAAACTAATATCCACCATTATGCGGAATATTCTTCATGTCATGTAAAAACTGTACAGACCAAAAGATAATGACACATTATTTCAGATGAATGTCAATTACAAAATTCAGTGCCTAAATTAAACATATTTACAAAATAGAAATTATCCTACACATATAATTGATTCTGCGCTGAACAAAGCCCGTAATCTTATACTCAGCATGAGGCTTTAAACATAGGAGAATGTAAAATAGAGAGAGCTGATCGTGTAATTCCTTTCACAATACAATCTAATCTTTCATGACTTAGGTTATTAGGTTGGAACCCTTTCATATATAAAACTGCTGACATCACATCATGCTTACACCCTCTCTATTTTTCCAAATAAAATGCATCTAATGATTTGAAGAGCAGAGCAAAAGGGACAGATAACACTTATTTTTCGTTAAGTACAGAAGCGGAGTTGATCAAATGGAAAAGTTGAAAAACTGCAAATTTTATAGATTTAATAAGTTAATAAGTTGAAGAAAAACAACAATAAATAAAGCTTTAACAACCATGTGGTGACATCTCAGAATTACTATATATGATCCTTGGGGCGACTTCTCCAGACACTTGGGATGAGTTCTCCCAGGACGAGTTCTCCGCTATTCTATATTTCTGCTCACACCATATTGTATACATTGAATACGATGCTCGCCTCTAATCTTATGGTCGAACCTCAATTTGGATATTATCCCACGCCGACCAACTCTGAGGTCACGTCTGTATGTTTAGACTCAGAGCAACAAATTAGGGGAAGTAGGGGGAGGGACAGGGCCCCTTATGGAGCAAGTACTATCAATGAACCACAGGGCTATATCACAAGGCACCATGCGAAGTGAGCAGGTCTGTGGAAGAGAATGGAAAAAGCCCATAAAGGGAATTACAATAAATACAACACAAAAACTGACTCTTTAACATTTAGTCTTACTTTTTTTTCCTTGCCTACTATATTCTCACTCTTCTATTTCTATACAAAATTTAGAACAAAAATAAACTTTAGAAATTTTGGAAACAAAATAACTAGAAGACAACCTGCTCAAGAGGGGAGAAGTACAATAAATAAATAAAATATGGAACCCACCTCGAGCACAGTTGTCTTAATTGAAAAATACGAGAGCGACACCATATAGCAAACATATAAACCACTAGGGTTTTAATTTCACAGCAACGCAACGCTATCTCATCCAAAATCAAAATTATATAGCCTCCGAGGGAGGTGATAGGACAACTGGGCTGAGATTTGAACACGGCTGAAGTCCCTGCATAGAAACAATATATAGCAAACACAACAAATAGCACCAACATATAACACACACGGGACGTAAGAGACCACTAGCAAGGTCACCAAAAGAACAAAGGGAAGCAAAACTGAAATTAGGTGATGGAAGTCTATTTCGGAAAACAACCCTTTAGTCACACTAGGGTCATTGGAATACCCCGACAAAATTCTAAATAAAACGTGCTTTGTAAAATTCTTTTAATAAAAACAACAGATACAACAAATCATTGGGGGAAACATAAACACATAAAACTACTTTCTCTTTGACTAAGTAGGGGTGGAGCGGCATCTGTCTGGTGCCTCCCCCCCCAAAAAAAAAAAAAAAAAAAAAAATTTGTTCCAAATACGTGGCCCCATTACTTTGTTAATTTTCATGACTTACTGAGGTCATTTAAAATAAACAAACTTTATTCCAAAAAAAGTGTATTAATATGTTTTTAATGTTGCCGATGTTTTTTGGAGCACTTTCCTTGACAAATATTCATTTTCGGAGTAGCCCGGCACATGGGATATTGGAGAATTCGTGCCAGGCGATCCCTTGACGCTCTGCTTTTTGTGCGGAGCATCGTGAAAGGCCAGGTTACCTGGCTACAAATTGTACAGCTCTTCAGTTAGTAAGTCTTGCCTGTAGTTCGCAATTCCGTAATGCCTGCATAAAAAGTAGTGATTGGTTTGGAGATTAAAAAAGACACACACCCCCACCCCATACAAACACAAAAAACAAAACACCGGAACTTCTGAAGTCTGATAATAACTACAAGGTACCAGTCCGATCTGCACCCCCGGATATAATCGGTATGACTAAAATCCGAAAAGTTACAAAAATGTTGCGAAAAGTTACGAAAAGTTATCTTCGATGGCGTGAGGCTCATCTAAAATTATTTATATATAAAATGATAATTCTATTTCAAAAATTAAATTATATTGTGTACTAACTCATTCTACTCAGGATATTAAACATCGGATACATAATTTCAATATATATAAAGCATTTTTAAAAGGTCCTGTTAGCAAATTTATCTTTCTCGCAAAAAAGACTAACCCCGTCTACGAAATGGATCTACTAAATTTTATTATCAGTTGCAGTAAATATTTCTATTCCACAAATGAAATTATAATGCGTAATAACTCATTTTCTGTGGTAATTAACATATCGTTTTAATAATGAGCGTTTAAATGTCATTTTAGTAAATGGGGTCCTTTTCGCGAACATGACTTACCATCAACAAAATGAACACAACGTGCTCTTACTACGGTTTCAATCAATATTTCGATTTTAAGAAATATAACAAGAATTATAAAGTATGAAAGGATGTGGACTTTGAAGTCTACAATATAACGAAATTATATTCATTCGCCGAAAGTAGTAAGGTGGGACGCCTTAGCGTCAATGGGAATTAGCATTACAGAGACCCCTGGGACACTCTAGCGTCAAGGGAAATTTAACATGGAGAAAAATCGTGGGACAATCTAGCGTCAAGGGAAATTTAACATGGAGAAAAATCGTGGGACGGTTTAGCGTCAAAGGAATTTAAACAGGGTGGGACTGTATAGCGTCAAGGGAAATTGAACATGAGATTTTTTTTTCGTATAAGAAATTTAAATTTAAAAAAGGGGTAGGCAATTGAAAGGCTATCTCTATTCGAGAAATATGGCTGGCCCTGAAAAGGGCCTTTGGGTTTATGTTAATGTATTCATTAACATAAAGGGCACCGCATTGGTCTTCTTCTTGTCCTTAGGCTGCGTCTTACTGTTGGTCCGTAAATTAGCACTCTTTTCAGGCATCCTTGTCTTTCAACGTAGATCCTACGTATCCACAGGCTGGTGTTTGTCCTGTGGACCACGGTCCACTTAGATCGGACATACATGAGCATGTCCGTCCTAAACATCATGGAAGACACAAGGGTGGATGACTCAACTGTGGTCCACATCTTGAAGCGACGATAACAGGTGAATCAATGCAGTGAACTGCGCTTATTTATAGGTAGAGGAAGGATTGAAATGGATTGAGTTCATTCACTAATCCAAACACGCGTTACAAAATTCAGTCAGCTCGCATCCAATCCGAAGAGAACAGTCTGTGACGTCACGTGGTCTATATAGATTCGTTAGCGCTTGTGTACAGTCAATCTATGCGACAGTGATTCAACATGACGGAAACTCAGAAAACGATCCATTGGGGTGCACCAACAGGGGAGACTGCCCAAGGGAACCCGGACTTACTTTCAGAAGAGGTGAATTGGGATTTTGTGGATTTTCTCTCCTCGCAAGAATTTGTTCCGGAACCTTCGTTACCTTCTTCATTACCGCAGGTGGAGAATTTTAGACAGAGACAGAAAGAAGAATTGGAGAAATTTATACAACGACAAAAGGAAGCGGAACAGGCTTTTCTCCTACAGCAACAGCAAGAAGAAGAGGTAAGAAAAAAAACAACAGCAACAACAGCAAGAAGAAGTAGCAGCAGCAAAGAAACAGGAGGATGAAAAATCAAACGGTCACGGTACTGTTGGACATTTTAGCGGAGTTAAGAAGTTTGAAACAAATGTATCAGACTTCTTTATTACGACCGAAGAGAATACGACCTTCCCGAGCTAAACACGTCAACCCTGTGACTAAGCCTACCGTACCACCCTTAGTGATTTCAACCCAATCATCATCATCAACATTACGCAGTCCAGAAGTAGGCCTTGGCCGTGACAAAGGCTTAAGGCAGTTAAAGTTGATTGCTTAAACTCACCCCTACACCATAAAGAAAAAAAGGCCCTTTTCAGGGCCACCCACATTTCTCGAAAAGAAATACAATTTCAATTTGCCAATAACTCAAAAAACCCCACCCATTTTACCCTTATATTACGTTTCTGTGTATGAGTGCGTGAGTGTACGTTCTTATTTTAAAATCAAAACTCAAAGACACTTACCTTATATCATTCATGTATTCTTTTATCCATTTTTTACAATCCAATTCACAATTCACAACACAACACTTTAATAAAAAGTTCATTAACTTCTTCTTTCTCCTTATTTAGTCTCTCTGTTTTTTGAATTTCTTCACCGTCTTTTCCTCATTTTCTTCCCTTCTTCTTTTCTTCTCCTGTTTCTTTGCCTCTTGTAAATAGAATTGTCTTCTTTCTTCCTCTTCTTCCTCTGAAGAATCCCTCTCTTCTTCTGAAGAATCCTTCTTTTCTTCTGACTCCTCTTGTTTCTTTTTTGGGCAATCTGGAGACCAATGTCCTTTTTCTTTACAATAATAACAGGTATCTTGACTTTTGTCTTTTTTAGCCCCGGTTTTTGTTCTTTTTTGACGGTCTGGACACTCTGAAGACCAATGCCCTTTCTTCTGACAGATATAGCAAGTATCTTGACTTTTATCTCGAAAGGAAGGAGAGTAGTCCGTCGGCTGGTCTGAAGAGAATTTTCTAATGACCCCTCGCAAAGCTCTGACGAAACGTTCGATTTGGTTAGTCTCTTCCATCGTTGTGCTCGGCTTGAGAGTGAAATGAATAGTGAAAGGACAAGACACACACCCTTTTATATACGCCGGTCTGCTATGACTATAAATTAGTTTATGGTGTTTACACTTGAGTCATTTGACGTTTTGCACTCAAGATGAAACGATCCTATTCATTCGAGAAGAAAGAAGAAGAAAGTAAGAGGCAGAAATGTGATCTATCGCCTCGTACCAGAGCTGAAATCTTGGCACAAATTCATGCCAGTGATTTTGAAGAGGACATGAGTGAACCAGAATCCGAACCCTCTAAACCAAGTTCACCACCCTTAGTCAACCCTGAAAAATACTATTCCATTCGAGAGACGGAAAAGCGCTCCTCTAGAAAATTTAGAACCACGGCTTACACCTACACGGTGAAGTTTAAAGATTTCAAGGCCGACGTACCCTTGGAGAAAGCAGAAGGGTTCATCACCGAGATGTGGGATTCTTTGCTTACCGCACTCAAGCGACAATGTCAAGCCAAAGAAGACGATCGCTTGACACTATCCATAGATCACGACAGTTTGAAATCCCCTGTTTGGATCGAGTTTAGCAGACCCGCAGAACTAACCCCTTCCAAAGTCATGGACAAGATTCAACACGTACAACAATCTAATGACCAGTTTGACATCACCGATGGTAAAGCCACACTGAAAATGGCCCACGTATCTCCTCCTCAAGGGACCGGACAACGCAAAAAGATGTTATTGGTGGACGACCATCGCAACACCAAAACAAGTCACGTCCGAATTCACAACCCTCAAGACCAGATGTGTTTAGCCCGTACCATCGTGGTGGGACGAACCTATGCCAACAAGAACGACACGGCAGAATGGAAAAGAACCTGGAAAACTATTCAACAATCGGACCGAGCCAAACAACGAAACGAAGCAGAACTCCTGTTGCAACAAGCCGGACTGTCCAAAGACACACCCTGTGGCATTCCTGAGATGCAGAAATTGCAAGATGCCCTAGCTCCACGCTACACCTTGAAAGTGCACCCTCAAGAAGTGCGGGGACCTCTGTTGTTTCGAGGCCAAGACTTTAAGGACGGAAAATACATTCACCTTTATCATCACGATGAACATTTCGATACCATTACCAGTATCACCCGATTCCTGGGATACGGTTATTATTGTGAGAAATGTGACGATGGTTATAATAATCGAGAGCAACACAAACATTGTGGATCGAAATGCCCAGGATGTTTGGCCTCTCCACCCTGTCTGAGCGAAGAACCAGTGCCTTGTTCAACTTGTCTGCGCACGTTTGTCAGCCCTACCTGTTACCAACAACACTTGAAGACGCAAGGTTCACACAAGAAATGCGCTTGTCAACTGCTGAGATTGTGCCCTGCGTGTAGACAAGGCATACTTACCAATAATGCCAAGGCACACATATGTCGAGGAAAGAAAAAATGTCACATTTGTCACCACATCGTGGACTTGGAACACCAATGCTACGTGCAAAAATACCAACCCCCACCTGAGAAAGAGGACGGTCACAAGAAGAAAGGCAATTTCATCTTTTTCGATTTCGAATGCATGCAAGAGACCGGCATTCACATTCCTAATTTCTGCGTGGCTCATCGAGCGTGCGAGAAGTGCATTCAAGAACCTATCTTCGGTCATTGCCCTCACTGCAGCAAGATTCCTGGAGGGCGTGAAAAAATCTTTCGGGGACCGAACACGTTAGCCGATTTTGCCCAATGGGTTTTAGACCCCGTCGACAAGACGTGGAGCCAAGAGGACATCGAACGTTACGGAGATTGTCATCGTCATGCCACGGTGATGGCTCACAATTTCTCCGGATACGATGGACAGTTTCTTTTGAGGTACTATACGGAACATGGCACCGAGCGTCCTAAAGTGACTTTGAACGGAGCCAAAATCATTTTCATGCAAGTGGGACAAGTACAGTTTAAAGATTCGATGAGCTATTTGGCCATGCCTTTGAGTCGAATGCCTAAAACGTTTGGAATGACAGAAATGGCTAAAGGGTACTTTCCACACTTTTTCAATACGGAAGCCAATCAACACGCCGTTCTACCCCATTTACCTGAGGCTCACTATTACGACCCCGACAACATGCGTACCGAACAACGAGAAGCTTTCTACGCTTGGTACCAGGCTCACGCCTCGGACCCCTTCGACTTTCAGGAAGAAATGCTAAAGTATTGTCGTTCCGACGTGGACATTTTACGACGTTGCTGTGGAAAATTTCGAGAACTGTTCATGGAACACGGAGGGGTCGATCCTTTGAAAGAAGCTTGCACCATTGCCAAAGCGTGTTCCTTAGTGTACCGCCAACGATTCATGCCTGAAAACACCGTAGCTGTCATCAGCCCTCAAACGACCCACTATGTCAAGCGTCAGTACTCGGTCAAAGCCCTACGTTGGTTACATTACTTGTGCGACAAGGAAGACAAATGGATTCAGCATGGCCGCAACGGAGGGGGTGAAAAGACCATCGGAACGTATTCGGTTGATGGCTGGGACTTAGAAAACCCCAAGATCGTGTACGAGTTTAACGGTTGCTTATTTCACGGATGTCCTGTCTGCTACCCTGACCGTAGCACTAAAAATCAGTTTTTGCAACGAACCATGGAAGACTTGTACCAGGACACTTGTCAGCGGCGCCTAAAGTTGGAACAGGAAGGATACCAAGTGGTGGAAATGTGGGAACATGAGTACGATCACCGTATGAAAACCGATCCCGAGTTTAAACGCCTCGTGGAAAGTTACCAGTTCATGGACCCGCTGAACCCGAGGGATAGTTTGTACGGAGGAAGGACCAATGCCACCTGTTTGCTGTACCAAACCGACGAAGAGAAAGGAGAAGAAATCAAATACTTGGACGTGTGTTCGCTGTATCCCTACGTGTGCAAATATTGTCGCTTTCCTGTAGGGCACACGCAATTGTTCACGGAACACATCGACCTGAAAAACATTCGACAATACGAAGGCTTGATCAAGTGCAAAGTTTTGCCTCCCACGAACCTATACCATCCCGTCTTACCTCACCATTGTCAAGGCAAACTGATGTTTCCCTTGTGCCGTACTTGTGCCGAAACGTGCAACCAAGATCAGCCTTGTCAGCACACCCAGGAAGAACGTGCCTTGACGGGAACCTGGGTCAGCGTAGAATTGTTCAAAGCTATGGACATGGGATACCAACTGTTAGAAGTGTACGAAATTTGCCACTTTCCCAAGACACAACAATACCACAAGGGTGACCCTACTCAGAAAGGCATTTTCGCCGACTACGTGGATGCCTTTTTGAAACTGAAGCAAGAAGTCAGCGGCTATCCTTCCTGGTGTCACACTCCCGAAGACCAAATAAAATTCAAAGAGAAATACTATGAACAAGAAGGCATCTCTTTAGACCACATCGAGAAAAACGAAGGCAGGCGATCGTTTGCCAAAGTGATGTTAAATTGCTTGTGGGGTAAAATGGCTCAACGCCCGTGTTTACCCAAGACGGAATATTTGGCACAACCTTCCCGCTACTTCCAGATGATTCACGACACAACCAAATACATGAAACACGTGGACGTTGTTCGCGAGGATTTAATCTTGGTCAATTACGAAGAAGATCTGGACTTTGTACAAGACGACCCTTTTGGAAATGTCATCATTGCGGCTTACGTGACAGCTCATGCTCGCTTAAAATTGTACGAAGCTTTAGAACTGTTAGGGGAACGTGTCCTGTACTTTGACACGGACAGTTGCATTTACATCCATCACCCGATTCAACATCACCCTAACATCGAAGGAGACCGTTTAGGAGCCTGGACAGACGAGCATCCCGACGACAAGATTCTAAGTTTCGTCAGTGGCGGTCCCAAAAATTACGGCTACGAATACCGGGACAAACAAGGAGAAGTGCACACGACGTGCAAAGTGAAAGGAATGACTCTGAATCATCGTACCAGTCGTGTGGTCAACTTTGGGGTATTGAAAGAAGCCTTGCAATCGGGAGAGGATGGAAACTTTAAAGTGACCACCTATCAACCGAACAAGATTGTACGTTTACCCACTCACCACATCGTCAGTCGACCCCTGGAAAAAGTCTATCAAATCGTGTACCAGAAGCGAGTGCGACTACCCAACCACTTTACTTTGCCGTATGGACACGTTGGTATAAAACACTGGTTGTAAGAGGATAGTCACACGCTAGAAGGATGACTTCGCCACAGCAAGAATCGAGTGAGAAACCCGATGAGAACTCCAAGTTCAAACCATACCATTTTCCAGTCTTCTTACCTGACTATTGTGATTGTGCCCGTCGATTGGACACGTTTCAGAAATGGTCTACGGATAGGGAAGGATTACCTTCTTCGCATGTTTTAGCTAGAACAGGATTTGTCTACTTGGGACCTGATTCAGGATTGGGATACGAGGTACAGTGTTTCGCTTGCGGACTGAAGTTACGAATGGATCTATGTATCTATAAAGATTCAGCTATTCTGGAACATACTCGATGGTGTCCGCATTGCCCTTACCTTTTTATGGCCTTTCCACCCATCACACTACGGTACAATGTTGACGGTACCTTAGAGACGGTACCTTCCGAAACAAGACATAAAAAACGTAAAAAAGGAAAGATGTACAAGCTGGAGACTGCATTGCGACTAGTATAAAAAGGGGGCTATGGTCAAGATCGATAGTTCATTGTGACTACCAAGACCGAGCAAACAAGATGAATACTTTGAAAGAGACATCGTTCCAGTTTGGGGATTGTAAAAAAGTTGTATCTTCCTCTAGTGTGACTAATATTGGATGGATAAGACCCAGGCATTGCGACGGAAAATGTCCGGAAGGAAACTGCGATTGTCCATGTGGTTACCATTGTAATTGCGTAACGGAGTTTGCAGACGAGTGCGATTGTGAGCCTTGCGATGGGTACGATGCTGTACGTTGTGACCTGAGCGATGCCGTAAAGCATCATGGGAACTTTAGTGTCACTGCCCCTATCATGGAAAGTGATGCTGTGCGTGTCAAACCTGAGGGATGCGAAAGCGATGCCGCTCGTCCTCTTGGACATTTGACTGGGTTTCGTTTTAAAGGGGAATGTTCACCTTCACGTCTACCCCCCTACGGATGTCATCCAGCCCTGAGCAAACTCCTGCCCATGTCACTCAACCCTCATCGAAACGAACCTGTGAAAAACGAATATTCGTTCCCTGTGCGTTTGTCGGAATACTGCGACTTTGAAAATCGTCTTCAATCGTTCAAAGGAAAATGGCCAAAGTATCTGGGAGGACCGACCCCCGAAGAATTAGCCAGAGCCGGATTTTTCTACTTGGGCGAAGGAGATAAAGTCAAGTGCTTCAGTTGCGGTGTGTCACTTCACCACTGGGAACCGCAAGATTCGGCCTACGTAGAACATGCTCGATGGTCACCGAATTGTCATTACTTACCCTTAGTGGGACCGAGACATTGAAGTAACTTCTTACCATCATCTGTTCATGGATACTTTACAAGAGAACATTCGTGCTTTGCCTGTGGAGTTGAGAGAACGCATTTACCGAGAGCTGGTCAAAATACAAGTGAAACGTAAAGAACAATTGCATCCGTTACGTCACCGGTGTTTGAACCACTGGTACCTGAAGGCTATACAAGGATTGATTCAATTGAAAGTGTTCCATCGGACAGACATTGATCAACGATCCTCTAGTTTTAAAAAGGATTGGTTTGGTATGGACGATTCTACCTACATCATTGTAAACTTACTGCATCGAATTCCAGAGGAAGAGTTAACGAATTACCAACATCTTGAACACAATGTCAACTTGGTGAAAGAGGAAACTTCTGAACGAATTGTAATGTGCAAATTAGTGACTGAACGATTTAAATTCGACACTGAAGTAAAACCATGTTTGTGCAAACAGTACATTTCTTGTGTCAGACCAAAGAGGATTTAGTATGACCTATTCATGGATACTTTGCTAGAGAACATTCGTGCTTTGCCTGTGGAGTTGAGAGAACGCATTTACCGAGAACTGATCAAAATACAAGTGAAACGCAAACTCAAAGTGATTCGTCCGTTTTTAAATTATGCTATGTTCCAAAGTACAAGAAGACTGATTATGAGTGGATATTACATTAGGCACAAAGGTAAACGAGGCTATTGGCCACCACCCAACGATTCCAAAAACAGTGTATATACTTATGGATACTTTACAAGAGAACATTTTGGGCTTGCATGAGGAGTTGAGAGAAAGGATTTACCGAGAGCTGGTGAAAATACAAGTGAAACGTAAAGAACAATTGCATCCGTTACGTCACCAGATCTTTAACCACTGGTACCTGAATGGTATAAGAGGACTGATTCGTCAGAAATTTTTTCAGTGGTCAGACCTTGTTGAACACTTTCAGTGTATGAATGATGATGATGATGGACTAGACGTTCGTAATTTTGCTTACTTCGAGATTCACTTACTGCAACGTATTGAGGAAGACGAGTTAAAGGATTACCAACATTTGTTACATGGAATCTGCTTAGAAAAAGACGAAACATCTAGACAAACTCTGACGTTTCAGTTACAGTATGTAACATTTAAATTCCATACTGGAGAACGAACATGTTTGGTTAGAAATTACCTTTATTGCTTCCGAAACAAAGACACTATAAAATCAAGTTGCCATGCCACGGATTATGTCACATATCATTCAACAGATTCCGTGGGAGGTACTCAATGACCATATTCAAACCGTGGATCATTACCATCAATTATTACAAGAATTTTATCCATTCAATTTGGGACGACAACTGGTGTGTGTCTTAGTGACTTGTTTTCTGGGATTTCGTTTACCAGCCGATTCTTTGTGGACTCTTTACGATCAGTACTTACCACCTCAATGGCCTTAAATGGTCACGAAAAACTCAAAGCCTTGCGATTTCATCTGGATACTTCTCGACCTCAACAGGAAAAAAAGATTCGTCAACTTTTAGCTACCCAAGACGTGTATGACGATGTGTGTGTAGCTTGTGACTTACATCCCCATTGGACAGATGTCCGTGCCTGGAAAGAATGGGGTTTTGAGGCTTGGACCCAAGAAGTGGCCCAGTATGCACAAGAGTTGTTCAAGGAAAAAAGTTACTTTTCAACCCGTGTTAGTGACGGTGCCAGAAGAACCCGTCACCCAGGACAGGACTGTCGTGGACAGACCTGAAAGACCCTTTCGGGAGGACACTTGTGTGACCTTACCCCCTACTATAGAACTGGTTAGAACATTACCCAAAACATGTTGTTGTACAGACACTTGTGTTTATTCCACGCTCATGGTTATCATGTGCCTTTTATCCTTGTACTTAAGCCTTTGGCTTTTATGTATTTTTGTCTTTCGTATTCATGTTTGAAAAAAAAACATTCAATAAACGTGTTCTGAAAAAGCATATAAACTCTTGTCTTGTTTGTTTTTCGTGTCACAAGTGACATTCCTCACACAATGGCTACCTCTACTGTCTCTGCTCCCTCTTCCTCTACTGTCAAAGTCATCGACGAACACTTAGATCGTGCCAGTTGGGAGGCTTTGTATCTTCGCCATCCCTTTAACATGCTCATTGCTGGACCTAGCGGTTCAGGCAAAACCGAATTCGTCAAACGTTTGATCGAACATAAACATCATTTGATCGATCGGCCCCCTCAGCAGATCGTGTGGTGTTACAAAGAGTGGCAATCGGCGTACAACCTCTTGCGAGAAAGTCAAGGCGATTCCATCGTGTTTGTGGAAGGCATTCCTAAAGAAGACGACGGCATCGTCTCTGACTGCCGTCAAACCCATTTGGTCATTTTCGACGACATGTTAGGAGAAGACGAAGAAGAAATTAAACTGTGGTTCACGCGCAAAGGGCATCACCGTAATACCAGTGTCGTTTACATTACCCAAAATTTGTTTCAACAAAGTAAAGCCCATCGCACCATCAGTCTCAATGCGCATTACGTGGTCTTGTTTAAAAGCCCTCGAGATAAATCGCAAGTGCAAGTCTTAGCCAAACAGTTAGGAACGCCTTGGCTGACTCAGGCGTACGACGATGCCACTCAAACGCCACACGCCTATTTACTCGTCGATTTGAAACCTACGACTCCCGAGGATTTGCGATTTCGTACCCACTTGTTTCACCACTGGTGCCAAGACGGAGGGCCTGTCCTGTACACGTCTCCGTCCTCGACTTCATTTCACGCCACATAAAAAAAATCTATAAAAACCTCAGACCCTTTTTCGTCTGTCTCACACAGTGTGAACATGACGTCCCTTCAGTCGCATCTTCCCGTCAAATTGATTCGTGCCTTGTATGGCATCAGTCGAGAAAAAGATCCACAAACACGAGCTCGTGTCTTAGAAGCTAGTCTCAAAGAAGTCTTACGATGGTTCACGGTGACGGTACGTCAAATACTCCAAGGAATCATTCAGATTCCTCATCAAACCAAACGCTTTTTCGATCGAAACAAAGTCGCTTTGGTCCAACTGGCCGATCCCCGCATCGACACTCAAACCAAAAAACAAATCATTTTGAAACCTGGAGGGAGCGGTACTCTAGGAGGGGTCATCATTCGCTCACTCTTAAGATGCGATCCTAATGCCCCCAAAGTTATCCCCGAGACAAAAGTCCAACGAAGCCCCAAGAAGAAAAAGAAAAAGACCAGGTCCCCACGAAGAACTTCTCCAGTGGCAGGACCCTCCTCTGACCAGACACCACCCCGGAAAAAGAAAAGAAGCCCCCAGAAAAAGAAACAGAGAAAAAGTCCCCAGAAAAAGAAAAGTCCACAGAAGAAAACTAGTCGCAAGAGAGGCACTTCGGCCAGGAAGGCAACCTTACACTCGCAAACCACGATCTGCCACGGCAGTGACTGCGTCTCCGGCATCCTCACGTTTGTCCACTTCTCCGTTGATGACACCAGGAACTGAAGAGTACTTGGAGACGTTGATCACACCAAGAACTTCTCCGTTGATGACCCCCAAAAGAACTTCCCCAGTGGCAGGACCCTCCAATTTAGCGGCAGTGGCTGCTGCTCACAAAGTACCTTCTCCCAAAATCAAAGTCCATGAAAGATCGGGCATGTTACAAAGTTTACTGGATTTGTCCATGCAAGAACTGGCTCGATTTAGTCCGTTACGTACCCCTGCACGACGTGTCATGCCTGTCCTCAAACTGATACGACGTAAAGACAATCAGTGGCGACGCGTTCCAGTATAAAAAAGGCCTGTGACCGAGTAGGGTATCAGTTTTTTTTCTGGTGCTCCTGAAGACTCAAAGATGTCACCCTCCAGAAAACCCCAAGGAAAGAAAAGGAAAGGACTGCCACCACGTTTAGCCAAACATGGGGACATGTTATCTGTCCTGTCCAAAGCTTCTCCACCCCTACGAAAAAAAACTCATTCAAACGGCCTCCAAAGAGGTCATCGATACCGTGTGTGAATGTTGTTTGAACGTTTTGAAAGGCACGATCCCTTTGTCCAAACACCAGAAACAATGCTTAGGCAAAGATCGTCACGTTCTTCGCCAAATGGTTCGAAAGAAAATTCCCATTCGTCAAAAAAAGAAGATGTTGGTCCAACGTGGAGGCATTTTGCCTCTCTTGTTAGGCCCCATACTGAAAGGAGTCTTGGGAACCATGTTGGGAGGACTGGTGGGAGCAAGATAAAAAGACCTTCGGAAGTCCCAAGATCTCAGAATCAACCCCTGACAACCCCATGGAAGGACGAAAACTAGCTTTAGTGCCTTACAAACGATGGATGGAATACCATCGGTGGCAAGAACAACGCACCCCGCATTTACCTCCCAATCCCAATTTGAGCGAGATGTCCGAGTTACAACACGAATTGCAGTCCTTGATGGATCGCCAAGATTTGTCCGAAACAGAAAAATCGCAAAAGTACGGTCAACTTTTGCAACGACTGCAACTCTTTCACCAGAAAGCTTTAGACGAAACAGCTCTACCCACTCTGAAAGATTTTAAGACCTTGATGAAAAGTCCAGCACCATCACCAGTACCAGTACCAGTACCAGTGCCACCAGTACCCGTGATCAAGACAGAAAAAGGAAAAGAAGAAGAAGAAGAAGGGTTTCAAACTCCACCAGAAAAAGTACGCAAGTTAACAACACCACCTACCTCCAGAATTGGATGGATTAAAAAGATGATGGCCACCCCTTCTTCATCACAAGAGAAAAAGAAAGTGAAGACAGAAGTGAAGACAGAAGTGAAACAAGAACCGATATCCCCCGCTCAGACATCCTCCTCCTCTTCAACACCTATTGCCGGCCGCACACGCAAAGCATTGCAATCCAAGAAAGTACCCCAAGAGAAAAAGAGTAGCATCCTCCAAGAGTGGGTGTCTTATTAACACACCAACCAACACACAAAAAAAATGGAAAAAGTCTTAGCCAGCATTTACTACGATCCCTCGCATCCTGCAGGTTACGCAGGAGTTCAAAAATTGTATCGTGCTGCCAAAACTCGACTGAAAAGTCTCCGTTTACCTCAAGTGCAACGATGGTTACAAGAACAAGCTACCTACACTTTACACAAACCCATTCGACGCAAGTTTGCCAGAAGTCGCACCCGAGTGGAAGGCATCGATCATCAATGGCAAGCCGATTTAGCCGATGTCTCTCATTTGGCCAGCTACAATCGTGGCTACAAATATTTGTTTTGTGTCATCGACGTCTTTTCCAAATTTGCCTGGGTCGTGCCCTTGACTTCCAAATCCAGCAGCGAGTTAGTGCGAGCCCTGCAACGGGTGCTGAAACAAAGCGGTCGTCACCCTCTTCGATGGCAAACGGACAAAGGCACCGAATTTCTGAACCAAGCTTTCCAAAAAGAATTAAAGAAACGTGACATTCATTTTTTTACCACCGAGAATCCCGAAAAAAAAGCCAGCATCGTGGAACGTTTTCAACGCACTTTGAAAGAACGCATGTGGAAATATTTTACGCATCACCACACTCTGAAGTACATCGACATCTTACCGCACCTGGTGCAAGCGTACAACCAATCTTACCATCGAAGCATCGGACGTGCCCCGCAAGACGTGACTCCCGACAACGAAGTGTTGGTGTTTGAGCGCCTGTTTGGTACGTCCCCGACGAGGGCTGTCCCCAAGAAAAGTGGAGAGTTGGCCGTAGGAGATTGGGTGCGCATTGGCAAAACCAAACGCACTTTCGACAAAGGTTACTTACCTAACTGGACGACCGAATTGTTTCGTGTCACTGGACGAGTGCATGGCCGTCATCCTGCCGTCTATAAATTGGAAGACATGAACGGAGAAGTGCTCAAAGGAACGTTTTATTTGCCCGAGTTACAACGTGTCACCAAAAAAGAAGACGACGTGTACGACATCGAAAGCATTCTCGAACGCAGAACCCGTAAAGTGGGCAAACGACGTGTCAAAGAAGTCAAAGTACGTTGGAAAGGATATCCACCCAGTTTCGATTCTTGGATCGACGCTTCACAAGTCATCGACTATAAAAAGAAGTGACCATCATGCCCTTTCACACATCAGACGCAGCTACGTCGACCACTCCTCCTTCACCCAGTTCTTCTGTGCAAGATTTACAAAAACAACCCTTGTGGGTGTGGTGTGGAGAACGTGTGCCTAAAACGCAAATCGTCTTTTTCTGCCAAATCTTCGTGGTGTATTGTGTCATCGGGGCAGCCATCGCCAATTTGAGTTTGCAACAAGGAGACAAACAATTGTGGACCATTTTATTGAGCAGTTGCATCGGTTACCTGCTTCCCAATCCCTCCCTGAAATTCTCCTCGAACGGGAACCTTGTGTCCAGTGCCAGTGTCAGTCACCACTCCAACCACAACCAGAACCCCATTTTGGGCGGAGACACGCCTCTGACATCCACTAACCCCTCGGACAGCCACAGAACTCTGGAATTATGAGTCACCAAAACCAATTTTACTTAACTTTACCCAGTGACAGTTCCATGGAGGTGTTTCCCAACAACACGTTGTGCTGTTACACGGCCAAATTACCTCAGGCCATCCCCTTAGATCACGAAGCCCATTGGGAAGTGGCTTTAGTAGAAATGATTCACCCGACCCAAGTCCTCAATGTCCTTCCCAATCATAATTTTTTTACGGTGGAAGTTCATGACCCACAGTTGCAACAGGAATTGAATAAGAGAACCATACCTGACATTAAAACCTATAATGAAAGCCTTAAAACGTGGACCTACCACTTGTTCATTCCCGCAGGCTATTATTTTAGTGGTCATCATTTGGTCAGCGCCATAGCCTCCAGGTTTAATGGCGTGTTTGGGAAAGCTTTTGAGGAGATCAACAACAAAAGTGTCACCATGGAGTACCACAAAGTAGCTCGTCGCTTCTTGATGAAATTTGAGCGGAGTAAAATCGTGACCATTTTATTTTGTCCTGAATTGTTTGACATGTTGGGCGGGGACATGGAGCTGAGGAAGAAAGTAGAACAAAAAGTACCACCCGAATCATCAGGCATTTTCGACAACGAGACTTTTGCCAAGTATTTTCGTACCCCGGTAGAACTGAACCAAGGACTGAATTTGATCTTTGTGTATTCCGATGTGGTGGAGTACAACGTGGTGGGACACACCTCCGTGCCGTTACTGCGTGTCATTCCTTTCAAAGTGGATTCTGCCACGAACGCTGACGAGGAAGGTGGAAACACTTACCACGTCCACCGCGAATTTGTCCATCCTCACTATTTGCCGGTCAGCAAGTCGTATTTGGACACGGTCAACATTACTATAAAAGGAGATTTGGGACAAAATATTTCATTCACCAAAGGAAAAGTCACGGTGAAACTCCATTTTCGAAAACGGTTCTCTCACGATTCGTAAGTAAGTCATGTATCCAGTGTACCGAGGGGTTGCACGACAGCGAGGACACGGTTTAGGAGACATGTTAAAATCAGCCTTTCGTTCGGTGGCTCCGGTGTTAAAACCGATGGTGACACGCGGATTGCACGCCTTGAAAGATGCGGCACTGACGCAAGGCAAAGAATTTCTCCAAAATGTCTTCATCGACAAACAAAACCCTAAAGAAGCCTTCATGAGGGCTGGCAAAAATGTCTTGCTGCAAACGGGCAAAGTTATTTTAGGCCGACGAGACACACCTATAAATGCCCTGCACGCTACCGAGTCAGGCATTCAGCAAGGACAAGGCAGAAAGAGACGACGACGAAGAAAACACCCTTTCACCAGACTTCAAGCGAGAAAGGCCAAGAAAAGAAGAACCGTTCGAGACTTAGACGTTTTCGATTATTGAAACACTGAAAAAATGATGCACCGAGAGTCTTGCGCCTGTTCCAAGACGGAACTGGATCTGTTTGCCATGCCCCCCACCATGATGACCATGCAAGAATCCCAATGGGTGGAATTTCACCCCGTCTCCTCATTGACCGATTCCGCTCCCATCGAGTTTGAAATCAAGGGACAGCCCGAAGATTACATCGATCTGAATAGCAGTTACTTGTACTTGAAAGTCAAAGTTCTAGATAAGGATAATAGTGAAGTAACAGACACTGAGAATATAGCTCCCGTCAACAATGTCATGCATTCCTTGTTCAGCTCAGTGGACTTGTACTTGAACAACAAACTGGTTAGCAGCAGCATGGATACTTACCCTTACCGTGCCTACCTGGAAAATCTCTTGACGTACGGAATAGATGCCAAGAACACTCATCTCAATGCTTGTGTGCTATGGGAACCTGACGAAGCGAAGGCGTTTGACGAACTAGATAAAGACAATGACGGCTTTGTGGAAAGACGAAGCAAAATCCTAGGTGAAAAGAGTTTAGAACTGATGGATCGCTTGCATTTGGACATGTGGTTGCAAGAGAAATATTTGCTGAACGGGGTCAATGTCCGCCTGAGACTGAATCGCAGCAGTGCCGCTTTCCATTTGTTGGCTGATGATACTGCTACTAAGACTGGCAATCCTAAAAGCAAAATCGAGGAGGCCAAACTCTACGTACGACGCGTGGAAGTGTTACCCAAAGTAGGTAACGACATCAGTCAAACGTTGAGCAGAACGACCGCCAAGTATCCCATACGACGTGTGGAAGTGAAAACGTTCACCATTCCCGCTAGCCATCATTCCATGATCGAAGATCATCTGTTTCAAGGACAGTTACCCAAACGTTTAATCCTTGGAATGGTCCTGAATTCAGCCTTCAACGGAGCCTTCGCTGAAAATCCTTTCAACTTTCAACACTTTAAGGTGAAGAAAATCGAAGTCAGTCGCGATGGCAAGACCTTGTGTACCCGACCTTTCGAACCTGACTTTAGTGACACGAAGATGAATTACTCGAGATCGTACATGTCCTTGTACGAAGCCACCGGTCAGTTAGGAACCAACACCAGTCACGGCATTACGTACGAAGATTACGCAGGAGGCTATGCTTTGTGGGCTTTCGATTTCACTCCAGACCAAGGCAGCGACGAGGGACATTTCCACCCTATAAAATCAGGCCAGATTCGTGTGGAACTTCAGTTTGCAGAACCATTGAACAAGACAGTGAACGTCATCCTGTATGCAGAATTCGATAATACCATAGAAATCAACAGTTTGAGAGAAGTTATTCTAGATTATTAGAAGCCATGGAAGACTGTTATCCCTCTTTACCTAGTGGAGAAGCTTTAGACATGGAATGTGAGGAGACCGTGGAAGGAGAATCCCAAGACAAAGACGAAGAAGTTGTCATGATGAAGTCGAGATGGCCAGAACAAGAAGCCCATTTAGTCTCCTGTTTTGCCAAACACTTGGTGGAAAAAATGACGGAATTAATCAAGAAAAATTGTTATGGATGTCAAAACGATCATCCCAGTCAAATTCAACACGATAAATGCCTAATGTTAAGTCAAGAAGAAAAATTGGACGAGTATCTGGACGAAGCTTGGAGTCTCATCTCGAACAAAGACGTGTTGCACCAGTGGTATAAAGACTTGCGTGAACATTCTTGTCCACCATTAACCACTCAAGAGATCCATCGTATCGAAGCTCTCCTGAATCAAAGTGAGGAAACAGAACGAATAACCGTTTATTCGTCAGACATTTTCAAGCAAAAAGTCAGGATCGAATTGACGACTTAATATTACCTGTGAAGAAGAAAAAAACACACACACAAATCAATGGATACCTGGGAACTTTATTACCTTTTGAACCACAGTTCGTATACGGCTTCTTGGAATCCTGTCGTCTGTGCTAAAGATGAACTCCCTCATCGCAAACCTAAAGACCATCAAGCTTACGTGATCAACACGGACGACAGTCATCTCCCAGGAACCCACTGGGTAGCCGTTTACTTTCCTCAAGAAGGATGTGTGGAATATTTCGATTCGTACGGATTACCCCCTTTGGAAGACGATATCATTGACTTTATGAGAAGAAATGCTCAGACCACCCGATTCAATAACGTGAAATTACAAGGCACAGATTCCTTGGTGTGTGGACAGTACTGTGTGTATTTTCTGCATCATCGCAGCCTGGGCTATTCCTTAGAACATTTAGTGACTCATTTTGATCCTCGTTCTTCTACTAGAAACGATGTGAAAGTAGATCGATGGTTTTGTGACCATTATGCTTATCTTTTGTCTCAAGCTAGGAAACGTAGTGTCCATCAATGGCCTAATGATTTCCAACAGTGGAAATCACAATTTCATTCACAACGTTGTCAGCCCTGTTTAAAGTAGATTGTCAATTGAGAAAAAAATGTTAGTGATTTGAAACAATTGTTTGATGTTATATTGTTGGATTATTGTTTAAAATGTTAGAGTTGTTGTTTAGTGTTAAGTGATTTTTGAATAAAAAATGTTGTGTTTTGAAAAAAATGCCTTTGTCTTTTGTTTAGCTATAAGAATGTTGGATTGATGCTCTTTCATTTCTTACTATCCCTCTCATGACACTCACTGAACGTTGCGGCTCGAAAACCGTGTGGGGGATGTTTTCCTTCACGTCCGCGCTTTGACTTTAAGAACCGGGGGTTGTTTCCAGTCTAACCATCCATTGTCGACTCATCCTCCTAAGAAGATGTGCTCCAAACTAGCTAAACTCAACGAAGCCTACGTGAATTTGCATAGGGTCAGACACAGTCTGATACCGAAGCCAGAAGAAATAGAAAATGTGAGAATGTTAAAAATCACTGAAGACCTGATAGAAGAACTCTTCAGAGAAGAAATGAACAGGGAAAAAGAAGAATGGACAGAGAAGTACAGACTTCAGAGACAGCAGCAACAGCAGCAACAACAGCAACAACAACAACAGCAGCAACCTGAAGCTGACAGAGGCTTTGTCGATTGCCGTATCGACACCAAAGAGTTCTTCTTTTCTTTCCGAAGAAGCAGACCTATCGCCAGAAAGTCTATCCTCAGAGGACATCGCATTCTTAGAAACTAAAAAAGAATGCCATAGCAAACAAAAAAAAAACAGCCCTTTTCAGGGCTACCCCAATACTCTAGAAAAGAAATAACGATCCATTTGCCAATGTGTAGGTAGAGTAGTGTGAATATAAACACTAACTCTTTATTGATAGTGAGAGTGTATGTGTTTGTGTGTGTGTTTGTAAGTGCTCACGTACGTTGGTGTGGATAGTAGATTAAAATCATGTTTTTTTTGGTGTTCGAGGTGTATATTTGGAGTTAGATTGGATTGCTTTGCGTATGTGGATAGTCTATTGAAGTGATTTATAAAAAATTTTAAAATAGTGATGGGTAGCATAAAAAGTGAGTGAGTGTTTCTTTTAGGTCCGCGCGTTGTTGTATTGGGTCATGATCTAGGTAAGATCAATTTTATGTTTTTAGGGGGATGTTTTCCATCACGTCCGCGCTTTCACTATAAATTGAAACTCGCTGGGCAGTCTAGCTACCCTTGTTGATTGATCAACACAAGAATGAATAGCAGAATAGTGAAACTGTTAGAACTCCAGATGCACCTGGAATATGCCAGGCGCATAGTAAATGAACTATCAGCGGAGGCTATCGTAGAAGAAGCAAGAATAAAGAACGAAGAGGAGAGAAGACAGAGGGAAGAGGAGGAAAAAAAACTAGAAGAGAGGATGTCGTACAATATTCCCGAGACAGAGGATTGGGGTGCTGAAGCGAATCATCCCGCCTCTGCACTCTCAAGACAAAACGTAAAAAGAGACTGGAGTCAAAGATGCGTGTGTGGCGCCAGGCCTGGAAGGTGCAACCATTAGATAGGTGCATCTGGAGTTCAAAAAAAACCCAGCCCTTTTAAGGGCTACCCAATACTCTAGAAAAGAAATAACGATCAATTTGCCAATGTGTGTAGGTAGAGTAGTGTGAATATAAACACTAACTCTTTTTAAAAAATGTGAGGGTATGTGTTTGTGTGTTTGTGTGTTTGTGTTTGTAAGAGCTCAGGTATGTTTGTGTGAATAGTAGATTATGGGTTTCTTAGCGTATGTGAAGAGTATAGTTAGGGTTATATTATATGAAATGAGAAAGTAGGGGGATGTTTTCCTTCACGTCCGCGCGTTGTTGGGTCATGATCTAGGTAAGATCAATTTTATGTTTTTAGGGGATGTTTTCCTTCACGTCCGCGCTTTTCGTATAAGAACCCACAGTATTCGTCGTTCAAACCATTCTACAGAGAAGATGGCTTCGAACCACCTAGATAAATTTCAAACATTACAAGACGTCCTTGACAATTTGGGCATGATAGAACAAATGCTCGTACGACTCAATGAAGACCACTATTCTTATAGTCCGCATAGAGTAAAAATGGAAATTAACAATTTAAGAAAAGCAAAGGTTATGATCAGTGGTGTCATGAAAGAGATAAAAGAGGAGAAGGAGGATGAAGAGGAAAGAATAAGAATACGCAAATGGAACGAAAAAATTGAAAAAGAAGAAGAAAATGAGAAGAGGAAGAAAGAAGAGGAAGAGGAAGAGAAGAAAGAAGAGGAGGAGAAGAAAAAGAAGAGAAAGAGTGTAGGTGAGAAAATAAGAAGTTGGTGGAGAAAAAGAAGAACTTAGAAGCAGAAGAAGAAAACCCCAAAGGCTCTTTTCAGGGCCAGCCATATTTCTCGAAAAGAGATAGCCTTTCAATTGCCTACCCCTTTTTTAAATTTAAATTTCTTATACGAAAAAAAATCTCATGTTCAATTTCCCTTGACGCTATACAGTCCCACCCTGTTTAAATTCCTTTGACGCTAAACCGTCCCACGATTTTTCTCCATGTTAAATTTCCCTTGACGCTAGATTGTCCCACGATTTTTCTCCATGTTAAATTTCCCTTGACGCTAGAGTGTCCCAGGGGTCTCTGTAATGCTAATTCCCATTGACGCTAAGGCGTCCCACCTTACTACTGCCGAATTGAATTAACAAAAAACTTTGGCAGCATGGTGGGACAAGAAATCATTATCGACACCTGGCATAAATTAGGTGACCCTTAATGAGATGATAGCGGTTCTTTTATTTGACGGCTTCTGATGAAAGTGCCACATCCTGTTCTTAAAGAGATCCCGTAACGTCGACAACATCATGAAACATTCTTCAGAGAAAAGATCCGATTTCTGGGACGACAGTGGCGCTTGGGCATCAACATCAGCAGCATTTATTGTAAGAAAGTACAGTCTCTTGATTATTGTTAAACGTCAGGATATGTACAGTGTCGAGAGAAATGTCAACAAAAAGCGAATCTATAAGCCATTAGAACCACAACCATTATCAAACGAGTTTTTATACGTTCACAGAATGTACCAGACATTAAGAGGTACTGTTGTATTGAAGGCTGTAGTGTTCTTGGAATGAACAAGACCTACCAACTCGGTGAGCTTCGACTCCTAAAGTATTCAATGACATATTCCTTTAAAGGTGATCTATAGATGACCCTCCGATTGTGTTCGGTCCAACTTTCATACATTTCAATTCCAGCCTATTCTGCATTCATCCATCACGTCCCGTACACACGTTCGTTATAATCACCATCTAAAGCAGAGCGCACAGATACACGGTATATATAGTTGGGTTTCCTTTAAAAGATCGCCAGGAAGCACTTGATTTAATGTTTGGCTGAAATGGTATTGTGCTTTAAAAAAATATTTTAAAAAAAGTCTTTAAACCTTGACACCCACCAAAAAAGACTCAACTAATTACGTTCTGTCATTGATGACATAGACTCTCATGACAGCAAAAGAAAGTTCCGCACCTACTTTGACACAACATTGTATCCAATGCACAAAGAACATTTCAGTGATCAAGTACGCTAAAATTACAAGCACATGGACAAACAACGGCTGCCAGAGTGTCAATCACTTCCTACAATCGGGTACATAATACAAGCTAGCAGATTTACCTAAGTTTGTCAAACTGCTTCAACAATTACTGACTAGTAAGCAGGAAGAGAGATGTCGTTCTCTGAGAAACATTTGCATTTATCGCCTTAGTGAAAGATATTTACACAACCTTGTTGACATTGATCACTGGGCCAGAATGACGGAAGAATTATTGGGATAATAAAACATTTCTCACTGATCGTGGTCATGACCACCCGAGTATGATTTACGCAATAGATGGCAGAAGAACAGCAAGCTGAACTCCTTCTGCAGCTGTAAACCTTACTGAATTAGAAGAAATCGGGCAGAAATGTCCAGAACACCATCTTAACCGCCTTCTGCGAACAGCAAACTCTTAAGTGCAGTTGATATAAGGTAGTTATATAGCCACATCTGGCGCCGACTATCGTCACATAATACTCTGATGAATTTAGCTAGTATTCGGATAAAATATAAACAAAATATGGTACATGGACGCTCGTTAAAAAAAAAAAAAAAAAAAACAGTAAAAAAAAAAAACATCAATACCATGCATTAGTAACAATGTCCAAAGGAAAAATTAAATTTAAAACCAAAACAAGAATATAAAAAAGTCATATTTCTATTTAAAATATATATGCCGTTTCGAAAGAAATCGACAAAATAAAGATTTTAGAAGCACTTTTTGCACCAGTCCTTCAGTTTTAGAAGCCAAATTTAAGTTTTTATATCAACTTTAAATTATATTTACACTGAAGATAATAAAAGCATTTTATATAACTAACTTGGCTTAATCAAAAAAGTGTCAGAAATATGATTTCGTTTAGCACTATTCGTAACATTTTGTTAAACTTTTCGCAACTTTTTGCAGTTTAATATAAACACAGAGTATTTATAAAATTTGGGCACCAGTCTGAAACTAGAGCGGTAATCAGCGCGCCAAATTCACTTTCCTCAGAACCGACCTTATCTTTAGGATAAGTGTTTTTCTTTAAATCATTCATAATGCATGTTATAAAGAGAGGTGAGTATATGCACTATAAAGAAATTTTAAACCGTGTGTATCAAATATAGCCTGTACGTTTTAGGATTTACATGTTTACTGTTGAGAAAGAAAATTTGCGACAGTGGGCCTTTGTTGTGTTTGCATACTGACAAATAAACACTTAACTGAACTTGTAGAATTATATCAACAAACCGGGATAATAGGCTACCAACTAGGGTGACCCTTCCCAACCCATTGTTAGATGTGTATTTATATTGGGATTGGGACAGGGCCCATTGCCCATCGAAAAGTTGAGTTTGGCGCCACCGCTCAGTGTCAACAAAAGGGTAGATGTAGGGTCCTACATGTAAGACCTTGACGCTGATATTTATGTTGTGGGCGTCAAGATCTTACAGCCTAACTAACGGCGCTGTGTCACAGGGGCTCGTATCGTTGCTTAAAATTGACCAGTCAAACATGTACTATATAATAAATATAAGGGAGGACACTTCTTTCTCGCGCGACTCATTTAAACATAAACGCTGTTATTTCAAGCCATATTTTAAGTTTGACTTTCAGTTCTGACACCATGAGGATTTTAGACTCAATCTTGCACCAGTGGGGATACACTAAATCTGAGCATGGAAATAAGGTTGAATATCAACAAAATCTATCGCATTTTATTTCCTGCAGATGCAAAAGACTGCATCAACCACAGATACTTGTATTTGTTACTCTGTCAGGAAAACTATTGACTATCTCCAGTCCTATTTTAAAATTTTCTTTTAACTTACACAAGGTGATAAACTTAAGCACTTTGCCTCATCACTCATTCTATGCAAATTTCATTTATTCCACCTTATACACTGAGCATAATTAAAATGCAGACAATTTAAAAGTGGAATGCAGTTTTCCTTTTTTTTAATTAATCAAATCTGCCCAGTGGATCATATTCCACAAAACCATATACGTGTATCCATATCAGGGTCAAAATAAATTAAATAAAATAAGGATTAAAAATGCAATTAAGAAGTACAGATATTTATTTTAATACCTCTGCACAAGCATTGATGGACTTAATAACTTTATTCCACTTGTAACTGAGACACAAAATTGGTAATGTTTTCAAATCATTCATGTTGTACAAAACAAAGGGAGTTAATGGAACCACCATTAAATGGCCTAAAACGTTGGATAAAACTCGTATCGATATGTGGCACAGGGGTATTGTTTCACCCCTAGCCAGAAGTAACTAGGGTTGATGTTGGCTTAAAAAACATTGTCGCCCAAAAACTCGCCAACCTTAATATGTTGCCAATTTTTCAAAAAATGTTTCCATTTTCATAATACAGTACTATCTATTTGTTAAAACTTCTTAAGGACAAAAGTAATAGTGTTGAGATAAGCAGATGTCATCAGTGACTAGGATTAAACAGAGAGAAAAAACAATGGAAGTTTTGATTAAATGAAGACAACTAGACTGAAATAGACTTGTTTACATTTGTGTAGTACACTCCACAACATTTTAGATAATGTACATGTATATATAAAAAATCCATGAATGAGATCATATGTTAGAAAGTTCATGTATCATTCAAATCTCATTAGTTAACACACATATCTATCTATCTATATATATATATGCACATAGCTGCCAACCTTCACGAATTTGGCATGAATTTCATGACTTTTTCGGTGATTCATGGATTCACACCGCAAGCCAAAAATTCACAAATTCTCCAATTCTTAATTATTTTAAATCTTTAATAAAATAACTGATTTCCCGTTAAACGCTACTCATCATATTGGCATTTGCCAAAACAGTCCATTACTGCTGGTCGCAATATTAGTAGATCTACAGCCGATTAATACAGTTGGCCCGGTAGCAAGCATTTTAGCCTATTTTAATCTATATGTATAAGAGTAGTTTTACAAATGCTTTTGAGAGAAACTAGGGCCTAACTGAAATTTTGCTCCACGCATGCGTCACCAACACTGATTTGAGTTGTTGTTAGCATCGCATGTAAGATCATGAAAATGTCTTTACCACCAAGGAAAAAGAAATGTATTGCTCAAAAAGTGAAGTTTAATTTGGAATATATCAAAAATTCATTCAGCCATTAAACATTGATATTCATCATGTTTTTGCACTTAGTGTGCCATCACAGAGACGATGTGAGGAAGCACATCGGTTGCAAAAAACACATAGAAGTTGGGAAAATTCAGAATTCGCAGATTTCATCTCTGGAATATTTTAAGCCATCAGTGGAAGACCTGCTACCTACCAACGCTGAAGCATTATTTGTGAGTTTTCTTGTTGAACAAAATTTACCTTTATCGGCTGGAGACCATGCTAAACATTTGTTCAGACAAATGTTCCCAGTCTCGAAAATCGCTTCCAAATTTTCATGTGGAAGAACCAAAAGTGCTGCAGCTCCTGTGCATTCCTCACAACAACATTGACAGCGAAAGAGTATTTTCTTTGGTGAGGAAAAATAAGACAGGCTTTAGAGCCTCCTTAGCTGCAGAAAATTTGTCAGCAATTTTAGTCCCCAAGGTCAACCAGCAGGCAAGAAGTCTGAACTGTTTAGAAAACAAATTTATGATCAAGCAGTTGAGGAAGTTCAAGTCTGCCACAGTATCATGTATTAATAAATAAATATTTCTGCATATATGTAGTGTTTTAGTTTTATATTGCGATCTTGATATAGTGTAGTATTGACGGTCAAAGTGGATGGAGTTATTATCATGGTGTTTTTCACTAATTCATGTCCAAATTCACAACTTTTTATCCATATTTTCACTAATTGTGAGCCATGAAGGTTGGAAGCTATGTATGTATATACACATATATATATATATATATATATATATATATATATATATATATATATGGCTGTCCTCGTTTGATTTGTATCTTATTGTCAACAAACCCATTTCATGAAACAATTCACTCTGATATTCATTATCCAAATAGCATGTGGCTGTATTGTGTTGTTTACATGCTACTTGTACATGTACTTAAATTGACCTCGATTTTGGTTAGCCATAGACGACTAAAATCATGCCAAGGCTATTAAGGGGATGAGGATATTCATAGGGAAATGAAAACGAGAATAAATTAAAAAGTTTAACAAACATTCTTGTGATATGTCCCACCTTCTTTTAACTTGAACAGATATATATTGTTTCAAAAGCTGATTATGATATAACAATGCATAACGTCTGGCCTTATTACTAAATACTGTAATATAACCCAAACAGTCGCGCTACCAGACTAGCTACAATCGACCACCTGTGAATGCGAGAACGACAACCGACCAGACGACGGCAATGTTTTTTCTTTTGAAAAATGTACCAGAAAAAATAGTTTTGCTTACCTTTGAAGCACCAATTATTCTGTATATATACTAAGCAAATGAAAACAAAATTCTGTCTCAGTCCAGGTTATACAATTATTTGATGTTACCACAGCAATAACAAATGGGCATTTGTTTGGTTCTTCAAAGAAGGCCTTTAGAGGTGCCTTCAACAGCACATGCACCTTCACCAAAGTAAATCGACAACCGTTGATGAAAGGAAGCCATGAACGAACTTAAAAGCACTGTTTCATTTTTCATAATATATGAACAATAAACAGAACTAATTACAGTAAAACCTGTTATGAGAGACCGCCCCTTCTGCCAACCAAAAGCGGTCTCTCAAGACAGGTGGTCTCTCATAAGAGGTGTGTGAAAATGGACTGGTTTTCAGGGTCAATAGTTAGCATTGTTGAAAAATAAATAATACCCATACTCACTGTACATGTATCATATCCATTATTCATGAATCTTGTTAAATATTGCATGCATTCCTCTCAAAATATCTTTATATAATAAAGATATACATCTATCAAACAACGAGAATAAAATTTATATTTCAACATCACATTAATATGTACAAAAAATGAACAGTTAGATATGATGTATATATCTTATTTTATACACTTATTCACTTGTTTTCTTAAAAGAAATCCATTATACTTCTTTGTTGACATGTTTTACTCAGCTATTTGGTCTGAACATGTATCTCAATTACTGCCTTTTCCGGAATCAACTTTCCACTTACTGGTATGTTTTCACTCCTTGCAACACAAAACTACTCCCATACTCGCTCGTTCAGATCTCCGTAAACTGTCCGTCGTGCCGTGGCATATTTCCTCTGTGCTTGTGCACCTTTCTTCCATTCGTTTCTAATGGACTTCTTGTCTTTGATTACATTTTGAACTTGCGTTTTACCGATGCTTACGCTGACTGCTATTTTGCGAGTGGTCTCGCCTTTTTCATTTCTTTCAATGACATTAATCCTTTCTTCCAGTGTTAAAATTTTTCTTTTTTTCAGCGGAGATTCTGCCGTTGTTATTAGTGTTGACGTTATAAAGACTATCGGTTTTGATCAGGTTTTGGGGAATTGTGGAATAAATATATATTATGTACCAATGAATGAAACCAAAAGACATAATTAACTCATCAAGAAACAATACATGTATTCTGAGACGAAGTTTAAATCAACAGCGTTATAGCTCGATAAACAAATGTTCCGACCATCTGCACAAACGTAAACAGATTGTGGCTTAGTGAAACACTAACAAAAGAAATAAAAAATAATTTTAAAAACATCCGGAAATGATTCTCACTTACTAGTATTAAAGACAATGAGCTCATTCACCCTCCAGGCATTATGGATTAACTGGAAAGCAAACGACGTACTCAAACCAACACTGAAGCCCTTTCAAACGATTTCTCACTTGGTCATAAGGACTACCAGCGTTTTGTGAGTTTTCATAAAGATAAAGAAAAAATACAAACCTCTAAATTGACTGCGTATATCCATCATTACTCCCTTTGATGTTACTCTTACTGGCTATTCACATGACTTCGGCACTACAATGGCGGTTAGTGACATGTACTTTAGCCTGGTTTACTGCAGTTTACAAATGACACCGTACGCTGGAGTTGTAAATTTCACAAAACTGGTACTGTAGCAAGACAAATTATTTTTAAATACTTTATTAGAGCAATCTTTGCTATTTATGCAGTCTTTGTTACAAAGGATTAAATGATGGGTAGAGGTGTTTATCCTGATATATGGTTGTTCAACTATAGTGTTATTTAATGTGCACTTTGTTTGTAAACTACATTTATCCCGAGCTCTAGTATTTACAAAGGATTAAGTTAAGGTCAGTGGTGTCAATCTGTTTTGATTTTTTGGCGATGCGGTCGTTCATAGCAGTGTCAAAATGCATATTTTGCCAAGAAATCGCGGTCGCTGGTCGCGTTCAGCAGGTGGTCGTTCATAACAGAGCGTTTATATAGTAAAATCGATCCGTGCATTATGATTGTGGTCGGAAATGACAGGTGGTCGCTCATAGCAGAGGTCGCTCATGACAGGTTTTACTGTATACACGAGTTTATTATCAAGCAATGGATTTTAAAATTCTAACAGCAAATTATCCTAAGAACTGATTCTTTTTTCAAGAAAGGTTTTTAAACACTGAAACTACTACTACTTTTTATTTTTTAAAACTATTTTTTTTAATGTGATTATAACAAGTCAATCTTGCAAATAACCTTTACATTTCAGGTAATCGGAAGGAGACTGTCATGTTTGACAAGATCACTTCGAGAATACAGAAGTTATGCTATGGGCTTAACATGGAGTTTGTGGATCCGGTAATGTCCTTGCTAGTGTTAAATGCCAGACATAGGTTGAACTCTTCCACTGCCAGGAGCATTATTAACCCTTTACCTCATGCAAGCACCTTTTGATGCCTTTACTCCATTCGCATGCAAGCGCCTTTTGACACCTGTAAACATCGCCCATTTCTAGCGGGTTTTCATAGTGCCACCTTTGGGGAAAAACCCTCTGTTAGATACCTCATTCATTG
The DNA here is from genome assembly GCA_028554795.2 of Sinohyriopsis cumingii. Lineage (NCBI taxonomy): Eukaryota > Metazoa > Mollusca > Bivalvia > Unionida > Unionidae > Sinohyriopsis > Sinohyriopsis cumingii. The sequence continues at coordinate 38,210,407 of CM068829.1, forward strand.
ATGTGTATGACCATTATGTCAGATCACGTGGTTACTATTTATGCTCTGGTCGAAATCTATTTAAAATAACTGGGTCATATTCTCCACTCTCCAAAATTGAGGTTGCAGATTTCATTCAGTACTTTTCATGATTAGATTCACAACTATGAAAGCTTCAATAACTTATGTAAAGGCTCTGATGTTGATGTAAGTAGCAATTCGTTTTTATAAATTATCAAATTCAGATGACTTAGTGATATAGACGCAAACAAAGAACTTGTAAATTTCAAGTATGAGAAATGGCAGCTACGGTTGTTCACGCAACTTCACTAACTTAATGGTGAACAGGTTCTCTCAAGATTTTAAAGCACATAAAAAAATGTTACGTGAAAAATAATTACACAGTATAACGATCGGAGTTTCTCTTAAATTTTTCCAGCATAATAGATGTGTACCAAAAGTGAAAAATGGTTAAAATTGCTGTTAAACGCAACATACACTACACTGTTTAACAGTTAACAGGCAGGCCCATGTGTATGGAGTCAAATAGGTAACAGTTGTTCTATTTATAGCGCACTGCAATGGGTAACTTTGCTTCATGTGTATCATTGGCTAAAAAGCCATACACTCTACAGGGATGGTCCTGGCTTTTAAAAAGCTGTCGCCTAAAAAATCGCCAACCTCAATATTTTGTCGCCAATTTTCAAAAAAGTGTCACCAGAACAAGTAGTATACGTTTTTCCAAGTGGTAATTTAGTCTATTAATGTAACAGGCAATGAAAATTACAAAAGATGGGTTAGTTAATACTTTAATTACAACAAGCATTAACAAAATGTTACAAAGTGTTACATGAAGATCCGTCACGATTTTAGGGCTGCCCACTTGTTGAATGCAGTTTCAAAGTTTCACCATTTGTGCTCATGTATGACTGTTGTTACCTGAAAAAAAATGCATTATCAACTTTAGTTGACATCTTAATAATAATAAAACCCTATGATTGTACATTGCAATGTAAGATAAGTGACGTATGATGCGACCGTCGATTGCATGTATTCCGTAATTAAATGACACACACACACACACCCCCCCCCCCTTTATGGCTAGCTTCACAAAGCTTGTAGTGAATTGCTTCCTAAATTCCAAGAATGATCACTGAATGCTGTATAAATTTTCTCGACAAGCAAAATAGGATCTCCATTCCCACGAATGAAACTTACACGAGCCAAAACCTGGCAATATTGGACCGTATATATAAGCATAAATTCACACCCAATTTAGGGATTCTTTCACTCCTGTATTTTGAGAAATAAATAATTATTTTTAATTATGCAAAACTTATTTGGTTTTTTTTTTTTTTTGCTATTTCTTGTTGCGGAGTTTAAGTCTATGCAGCCGTAACACGGGATTGATGGCAAAAGGAAAAGATCAATGAGTAAAATGCACAAATATTACTTACCCCGCCTGGATTCATGTTTGGTGACACACTCCTTCAAAATATCACAGCCAGTTGTAAATGAATTGATGAACTTTGCCTTGATACATATATCACAGAACATCTGTTTTAACTTTTTATCATATCTCAGCCACGGACGCCTAAGTTTCCAACTGTCTAGAAATTTTCGGGAATTTTTGCCCCGTTCATCATAATGTGGTGTTGCACTTGAAGCACTACATGTAGATGATGTTGGACTGCAAGGTTTATCATCGGGTTCAGTGACTGTATTGTCTGATGAATTTGCACTAAATCCAAACGCTGTTAATTTTTGTAACTTAGGATGAGATGATGAACACGCAACGTCTAACTTCCGTTTGCTCATGATAATGTTGCACTGGCGACAGATATAATTGTGATTGAGATTTTTTCCATTTGCTTTGTATTTATACACAGTAGTCGGTACTTCAAAGGTTATCAGTTTTCTATGAAGGTTCAGCAAAACTATTGTATTGGTATATGTAAAAAAACCAAAAAGGATTAGCCATTCAATTAATTGTATCTGTTCTATTCGCGTCTTCAGAAGTCAGTCAGTTGTAGGTATAGTTTGATAGCATGATTGACTGTATCACAGCATACAGTACTCAGCCCAGATGTCAGCATAAGCAGATTATGATGTAACAATGCACTGTAGAGATGGGGTTGTCAATACTAACAAAGGATCGTTTGTGTAACAGATTGATTCCAATGCATTGCTTAGTCAAGTTTGTGGCTTCCTTTCGTTCTCCCTTTTAATTTATCCAGTCCAAATCCATGATTGTATGTACAAATTAAATAACCAAAAAGTCTGTCGCCAAAAAAATCGCCAGATTGGATATCTTTGTTGCCAGTAAGGAAAAAAAATCGCAATTTGCAACATTGGCGAAGCCCAGGACAATCCCTGACTCTATGAGGTAAAGGGTTAACATTGCATTTTTTTGGCTCCATTAAATTTAAACTTTGAAATTTTACACACACACACATTATAATAGAGTAGGTTCATAGAAACCTTATTTGATAACATACTGCTTGAAACTAATCATGTAGTGTTCTTATTTATTTTTATTTTTCTTCATATGCAATTTATGTGCAAAAGAAACATCCACTATATGTTTTGCATTAAAGCATTGACATTGTTCATTGATGTGACGGTGCATAAATGAATCATGTTTGGTTCTCAAGGGTTTCAGCATGTTGTCAAAACTAAAAGCTGTATCCAATAAAATCACCAGTGAGAGAGAGAAATAACGATTCAAGGCACCAGCAATTCATGCATGACATAGTGTATGATGCAAAATAAACAAGAGTGTGTTATATCCAGGTTAACAACATAACAGTATTTTGGGAGAGAAAATTTGAAAATTATTAATATATTCACTGTGAGTACAAATAGACAATAATTTTGATAGCAAAGGTTACAGAAATATTCTTAAAGATAATGCTGTGGATGCGGGAGGTCATGGGTTTGATCCCCAGCTGAGTCATACCAAAGACTTACAAAAATTGTACTAACAGCTGCCTCTCTTGGCGCTCAGCATTAAGAGTTGTGTTAGGACTGATCAGCCTGGTGTCCGGATAATGGGACTGTGTGGGACATGATGTTACATGCCTCAGGCATGATGCCCCACTGCTAGATATCACTATAAACTACCACACTGCAGACATCGTAGCAATATGTCTGAAATTTTTTTTAAAAGCTACATTAAAAATCCAAATCACACACACACATTTTTTGCTGCATGATGACAGGGAATTTAATTTTTTAGGCCTGTCGGTTTATGTCAACTTCATGAACTTATTCACAGTAGGCAGGATGTTAATCAAAAACTACTTTTTTTCCTAGGCTGCCATCACACTGAAGGTTATCAATGGCCTATACCCTGGTGTGACAACAGTTGAACTGGATAATTTAGCAGCTGAAACCGCAGCCACCATGACAGTCAAGCACCCTGACTATGCACTTTTAGCTGCAAGGATAGCCGTGTCCAACCTGCACAAGGAAACCAAAAAAGTCTTTAGTGGTAAGTTAATGGTCCTAACAGTGTTAATGTGAAGCCACAGTGGCTTAGTGATAATCATGCCAGGTTAACTACTGTGGTGTGTAAATGGGTTGATTTTTCTCACAGGATTGAAAAGGCACAGTACATATCCTGAAAACAAAGGGTACTTTTACAGAGATGCTCCCAGGGCACGTGATTCACTAAATATTTGAGCGAATTTGCACACTTGGAAAGCGGTGATGCCGAAGAACTCCTGCAAATTTATTTCAAGTCGCACATGAAAATGTACTCTATGCAGTATACAACTTTATTCAGCCATTCACTATAAAAGTACTTGTAGAAATGGTAAAAATATTGAAGCTCATGTCACGACGTGTATTTTGTTGTAACTGTTGACATATCTGGTTTCTTTGGCTTAACATGATTGGTTGTTTTTGTAAATTTGATTGGCTCATGGGGCCCCATAACAAGCATTGTGTCGAAGTTTGGACCTTGCATGAAGGAAGTGTTACAAATGTGTGTTCATAATATGGGCTATCAAGAAGACCCACATGTCGGATTCCCAGTGTTGTTAATCAGTAGATGATGATTTAGCTTGGCAAATGCTGGCTGATCATAGGAATGAAGGCAATTTATTTTTTATGTCAGGAAGTATATCAGGTTATATGAGCTGGGAAAGTATTAAAGGAGATGCCAGTGAGTGATTTAGAACCAAAACTGGCGTTAAATTCAAATCCGAAGTACATGCTGGTGGACCAAAACAAATGGCATGACAGTCAGCCGCTCATTTCAGCTTTATTTTGAGATTAAACGTATAAAAGCAGAGTGCACATTTCATTTCTTTTCAAGTCACAATTTATCCTAGCGGGATCATGTGCTACAAAACTATATAGCCCTAATATAAAGTTAACGATAAATCTAATAAATAAGACTCTAAAAATGAAATTAAAAAGTAAAGATATTTATTTGATTAAAATACCTCTGATTGAATAAGTAGACAATGGCATTAATGGACTTCAAATCCTAATTACGGAATAGTAAATCTAGCATAATAGTCAATAGAGTGCTAATTCAAGAAATAGTGAAGTATAGCCGTTCCTCCTTCTCCTCAGTTTTGTTCTACTCCCTCTTTTATTTTGGGACAAGGAGGGAAAACCCTCCTTATGATAAAATCCTGGGAGTATCTCTGCTTTTATGACCATATGACTTTTTTTTTTTAAGTATGAGGTTGTCTTCTTCCTTCAAGGCCAGAGATGTTGTGGGGTGGGGTGGTCTTTTGTGCTGTCTGTCCAACCATCTGTCACACTTAATTGAAAGCAAGATAGTTTATATAGTATTTACTGTTCAGATAAACCAGACCATTTGAAACATAGATATCTTGAGTGTTGTGGGGACTGGTTTTTTATTCACACATTCGAACTTTCTTTTAAACATAAACCTTGTAATCGTGTATGAGCACAACACTTTGATAGGCAAAATATTGACTGAAACAGCAAGACACATTAGCATTGAAAGCACTTGGCCTTTTTGAGGGAAGGCAATTTGCATAGTAAATTTTAAGCTTTTTTTTTTATTTATTTATTTTACCTTTATCTTTTATCTTGTAGTACTGCATATCTTACCTTTTTGGATGGGTGTATCTTATGATTTTGTGTAGATTCTTTGTATTTACATTTTTAGAACTTTATTTTTATTCAGCACCATAGTTGCATTATTGTGTTGATATGCTGTTTAACACTAATACATAGATAGTTGATTTGATTGATAAACAGTTTGTCTACTTTTAGAAGTGATCCCCATTATTTGGCTTCAATAAACATGTATAAGGAAATATGGAATAACTGACGAACATATGTTCTGCGTTCAAATAGTGTTAATTGACTCTTATATTCACATTTAAGAAATTCTTAGCATCTGATGTTTTTTTATATAATTTTCTATCTTTAATTGATTTTAATAGTAACTACTTATTTTAATGATCTACTGAAGGAATGAGTTTTCTTTTCATTGGACTGTCTGAATTATAAATTTGACTCTTAATGAAATTACAGTTCACCAAAAATGTTTGCAAACATACTTTTTCGTAAAATGGGGGAGGGTGCTAGCCAAAGTATAGAATGGGCTTTTGGTCATGGTCATGTTATTGAAGAAATAGAATAATATTATGGTATGTAATTACTTTTTACCAATTCCAGAGGTAATGGATGATCTATACAAGTACGTAAATCCAAAAACTGGCAAGCATTCACCAATGATATCTGAGGAGACACATAGGATTATCATGGCCAATGCTGATGTGAGTTGGACTTTTGCTTCGTCTTCTTAGCTTTGTCTCACCTTTGAATCATGACACGTCACTTTTGCTGATGCAGTGGCATTTGTAGTGTTATGGTTCTGTATCAGCATTTTTGAAAGTCACCTATTTTAATCCAGAAATACATTTCAGAACCTCAACCACACCAATGGAGAGCAATGTCCCAAATCACAGAGATGAGATGGTTTTTGTGCAAATCACAAATTGGACATGCATACCTGACTTGCACAAACCTTCTGAAGGGTGAATCTCGACCACAGTTCATACCCAGAATACATTCTTATTAAGTGTGTTGGCTTCCAGCTAGTGAGACAGAAGTATTTTGAGGTGAAATCAATGATGATGTACCACAAGAGAAAATCTTGGAGTGAATGTGGTTTATATAACAAATTGTGACCAGACATTTTAAGGATGACTTATTTTACAATTGTTTTTTTTAATTACCTTTTACAAAATTTTATTTATCTTTACTTTGTATATTTATGTTTTTGTATTTTTGATGTTTACATTTATTTGGAAAGGTTTATCTTTGCATCTCAATTCTGAAATGCTCTAACAGATTTCATATTCATTATTCATTATATTTATTACATCCCAGTATTTTACTTTGTTGTTTTATATTTTTTATTATTGAAGGGTTGTACATTTAATTTATTTCAGGAAAAGTATTTTTAATAGTTTCACCCTTGTAGTCAGCTCCTTACAATGCCTTGATTTAAAATTGGGATTTTTGCAGAAGATTATATCGTTGTTTACAACAACATTAACATTCCCTGGACTTTACAGGGAATTTGGATATGTGAACATTTTATTTCCAAATTAGGAAAATGTATACAAGATTTTTTACAAATAATCTCAATATTAGATATGAATAACAGATTTATATACCTGACTCGTTCTTCCTAATTATACAGTGTACATACTGGTTTGACAATGGTAAGACAAGGATGATCAGCCCTGTTAAGGCACTGTTGTTATGACATAAGATTCATTAATGAGACAAAATGGTTTGATGGATGGAAACAAACTTGTTCTTTGTAATACAAGCTGACTGTACTACCATGTTAAATGTTTAGATTTCTTAGGATTTTTTAAATTTTGATTTTGGAAGGCCTGATCTAAATGAGGAATTCCAATTTCGGTTTTCATGTCCAAAGTTCACAATCTGTATTTTTTTTTAAAAATTCATAAATTCAGGTTTGCAATTTTTTTATTGTCCACTAGTCTGAGACATGTAAAGTTTCATGTGAAACTAGTTTTCGTAATTGAAATAGTCTGAATGCTTCTAATGTTTCAGTTGTTTTGTGGAAAGGACTAGTGAAAATTGAGCAGGACTGGTCAGTTTCTCAATCTTCCAGTCCTTTTGGCTACAAAGAAATTTTTGTTAAAATTCATGACATGTAAATTGTCTATCCCTTAACTATTTTTACCATCTCATAATGCAATTTCCATACATTCTAAATAGAGGTGCTCTTTAATAATGAATAACAGTATATTATGGCATTAAACCAGTGATAAAATAATTATGATATAAATTGCATTTATCATATTTTTATATTGATGTAAATTTTGATAACATGTTTCATCCTTTAAATTATTTTCCATTTGACAATGACCAGATGTTAAACTTGTGAATCTTTATCCCTTTGAAACCGCTTCGGTGACCTAGTGGTATGAGCAGCCGCCTCGGATGCAGGAGGTCATGGGTTCGATCCCTGACCAAGTAATACCAAAGACTTACTAAAACGGTACTAACAGCTGCCTCGCTTGGCACTCGGCATTAAGAGGTTAGTGTTTGGTCAGGTGTCAGGATAATGTGACTGAGTGGGGCATGATGCCCCAGTGCTAGACCTCACTATAAACTGCCACACTGCAGACATAGCGATATGACTGAAAATTTGTTAACGCTACATTTAAAACAAAAAATCCAAATCATTCATCCCTTTGCAACTATAACTTTGGCAAATAAGCACCTCACTGAGTATGACCTGGTGACAAATTAAAAAGTGGTTGGCCATATGGACTCCTGTTGCTTTAAGAAAGAGTAAATTGGATAGGAATGTTGATGAGGCAATTGCTGAGTAAAACAGATAGGAATGTTGATGAGGCAATTGCTGAATAAAACAGATAGGAATGTTGATGAGGCGGTTGCTGAGTAAAACAGATAGGAATGTTGATGAGGCAGTTGCTGAGTAAAACAGATAGGAATGTTGATGAGGCAATTGCTGAGTAAAACAGATAGGAATGTTGAAGAGGCAGTTGCTGAATAAAACAGATAGGAATGTTGATGAGGCAATTGCTGAATAAGACAGATAGGAATGTTGATGAGGCAGTTGCTGAATAAAACAGATAGGAATGTTGATGAGGCAGTTGCTGAGTAAAACAGGAATGTTGATGAGGCAATTGCTGAGTAAAACAGATAGGAATGTTGATGAGGCAGTTGCTGAGTAAAACAGATAGGAATGTTGATGAGGCAGTTGCTGAGTAAAACAGATAGGAATGTTGATGAGGCGGTTGCTGAGTAAAACAGATAGGAATGTTGATGAGGCAGTTGCTGAGTAAAACAGATAGGAATGTTGATGAGGCAATTGCTGAGTAAAACAGATAGGAATGTTGAAGAGGCAGTTGCTGAATAAAACAGATAGGAATGTTGATGAGGCAGTTGCTGAGTAAAACAGAGAGGAATGTTGATGAGGCAATTGCTGAGTAAAACAGATAGGAATGTTGATGAGGCAATTGCTGAGTAAAACAGATAGGAATGTTGATGAGGCAATTGCTGAGTAAAACAGATAGGAATGTTGATGAGGCAATTGCTGAGTAAAACAGATAGGAATGTTGATGAGGCAATTGCTGAGTAAAACAGATAGGAATGTTGATGAGGCAGTTGCTGAATAAAACAGATAGGAATGTTGATGAGGCAATTGCTGAGTAAAACATAGGAATGTTGATGAGGCAATTGTTGAATAAAACAGATAGGAATGTTGATGAGGCAATTGCTGAATAAAACAGGAATGTTGATGAGGCAGTTGCTGAGTAAAACAGATAGGAATGTTTGAGGCAGTTGCTGAATAAAACAGATAGGAATGTTGATGAGGCAGTTGCTGAGTAAAACAGATAGGAATGTTTGAGGCAATTGCTGAATAAAACAGATAGGAATGTTGATGAGGCAATTGCTGAATAAAACAGATAGGAATGTTGATGAGGCAGTTGCTGAGTAAAACAGATAGGAATGTTGATGAGGCAATTGCTGAGTAAAACAGATAGGAATGTTGATGAGGCAATTGCTGAATAAAACAGATAGGAATGTTGATGAGGCAATTGCTGAATAAGACAGGAATGTTGATGAGGCAGTTGCTGAATAAAACAGATAGGAATGTTGATGAGGCAATTGCTGAATAAGACAGATAGGAATGTTGATGAGGCAGTTGCTGAATAAAACAGATAGGAATGTTGATGAGGCAGTTGCTGAGTAAAACAGATAGGAATGTTGATGAGGCAATTGCTGAGTAAAACAGATAGGAATGTTGATGAGGCAGTTGCTGAGTAAAACAGATAGGAATGTTGATGAGGCAGTTGCTGAGTAAAACAGATAGGAATGTTGATGAGGCGGTTGCTGAGTAAAACAGATAGGAATGTTGATGAGGCAGTTGCTGAGTAAAACAGATAGGAATGTTGATGAGGCAGTTGCTGAGTAAAACAGATAGGAATGTTGAAGAGGCAGTTGCTGAGTAAAACAGATAGGAATGTTGATGAGGCAATTGCTGAGTAAAACAGATAGGAATGTTGAAGAGGCAGTTGCTGAGTAAAACAGATAGGAATGTTGATGAGGCAATTGCTGAGTAAAACAGATAGGAATGTTGATGAGGCAATTGCTGAGTAAAACAGATAGGAATGTTGATAAGGCAATTGCTGAGTAAAACAGATAGGAATGTTGATGAGGCAATTGCTGAGTAAAACAGATAGGAATGTTGATGAGGCAATTGCTGAGTAAAACAGATAGGAATGTTGATGAGGCAGTTGCTGAATAAAACAGATAGGAATGTTGATGAGGCAGTTGCTGAATAAGACAGGAATGTTGATGAGGCAGTTGCTGAATAAAACAGATAGGAATGTTGATGAGGCAATTGCTGAGTAAAACATAGGAATGTTGATGAGGCAATTGCTGAATAAAACAGATAGGAATGTTGATGAGGCAATTGCTGAATAAAACAGGAATGTTGATGAGGCAGTTGCTGAGTAAAACAGATAGGAATGTTTGAGGCAATTGCTGAATAAAACAGATAGGAATGTTGATGAGGCAGTTGCTGAGTAAAACAGATAGGAATGTTTGAGGCAATTGCTGAATAAAACAGATAGGAATGTTGATGAGGCAATTGCTGAATAAAACAGATAGGAATGTTGATGAGGCAGTTGCTGAGTAAAACAGATAGGAATGTTGATGAGGCAATTGCTGAGTAAAACAGATAGGAATGTTGATGAGGCAATTGCTGAATAAAACAGATAGGAATGTTGATGAGGCAATTGCTGAATAAGACAGGAATGTTGATGAGGCAGTTGCTGAATAAAACAGATAGGAATGTTGATGAGGCAATTGCTGAGTAAAACAGGAATGTTGATGAGGCAATTGCTGAATAAAACAGATAGGAATGTTGATGAGGCAGTTGCTGAGTAAAACAGATAGGAATGTTGATGAGGCAATTGCTGAATAAAACAGATAGGAATGTTGATGAGGCAATTGCTGAATAAAACAGATAGGAATGTTGATGAGGCAATTGCTGAATAAGACAGGAATGTTGATGAGGCAGTTGCTGAATAAAACAGATCGGAAAGTTGATGAGGCAATTGCTGAGTAAATGGATAGGAATGTTGATGAGGCAATTGCTGTGTGCAGAGCATGTAAGGCTTCTGTAAAGTTTTATGTTGGAAACACAAATCAAACTTACATGAACAAGCACCATCCTGGGAAAATTGGTCATTACAAGAAGACAGACAATTGATCATTGATGTCTGGTGATGGGAATTCTTCACACAGGGTGTGCAGTCCTTGAAAGTCGTTGAGAAATGAACACCTTAATTCAAGGCCTTGAAAATGATTGAAAAAATTTACTTTCTAATAATTTATTTTACATTATGTGACAGTTGGAACTACTGTTTGATTTTCTGTCAAATGCTAGCAATTCCACTATTATCATAATCCACATGAAGTAACAGGATATCACACATAGCGCCCCCGTGACATGTGATGAACACTCTTTGTACATTGATTTTGCCTTGTGCATCTCTTGGGGCATCTAAATAATGACCTTACAAGGGAATATGGATGTATACAAATCCAAATGAAGTGAATACTTGCCACTTAAAGGTATGTAGACTCAGATCTAAAAAAAAACAACACCCACTACTGAAATAGTTGGGGCCCCATGTTACTGAGTGGTTTAAAATGCTCACTGTTATGGATCATTGCCATCTCACCTGTCTGTGTGGCTTCTAGCCTTGAGTTTGGCCAATGAGAAATGTGAAAATATAGTATTTACATTTTTAGCATTTGAATTTAAGAAGAAAGTCATCTGTTGGTAAGTACATGTACAAGATGGATACTTGTACTCACAGTCCAATGTCAAAATATCCACAGTCCATAGTAAGTCTATAGAAATATTGCACAAAGAAGCATGTTTTAGTCATTTAAGTTATAGATCATGATGTGTATAAATTCAATTTAAAAAATAATGACTATATAATTAAAGATAATATTTATGGTTGTTTTAATAGTTTCTTAAGTCTACATATACACCGTGGGGCTCCGAGTGGTCTAAAGCGCTCTCCGTTATGGATCATTGCCATCACACCTCTGTCTGCGTGGGTTCGAGTCTCGGATTCGGCCAATGTGGGTATATGAGAAAGCTTGCCAGTAGCTTCTCATGGGTCGGTGGTTCTTTCCGGGGTTTTCCCGGGTTCTTCCTCCACCATTAATACTGGCCGCCATGTATAGCCTATCGTGTGCTGAAAAATGGCATTAAACCACACAACACCATATACCCCACTGTCTAGCTTTTCTGTTCATCTAAGGTTTCCAACACCAATATTGGCAGAAAATAGGGGGATTTAAATTGAGCAACAGTGAATTTGCTCTGCAATAGCATTAGCTGCTGTTTTTAATGTTCCTAGTTCTTTTCTCTTTCAGGCATTGAATTCGGCCATCATTTATGACAGAGATTACAGTTACAACTACTTTGGGTTCAAGGTATGTTGTTCCTTCTCTTACCAAATTTCTTTAGGGCTTTTTTCAACTTATTGTGCAACTATTAGAAATCTATAATTATTTAACCTTGGAGGTGCTAGGTTGTCTTTGTATGACCTTGTCACCTTTGCTAATTTTGTTTCAAAGTGCCCTTTCTGTGTATGCTAAATCCAGAACTAGTATTGATAGTCGTAGTGGAGTGTACACAATGTGCATGCAGGTTGCCGTGTTCATGATTACCATGGCAACCAAATAGGGAAATGGGATGTAAGAATATTTGAAGAAATAAAACCCAATATTTGTATACTTTTGCATCAAATTTAATTATCCTACATGTGTATATGGATAGTCCATTGTTTGCATATCATTTACCGTATATGTTCTAATGTAAGCTGAATAATTTTGGAGAATGCCTGGAAGAAGGGGGTGGGTGGGGTCAGCTTATCCACAGGCCAAGGTCTAAACTTGAAAAAAAAATTTAGATTTTTTTGTTGTTGAATGCATTAATGGCTGTGAATTTTGGAACATGAAAAAATTATTTTGATTTGGGACTTTGGGGTGGGTTTATACATGGGTCATGCACTTTTTAATGTATATACCTATGGGGGGGTGAGGGCTTATATGCGAATGGGTTTATACATGAGTATATACAGTATCCATTATTTTTAGGTCTATGCAGGATATTGTTTTACTCTCTAATGTGTGTATACATTTCATTATGTTGTATATTAGTTGTTGCAGTATTTATGTGGTGTGCAATTAATTACACATTGTCTCAATATGAAATATTGCTTTCAAATTTTTTTTATATTAAAAAAGAATATGTAAGTTGAGAGAATGAGAAATTAAACCTAAAATTTACTTTGGTTGGCCATGGTGACCAAAAATAGTCTTACAAGAGGATAAAACAATTGAACCGATGTGGAATGCACTGGCAGAATCTTATCTAAATAAAAACTGCATTCATTCTTCTGATAATAAAAATGGAATCAAAAGGTTTCAACTGTACTACACTAATTATTATACTTGCTGAATAATTATATGAAAGAGAAAAACCACTTGCGCTAATGAAAGTCATGATGGGCACTGTAAATAAAAGCCATATAGACCCTCTGGGGCCAACCAAACCCAGGAATGGAGTCACGTGACTCGTTCAGACAATGGAATGTATAGATTTAGGGTGTACAAATATATGGGTCATCATTCTTAGCAACATCTGCAAAAGAATTCTTGGAGATACTAGTTGTATATTTATCAATCATAATTTTGATATTTTTCCTTCTTTCTTCCTTGCGAACACTTTACTTGTTCCTGTGTTTGTGCACTATTATTCCTCATAATTATAAGGATCATTTTCTTAATTGCACTCAGTAAAGGAGGAGGTGAGTAGATTTTTCTTTTTGTACAGAGCCATCGTCTGTTTTTGGAAAGACAATGATATAGGCACTTATTTTCAGTCATTCCCTTTGTAAATTGTTAGATCGGTATTTGTGGTTTAGGACAGATCTTAGACTTGTTCTGTATTTCCTCATAGCGGAAGTTTGTAATGTAAACATGAAGGGGGTCAGAGGGCACACAGTCGACAAGCTTTTGCTCCATGACATGAACAAAGTGTGCTTAGGAAGCCCCAATATTGTAATTCTACTTATCAGGGACAATGATTTAACTGCCGATGCATCACCAGAGGTAATTGCACATAAGACGGTCACATATGCTATGCTTTTACGTAAGAAATATGGTGTTAAACATATTGTTCTTTGTCAGCTCATGCCTAGTTTCCTGGCAATGTTACACCAAGTTGGGGTCGCAGAAATACTTAACCATAAAAATGAAGCAGCCAATAGAAACTACAAGGATATGTACTGTCGCTTAGCAAAGGAAGTCAGTGATACTGTACGATCTGAAGTGTCTGCTTATCCTTTTTTAACATTTTGGGACCATAATAGCAAATTTGCCCTTGATAGGCCTCAGGTCAAGGAGAAATTTTGTTCAAATGGCATTCATTTGTCCCCTTGGTTCTGTACAAGATGGACTCAAATTTTAACGAACTTGCAGGCAAGTTTAAGATGCTTTCTTGTGGAACTTGAGTTTCTTAAATAAAAGGATGGTTTTATTGGAGCCTGTCAACCCACGTGAACAGCACATGGTATACTCCCGTAGAAAATTAAATATTTAGATTTCGTGAAGTTGAGCCCATTATCATTGAAATCTCAAACTTTCCAAACCAATTCCTAACCAATCCTATTCTGTTGTGTTGTTTAAATTAGTGTCTAATGACTTTCTGTTGCAAAATATGTCTTTTGTAGTGTTTTATTTACTTGTCTACTGTTAGAGTAATTCAAAACACTTGTGTACTGTTAGAGTAATTCAAAACACTTGTGTACTGTTAGAGTAATTCAAAACGTTTGTGTACTGTTAGAGTAATTCAAAACACTTGCATAATGTTAGAGTAATTCAAAACACTTGTGTACTGTTAGAGTAATTCAAAACAGATATCTGTTGGACCATTGCTTGCGCTCGCTGCCTGATATTGGCATGAACTTAATGATTGACAGGAATTTATCATATGTAGATATCATTGTCCTCATCCATACTTTTATTTATCTAAATACCGATTGCTTCCATTTGACCATGAATATGCAGTTCCTGCACAACTCGTGTTAACCCTTTACCTCATAGAGCATAGTGACAAAGTGCAGCACGCTATAAATAGAACACCTGTTACCTAGCAGACCATATACCCATAGGCATGCCTGTGATTTGTTAAGCAATGTAGTGATGTTACATTTAACAGCAGTTTTAACCATTTTACATTTTAGGTAGACAGCTATTATATGTGGAAAAATTTAAGAGTAAAGTCCGATTGTTATAGCTGTGTAATTATTTTTCACAGAAGAATATTTTATGTGCCTTAAAATCGAGAGAGAACTCGTTCACCGTAATGTCAGTGAGGCCACGTGACCGACCGTAGCTGCCATTTCCCATACTCGAAATTTACATGTTTTTCATCTGCGTCTACATCACTAAGTCATCTGAATTTGATAATCAATAAAAACTAATTGCTGCTTACATAAATATCAGAGCATTTACCTAAGTTATTGAATCTTTCATGGTTGTGATTCTAATCGTGAAAACTTCGTAAGTACTGAATGAAATCCTGCCTGTGAACTGTTAAGCAATGTAGTGTATGTTACGTTTAACATCAATTTTAACCATTTTACATTTTTGGTACACATATATTATATGTGGAAAAATTTTAAGAGTAAAGTCCGATTGTTATAGCTGTGTAATTATTTTTCACATAATAATTTTTTTATGTGCTTCAAAATCGAGAGAGAATTCATTCACCGTCATGTCAGTGAGGCCACGTGACCGACCGTAGCTGCCATTTCCAATACTCGGAATTTACAAGGTTTTCGTGTTTGTCTACATCACTAAGTCATCTGAACTTGATAATTTATAGAAACTAATTGCTGCCTACATCAATATTAGAGACTTTACCTAATTTATTGAATCTTTCGTGGTTGTTATTCTAATCGTGAAAACATACGTACTGAATGAAAGCCGCGGCTGCCATTTTGGAGAGTGGAGATTACGACCCAGTTACTTTAAATAGCAGATATTGACCAGTGCATGAATAGCGACCACGTGATCTGACGCAATTGTCATTTGCAGAAATGAAGGTAGTATCTAATAGGTGGGTTTTCCCTGAAGGTGGCGCTACGAAAATTAGCTCAGAATGGCTGATGTTTACAGCAGGCGTCGAACGGCACTTCCCTGCGAATCTTGTAAAGGCGTCAAAAGGCTCTTCCATGCGAATGGAGTAGAGGCGTCCAAAGACGCTTGTATGAGGTAAAGGGTTAAACTCATCCGTTGGCATCTGCTACTTTTAATGTTCTGAAGCACCAAAAATACATTATTAAAAAATTCTGGGGAAACAGTACATAACTTGGATCTAAAAGGAACCAAAAAGTATCCGACTACTGACCTCTTTACACTGGTTTGTTATTTTTGTTCGTCTAGCAGTGTGCAGAATTTTGAAGATTAACATCTGTCCATCTATCTGTATGGTATCATCACAGGTAAGGGTTTGCATGATGTCATTATCTCAAAAACTATTACGGATCTCCCAACCTTAAGATTTGACCACAAATCCTAGAAATGACCCTAAATTACGAACTTGTGGAATAATAGAATTTTTATTTAAAAATATTAACAATCACATTTAAATCTGGAAATCTGGATCTTGGCTTGTCCCAGTCTGATCTGGATTAGGCTTTCACATTAAATTTAATAAAATTGATCAGGGGACCAAACTTTAGAGGAGTACCTCAGACACCTTAATCAGGCCACGTTTTTCATGCAGAATGTCTGCTTGGTCAAGCTGTTACTAAAAGCATTCTCTTGAAATGTTTAACAGCAAAGGACAATATTTTGAAGGCAAAAAACGTCAGCCTTATAAAATGTTCAGGAAGTCAGCCTAGAAGTATACGAGGAATATTCACAGTCTTTGGGGGTAAAGCAGGAGAGGCAACAATTACATTAATCAGACAAAATGTAATGTTCTGAGTATGTCTTATAGTGACAAAAATGATTGCCATTGCTGTGTGAAATTTTCAAAAACTTTTTTAAAAAAACTTGAGGGATCAAGTTCCATGTGGTTTGGAAGTCTAGTTTCTGACACGGTACTGGAGGTAAGTTAATGCCTAAGTGTACTTGACAACTTTGTTGTTTGCCTTACACTGCATCAACTCTAATTTCTAAACTATTCACATGCATGTTTTCAAGGTCAACAGTGGCAGCACATGATATATTGTTACACTTTACTGAAAATTGGTTTAACTTGCACAAAAATATAGGCTGGCTTTCTCATAAGGTCTTGTTTAAACTGACAGGTCTGCCATTGCTTGTAAAGTTGCAGCTGTGTACATTTTTAAAAGGAGTACTAGTTAGCAATAAAAACTGGGTCATTGTGGGGTTTTTGAAATTGTAATTTAATAGAGGGGGTTTTATTGAAAAAAGCTGTCACATGATGGGAAGTATTTTTTCACATATAGCCAATACTTGTGTATTTTTTTCACATATAGCCAATACTTGTACATTTTTTTTCACATTTAGCCAGTGCTTGTGTACTTATTTTTACATATAGCCAATGCTTGTGTAATTTTTTCACATATAGCCCGTGCTTATTCATTTTTTCTTCACATATAGCCATTGCTTGTTTATTTTTCAGACAATGGAAAGATCCTATCTTCTGAAGAAGGGAAAGAAAGGTATACCTTTTCTCTACTTGTTTTTTTATGAAATGAGACATATTAAAAAAACATTCTCTGCACTCAGTTCAGAAACTGTTTAAGATTATAATGCAAAATGACTTGACTGTACCTTTTAAATCAGGTAATTGTTGCAAATTAAACCTAGTCATGCTTTAAAAAATAATCACTTTTTTCAGATTTGGCACTTTTCTCTTAATCAGACACAATTCAGTGGACTTCTGCATACATATTCAGAAACTTACATTCTGTACACATTGTCAAGGATAACCGCCTCATCAGAAATGTGCAGGGTTCATTGGTGGCCATCTGAGGGGTTACGATGGTCCAGCATTCTAATTAGGTATGGCAGGGAAAGCCTAATTATGTTGTACACTAATAGTTGAGACTGATGTCTGCATGCAGAAAGATGTCAAAGAATTGGAAGTCAGTTTTGTACTGTATTTTTTATTTAGATGATAAAGGAAAGAATAGAAGGTTCAGTAGTTCCAATTCCTGATGGCAGTTGTTCTCTGCCAAATCAGGCATCAGGATCTGAAACTGGGGAAGAAGGTTGTGACCTCCTAGCAGCTAAGACTGTGCCACCATTGAAAATTTGAACCAAAGTGGACCAAGAAATTCAGTGGAAAACCAATATTTTACAGCTGCCACTGACAGAAAAAAATGTGATTGAACTAATTGTGCCTTAAATGTATAGAGTTCTTACTGGAATTTTCCAACTGTTTGAACTCCTTGAGGTACAGTTGCCTTATAGATCATGTGGATGCTTGTGTAAACATTTGGATAGTCAATCCAAGCACTCTGATTATTAGAGTGGTCGGGGCGACTGATTATGTTAGTCCATTCCATATCTGAATCTTTTTTTTATATAGAAGATAAGAAGATGAATCTAGCACCACACTGTGCCAATACATTGTCTGCATTGTGTGTCCTTCATTTAGTGTTAGAGAAAAATAATGAAGCTGATCTTTTGAATTGTAAAGTTAAAGAAAATGTGATGTAGCTTCACTTAATATTTGATAGTTTGCTGGGAAGACAGTATTAAACATTATCATCGGTAGTAACTCTGTGAATTTGGCTATCATGTATTACTATTTATGTAGGAATCTACTGTTTGGGCAATTTTCAATGCAGAATCCCAAAGCTCTGGATGTCCTTAGTAATCACTGTATTAAATGTAAGGTCTAGTGTCTGATTACATTGAAAGTAGATGTTACAGCACCCATTATGCAAGTGGAAAACCACTTGTACTGACGTAAAAAAATTAACTTTAATGCATATTCTTCCCTGCATGCAATCTGTTTGCCTTCTCTACCCTTAACAAGCTCTGAAGCTCAGCATTGCTAAACATCAAGCAGATGCCAGTTATCAATTACTTTTGCCTGTGTTACCTACTTATCAGTCCAGAACATGTCACAAACGAAGCCGACTTTGCTTTTACACAGGCACTGGATGCAGACTTGATACTAAAAATGGATTCATATCATGGCAGTACTGTTTGTAAAGTGAAGGCAGCTGGTTTAAAATCGATCAAGTATATTGCTTGCATTGGGTGCCAGTGGTTTTCTAGCAAGGTCCGAAGTGGTATAGTGATATTCGTATTGTGTTTAGTAAGGTGATGATAGGAAAGAGGATTGTTTTATTTTCCATGAAACCTGCATGTGGATTTTTAACAAATTTAGTCCTTTTGATACTAAAGGTATATAATTTTTGGGGACTTTTTGTCAGGACTTAAAATGACCCTTTACCAACAAACTTTCTGTTATGTATAATGCATTCAGTTTTGGTATATGATTGTAGATTTTAAGGCTCATTTGTAAACAACATGTTGCATAGCTTTCATGATTGACTAGATTGCATATATTTCATAAACACTGATAGATTCAAATGATGCTTGGCTTCAAGCATTATGAAGCCAAGTCAGTTCATTCGATTACTTACTTACTTGACCTTTTGAGGTTGAAGGCCTTCTGCAAAAGAAACAAACAACAAGATTAAGGTAAAATGATATTTTCAAGAAATAACGATTGTTGATAGAACTTAAACATATTTGTGGTTTGCATTTCTTCATCACATTTATTTCAACCCCTTTTGTGCAATTTCAGCATTGGAGCGACCACAGCACATGTTGATGCGAGTATCTGTGGGGATACACAAAGATGATATTGAGGCTGCCATAGAGGTGATTGTTACATTACTTTCATGGAGATTTTTTTAATTCACCTGACTGTAAAACTAGATGAGCTTATGATAAAGCTTTGCATCATTTATTCAAATACCACTTGGCCAGTTTAACAGAGCATTCCTTCATGAGGCTTTTCAGTGTTGGATAAATGATGCCATTTTGCCATCCAGTATGGACTCTGTTGCTAAATATTTATTAAAAAATTGAAATGAACTCAAAATCTACTGTTGGAATTCAACATTTGACAGCATTTTGACATAAAGGCCTTCAAACTTGATACAGACAGAGCTGGCTTACTCTCCCAACCTGTCAGCCAGAAAATAAAAGAAAGATTATTTTTTTAAAAAATGTAATGACTACCAATATAAATACGCAACAGAATTTAAACAGGACACGTGCTTGAATATAGACCTTTAAAGTTTGTACCAATGTTGTCAATCTCCCAATATGACTGCTTTTATTAAAAATAGGAAACTTTTCAATAACTTTTTGTAACTGAAATCTTAGCCCTTACCTCATGTAAGCACCTTTGGATGCATCTCCCCAATTCACATTGAAGCAAGTTCAGACACCTGCACATCATTCTCATGGAAGCTCATTTGGATGCCTGCTGTAAACATAAGCCATTTTGAGCTGGATTTTGTAGTGCCACCTTTGGGGGAAAACCCCTATTAGATACTACATTCACTGATGTAAATGACCCTTATGCATGTTTTCGTGATTGCAGTTTAAGCTCTGTTTAAAGTAACTGGGTCGAATTCTCCACTCTTCAGTACTTTCTGGAGTTTGGACGAATAGAATCATGACCATGAAAGGTTCAGTAACTTAGGTAAAGGCTCTGATGTTGATGTAGCCAACACTGAGTTTTTATAATTTATCAAATTCAGATAATTTAATGATGTAGATATAGACAAGGAACTGGGAAATTTCAAGTATGAAAAACGACAGCTATGGCTGGTCACATGGCTGCACTGGTTTAATGGTGAACAAGTTCTCTAAAGATCTTAAAGCACATAAAAATTATTCCGAGAAGAGTAATTATAAAACTATAAGGATAAGATTTTACTCAATCTTTCTATACATAAGAAATGTACAAAAAAATGTAAAATGGTTAAAATTTATGTTGCATGCAACATACACTACAGTTCTGAAGCAGTTAAGAGGCAGGCCCTGGAGCTTACTAGGTAACAGGTGTTCTGTTTATAGTGCACTGCAATGTGTAACTTCGGTACATGTCTATCAACTACCTACAGAACCATACATGATGAAGTAAAGGGTTAATAAGAAGCATCTTTTTGTTACGGCTTTTCAAAAAAGTATTCCACAAAACCTAGCGAAATCTTACCTCTGCCTGCAAATTCCAGTGTTCAACAAACTGGAATGCCTGATGCCCAGAACTCATCTAAAATTTGATGACCAGGCCCTTTCGGTATTATATGTGAGTTCTCAGTTAGATTATCAGAAAATTTAAAATAACACTGTGGAATTTGCAACTTTTAATAATCACATATTTATATATATGTGTGTGTGTGTGTGTATGTATATGTGTGTGTGTGTATATATATATATATATATATATATATATATATATATATATATATATATATATATTGTTAAGTTTTCTTTTTATTAAATATGCTCAGCACACTGTCAATAACAATACTGAGTGAAATTTCTAACCATGAAAATATAATGCCTATTAATGGCAGCACTTTAAGCAGTAAATACCAATTAAATAAGTTTTGTGTAATGAAATTTGTGTTTTAGTTCTCTGAATAGTTTCACTGATGTCATAAATGTGATATGCACTCTTCTATTCAAACATGAGAAGTGTCAGTCTCCACAGAAATGTCTGCAAGCTTTTCAGTGAGAAACTAATTATTAATGCAGACTGTTTTGATCTCCAATTTGCAGAATTCTCGTATAGTCAGTTAAAAGTAGACCAGCTTTGTATTATCACATAATTACATAATTTGTATAAAATCATATGAATGGGGCAGCAATTAAAACAAAAATAGGTTGAAAGGCATGCAGATCCTACCAGCATATATCAATCATGTGTCCTGTTTTTCCCGTTTTTGGGACCAGAATATGGGCATACTTTTTTAAAAAAAATAAAATAATATTAAATTAAAAATTTCCTGCAATTTTCTGTTTAGAATGGGCACCCAGTTCCATTTTGATAGAAATGTTTCTCGTGTATATAGGAATACAGAGTTAGAAATATGATTGGTTCACTCAAAAACGAGGCTACCATGCCAGTCTTAGAGGGTTTAGACCGGAGGAAAATTTTTTATTGGTTGGCAGGTATCTTAGTTGCATAGTCTGAGGAACCATATTGCATCTGTCCATACCATGATATACCTTTTCCTCCAGCGAACTTGGCACTAATAACTAGCATAAAATTAAGTTTAAATGAACTGTTTGTTCCTGTGAACATATGCATGTCATTTGGATACCCAGATGTTTATTCCTTTGCACATTTCATACCCAGATGGTTCAGATTACTTACCTTTAACCTACTGGATGCAGATGGTATGTGGATAAATGCTGCATTTTCTAGATAAATCTTTGACAAGGAATAGAAAGCAATATTTGTTTACATGGAATAAGGCACAGATTCCTTTTAGTGTACCTGGTCATAAGGTCACTTTAGCTTATGGCCCTGCATTCGTCATGTATTGTGTCCGTCTCTTAACATATAATATTTTCAACTTCTCAAAACTTGTGGAGCAATTTCAGCCAAACTTAGATATTCGGTATAAAGGCCTTTCAAGTGTATACAAAATAAAACTAATATGCCATAAAGTACAGCAGCCATTACTAAAAATAGGAAAATATTTAAACAGCTTCATCTCAAAAGCTACTCAACCTAATTGACCACTAGTAAAGAAGGCATTCTGACATGGAGTCCAGTAAAGAAGGCATTCTGACATGGAGTCCTCTCATGTTTTTCATTAATGAAGCTGATTTGCAACCCAAAAATAGCTACTATTTCTGACATTAGAAAAACCTTTAAACAATTCTTCTAAAAGCAGAATTTGTCAAATTTGACAGAGGGCATCCTGATATGAAGGCATTTCAGATTTGTACATGAGATATCACTCCTTCATATAATATGGCTGCCGTTACTTAAAACAAACCCCATTGAGTGAATGCTTAAAAACCACTCAACAGAATCAAGCCTAATTTGACCAAAAAAAAGTATCCTGTCATGTATGACCTTTAGATTTTTACAGATAATCATGGCTGCCGTTACTTAAAATACACAACCTTTCAATGGTGTCTTACTAATCCACATGTAGGTAGATATCTGCCAGGTTCGCAATCTCAAATCCATTTGGGCCTCTTTTTTTTTTTTTTGTTTTTGATCCCAGCCACATTGGATAGGGTACTGTATACAAGATTGGGTCATTGTGTATAGCCTGCATATATATTTCTTTCATTTTCAGACATATAACCTACTGTCAGAGAAATGGTTCACACATGCCTCTCCCACGTTGTTTAATTCTGGAACTTGCCGTCCACAACTGTCGAGGTATGTGATTACATATAGGATACAAAGTAAATTGAGCTTTGAAAAATTATTTCAAGAATGTGTCTTTCAGGGTTTATTTAAGAATACATTATTGTAAAAAAATTGTGTTGAAACTTCAAACAGCTGCATGAAAATCACTCTTTATCTTTGTAAGTCCTTCATTTAATTTGTTTATGAAATCTGTTTTATATTTCAAAAATTCCTCATTTATTTTCTTCAGTGCAGGGGGTATCTCCCAAAATCTTATTTTATATATATATATATAAAACTATTCATTGATATATATAAATTATCATATCACAATGCCCTAAGATGCAAGCATATTATCCAGGACATTTATACGTAAATCACTCAAAGTTGTGTATTGAAGTAAACAGCTAATTTTGTCATAGGATAAATAGAATCTGAAATTTCTGTTTGCGTCATAAATTTTTTAAAATGTGTTGCACCATCTAATAATTGATTAAACTCGTTTCATACATTTCAATGTACTATTACAGAGAACAAGTTACATCAATTTTGCAGGGAAGAATTAGGAACCTGATTGAAAATACACTATCCCTCTGATAAGAGATCTTCCAGTTTTCAAAAAGAATAACAAAAATTGTAGCTTCTTAAAATGGTTCACTTGAAGAATAATTAGTCTGCTAAAGCATTGATGATGTTGCTTGCAGTGTTTTTGCCCAAGTGTGAACTTTGGCAGGGTCCATGCTAGGGAAAATAGTCTCCCTTCAGTCTGTCATTTCATCTAAACAGACCCAAAAAAGCAAAGTTCACTTTGCATTGACTTCATGACATGCATACTTCCACCCTTATCCCCTTACTTCCAATACAATGCATTTATAATCAAGCATCGCCTTTTATCTGTTTTCACTTCAAAGACACATGTGGACAGTTACAAAAAGGTTTATATGATCATCATTGTTGGAATTACTTTACTATCCTTAGAATTCTAGCAAAACTTGCCACTGTTTTTGAAAAATATTGTGGAAAATTTGTTTAGCCCAGAAATTGGAAACAAAGTAATACTTATTTGATATTTCCAGGTCCGATACTGATGAAATGATTAATTTTATCAAATATTTCATGAATAAATATATAAACGGAGGACTTCTTTGGAAAGTGCTGACCATTTGAACTGTAACCTATTGTACTAACCATTTATATTTTACATGTGGTGAAGAAAATAAAGAAAAGTTTCAATATTTTTAGAGCAATGCTTTGGTCAAGTTTTGCATGTTAATATCAGTTTTCAGGCACTGTGGTAGATCATATTTGTACTATGAATGTCTTTTTTGTTTTGTTTTGTCTCTTGAGAATATTCTTGTCTTCAATTTCAGCTGTTTCCTGTTGACAATGCATTCCGACAGTATTGAGGGCATATATGATACCCTGAAGCAATGTGCTCTTGTCTCCAAATCAGCTGGAGGAATTGGTCTCAATGTCCACTGTATCAGAGCAACAGGCAGCTACATTGCAGGGGTGAGATATACTAGCACTTTGCCCCCCCCCCAAAAAAAAAACACATTTAAAAAAAATAGGTTGATTTGATAGTCATTTTACAGAAAGTAGTTTTAAATAGACATTGGCTACCAGCGTTTTCAAGATTTCAGTTTTAAATTAATTCTCAAAATCAAGATTTCATTACATTGATAGTTTCTGAAAGTGATATTTTATGTATGTATGTGTGTGTGTGTGTGTATATATATATATATATATATATATATATATATATATATATATAGACTGCTGTAATGCAATATTTTCTTAGGATTTTGCATGTCATTTTAACAGCAGTCATGTTAACAAGTTGTTTGTGTTTCTCCATCTCTTTATACTCAGCAACTGTTTCTTTTAAAAAAAAGCTTATAACTTGTCGACATGTTCTCAGAACCAGAACATTTTTTAACTATGGTTTACAGCAGCTCCAGAGTTGCAATCATCAGCACAAATGTTGTGGGGCATGTGGTATTTTTCTTGTCTGTCCATCCATTGTATCAACGTTTCATAGCTACTGAGTCCCATTTTTTACACAATTTGATCCTGAATACGGTTGACACTTTTTGTGTAAAAAAAATCCATTTTTGTAAAATAAAAAATTTCTTTGCAATTTTCTTTTTAGAATGGTCACCTGGTTCCAATCTTAGAGTTAATGTATTTCATGTATATAGGGATATAGAGTTCTAAAATATAATTGGTTTATTCGAAATTGAGGCTACCATGCCAGTCTTTAACCACCATATTGAAATGTGCACAGCCTGTCGGTATCACTGTATCTCATCTTCATTAGGTCGAACAGGAAAGCAGAAGATTCCAAAAGATTTCCAGCAAAGAAAAGAAATCCTAATTGGAAGGAAAATGATGCTGTTAGGTTTAAATTTGTGAAACCATCTAGTAAAGGAGAAAACCTTGTGTTTTGCAAATTGTGTAATTGTGATACTAGAGAGAACCTTGATGTAATTTGATGAACAGCTTGTTTTACAAAATTTCTTTTAGAAAGGAACCTTTGACTTACAGTTGATAGTGATGTTGGTGATTTATTTTGCGCATTTTTTCCAGACACTGAAATCGCAAAGGATTACATGTGTGCTAGAATAAAAAGTCGTCTGGGTTATTTTATATTAGGACTTCTTTCTTTACCACACTCTGATGTTGATTGTGAGAGGATTTTTTATTCAGTTTTAAAAACATGCACAGAATTAAAATTATCCATGAAAGATGGTACATTGGAATCAATAATAACTGGAAATAAAAGCTGTGGAAAGGCTCCTATAAACAGCCAGTCTAATTTTCTCAGAAGGTACAAGAGTGCAACACATGCGTCTTTCTTTGACATTAAATAATTAAGCTAGTTACTGTCCTACTTTACTAATGATTGTATATGTTGTAAGTAGTTACATATGCATTAAAGTTCTAAACATCGGTATTTGTTCTGAATATCGGTATTTTTGTCATAAGCAGTCAGCATTTTTTTACACTGGGGTTGGTAGCTGTTTTTTCTCCCCACTCCAAACCCCAACACATATCCATCCACCAGTTCAGTATTGGTATTGATAATTTTTTTTATAACTTCCCTGGTTGTATGAAAGCAATTGGTATTGATGACAGAATTTTTGTTTGTAATTTCCCAGTTTGTATGAAAGTCATTGCAGTCACTTTCTCAGTTTCAGCTGCAGTTTATGTTGTTGTTTTTTTCTTCTCAGTTGTATATATATCTTAGATTTATATGTATGAATTATGAAGCATACAGTCTCGGTCTGCACAAGAAGTTCCAGTTTTTGATGGAATATACATAACACTTTGTAAATATTATGGTCATTACCTGAAGATACACAATTTTTGCCTTATTTGTCTAGTAGCATTGTATGACAGTCACACATGCTGCCACTATCCAGCGGTTTTTGCATTTGTTTGGTTGGGTTTTTGTTTTGTTTGTATGTTTTTCCAAGATTGCATTGAACATTGGTAAATAGCAACAAATCAGATTGATCGTACAATTTGGGGAATTACCCTTGTTTTTTATGGTTTGATGCAATGCATGACACAGTCTTGTTAGTGCAACTAGTCCTGCAGTTTTCAGTTTTTATGGATTCCATAAAACCTTGGTAAAAGAATGTGGTCACTGCCAGAAGATACTCATATCAAACCAGTTTGTGAAAATTTGTTAAGTTTTTTTGCCCTTTGTGACTTGCTGCTGAATGTGTTGTATGAGATTATTTTGAACACAAGTAGTCTCACAGATTTAAGTGGACAACCATGAAACTCTGGAAATAATACATTTATCATCTGAACATATATCAACTAATCATGGAGCTCCTGCATTTTTGGGGGTGGGGTGTCTTTGTACACATGCCTTGCTTACAACATTGTCCACCCATCTGTTGCCAGATTGTTTCTTCACAATACCTTGAGTTGTTTGCCATCTACAGTTACCAAACTTTGTGGATTGCTTGTTCTTGGGGTAAGGAATCAAATGGTCAAGCTAAGAAGATATAGTTTCTCCTCAGTCACTCTTCTCAAACTTCACAGCATCTACATTTGCCAAACTTTCTGGATGGCATGCACTTGAGGTAAGGAGGAACTCTATCGATTTCGGAGTCATATGTCAAGATCATTGTGACTGAAATAATAACAATATATTCCACACAATAACATTACTTCTACCTAAAATGCCTGTACCATACTTTGTACTTGGGAATGATTGCACTTCATAAGAATTCAAAAGTTTACAGTCACTAAAAGGAGAAAATCGTTTATGCACAAAACTTAACTTGCATGCACAAAGAATTTAACAAGGTGCATTTATTGCATTTTTTATAACTTTTAATCTGATACAGACGTGTCAACCTATCATTCACTGCCGCAATAGCTAAGATTGTTTTTATGAAAATGAAGAAATCGGTCAAGCTATCTTTTATCACCTGTACTGGTCACCACTCCTAATTTTACATCTTGCTTACATTTCCCCGTAATGGATTTTATTCTTACTTTGGATGAATCATTATGAAGCTGAGACCATTCATTCTTCAGCATGCTTTCTAAGTTTTTGGGCATGGCTGTAAGATGTCAGCATTCATCAATCTGTAAACCACAAGCTTGTTCCTGGAGTTGCTTGTAGAACTCTGTGTAACTTTGCTCAATACATTCACTCTAACATACTGTATATGTTTTGTAATTATTTAGAAAGTAAAGTGCAATAAGAGGCATTTATAATTAGCTTCACACTCTCAGTCCTTATTTTCTTCTTCAGACAAATGGAATTTCCAATGGTTTGTTGCCCATGCTTAGGGTCTACAACAATACAGCCAGATATGTGGACCAAGGAGGAAACAAGGTATGAAGACGGAAACAATCAGATGTCCATATTTTTTATTCCACACCTTTTTAGTTGTTGTTGAGGATGAACTTGTAGACTGTGGTTAAACTTTTTCCCCAGCATTTCTGTCTCCATAACCTCTTGCCTGGTTCACTTCATTTATGGAATAAAATACCACATTCTAAGTGTAACTCCTACCCCTAGGTGGGACCATGAGACCGGGATTTGTGATGGGGGGGGGGGGGGCATATATTTATACAGCCACTTCACCAATTCACCTTGAGTTTGGAATATACTATCACATTAAATATCCCTAAAGCTGTGGAGTTTTTTAAACCAGGAAATCTTGTGCCCTTAAAAATAAATGAATAAATGGTGACAAAATTACTTTTAAATAATTTACAGAGACCAGGAGCATTTGCAATTTACCTGGAGCCATGGCATGCAGATATCTTTGACTTCCTGGATTGCAAGAAGAACACTGGTAAGGAAGAGCAGAGAGCTAGAGACCTGTTCTATGCTTTGTGGATTCCTGATTTATTCATGAAACGTGTGGAAAGCAATGCTGACTGGACGCTGGTGTGCCCAGCTGAATGTCCTGGACTTGCAGATGTTTGGGGAGACGAGTTTGAAAAACTGTATGAAAAGTAAGGCAGAATTTATTCTACATTCATCATACGGTCTGGTATTAACAGATCCTCAATGCAAGTCAAAACCTTAACATCTAATAGGCTTCCTATGCTGAATATGAATAGTTAGAATGAATGAATAATGGAGTTAATAGTATTTCCTCTGCATGTTATAACCATTGTCTTGAAAGTGTCATTAAAAAAAAATGTACCTGAAAATTATTTAAGAAATACATCAAGCAGAGAAAGTTCACACTTAGAATTTAATGCCCCTCCTCAGCAGTGGTAGCATTTAGTGTTATCTTGATCTGTCCATCACACATTGGTTAGGCTTTGTGTCTATAACAATTCAGGTTATGGTGGGGCATCTGTTCCACAAACACATTTGAAGTTTCAATAACAAAAAAGATAGAACATTTACATTTTCATGTAAGTACCAGTTCTTTAAAAATCTGTTATTCTGCATACTTGGGCAAATAAAAGAATTCATAAGTAAAATTGCTCATGAAGTTCATATCATTTTAAATGAGCCATGAGATGGAAAGTTTAGATTCTCGTGCATTTTATTTTCAGTCCTAAATTTGGCACCTGAAATTCTTCAAACTCTTTGCCATCTCTAAATATGTTACTTATCTCAGGTATGAGAGAGAAGGGCGTGGCAGGAAAACAATCAAGGCCCAGCAGCTGTGGTATGCCATCATTGAATCTCAAACCGAGACTGGGACTCCATACATGTTGTACAAGGATCACTGCAATCGTAAGAGCAACCAACAAAATCTGGGTACAATCAAGTGTAGCAATCTCTGTACAGAAATCATCGAATACAGCAGTCCAGATGAGGTGGGTACATAAAAATATCGCCTCCAGTAGCAGTAGTACAATACCTACAAATGTGGCATTGCTTTCTTTTCTGGGACTTGAAGTCTCCGGTCAAGTGCAATAGCACCATCTTAGTATTACATAGTATGCGTGCCAATCATTATGCTTTTTTCACCAAGTTACGGTTCACGCTTGTAATATAGATTACAGTTTTTGTTACAATAAAATTTAAACAATTTTAAAAAGAATAAGAAAGCAATACAAGTTTGTTTTTTTTTTTCATTTTCATTATCACCCCTTTAATTTCACTCGTATAAATTTGAGAATTTTCTTAAAAAGATGACTATTGCATAAGAACAGCATTAAGATAACTTTTATTTGCTATATAAAGCAACTGTATGACCCATTTTCAACAAAATGAGGGTTTCTTCAAATTTGATTAGTCCTCACTCGTTCATAATGTTATTTGGTGGGCAAATCTATGCTTTTAAAGAAAATGACACCACATGTTAAGCAAAATGCTTTACAGTGCAAGTTGTGGATGTTGTAAGAAAGAAAGCATTAGAGCAGATGGTCTTTTCAAAAATGTCAGATCAGAAAAAGGACTAATAAACACCGCTTTACGAACTTTACAAGAATATGAGAGTTATGTAATACAGCAAACTGCGCACATGATCACGCTCATTATAAAATTCCAGTTCACAATCAGTCAGTTAAAGTTACATGTGTAGACTAATCAAAAAGTGAGTGCTGAAAATAATTTTTCAGTATAGTTGGTTCATATTCTGGTTCTAATTCATATGGATTTTGCCCTTTGTGACAAGACTTTTGACCAACTGCAGAACCAGGTAAGTAGCAAAAATATATGTATCTTTATCATACATGGTGTAATTCTGGCATCTAATATATAGATTACAATTATTATGCCCAAAATACACTTTTTTTTGCCACTTGTAATAGCAATAATTACACTTGTACCATATGGGGTGGGGTTGGCATGTATGACATTTAGTTTTACCTCACCAAAAAACTACATCTTGTCTGTATTTTCAGATTGACACCATAATTTGGGAAATGTATTTGTAAAAATGTGTCTCCTTCAAATATGTTCCCTGATCACAGTGTTGGGAAAATAAACTTGCTACATCTTGAATCAGACCCTCCCAGAATGACAAAAATTTTGCCCATTACTTAACATTGCATCTGTCAGGTGTTGATAGTTATGTTTTCACTACAGTACAGCCAACTGTAGAGCTCACTGAATCTCCATGGTTTTCATCCATCCATCCTGGAATTTAGGTTTTTAATGTTGAATAAGAAATCAACTACAGGTGGTATACATTTTTTTATTTGGACCAATCTTTATATAAAATGTCACACTTGTGGACTTGTCTTACACTGATCAATGTTTTTGCACTCGTGTGTTTTTCATTCACTGTTATTAAGTGTCCCAAACAAACTCAGTGTCCCAAATGTAAAAGTTCAAGGCCAACAAGAACACAACTGACTCATGCCACACCTGCACAAAATGTACATTGTATGGAATTGTAAGCATGATCTTTTCAGGACATTTGGTGAACTGTCACGTGAAAGAGTGAAAAATTCCAGTTAAATTTGGCATTGGGCCATTCGAGTATCCATCCCAAAAGCTACTCATATCCCACCCAACCACCAGAAATATCTGCTACCATTACGTCACCATAATTGGAGGAAACTTTGGGACAGTTTCTGGCCATATGTTTGTTTCACATCTCAATAAATGGTTTTGATCAAATATGGGGAGTGCCCACACACACACACACACACACACACACACATTACAAGCATGGCCTAAGTTCCTATAAGTTAGAGAACATAAGGCTTTTGCCAGATCTTAATGATCCAACTTACCACACTGTAATACCATATAATGCCATTGCAGCTGCCAACAATCCAATTCGGACATATGTACCTCATGCCCATAACTGTAGATTGGTCATTTCAGCAACCCATTCTGCATACAAGTATATGGGCCATTGAATGTGGACACTTGCATTGAGCCTACTGATGTATCCATCCATTTTACCATGACTGCAGTACAGCGGGTACTGGAGCTGTCCATAGCTCCATCCACTCAAATATTGACTATAATGGCCAGCCAGCCATGGTGCCTGAAATTCATCCTACGGATTCAGCTAGCCATGTTTACAGCCTATCCATGACATACAGGGATGATGGAAGTGCCTCCTGTGTCCACTCCAGTGGCCTAAGTGGTTAGAGCATCTGTCTCGGATGTGGGAAGTCAAGGGTTCAAATCCAAGTTATACCAAAATACTTATAAAAATGGTACTAGCAGCTGCCTTGCTTGGCTCTCAGAATTAAGAGGTTAGTGTTAGAACTGGTCACCCTTGTATCAGGATAATGTGACTGGGTGGGATACGATGCTACATGTCTGTGGCATGATGCACCAGAGGTAGACATCACTATAAACTGCCACACTGCAGACATCATAGTGATAGGACTTTAAAAATTTTTTTAAAGCTATGTTAAAAATCCAAATCACACACACACACAAACTTCTCACTAGCCTGGTAAGCTTTACATGAAAGTAGAGTTGGACCAGGGTAACTCTGTCATAGAATCAGTTTCAATCGCAATCAGTGTCCAGAGGCAACAGCTCACTTAGTTTTTGGAGGCAGACATACAGGGGGACAAGAAATGGGAATTATCATTCTCTAAGGCCCCTAACTCTAGCCATCAGCTCACCAACTCAATTTCCTTTAGACAGCATACAGGTGAGTGCCAGTCCTTTGCAGACAGCATACAGGTGAGTGCCAGTCTTTTGCATTTCAACTAATGTTGGATCACTCAGTTTTTGAAAAACAAGTGGGTGATGTAAGTTGTTTCAGAGGGGCTTCAGATCTCTTATCCAAGTCCCCACCCTTTTTTTTGTCCTCTGCTTATGATGGACATATCGTCAGACTTCAAGGGCAGAATTATGCCACAAGAGATTTGGTCATAAGTCAACAAGTAGGCAGTGGAGATTGATTAAAAAATGTAATCTCCTGGGTTTTATTATAATCTTTTCCTTATGCAAAAGACTATTGGCTAGTTCACATTGATCGTCCTCCTATGCCGCCTCATTCGCGATTTCACTGATGCAGACATTCCTGTCCCTATCCACCCAGCATCATGAAAATTCCTTAGTTTGCATTGCTAGGGAATATTTAAAAATTCCAAGCTTTTGCATTAGGTCTAAGCATCCATCCTTAGGCATTTACAAAGGTTATGAACTGCATTGTCACCATGTTCCAGTAAACTTCATCCACAGTGACAATGGCATAATTGGACAACATCCTCCAGAGACACGTCAGTTCTGTTCAAGGACAACCACTCTATTGGCCTAGTGGTTAGAGCATCTGCCTCATATGTGGGAGGTCGTGTGTTCGATCCCCGGCTGAGTCATACCAAAGACTTATAAAAATGGTAGTAACAGTTGCCTCGCTTGGCGCTCAGCATTAAGAGGTTAGTGTTAGGACTTGTCAGCCTCGTATCAGGATAATGTGACTGGGTGGGACATCATGATGCATGTCTGCGGCATGATGTCCCTTTGCTACACATCACTATAAACTGCCACACTGCAGACATTGTTGCGATATGACTGAAAAATTGATAAAGCTACATTACAAATCCAAATCACACACACTCTATTCAAGGACAGAAATGTACTTGTCCATTTAGAGTTGTCTCGGTTTTCTAATGTCCGGGCAAAAGCCTTACAGCCAGCCATCCCGTAGTCTTGTCTTGTCCATCTGGTTATGGAGATTACCAATCTCAGTCTTGTACAACTTTTCCATGTGCTACTGATCATCGGATTCCTGAGTCCTATCCAACTTAAAGTGGATTATTGCAAGAGTTTTTGCAGCTTCTTGGATTATTAAGTGCAGCATTTGATCTGATTCCCTGTGCCACCTTTTCATGCACCCCTTATAGATGACCTTGCTGGCACAATTGCACCCTTTTTCCATTTCATTCAAGTGGCCATGATTATGAATTAGTTAAGTCATTCCAGTGGCAGTGGTACCAGCACATCAGTTCCTTACGAAAAGTCCCTACTGGAAGTTACATTGTGTACTGATGCATATACATTTTTTAGGGAGCCCACCTGTTTCTGGACTTTCAACAGCAAATGTCTCTACATATCAACCTTCTGGATATGAAGACTGTAATCAACACCTTTCATTTCTGAAAGACCATCTTTGCAAGAAATGTAGTCCCAATCTTCTTGGACAATTCGGTGGTGGTGATAACATCAAACAGGAGAGCGGGGGAACTAAATCACCCAACCTGTGCATTCTAGTTGGGCAGTCAATCCTATGGTTGCTAATGGCACAAACTTTGAATTATCATTTGATGATCTCTAGTTACCCCTAAAGTGATTTGATAGCATCATTCATCTAGTTGATCACAGTCTGTTTATCAGCTGCTTTGATTGTTGACATGCAGTTCACATTTATTGCTAGCTCTTTAGCAGCTTTCTGAATAAAGGCACACCAGAGTTTGTATAATTCAGCCTTCATATGTTTTTTGGTGGCAACATTTAGTAGCTGAATTTTCAATGTACATCCCACTGAAATTACTGCATGAATGACTTTTCCCTTTCTTGATAGACAACGAGTCCCAAGCATGACTGGCTTTAAAATCCATATCTGGTTGTTTATTTCCAATTCTTTAACATAAGACGAGATTCTGTCAATAGACGTGGAAATTTGCAAGTCACAATAACCCACTTGGCAATTTTAGTGTCCATTTTTCTCCATATAAAACGTGCCTTCCACTTCTCTGCAAGTGTCCTAATTTGGACGTTATGAAAAGTCAAACTTCATCCAGTACATATTGCTGATTTAGGTACTTTGAAATGCTTTGCTGCTGACCTGATTCCATGTTGCTTTGCAAAGTCCACAGCTTTACGTTTTTACTTCACTGTAAATTTCCATGTTTAGTACCAGCATGAATGAGACGTTTTTTTTAAATTTCCATCATGATTTGGAACAATGGTTCAGTCATGTTTCTTTTTTTTTCTTTGTATTTTGCTCATCATCTCTGGGATTATTTTCTTGGTCAGCCATCAGGTCTTTTCAGTTTTGATGTTTGAATTGGACTGTATTTCGATGAATGAGGCAGTCTTGTCACTAGAACAAATCCGTGCCACAAGGATTGGTCAATCTAATCTCTGTTCTGGGGTCCAATTAATTTAGTGTTACTATTATGCATGGCATCTATCCCTTCTTAATCCACTTCAGATTTTAAAACAGTTAATTGGTGTAGATTAATGTTGTAGAACAAAGAGGTTCTGGCATTGCCTTCAGACAAAATTCCATCTATATTAAAACAATTAACTGGACTGGAGTGCTGTTGGAAAACAAATGACAAATTCACCAGCTGTAATCAAAAGGAGATGAAAAAAATAAATACAAGTGAAATGAGTAATGCATGGAAACAAAACTAAAATGGTCAATCTATATTCAAAATGTTAACCTATACTGTAATCATTCTTTAATGAATATGTACTGGTTATGTGCCTTATATAATTTAATTTTTATATATAATTTAATTTTATGATTGAGTAGCATCCATTGTGATAAAGGCTGGTCATCTGGCCTTTGTTAATGTAACTCGAGTAATACAGTAGCTAAATGAGAGCCGGGGGCCAAGCAACTGTTGTGACATTATGTTCAAGGCTTTCCCCCAACCTAGATATAGATGACCAAGAAGCTCTTTTTATACAATGATTCAAAGCAACAGAACTGGAGATATTCACTGCAGTGTGGCACAACAAAATATACATTTAATGAGATTTTTAAGGTCCAAGGTTTTAGGACGCATTTGGCTTGAATGTTTAGGCAGATCTCCCCAGCAGTTATTTCAGCCACCCATAGAAGTTATTAAACAACAGAGACAGAACTAATTTTGGATTCAACTAGAATGGCATATACATTTATTTTTTTACTACCACCCTAGGGTCCTGTGTATGTTTTAATGGAATGGCCCTTAACTATTTCCACTTCTGTAATGCTTCAAATCAATGGGTCAGTTAAGCTTTTCATTTTTTTTTTTAATCAGAATACTGCCATAATTATTGATACTAAATGATATAAATGTGAAATAATTTCTATGTAATTAATAATCACATAAAATCGTGGACACAGATATATGTGATCTCTACCATTAAACCATTAAAGGATTATATTACTGCTTTTCCTCAAACATCCAATCACATCATAACTTGTAGCTAATTTAATCCCCAATATCTTCTGTTTTATATTCCAGGTGGCAGTATGCAATCTCGCATCAATAGCTTTGAATATGTATGTGAGGCCAGATCGAACCTTCGACTTTGACAGGCTTGTTTCAGTGACCAAGGTCATAGTTAGGAACTTGAACAAAATCATTGATATCAACTACTATCCAGTCCCAGAGGTAAGACACACAAGCCTTATAAAATGTTACAAGCGATATCATACACATGCCACATAAAATGTAACAAGTGATATGATTCACAGACCTTACACATTGTTAAAAATCATATCATACACAGGCCTTACACATTGTTAAAAATGAATGATTCACAGGGCTTACACATTGTTAAAAATGATATGATACACCAGCCTTATATATTGTTACCATGTGATATGATAAGCAAGCCTTATATATTGTTACAAGTGATATCATACACAGGCCTTACACATTGTTACAAGTGATATCATACACAGGCCTTACACATTGTTACAAGTGATATACACAAACCATACACATTGTTACATGCTTACGATATATTTATGTAAACATGAATGGTTTCCATGAAATACAACAAATACCAGTATATTCGGATCAAAATCAGGACTGACTGATAAAATGTCTCATCCTAAGTTTTTGAAATTTAAGCCAGATGTTTTTACTTAAAACTGTCAGGCTCCATTAAAATAAGATACAGAAACCATCCAGATGATGTGTCATAATTTTTAAAGTACAAAGTAACATTGATGACAATAACTAGAACTTGAACAACTGTACAGTATTGCTTTCTTGGTCTACCTTTTCAGTTGGATTTAGTGCAGTGGTAAACAAGGACTGACATATTTGGTTGAAGTATCAGAGATGCCAACCCTTATGATTTGACTGCAAGTCTTACTGGAATGACATTTATATTCTGGACTTGGAAAAATAGCAAAAATGACACCAAAAAAAATCATTTAAATCAAGCCTGGACACTGGCTTGTCCATGTTTAATCCAGATTTAATCTTAGATTCAATAGATATCATCTGGAACCAATCAAACTTCACGAGTACCCCAGATGCTTTAAACTGCAAAACAGTAGCTGCTGGCTATACATCTTCTACTATTCAACCTGTGAATAAAAGCAAGACAACAAGCCTCTTGAAAAGCTTGAACAATTGACCCAAAAGTATGTAAAGGAATATTTAAATTCTTTGATTTGGGGGGGGGGATGCAACAATTACTGTTGGAAATCATGTTGTTCTTTCAGTCTGCCTTGTTTCTGGCTTGCGAGATGAAAAACTTGCCACATGAAATTCAGAAAAAAAACAAAGATTATGTTAAATTGGGAGAATAAGCAGGAAGCTTTCTGAACTCCATGGGGTTGGAAATGCAGTTTGTGAAAAATGTACTGGAGGTAGTTAGGGTCTAAATGTATTTTGCAGACTTTCAAGTTTTACGTAATGTTTGCCTTTACTGCATCAGTCTCAGAGCACACTTCTGAACTGTTTAAATACATGTTTTCCAAGTCGACAGTCGCAGTACATATTTTGTTATACCTTAAAGAAAATTGGTGTAACATTTTCCCTACTGAGAAAGTCCTGTTAGGGTTTGCAGGTCTTCAGTTAATTTCTAATGAAATAACTGTTGAGTCACAATAGGCTGATCATGATTAGACATATTCATTTTTGTTAAAGAAATGGCACCCCAAGTCCAACCAACTTTAGTATTCCTTTGGTACCATTGCTCTTCAATGAAGCTCTTTGAAAAATGTGGCCACTATATTGTGCCTGGATTTACTTGATATGGAGGCATCCAAGTAAATTTAGTACTAATAAAGCAGTTAGACCAGTTATGTGCAACCTATGGTCTCTGGGCTTCATTCAGTCTGTAACCTGGTTATGTTTGCATCATCCAGTGTGGTTTTAAAAATCCCTTTCCAATCAAGAGGTATTTGTAAATGCCTTCTCTAAGCAGCACTGGTGGCCCAGGTCTTAATGTAACTGTATGCCATTTTGCTCTGTTGATGAATTTGAGTGATTGACATGGACTATAATGACAGTAATGCTAGTGCATCAGACATGATCAACTGTATGTGGACTCGCAATTCCTAATTAAACTTTTCAAAGAACAAGTTGTTGCTGGATGCTTTGTCAGTAAATTCTACAGTTCAGTTGTGCTTTCACGCGATTGCAAACTTCAGACTTTAATTGCTGTTTAAAAACTATTAGAAAAGTATATGAATCATTGACTATCTGATGGAAATGTAGCCTGGTTAGTTTTTGACTGGAGATTGAGAAACATTAAAAAGCTTCAAAAAGAAAAAAGTTTCAAGAAAGAATATTGATTTTCATTGTAATATTTTAAAAACAGGATACATTATAACACCCTTGCTCTATTTTCATTTTAAGTTGTGATTTTATGTCCTATTGAGAGTCTGCACTTATAGCCAGATTGGTTCCCCTTTTCTGCAGTTGAAATAGAGGTGGATATTTCCCAAATTTACTAAATCCGAGATGAAACCTAATATTTGAAGTTTGGCAGTTTTAAAAATAATTTTTTTGTTGTCTTTTGACCCTTTATTTTCCCATGAAAGGTTTATGAAACTCCACCATGCAGCTGTGGACAGACAGGATTGGTATTACAATGCCCCTGACACTATAAATAAAGCATGGAAATACAAGTCCTTTTCCTATTTAACATAGCAAGCCAATGACATGGCTTAGTAGACTCTAGAAGGTTTTCACCAAGTTATAATGATCTTACTTGCAATTGACTCTTGGTTTAATAATTTTATGTAAAGTTTAAAGGTAAAATGTTTACCTTCAAGGCTGAGAGATCCAACCGGAGACACAGACCAATTGGAATTGGAGTTCAGGGTCTTGCAGATGCTTTCATCCTGATGAGGTACCCCTTTGAGAGCCCTGAAGCTGCACAGCTGAACAAAAATATGTTTGAGACGATATACTTTGCTGCTCTGGATGCCAGCTGCGAACTTGCGGAGAAGTTTGGACCTTATGAGACATATGAAGGCAGTCCTGTCAGCAAAGGAGTAAGTGCATTTTTTAAAGGACAGTCTTGATAGGGCTGTTCCAGTAAAATATACTTGGTAACCAGGGAAGGCACTTTTAAAGTGGGGTAGCCACCCATAGATGCAATTTTGAACTTTGTATCATTTTCATATGACCACTCTGAGTAACAAGGGTACCCTGGCATATATTTTTTGAAAAGTGCCTTCCCTTGGAACCTTGTATGTTTAAACAGAACAGCCCTGAGCAAAGGAGCACATAATATTAGTACCAAGACAGTCCTCAGTCCTCATACCAAAGGAGTAATACATTGGTACAAGGGCAGCCCTGTTTGCAAAGACATATGCATATCAGCACAAGAGTACTCACAAGTCCTGTCAGCAAACATTAGTATGATTAGTATGTCAGCCAAGGAGTAAGTACATTAGTACAAGGTCAAAGCATGCTCAGCCATTTAACAGCATCATCATACATAGCATACGTAGCACGGCCAAATTTGGAGTCTGGTGTTGAAATAAGGTCAGAGCCTCCAGTGGTGTATCGTCCTGCTATGTGAGTCTCCTGCTGATGCTAACATTATGATGGTGGGCTATAGTGCTGATGATGGTCATTTAGGTGCTGATAGACCCTCGACGTTAAGTTGTAAAACACATAAGGCTGGTCCAATGGCTTGAAAGTCAGTGGACATTGTCACGTCGGGGGCTCCTCTTGGTAGTGGCACGTAACTGGGATTCATTGCTGAGTAAGTATGTTATGAGGTCCATCCTGTCAACCAAGGAGTAGATACATTTGTGCAAGGCCATTACTGTCAGCTGAGGAGAAAATGCATTAGGACTCTGCCAGTCCTGTCACCCAAGGAGTAAATCCATTGGTGCAAGGCCAGTCCTGTCAGCACGAGTAAGCACATGAATTAATAACTGAAATGAATTTGCTGTTGTCATCATTGGATAGGTTTTTAAAAAAGCATTTAAAGCCTCAGAAGTTGCACAACAGCAGTTTTAATGCTCAAGAAGCAAGGGAACAGCGATTCTGAAAGAAATTGCTGCTAAAACATACTCATCTTGGCAGAAAGGGTAAAAGCTGAGCTTTCTCTATCAACAGATGGCAACAATGACAACAGCAGCAGTAAACTATTGAATATAGTTATAAGAACAGCTGATCTTTATTCTCAGGAAGTGCATTCTGATGTTCTAGTTGTCCTGTCTGTGAAGTTTCTGGTACAGGAGAGAAATATTTTCCCTGATAGAGAATGCACTCTACCTTCATAATATTCCATGGAAGAACTGTTTGGCACTAGGGTCTGACAACTGAAATATAATGATTGGTAGAGAAAATGAAAAGAGACAATTGTATTGTGACAATATAAATTTAATTACTTATATGATTTATTCCTGAAAATAAAGGTCTGTCCTTGATTTTGATGTTCTTTGTCCCTGAAATAGCAGTTTAAAGGTAGACATGTATGTACAGTAAATCTTGTGTGCAGCTGAACTCTTGAAAGAAAAAAATATATGCATTTAATTCTATCAAATGTAATGGTTTCTGTTTACGAGTTTGAAAAGTGAACATGCATACAGAGGTCACCTGTGTAAAATGGTCGGTTTTGTCTTTCCCCATGGTTGGCTGCTATAGGCGGGGATGACCATATGTGTAAAATAATACCTTTCTTGAATAAGTTGATAGATCCCTTGCATGTATATTTCATTTCAAACCACGCTATCATATGATGCATACTCATTTAAAGAAGTTTTATTATCATTGCAGATTCTTCAACATGATATGTGGGGTGTTAAAGATACAGACAGACATGATTGGGCAGGCCTTAGAGCAAGAATTAAGAAGTAAGTTTATGTAGCTAGCAGCTGAAATGAAACTAAGTTTTGAGACCTTTTTTTTCAGCAGTTGAAGACAATGTGATCTTGTGGCATGGGCCTATGCCCTTCCAGTAATATTTGTTACCTTCTCCAAAATAGCCAAGCTAATTATGGTCAAACTTACTTAACATATTTTTACAGCAGTCGTACATTATTTATTACTGTACTGCTACATCTTTCCCCATGCTTAAGTTCTTAGACCATGGATATAGTCCCTCATCAAATTAGTAATTGGAGGTCTCAACTTTAAAAAAATGAAATAACTGTAATCCATCTGGTGTCATTGTCTACATCTGACAATTGAAATAGCTTCCGTCTTCAACTCGAGGGTACGCAACACCTTACTTAAGGAAAAATATTATACCAAAGATTTAGATTTCATATATTTTGACTTTAACCCATTATTAGGATGCCATGAAGTGCTTAGAGATTTAAACTCAAAATTTATTCATTAATAAAATTTAGAAAACTGAATTACCAATTTGTGATACAATAAGTAGTTCATCATTTACAGAAAGACAAATCGACCTTATGAATATTCCAGACTTGGTTTGGGGAAGATCATAATGTTTTGGACTACCGAAATAATGTCATTATTATTAGTAGTACTATTTCTATTATTATTATTACCAAACTGCATGGAAAATTGTGTTATGGTCTTCATCATAAAGTGCTGGTAATGGCCAATACAGGCCTTCCTGCCTTTCTTAGAAACTATTGTCAAGGTTGTTTAGGACTGACTAGAATCCCTTTTATTTGCAACAGTGTGTGCAAAGAGTTCATGTTCAATTTCTCAAAGTTTTATTAAAAATCCACATCTTGTCACTAAATGAATTATTCATGTGTCGGTGGCATTTCATTTTCACCACATACAAACTCCAT
The DNA here is from genome assembly GCA_028554795.2 of Sinohyriopsis cumingii. Classification (NCBI taxonomy): domain Eukaryota; kingdom Metazoa; phylum Mollusca; class Bivalvia; order Unionida; family Unionidae; genus Sinohyriopsis; species Sinohyriopsis cumingii. The sequence continues at coordinate 38,251,711 of CM068829.1, forward strand.
ATTGCTGTACATTGCATCAGTTATATACATATAATTTGTATTGTTTGTTAGTTTTTTTAATTATTCATTAATAGCTGCATATAACTGTGTCTTGGACTTTTCCAAAATCCAGTTCATTTTCTACCTGACCTGAATCACTGATTTTGGTTTTGCAAACATGTTTATCTCAGAGTCTAGAACATTGGAATTCCACAGAAAATGCCAGGCTACCTGTTGTTTACCACATTTGATATTATAATTTTAGTAGCAGACCTTCTAATTATAGCTAATATTTTATCCTGTAAACATGTGAAGCCTTCCACAATGAGATTTGAGTTGAGGATGATATAATCTTGTTTATCTAGAAATCATTCATTAGTGCACAAGATTTGAGGAGAATCAATTGTTCTATTGCAGTATTCAGTGTTTAAATTAGGCTGGAATTCATTTATTCAAATTATTTAATTCAAGTTATTCTTTTCTTGATTTATTATGAAATTTTAAACAAGGATTTATTCTTGGATTGTACTATTATGATGCAACAAAAGACTGTTGGCACATCAACACTTCCAGTGTTGGATTTATTTATTCAGAACTTTAATCACTAGGATTTGTGTTAGAAATTCAAGGATTATTTGGGTTGTTTGCAATACCATTAGTTCTTTTTACATTTTTCACTTTGTTTTCTTGGGAAATAAACTATTCGTTGAAGTTTACAAAGATTGTTGCTTCTCACTCTTTTCTACTATTTTAAGTCCACAGAGTCGTAATCAAAATTTGTGAACAAAAAGGGATGGAATTAAGTTATTCTTTCCATGCTCACTGCTAAATTGTGCATGATATTTAACTGCAAGAAATGGGACGTCACTGTCATCATAAAATATCACCATTTCTTCATAGAGTACCATCACTCACCCACGTTTATTGAGTTGTGCATTACCAATAGCCCTTAACAATATGTCAGCATGATAATGGCTGTATAGAGGCAATTAAAAATGAAACTCTAAATATTAGAAAGGTTAAAATGTAAAGAGAAAACCAAATTGGAGCAAAACATTTTGTTTGAAATGATCTATGTAGTTGATGGCTATGCTCTAATATTTATCTGTTTTCAGGCATGGAGTAAGGAATAGCTTGCTCTTGGCACCTATGCCCACAGCCTCCACTGCACAGATCTTGGGTAACAACGAGTCAATAGAGGCTTACACCAGCAACATATACACCAGGAGAGTGCTCTCTGGTGAATTTCAGGTAACCAACTCACTCTCTCTCTCTCTCTCTCTCTCTCTCTCTCATATATCTCATGCCTACTGTTTTGTCATGATCAAAAACAAAACCTACTCAGCTAGCACTAATTTCTCTAAAACTACCTGCAAAAAAGCAGTTGATAGGATCAATAAAGTAAAGAATTTCTTACATAATATGTGCATGAAAATGGCATGGACATGGGATTTTACCTAAAATGCAAGCAAACTTCTTATCTTTCACATGCATCACCTTCTTGGTCGTAACAGAATACCTAACACACATCTTGGATGGAAGTACAGTACAATACATACACATGATGTCTTTGTCACTGTTGACATCGTACACTTCTGGCAAGGTTACTAATACTACCAGAATACAAATCACCATTTGACATTGTACACTTGTGGCAAGGTTGCTATTACTACTAGAATACAAATCACCATTTGACATTGTACACTTGTGACAAGGTTACTACTACTACTACCAGAATACAATTCACCGTTTGACATTGTACACTTGTGGCAAGGTTACTACTACTCCCAGAATGCAGATCACCATTTGACATTGTACACTTGTGGCAAGGTTACTAATACCACCAGAATACAAATCACCCTTTGACATTGTACACTTGTGGCAAGGTTACTACTACTAGAATACAAATCACCATTTGACCTTGTACACTTGTGGCAAGGTTACTAATACCAGAATACATATCACCATTTGACCTTGTACACTTGTGGTAAGGTTACTAATACCAGAATACAAATCACCCTTTGACATTGTACACTTGTGGCAAGGTTACTACTACCAGAATACAAATCACCATTTGACCTTGTACACTTGTGGCAAGGTTACTAATACCAGAATACAAATCACCATTTGACCTTGTACACTTGTGGCAAGGTTATTACTACTGCCTGAATGCAAATCACCACTTTGCACATTGTGCACATGTTAATGATATTGGCTGCATGATTGGAGGATTTCATCCCCACCCCACCCCACCCCACCCCCACTTAAGCAACTCCAAGAAAACTAGTTTGTGCAAAAGAAATTAAATTCCTGTATCTTTTATGTAATATGGTTTTCAATATTATACTTAGAACTTAAATTTCCTCCATATGTGGAGCATTATGACAGGGATATAATTCGCAGTAATGCATCAGATGTGAACAAAGCCCTTATTTGGTTAAAGCTAATATTTAGTGTCCCACAAATTATTTGTTAATCCTTGGCCCTCCCTCCCACCAAATTTAAATAGTTGGTCCCTAATATTTAACAAGGGACAAACATACATGCCAACCATTGTGCATTTGGCGTAATCATTAATGTTTTTCACCAAAGTAACATTCTACAATTGGCATTATATGAATTAAGCATTTTCGGTACATTAAAAAATAAAAATAAAGCAGTAAAAATTAGTTTTTGTCAATGTCATCTATATATCCACTCATAAATTTGAGAATATTCTTAAAAAGGCGGCTGCTGCATAGGAATAGTGTAAGAATACCTTCCTTATTTGTTTCCTGTGTCCTTCCTCCACCAAATATACTAGTTGCCATCTATATCTGTTGTGTGCTCAAAATGGTATAAAACTGTCCCCCTGCCCCCCCCCCCCCCCCCCCATTGAGTAAATAAAACTTACTATCCAATAATATTGGCAATTTTCTAGTTTCAGTTCATTACCAATAAAGTTATTTTTTCTGCAGATTGTGAATCATCATCTGCTGAAAGACTTGACAGAGCTAGGCCTGTGGAATGATGATATGAAGAATCAGATTATTGCAAGTGGTGGATCTATTCAGGTGATAAATTTTTTTACTTTTTTCTTTATTTTTTACAAGAGTGAAAATTTCTGATTCCAAAATGTCAAGTCCATGTTACCATGTATGTGTGCAGAAGTGACTGCATTTCCCTGAACTGTGTACAGGTGCATACATCTGATACCCAGTCTGAACTGTTGTATGTTGCTGCATACATCTGATACCCAGTCTGAACCTGTGTACAGATGTATACATCTGATACCCAGTCATACATTTATAGTCTGTACTAGGGTGGCCAAGTGGCTCACCATTACGGATCACTGCCATCTGACCTCTGTGGGTTTGAGTCTCTGGCTGGGCCAATTTAGGCATGCGAGACAAGTTGCCAGTAGCTTCTCATGGGTTGATGGTTCTTTCTGGGTTTTTTTTTTCAGGTTTTTCCTCCATCATATATACTGGCTGCCATGTATAGCCTGTCTTGTGCTGAAAAATGGCGTTAAACCCTACAACAACAACAATAGTCTGCACTATCCAACTGAACATACCCATTAAGTCACATGACTTTATGGACCTTAAGGTAGATCATCTCAACCAAATAAAGCTGGTGGCTGTTTTCAAAAGACTGCATTTTTCAAAACAAAAGTTCAAAATATAATAATACAAGAAATTAATACCATAATTGATTATTCTTGATGTATTTGCAAGAAGGATTGAGCTTCACTATCCTTAACTGGATAACTACCATATTTTGTTCTGTATAATGTGCACTAAGGTGTATAACATGCACCTGTTTTCAACTCAAAATGAGAGGGGAAAAAATAGGGTTTGTCTTTTTAAAAAAACCTTGAATATCAAATTGAAGTCTTGATAAACTCTCAAAAATTCATTGAGAAGTCTTTTTTTTTTTGACATATTTAAGGGGGGGGGGCTGAGCATTAACAATTGTTCTGATCCATCAGCGTATGATTGGGAGCCTTTGTAGCTCAGTAGAGCAGCTGACTTGTAATCCAAGTGTTGTAGGTATGATGTTTGCAAAGGCCAGCCTGGATCAGCTGCAAGAGTGTCTTGTCTTAGAAAGGCACTCGACTCCAATTTCCTGGGAATAATATATCCCATAATGAAGGAGAAATGCAGGAGTGTCTTGTCTTAGAAAGGCACTCAGCTCTAATTTCCTGGGAATTAATTATCCCATAATGAAGGCGAAATGCAAGAGTGTCTTGTCTTAGAAAGGCACTCGACTCCAATTTCCATGGAATTATATATCCCATAATGAAGGAGAAATGCAAGAGTCTTGTCTTAGAAGGGCACTTGACTCCAATTTCCTTGGAATTATACATCCCATATTGAAGGAGAAATGCAAGAGTCTTGTCTTAGAAAGGCACTCAACTCCAATTTCCTTGGAATTATATATCCCATAATGAAGGAGAAATGCAAGAGTGTCTTGTCTTAGAAAGGCACTCAGCTCCAATTTCCTGGAAATTAATTATCCCATAATGAAGGAGAAATGCAAGAGTGTCTTGTCTTAGAAAGGCACTCGACTCCAATGAAGGAGAAATGCATGTTTAATTGCAAACGGATAACAAATTTCTCTCATGGATTGAAGAGGATAAATAAAGGGGAAACAAGTTCTTTGTTTAATAATTTGATATATTTTGGGGAAATGGGGATGTTTGTATGCATGTATGAATATGTATTAGCATTTAACAACACCTCAGCACAATTATAGCTATATGGTGCCAAGTGTAAAAAGAGACAAAAAATTTTAAACATGTAGAATTATGTCAAATGTTATGGGGAGCATGCCTTTTTCATGCACTGGCAAAGTAAAATACATCAATCGTTAACAATAACTTTAGAATAATCTGAACAGTTATTGATGACTCCATTTTTGAAGACAGTTTCTGAGAAAAATGATAGTAGTTAGCAACCTCATCCCCCTTCTGATGGATCAAGACCCTAGTTTGAGCCAGATATGATCCTAAGCAATCACAGTTAAAGATGACTGTCAACAAGTAGGTAGAAGCCAGAGTCACCTAACATGACTGTCAACAAGTAGGTAGAAGCCAGAGTCACCTAACATGACTGTCAACAAGTAGGTAGAAGCCAGAGTCACCTAACATTGACCTTCTTGTCACCTAACATTGACCTTCTTGTCACCTAACATTGACCTTCTTGTCACCTAATATTGACCTTCTTGTCAACTAACATTGACCTTCTTGTCACCTAACATTGACCTTCTTGTCAACTAACATTGACCTTCTTGTCACCTAACATTGACCTTCTTGTCAACTAACATTGACCTTCTTGTCACCTAACATTGACCTTCTTGTCAACTAACATTGACCTTCTTGTCAACTAACATTGACCTTCTTGTCACCTAACATTGACCTTCTTGTCAAACTGTCCCAGAAAATGATTAAAAGAAAAAAAACAGAAAAATAAGCATAAAACAATATTGTTGATCTCTGAGGAAAAAAACAGCAATGAATCTTCTTACTTTACATGTGTGTACACACATTTTTTTAATGCATCTTTAATATTTATGATTGATCAACCATTTGAGTTTTAAATAGAATTTAAGGGCAAGAAAACAATTAAAAATAAACTTTGTGAATTTTTATAAAATCATTTATTAACTAATATCTGACTTATTTTTAAATTAGACCACATAGTTGATGCAATTTATTTCTGTGACCATCAAACAGTAGTAAATAATTACAGCCAAATGATGGGATTTTTTTGGGGTATAAATTTATACACACAACACCAACAGTCAGTTTTGTAGTTGTTGTAAATGTTCAGTTATCAGTTAATCTACAGCTTCTGGTTAATAGCCATGCAATTTTTGTCAGTGGGAAGTGACAGAACATGGGAATAGAGGTTGAAACACAAGTGGAAATGAGTATAACACAAGTGGAAATGAGTATAACTAAAAAGTTTTTGTTTATTTATTCATTTTTTAGTTTGGCAAATCTCCATTTTCCAGGAAACCTTTATGAGTAATTTAACAGGTTAAAAATTGCTATGGGTGGGGGCATTCACACACACAACCACCACCACCACCCCAACAGGAAATTGCCCTGGAACCTTGGGTTTAGATTTTCAACATTTGCAATTTCTTACTTTCCCAGTGCTAATGCTGCTATTACTACCACCATCACCACTTCATAAAATATTTTCTTCACAGAACATTAATGAGATTCCTGATGCCCTGAAGATGTTGTACAAGACTGTGTGGGAAATCTCACAGAAAACTGTGATCCAGATGGCAGCCGATCGTGGAGCTTACATTGACCAGAGTCAGTCCTTGAATATCCATATCGCAGAACCTAACTATGGCAAACTCACCAGCATGCATTTCTATGCCTGGAAACTGGTATGTAGTTGATGTCTTTGTATTTGTATTCTCCACCATGAAAACAGTAGGGAACATTGTATTACCATTGTCCATCCAGATATCTGTATTTCCATCCAATCACGCTGTTTGGGCCATTTTAGGTGCTTTATTGGGTCATCTGTCTTGCATTGCCACCTTTCTAGTTTGTTTCTTATTTGTGAAATACAGGTGATATCATTAGTGAGCTACCCCTTGCTTTTGCATAGTTTATTCATTCTGGGGAGGAAATTACCCCTAGCCATATGATTCATCCTCCCATACTGTGACTTTCCGAAAGTTTTTGAAGTTGACCCTGTGACATTGAAGTATGTCCCATAATCCTTATCCTTCTTCAGGGTGTCTTTTTAGTGGTGCAAATTACATTTTATGGAAAATTAATTTTGCTTCAAGTCCTGCATCACAAATAGGGCATTTATAATAAGTGCTTAATATTGAGTTTTCATTATTTTTATGTTGCATGAATTCATAGCCTTGCCTACAGGGTGTGGGGATCATTGTGTACAGGGAAGTGATTGGTCCTTCTGTTTTACGCAGTCAAGGATTTAACGACCTTTTCACCCTGCTAGAATAGTCAGTGTGAAGGTCCATGGGCCAATGTCACCATCTTGCATAATGGTGATGGAATGGAGAGAGGAGAGCAGACCCTTTTTTCCCCCAACACTCTAGGATGATTGAGAGTCACCCTTAAACCTCATGCTAAATCTTTCACTAGGGGCTGTCCCCTTATTCCATGTGAGGAGTTAAAGACTTCCCTACCCCCCAAGTCTCTCCCACAACCGCAAGATATCCGAGCAACAACATCCTACCACCATGAGTGAGAGCAGGACGAGATGTCCTTTCAGTCCTCGTGGACTCTCACAAGTTTGACAGGAAACAAGTTTAGATGGCTTAACCTTTCTATGCTCTGCCTCCCCCACCTGCTACCCCCAGACAGTAATGGAGGAAGAGAAACTAATCGAAAACAAGTTTTCTCATTTGAAAATAGTTAAAAGGCAAATGCCTTACAGATTTTATGTAAACACATCTATAAACAATTGCTGTTGTTGCAAGAATAAATTTGATAAAACCAAGTATCTCTATCGACGTAACAATGTAATAACTGACGCAAAATCCATCTGTAGGTTTGTCATTGACTGAAGTGAACTCTATTTTTTCATCACATGTAAAATGAAACAAATACAAATTTTTCTGTCAATATAAAAAATACTGTTGAAAAAGGTTGGGATTTTGGTCAGGAATTTAATGAGTTTTAGGGTTATTTCTAGACTCGTCCTTCATCAAATTTTATTTTTGCCAGCTTCACTACTGAATCTTATGAATGTTTTAACTTTCCTTTACTATCCTTTAACATGCAGACTGAATGCATATCATTAGTATGGGATATATTGTGTCTTCTATCTCTTCAGTAGCTTTTATAATTAATGTGTTTCTGACAAACCTGGATTTTGTGTCAGTTATTATATTTGTCACATATATGAAGCACATATAATTATAGAATAACATTTCTTAACAACTCAAGTTGTTTTCAAATTTTATTTTTAATACATCTTCTGATGTTCAGCTAGTTTGAGCACAACTGTCAATGGCCTACCAGATAGATATATTTAATTCTGTAACATTCTAATGTCTACATCTGAATGATTTTAATATCATATCAGGTAGAGCAATACTATCAGAGCCATTATCGACACAATAACACAATAGTGTACTATTTTTCGGTCATATATGGTAAGGAAAGCTGAGAAATGACAATGTGTTACCAAGTCACGTGAGCTGTTTGATCTTGACTGCCAAGTGAGACAGAAATAAACAGCAGTATGAACAATTAAATGTGAGTTTGCAACAGTGAATGGGAACTTTTGTGTACAGTACATATTACTGATAGTGACACTGGTTGTCAAGTATTCTTTTGAGTAGATCTGTTGATCTGAAAGTCATTATTACCAAAAAATTAACAATTATTTGTCATTGTTTATAAATTTTGGAGCAAGAGTTTTTAGGTTTTCAGTGATAATTATTAATTAACACCTTCCAAAACTTTTTTGAAACAAAATAGATTTCTCAGCAACAATCTTAACACATTATAACTTCTATATTGTCAAATGTTTGAGGAAAAAAAGAAAGAACAAACTTTATATGCTTATTCGTTTACCTCTGAAAGTTGGTTTGTAAAAACAAAACAAGGTGACGAAAACAACAGCCACCAGGTCGAAGTTTAGCTGTTGAATGATAGATTCCCAAGTCACGTACATTTCATATTTCTGTCATAAGAGTGGGTTAATTAAGAAGTGGATCTCTCTATGTCAGTCTCTCTTTTTAACTTGATTGTTAAGAGAGAGAAGCAGAGCAAAGTAATGTGCTTTTACTTTTAAAAAGAAAAATAGTAGGATAAGCAAGGAAAAGAATATCTTGGAGTCAGCACCTGACACCCCCGAAAAAGGGTTGGTCCCTTTCAGGTTTGTAAAGTTGTCAATGTTGATGATACACTGTATCACCCAATATAAGAAAAAGCTCTGTACACGACAGATTCACTCATAAACAAACTTGACTACTAGTTTAAGCTCCATTTAGTGGAACTTGAAGTTGTTACTGAATGGGATGTCCAGGTCATAGCACTTGTATGTCAGCATGTGATAGTGTCAGAAGACTTTTATATCATCTGTCTGTGTGGTTTCGAGTCATGGATTCGGCTAATGTGGGTATGTGAGAAAGGTTGCCAGTAGCTCCTCGTGGGTCAGTGGTTCTTCTCGGGGTTTCCCTGGGTTCTTTCTCCACCATTAATACTGGCCGCCATGCATAGCCTATCGTGTGCTGAAAAAATGGCATTAAACCCCACAGCAAAATCATATCATCACGTGGTATATTCCTGCAGAAAATTAATTCTCAAATTTGGAAAGCAATTTATACCTCACACTTTCACACAAAGCTCTAATGAACTTTATTCTAATTAGGACTATCCCATACGTATATATGGTAATCAGTGGCAACTGGTATATGAGATAGCTGCAAGACTGCAACTACTTAACAGCCATTGTATTGTTTACATCAACATCCACTGTTGACAACAAACTTTCCTGGGCAGATAAGTGTTGTAATATTTGTTTCACTGATGTTCTGTTAGAATGATGCAAGGCCATCATCTACTGGACTTTTATATGTGCTACCTCCCTGTTCTTATTAGCGCACGATTAATGATTGGCCTGGATTCGAGATCCGTAGATGTCACTCTCCTGTGCCATAAAAACGTGGCATCTGCCGACAGTTAGGTGACATTTGACCATAAATATATAGCTCCATACAAAGCCAGGTGGCATCATCCATCAATATAAAATTCTTGCACTACCAGGGTTAATATTCTCAGATTTGTGTCTTACAAGATTTTAATAACTTGAATATCTGCATATTTACTTATGGGTCAGTATCATTCTGCAGGGCTTGAAGACTGGCATGTATTACTTGAGGAGCAAGCCTGCAGCTGCTGCCATACAATTTACAGTGGACAAGTCAAAGCTGAAACAGGTTACACCCACCACCCCTACTGCACCGACTGCTGATAAGGATGATAAGAAGACAAAAAATATGGCAGCCATGGTCTGCTCTCTGCAAAATAAGGACGAGTGTCTCATGTGTGGATCTTGAATGGAGAGAAGAAGAAAAGCTTGTGTTGTACACTAGTTACAATTGTTATTAACTATTGCATCATGTGGCAAAGTATGGTGTAGATCAAGTTCTGAGATTTAAACAGGGAGAGATGTAGATATTCAACACAATATATCCGCTTTATAATCTCAAACTTATTCCTTTTCTAACCTTGCCTGTTAATTTCACTAGAATGATAGTTGTTTGTATGGGGTTTATTTAGGTTTTTTATTTTTATTTATTTTAAAATCCTGATAAAATTCATGGGCAGAAATACAATTTATGTATAACTGTCAAATTACTTCATGTCATGCTTACCTTTATATTAAAATAAATCCGCATACAAATTTGCTGAATTCGTTTTTTATTTTCTGTTTATCAGTAAATAATGTATCAGTGGTATGTAATGCATCGTTGTGATTAAATTGTTAGAGCAATTATGGTGTTGTCAATCCTGATTGGTTATTTATTCACTTGGTATGGTGTCTGTGCACCTACCCAACATCCAGATTTGTCTCCATGTATACGATTGGCCTGTACATGATCATGGTTGTATTTTACTTTTTAATAATTATATCAAACTTCCTAATTCCTTTGTTGTAAGCTTAATCAACTTTACAGTTAAATTGAAACAAATCAGTGTGTGATAAATGCAGTCTTTCCAACAAGCATTTTTCCTGCTGTTTTTGTTTTTAGACATTGTATTTTTCTCTATTTTTCCCAAAGTGGCCATTTTTGTTTTCATTTAAAAATAATTTCACACTATTTGAACAATCATAGCAAAGCAAATTCGTATAATGTCTGTGTGATATGGAGTTGCATGTTTAAGGTAATTATGCCCGATTTTGGTTATTTCACCTTGTATTTGGGCTGTATGACCTCAAATGAACATAGCAGGAACTATATGCTGTTATTAAAACTGATATCTATCACATCGGTCATATTTTATTGGTTGCACACTTTTGTTGCATGCATCGCACCAGAGTAATAACAGTTACCATCAAACTGACTGCACATTGTTCCATTTAAGAAATTGTACATATTTGTCAATGTTCCTTGCTTACTAAAGTAAATATCATCTTTGAAATACACACCATTCCATAGATGCGTATCATTGTCCACAAGCACATCATAGCTGGAGATGAAATCTTTGCACATCCCTTCCAGGGTAAAATTCAGTAGTTGCATATCACACTCTGTAGTAACAGTCATACAGGTCATGTGTGCATTAAATACAGACTATTTCAGTAACTGGTGTTGTTTTTTAAAAGGTAATTTGATCACAGAGATCTTTAGATGGTGATTAACTTTGTTTGGATCATCCAACATCCATATTCCTTTGGATGGTCATCATTCTCATTTCCTGACAAACATGGCAAAAATCGATGTCAAAGTACTTGGACAATTTTGGATGAGCGCAACATAAACGTGTGATCCAGTACAAACCAGACTGAATATCATGCGCTGTGAAGTCACAATGAAAAATCTGCCTGTTGCCTTATATTGTGACAATTATACCCTACATTCTTATCTTCACCCAGATTAGTACCTGACCACCATTGTAAAAGTCCATGGCAATCAAACATTTTTGTCTGAAGTCTCTTTATGACAGTTACAGTGCAAAGCATTCAATAATCGTTATTGAATAGACATTGTTTACACTATATTAGTATTCATTTTTGGAATAATTAATATTTTGATTTAAGATGAGTAAATGCACCTTCATAACCAGATTGACGCGTCTTTAAGTGGTTTCCAGATACACTGTTAGTGTGTTGGTGTTTACTAACAAAATTGATCAGTTACATCATTGTTCAGAATACCCAAAATATTAGACTACAACAAACGTTTTTTCTACCTAAATGAATTGTAATATATGTTTACAGTTACTGTACAATAAACCTGTCTTCCAGCACATCTGAATTTTTTTATTAACATGCTTTGTTTGCATATTCTATAAGATTACAACATTGAAACTGACACAAACTTGAGTTCTAAATTTGTATGTATGTAGTATATTCACAGTGTTGAAAACATTTAAAAAATTCATATAGAAATGCTTTAAATTGACCAATTTTCTGTGTGTTGGGCTTCTCCAAAGAATGTGATACAATTTTGCATGGAAGAAATCTTGCGCTTGCTGACAATGTGGTTTTTACATTTTTAACATTCTTAAAATGGATAAAGTAAAAGATTGTTAAGCCACCTACTGGGGCTCCATATGTAGAAGAACAGGTCCTTTGAATGGTACAGGACAACACAAATCCTGATGTGAACTTGCTTTGTCCAGTGAATCTTGCCTCTAGAACAGGTTCAGGGTGACCATGCTCTTTAGATTCTGGTGGATTCAAATGAGTTCTTGGAAGAGCCTGTTTGCACCATGTCCTTCTCTTTTTTCATGTGCTTCCGTCCTACCAGTCAGGTCAGGTTGTTGAAGAAGAAGGAAGTTTTTGCATTGGATAAGACTTATGCCCAAAACCTTCTGGGGCTGAGAACAACAAGATTGTTCCTAGTCTTGATAGGCTTTCGGGGGCCCTACTCTCAATTAACAGTGGTGTATGTACCTTATCTGATTATACCAGTATTTTCTTGATTATCTATTTGTTTTTATTACTGCAAGTCATTCTCCATATTTTTCAAATATTAAGGTAAAGACATGGAGAAAGTCATGAAAGATAAATATAGTTATTTGAAAAGATTTTGGCCACTACATGCCAAAAATATTTGAAATCAATATTTCAATATAAATTCCTGAACTGACATTCCCCTGGATTTTTGCAATGATACATTTTCACTATAACAAATGCATACAAAAAGAACAGCTCTAATGCCCCATTTATGTTTGGTTTAACATCATAGGATTTGGGGTTTGAATCTCTCTTCATCCTTTCTCTGTACATAAGCTCTCCTATATTTACCCAACACTACCTGCATTTCATCTGAAAATATAACTGTACTGATCTCTTCTGCTGAAAACAAGGAGTCACTACACCATATACTGGATTTTCGAATTTTCAGTAAAAATGTATAGCTTCCTACTGACAGCTCTCAGACATGGGTTCTGGAATGGATCAGTTCAATTGCACAGATTGTCAAGAGATTGTCTGTGATCACTCCAAATGAGATAAAGCAATACGCGATCAGCCTGTACACTTGTTATCTGCCACATCCTTATCTTGTCTCATTTTCTACAGAACCCACGTGCATTAAATTCTCAAGAAATTTAGCCAATGTAACTCGACAAAAGACTAATATTTTTCCTATTTCAGTTTTAGAATATCCATTTAGTTTATGAGTTGTTACTTTTCTGCAAGTATTGTTTTCTGCCTCATCTGTCGCATTGTTCTTGTGTCATCTGGTGCTCATTTTTCTAACCTTGGGTTTTAAGATTGGGCATTAATAAAATAGTTTATCTGCATGCAAGTTGTATCTTTAAAGATTTGTTTGCTATCGCATGGCTTGACCAGAATGACCTAGCCATGTAATCAATTTCCAAAGCTCAAAATAAAATGGCCTGGCCATGTATTTACATTGGATAGCTTGACCAGACTGAACTGGCCATATATTCCGATTCCTTAGCTTGACTAGAATGACCTGGCCATGTATTCAGAAATATTAACTTGTTTGTACAAACTCAAGCTGACTTTATGGTCTTAAACTAAGTAACAGAAAGAAGCAAAACAAGTCAAGTAAAATCAACAAATAATTTCGTTTTATAAATTACAAAGTGAAAATTTAAAAGGAACTTGAGTATTGTGAACTGAATCCCAAATGATCCTGAAAATTTTATCACAAGTCCAAATGTATCATGTTCCAAATGAATTCCAATACTGAATGTGTGTATGTAATAATATTCTTGAATAGGCTGATATACTAACAGTCTTGATGTTTCACAATGATATAATCCAGAATGTCTAGGAATGAATTCACAGTAATCCCCAAATAGTGTTTTATTCCAAACAGTCAAAGAGCACTTTGTACATTGAATTAATGATTTTAAACTCGATGATTCCTCTCCAATTAAAATAACACAACTAAAGGTGATCAGAGAGAACAATATTAAAATAGGAATGAAGACTTGGTGGACAAAAAACGTCTTTATATACAGACTGTCACTTGACCTATAACAACAAATATGGGTCATTTCTAATGGTAAAATTCACCATTTACTAAACAAGGCCAGGCCTTGAATGTAAATTTTAGTAAATATCTTGTTTGCCTCCTACAGTAATGACAAAACATGACAGTCTGGTATGTCAAAACTATGCCCTCAATCACAAAGTTCAAGCACACAATATAAATTAAATATACCTTTGTAAAAACTATCATAGTTATTCCTAAAGTAAACTTCATATTTAACAGTTGTGTATTTAAAACTTGTGTTATTTAAATCTCTTGTGTTTCATCAAGTTTATTTACGGCGAGCTATCAAACTTTCTAGTTTGAGTGTGCACTCAAGGTGTTTCCTGAACAAGTTACCGGTCCATTGCACTTCCCATGAGGATAGACATTTGGGCTAAGTCCACTGGAGAAATTGTTGTTGTTATAGGGTTTAACGCCATTTTTCAGCATGGCGGCCAGTATTAATGGTGGAGGAAGAACCCGGAAAGAACCACCGACCCACGAGAAGCTACCGGCAAGCTTTCTCACAAATCCACATTGGCCTAGCCCGAGACTCGAACCCACGCAGAAAGAGGTGAGATGGCAGTGATCCGTGACGGAGAGCGCTTTAGACCACTCGGGGCCCCACACTGGAGAAATAAAATACAGGGCAAACATGTGATTGCTGTAATTATGTATATCTTTTCTAGACCATGAAAAAATGACGTGCAGCTAGTACCTATCTCGTAAATATTACATTAAAACGTCAAACATTCATTTCTGTAAAACTCCATCAAGGCATACTGCTTATTGCAAAATAATTAAATTTGGTATGGACCATACCGTATTTTTTCCATACATGTGTTGGAATTGTAACCCAAAAGATGAAAGACTTATTGGAAGGGAAGTAATTATGGAAACCAGTGACGTCACGAAAAAGGCATTTTTTTTATTTACACACAAATGTTGTTCTAGGGTTTAACGCCATTTTTCAGTACAATATAGGCTATAAATGGCGGCCAGCATAACTGGTGGAGGAAGAACCCTGGAAAACCCATGGATGAACCACCGACCCACGAGAAGCTACTGACAGGCTTTCCCACCTACCCACGCTAGCCGATCCTTGGACTTGAACCCACGCAGACAGAGGTGAGATGACAGTGATCAGGAACGGTGAGCGCTTTAGACCACTCGGCTTCACACAAATAAGTAATTTTGTATGATTCCTCTCCCCTGAATTTACAGATGTGAAAGGTGAGTGCGTCCTTGTACAAATATGGACTTGGACAACTCGCTAATACTGCCTTCTCATTGGTCAACTAAAAAATTTTTTAAATAACTGCAGACGTCATTCTCTTTTAATCAATGAGAGGGCAGTATTCCATTCAGCGGGATTTCACTTGCATATTAAGCGGGCGCGATTATGGCCATGTCGAGCAGTAACGTGGAAAAATGATCTGGCATTCCTTAAAAGTATGATAGTAAGACAGATTTCGGAAACGCATAAAAAGTCGAATGCCTGAGCTAAACATGGGTACCAAATTTATTATGCTACTCGAAATGTAGATTGAACTATCAGCTTTTATTCTTAAATAGGTCGAGCGAGAAAGGAGAGACGTGTCCTCCCTAGTAGTTATTATATAGTATGACAGGTAAATTGTAAGCAACAATACGATCCCCTGTGTAGATCTGGTAGCATATGTGTGTGAAAGAGATAGGCAATCGTACCATTCAAAGACGTTCTTGATTCTATGTGTGATAGACTATCGTACCATTCAAAGACGTTCTTGATTTTATGTGATAGACTATCGTACCATTCAAAGACGTTCTTGATTCTATGTGTGATAGACTATCGTACCATTCAAAGACATTCTCAATTATATCATTGTAGACAATCGAGGAACGTAGAGCTAAAACGCTTTGCACATTGAGGGACACGGCGCAGAAGCCAACTAGTTGATCCGGTGGCGGAGTTCGAAGTCTTAAATGTATGGCCGCGAGTCAGATACTCAAACCGCTGAGATGAGCTTGTTGTGTGTTAGAGAGAGAGAGAGAGAATGCCATAAATTTCTTATGTTTCATCTAAGCCTCGCATGCTGACATTCAAGTTACAATGTCAAATATTTAAGAAAAAATTCATTTACGCCACTCCTGTTACACAAGGAAGATTTTGGCAAATACAAAGAATGCACACATTCTTAGCTGTATATACAAATACACACCAATGGATCCACCTAAATAACCCAGAATGCGAGGAATTGTATTTGAATGAAATATTAGTCGACTCGGTGACGGGTGACCTGCTTTAAATGTCGAACCCTCCCAAATTCTTGTTCCGACAGGACTTAAAATTATAAAGGATGTAATGTGTTTTGAGAGAGATCCTTATTGGTATATTAATGCATAATGCCAAAATATTGACAGTAATACTTGTCTACAACGACAGACAGAAGAACGAAAGGCTGATTGATCAATTGATTTTTGCTGCAAATAATGAAAGCAGTTACCTGAGTGTAATTAATATATGACTTAATAAATTTCAATATTCCCCACGCAGCGAGTCTTTCGAGTAACCATTTGTGAAAAAGGAGGGATAAATTAGAGCTACATTTTGTTAAAAAATAATGTATGTGTGCATGATTTAGATTTTTAACGTAGCTTTAAAAAGAAAATAATAATATTAATAAAATGAAGTAGCGGGGAGTTGAGATATGTTATAAAGAAAAAATATTTTAAAATTAAGGTCAATTACTATATTTATAAATTTAACCTGACTTATCTTCCTAAACTTTAACAAAAGTATGTTGTCTCTTTAATCCAGTCGTCCTTTATCTTGAACACTCATCTTTCCTTTTGACCCCCCCCCCCCAAAAAAAAGACGGCTAAATAAAAGAGAAGCACTGAAAGTACGGTTAGCAAAATGCATTTTTAATCTTCAGTCGAAATTGGAAAACGAGTAGGGTAAGGGGGGAGGCAAAAATTAGGGAAAACGGCGTCTGACAAAGGATAAAGTTGAAATAAATGTATGGGCTGATATAAAAGTCTGGAGTTAGAGCTAATTACACTTTCGTCTTCTTTGGGTCAAAACGTTGCTATGAATTTTAGCAAATTTTAATCTGGACAAGACAAGACTTTAGCGGCACAGAAATTGAAATTTCTCGGTAAGAAAGCAACCAAATTTTTAAATTTTAGTATTTGAAACCAGGCCTCTCTAAAGGAATAAAATTGAGTGCTATAATTTACATCCTGCCATAAAATTGTTTTAACAATTTCAGTAAAAGCTACATTTTAAGATGTGGCAAAAACATCTTCATTTAAACTCATTTTCGTCCATTAGAACTCGGTGTGAAGAATGGAATTAATCTGGATTTGTCTTTGAAAAAAATAAAATTAAAAAAAAACAACGAACCTCAAAAAACTCGACAAGGATACTGACCTCTCTCATTTAAAAACAGTGAGGGGTCAACATCAATAGTTTAGCTGCGTACATAGAATTTGATGGAGATAAGTGCAGAAATATCCAGCTACATACAGCTTACATTGTACTTCGTTTCTTTGCCCGATATGCCATCAGATACAACGACGGGCAGCATAACAATAAAAGAACGGAAGATCTGAGACTTACTACACTAGCCTTTTGTCATTTGAAAATTTGTCCGCTCTTCTCCATGATAACAATGGCTATAAGTATATTAAATAAGCCAATTACAACCGCTATTCCATGAACTGCGCACACGTGACATTCAGAACTTCGACAATTCCAAACAAAATGACGAACACTAAAATACCATCGCATTCAGGTATATCACTGACGTTCAGTGGTACTGAAAGAGCGAGATGTAACAAAATTCTTCCATAATATGACAAATGCTACATTTAGAGAGATGCCCAGTAAGCAGACGACATAGGCAGTTGACAGCCAGTTACGACCATAATAATAAGAAATGTCGTGGTGACGTTATCGGGGAAAGATTTATGGATGTGACCAGTGTCCATCAGGAAATTTGCCTTTTGGAAGGAGACAACTAAAACATTTTCACTTTCATTACTTTGTGCTTTTCTCTGCAAACAAAATAATTTATATGTAGAACATGACAACGGTACAAGCTGTAATTTATTTCATCAATGGCTGTGCATCTATGTATGAATGAAAGCTGGTAAGCATGTATTTTTTATGTACAGTAAAGTTTATATACAGTAAGACAGATGCTTTAAAGTGTAAACGTATCGGTGAAGTAATTTACAGGACCAAAAAAATCGCCCATTTTATTCGCCGTAAATTTCCTTTCAAGCAAAAAAAAACAAAAAAACAATCGGAGCATCTCGTCTATTTCTGCGATCGTAATGACTAGTATTGACAACAACGTTGCAAATGAAATAAAAAAAATTTTCGATAATTGGTAACTTCTCTGTCAATTCTTGCTCGATCCCGAGTGAACTACGTCGCTCTCTTCTACAGATCACTCACGCATCTCACCTCTGTCTGCGTGAGTTAGAGTCTCGACATAACTAACGTGGGTATGCCAGTTTCTGTTAGTCGGTGGTTCTTCTTCACGGGTTCTTCCACCACCAAAATATATTAGCCACCATGTATAGCCCATCATGTGCAGAAAATGGGCATTAAACCCCACAAAACCAAACCGAACAATCCTTGCTTTCTAACTAGCCGAAGCGATCCGATTGGCAGTTATCAAAACATTTGAGGTACGGGATTGGCAGCTATTGACACATATCTTTTTTAGTACGATCCGTAGGATTTTATCATTTAAACTAGGTTAATTGCCCGTCATAAGAAGTAACAAAAAAAAAAAACAAGTAAAGAATAAAAATTGGCAATGGGCGAGCTTAAAAGAAAGTTTTTAATCTAATAATATACAATAGTTTTTAAATAGTTGGCATGCCACCGCGGGTTTCGAACTCGCGACCTCTTGTTGGGCAAGCGGGACACACAGAAAGACAGAAAGGAAAGACAAGTGTGGATATTTATCTATAAGATTATGCAGGGTGTCGAACCAGGATTTTTATTTTTTTACCTCAAGAAATTTCTTTTCGACAAATATAAAGAATATAATTAGTTATTTTTATATTATATTATATTATGTTATATTATATTAAATTACATTATATTATAGTATATTATATCACATAGTAGGTATAGTTTTCCTATAGTATGTGCAGTTTCATATTTTTGATATTACCACATGTTAACAAATCACATTATGTGATTCTGATTGGTCCAGATAACGTCATGAAATTATTGTGCAGTATTGTGCAATTTACTGATTGGCTGGGATCCTTGGAAAACGTTTTTAACCCCGCCTTCTTGAATGTTTGGTATTGAATGAACATTTTTGGCGGCTATTTTTGAACTCGACTCGCGAAAGGAAATTGAGGAAAAATTACCTCCACTGTCTGATAATGGATATGTTATCCCCAATAGGGGATTGTTATGTCATGAATAACAATATCATAATTAGAAACATGCGTAAAACTACAAGACAAGAACAACAATAAGAAGTAAAACTAAGGGTATTGCTTATTTGATGGCGGGGTGGGGAGAGAGAGCGGTATATCTGTAACATATATATATATATATATATATAGAATACACCGTAAATACAAGCGTGCTTTAAATGTTAACTTACAGAAGTAAATAAACTCACCTCTGTTCACAGAAGAATTTGGACATATATGTGTCTTTTAACTGACAGAACTTTATCCAAACACAGCATCTTTACGCAGTATATATGGGATGCAAATCCGACTCAAAAAGAAATTTGTTTACCTATTCCGTACAGTCTATTGTTCCAGTCAAATACTGTAAATATCCGGTCACATGCATTGCAGTAAATGTGGGAATTTCTGCACCCAGTAATCCTATTTCACATACAAATCGCAACAATTAACTTTAAGTGACATTTTAGGGCAAAACTGTACTCTAGGCCTACTGTTTACCGTATCAATGTGGCATCACATAGCATTAATATAATTCAAATGGAAGCTTTTTCTTTGATTTATAGTTTGTAAAAATGTACAATCTACTTTTACTAGTTCAGCTATGTTTGGAACTATATTTTATGCACAACAAACCAAAGGTGCACCATCTGTCGGAATAAAGTTATTCACAATTAGATTATCTTTTTTTCTTGATGTGCCTAATGTCAATATTGCATCACAACAACATCAAACTCGACCTTAATTATTTCTAATTTTTGTTTTTCATCTTGCCGATCACTTAATAGAATAATCGGACAAATGAACATTTCTCGATTGTGGAATAATTTCCCTGGTGCGTATTAATTTTTTTTGTATATAAATATAGCACTGGATGAGCTATACCATGATTTTTGTCTTCTTGAATCAATACTCTACCAACATCAATATCACTTGCATCAACAAACATTTTAAACAAATGATTGAAGTTAAAGATGAACTCTTAAGAATGGCTTCTAACTTATCAAAAGGCGCCTGACCTTTTTCAGAACTATGAAACTTGGTTTTCTTACTTAACAAATTTGTCAGGGGTTCAGCAATTATGGAAAAATTGGAGCAAAATTTCCAATAATATCCGGCCATACCCATAAATTGCATCAGCTGCTTTTTACTGATCGGTACAAGGAATTCAAAGATATCATTGACCTCAACTGTTATAGGTTTAACTTGTCCGTGTCCCACAATGTCATAGAAATTTAACACAAGCACGACAAAACTCGTTTTTTTTAAATATTAATGGTCAAATTTGCATCACAATCAGAATTTCCAAATGGTTTGCGAGTGTTCGTCATCGATGTGAGCGTCACAATTATCTAAACCAGATCTAATCATTTTTTCTATTAAACGTTGAAAAGTACAAACCTTTCATCCCAAACCGCATTGATTTATGTTGATGAAGTCCATCTGGAGTTACGAATGCCGAAATTTCCTTCGCCCATTCCGTCAGTGGAACTTGACATAATCATTTCAGAAGGTAAAATTTGGTGACATACTTTGCATTTCCAATTTTATCAATGCAGTCATCGATTCTTGGTGATGGAAATTAATCTGTTTTGGTCACACTGTTCACCTTTCTATTGTCGGTGCACATTTGGAAAGTATTATCTGGTTTCGGCACAAGAATACACGGTGAACTCTGTTTACTTTTACTTGGATCTATGAAATCATTCTCCAGCAAATACTGAAGTTCTTATTTTTCAGAAATTCCCGTTTGATAGGATTAATCCTGTACGGATGCTGTTTCCCAGGATGGAATGTGTAATTTCAGTATCATGTTAGATTTTATATTTTCGTGCTGGAATATCTGGAAACAAGTGCTTATATTTAAATAATAGCTGTTTTAGTTCGCTCTTTTCTTCTGGCTGTAGATACGAACGTTTCTGGTCCATATTATTCAATATTTCTGAATTCCGAAGATTAGTTACACCAAGATCACTACAGCCCGATCGCATTCCACCGCTTAAATCGTCATAGTGTGGGACAGGTACAACGAGATTGACTGCATGATTAACATGACCATCTCATTCAACATATTCCTTTAGCGTATGCATTTGGCAAAGTTGTTTTTGGCTTCGTGTTCCAGGCGTGTTAATGATAAAATTTAAGTCACTTACTTCCTTTTTAACTGTATACGGACCATGTTATTTAGCCTGAAGAGGATTTAGAGGTACATGCGAGAGAGCCAAAACTCAATCGCTAGGCTAAAACTCCTTTCCTTTGTGGGATTTTTGTTCTTCATATTTTTCATTTTTGAATGAGTAGAGTGTAACGATCAGTTTTTTCAACTGCACGCGCCTTTGACAACTCATATTTGAAATTACGAATGTAGTCAAAAAGATTAATGTCAGAATCTACAGTTGAAAGAATTTTCTCTGTTAATAATTTCAATAGTTCATGGACAGTATGTCTAAAAACTAGTTCAAAGGTACTAAATCCTAAGGATTCTTGAACCGATTCCCTGACAGGAAATAACAATAAATAAACACCTTCGTCACAATCTTTTTCCGTATCAGAAGAATATGACCGAATCATATTTTTCAAAGTTTGATGAAATCTGTCTAAAGCCTCTAGGCATTCTGGGTAATAGGTACATGTCTTACATTTGCTGGATGCCTTATTGATACATAATTTGCTGGAAAATTCCAGGCATAAAATTTGATCCAAGATCACATTGGTCAGATTTGGGCAGGTCAAATGGTGTTTAAAAAAAACACTGTATCAAGGCTTTTTTTATATATATGGATTTAGTTTTAATATTCCCCCAAAAGAACTGCCTTTGGGAATCTTGTGGACACAAACATTATGGTCAATAAGTATTGGTTGCCTGACTTGGTCTTAGGTAAGGGACTGATCGTCTACCATTATTAAACTAAATTGTCTGCCAAATGCAGGAATAGATTGCAGATAAGCCTTAGGTATCTTTTGATTTGGGTTTCCTACCTTTCGACAAGTGTGACACGATCTACAGTATTTGCAAACTGCTAGGTCATTGCCTAGTAATAAATGAATTTCCTGGATGAGTAAAGACGTCACAACTCCGACTGTAACTTGTTCTGATACTAAGTCTGATAACAAAATTACACAATGGAGGGGAACATTAACCAAGCTACACTCTGCTCCCTGATTAAGAACGCTTTCATTAAAAGAAGACTTTTCATAACAAGGCAAAGTACCTGATAATAAAAGGTTATGAGTAGCTTCAGTGTCCCTTAAAAAATGTTAATAGGGACAGGAATGGCAGGATCGCTAACAAGTGATATAAAACCTTTTGACATGAATGTTCATACATCTCCATAACAAAGTCAGACTGGGGTTTGTTTGACCAACAAATGCATTGCTTTCCAATACATGATAGTGATCTTTACATCTTTAAACGAGGAGCATTTGGAATAGCTCTGTCTTGATTCTGTTGTTTATTTTTCAATCTGTACCTATCCGAAAAAAACGCCCTTTCTTCTTGCAATAGGTGCACGTAGGAAGAGATAAGGATTTGTGATCAGTCTTATCAGAAATATGATTCCTAAAAGTTGTGCCAGCTAGATATTTGGAAGCGCTTGTATGGTGCTGAAATGGCTTTTTACCAATACACTGCTGAGTTAAAGACTTTCTGACAAAATCAATTTTAGCAGCATTTTCTTAAGTTTCCTTAAGATAGGTCTTATGTGACCGTGGACGCAATTCTTGAACTCTTCCACTAATGTGAATTGTCTGGCGTTATCGTAGTATTGACAACCCTTCTTAGCTGAGCACCACCTATCAAATATATGCTATTTTTCTCTTGCAAACTCAACACGTGTCTGTCCAGTTCCTAAACCTTTATAGAAAAGCTTCAGGTATCAAGTCATAACCCTTCAAGATAGATTCCTTAACCATATCTAAACCAACACTTTGTTGTACTAACAGTGAAGTATTGACTTCACAATCTTTGCCAATAAGTACTATTTGTAATAAAAGAGTCCAATGCTCTCTTGGCCATTTCAAATTTTCAGCCATTTTTTTTCCTTCAAAATAACAAAACTATTTTCTTCTCTCTCTCTCTCTCTCTCTCTCTCTCTCTCTCTCTCTCTCTCTCTCTCTCTCTCTCTGCAATTACAATTGTCTCTTTCTCTCTTGTTTCTGCAACTGCAATTCTCTTTCTTATTTTAATGCTGAAACTTTCTTAACTCTATTTCCGTTCTGTGTTTTAATCACCATTCCAATACTTTTTGATGTTAGTGCCTCATGCAGATTTACTCATCAAACAAAGCACTTTTGTCCAAAACATTCTTTTCTGCAAAGTACTGGACCAATTTTGTTTAATTTCTTGCTTCGTTAATGAAGCCGTCGCCTCATAAAGAATATATGGTCAGGCAAGGTGGAGCAATTCATACTTTTTAAAGGACTCCAACTTTTCTTGGGTGGGATATAATATAAAGTTCTCCACTTTAGATCAAATGTGAAAATTTGTTGGTTTCAATTTTGATTTCTATGATATTAGAAATAATACCTGGGACTTAAAAATTCCAAAATAAGGTGAATTTTAATTTCAAAAACAAAGTTTTCTGAAATATTTTCAAGAAATTCGTATCTTAGGATAAGCCCCCGATTTCCTGTTATGACTAGGGTTTTAAACCAAGCAACAGAAAAGAGTGAAAAACAATAAGTTTTATAAAATTCAACAAATAATTTGTTTCCCTAGAATACAAGTGAAAATTTCAAAAGAAGTTACAGTATTGCGAATTAAATCCCAAATTGTCCTAAAAGTTCCATCACTTCTAATGAAAAAAGATCTAATTACATTCCAGTGGTTTTTCGATTAAGAATCAACGTCTGAAATGTGACGATGTTCCAAAGGTCTTAAAATTAATCACAGTAGTATAATCCAATATATCATTGTCTGAATTGACTATAATTCCAAGTCAGTGTTCCAGTTGAAGAAATATTTTGGATGAGCACTTTGAATTTCCAGAGAATATATTTTGAATAAATAATTCCACGATCAAATTCATTCCACTTCTTATGTTATGGTAAAAAGGAATAATTTTTCAAGTAGACACGATTATATTTTTAAAAAAACTAAGAAAAAAATTAGAGCCAGGTTGTAGGTCCAAAGTTCATTTCTAGAACATTCTAATTTGCCAACAAATAACATCTGTTACTAAAATTATTATAACGTACATGGGAAACGTTAGATACAACAGGTTCTTCATGGGAGAATTCCAATACCCTTAACTACGACCAATATGAACATGTTTACCTATATTGATAATGATCCTAGTATTTAATCCCAAAATGCTTGAGAAATATTACAAAAAAAAACAAAAACAAAAAAAACAACATCAGCGCCCCTAATCAGATGCAGAGAGAATTTGATTTTTACATGGTCAAGTCCAAAATACAAATATACATAAAGAATAATCATGGAGAAAAAAAACTAACAAATAAATATATATATATATATATATATATATATATATATATATATATATATATATATATATATATATATATATATATATATATATATATATATATATATAATTTTTGAATTTGTAGATGTTTAATCTTTCTTTTTCATGATGTGCTGTGTGTTGTGTAACATTGTTTCTAGTATCTGACATTCTCCAAAATCAATGTCAGCTTTGTGATCAACATTGTTTACCGTTTTTTATGGCTAGGATAAATGTTAGGATTATTATCTTACGCTGAGTCAAGGACATTTGAATTTTTTCTTCAAATAGCTAGATCTTGTGTACTTGATGTGCGTCACATACTTTATTGCAGCTGAGCTTGTACTTGTTGAACCTTTAACCTTCATCCGGGTTTTCATTTTATATCATAGTCTTTTTTTAAATAAATCTTTTTTAAGCGAAAATTAGTCATTTGTGCGATAACATCCGATCATAATCAAGTTGTATTATTGTTGTGCAGTATTTTGATTTGGGTGAAATTGTTCAATTCAAATTTGTTCTTCTCTGGAAATACAAAGTAGTCAAAAAACAGTATTTTTGGACATAGCAGCTTGGGTTTAAAGTGAAGTTCAAATTAGGATATATTTGTGGGCTGTATTATTATTATAAGGATATTATACTGGAATGTATTATTATCCAAAAAAGGACTGTTGGCGCATCGCCACAACACAAACCATAAAAGGCACATCAACACTTCTAGCATTGGATTTATTTTGGAATACCACTAAAGTTTATTTAGAACTTGAAATATTATGGCCTGTTAAGAGATTCTAAGATCATTTGGAATTTAATTTGCAATATCTTAAGTTCTTTTTACATAATTCAATTTGTATTCTAGGGAAAAAACATTTGTTAAATTTTACAAAACTTGTTGGTCTTTTCTGTTTCTTTAAGACCATATAATCTATATAGATAGGTAGGTAGGTAGGTAGGTAGGTAGATAGATAGATAGATAGATAGATAGATAGATAGATAGATAGATAGATAAATAGATAGATAAATAGATAATCCCCTGGCTGCTTTGATGCGTAAACTCCCAGTTCTCTCGAGAACGCAGTTTAGACTGATCAACAGTGAAACATAGAGACAGATTTTTTAA
This sequence comes from Sinohyriopsis cumingii, assembly GCA_028554795.2. Taxonomy (NCBI): domain Eukaryota; kingdom Metazoa; phylum Mollusca; class Bivalvia; order Unionida; family Unionidae; genus Sinohyriopsis; species Sinohyriopsis cumingii. The sequence continues at coordinate 38,277,880 of CM068829.1, forward strand.
ATAAAAATTCTTATATTTATTAGTTGTGCATTGAAACAAAGATACATACAAAGAAAATAAATCTCCATTTTATTAAATCTATTTTGTCCAGTTAGGAAGTTTTCAAAACATCTTTGCTAACTATTATGACAAGTCAAATCAATGTGAAATGTGATAGCACGGTGGATAATTCATCAGTACAGAGTCTGACGGGACAAATAAAAGTTAAATATGATAGATAATTGCGTCAGTACAGAGTCGGGCGGGGCAAATAAAAGTGAAATGATAGTTGCATCAGTACAGAGTTATAAAGTTTCGTGTAGCACTTTCGTTGGTGATTTTATGGTTGGGTTCTTTCTTTTTATAATTTGTGTATATTTGCAAGAAACACGTACGTTCACGACTATATTTCATAAGTAAATCAGCATCCCAACATTTTCTCTTAGTTGTATTAAACTATTCTGATTTTCTATCTGATGACAAAAAAGCAAGTTACTCAATCTCTAAGCATCCTATGAGAGAATCTCGATATTTAACTTAGCGTGATCTTAATTTGTAGATATTGGTAGGACTGATAATAAATTTAAAGTGTGTGTGTGTGTGTGTGTGTGTGTGTGTGTGTGTGTGTGTGTTGGATTTTTAAGGTGGATTTAACAATTGTTCAGCCATATCGCTACCATGTCTGCAGTGTGACAGTTTAAATCAGGGGTGACATCCGGCCCGCGAACGTATTCTGTCAGGTCCTTAGGGCAAATTAAAACAACACAGAAATCTGGCCCGTGAATATTAATTATTTTAAAGAAATTAGTGCTGCGACCCTCGAGTGGTCTTACAAAATGAAACCTGGTCCTTGGCCGAACAAGGTTGTGCACCCCTGGTTTATAGTGATGGCCCACATCATGCCGCAGACATGTCCCACCCAGTCGCATTATCCTGACACCGGGCCGACCAGTCCTATCGCTAACCTCTTAATGCTGAGCGCCAAGCGAGGCAGCTGCAAGCACCATTTTTATAAGTCTTTTGTATGACTCGGCCGGGGTTCGAACCCGCGACTTCCCGCATCCGAGACGGACGCTCTAACCCCTAGGCCAACGGAGCGGTCTAAATTTAATTTCATTAAAACCTTCTCCTGCAATTTTATACCTTTTTCCTGACTATTTTCAATTTAAGAGAAACTAATTATGAAGGATACAAGACAGTTTTGATTTACCGACACAGTACATTCCACGGTCGATATTCTACATATCTACGTTGCCTGTTGTTTGAGAATTCTTTAATTAAATATAAACAGGTTATACGTTATATCTAATATTTTTTTATCACGATCAAACAATTTTATTATAATACCATCCTCATCTTTCCCAATTGATTCTTTTAGATTTTGAGATAAAATCTCTCCCAGAAGTAAAAATATGATAAATATAAGAAAAACTTCAGAATTTTAAATTAAGTTTCTTTATTTCATTTTATTTAAAAACTTGCGCTTTCTGTGTGCTACTGGCGTTATTCTGCGCTGTATAAATGGGTTGTTTCTTTAAAAGCATGCCAAGGAGAGTATTAGAGAATCTTTGTTATTTGACATGCATGAGTTGCTAAAATAACTACTGCTTCAAAAGAATGTGAGGTATACCTACGAAAACATCGTATTTCTGAAAAGGTGAAAGTAAGTGCCCAAGTACGTCAGAACCGAGGACTTCAGGATATATCCCAAAATGATATCTCTATTAAAATGATGAGACTACAACTAAGGACTCCATGGTAAATCACACGTGATATTTCCATTAAGATGACAATAATACAAAACTGACGACTCCAGGAATATATTCCACGTGATATTTATATTTAAGATGATCAAAATTAAACGTGGATGTATTCATTTTTATGATCGTGAAAGAACTTGAAAAATTGTATTTTTTATAGCTTAACGGAGATTTTATTAAATGCTGTTTTAATAGAATAAGTATAACAAACTCGTTCAGATCTCAGCAAATGCAACTTCAAAACAATATAAAGTTTTAATAATTTCAGAATCGGATAAAATCAACCATATTTAGGACAATATAGTATGCACTGAAAAATATGACAAGTCAACAAATGGCCGTCTCGAATTAGGAGTTTCTTCTTCTCGTCTTTGTTTGCGCTTCTTTTTTCTTTTCTCTTTCTTTCCTTTCCTCTTACACATCTCTCCTTCCCTTGACATCGATACAAGTCTGTCAAGACCCACAGGGGCATCTGGGGTGACATCAGGGGATATCTGTTTTGGATCCCCTCGCTGACAATCCTCAAAATTTAAATGGATAGATAGTTCCTCTTCATCATCTGCTTCTGATGAGCACTCATTAACCTCAGATACCGTTACTCCTGGATGTAACCCATGATCCACTTCAAAACATAGATCTTGTTGTCTATTATTGTTTTCAAAATTACAAGTCTTAGATTCACCGTTGCACCTGTCATTCTCTTTTAATTGGCTCAATGCTTCATCGGAATAATTTAATGTTCGTAGCAAAGGTCGAATGCTTGCAGGTGTTGAGGCGGATCTTCCCTTCAAACGTTCATCTCTCGCACGTTTTGTTTTGCGAGATTTAGTTAGACTCGAGGAAGTAGTCAAGTTTGATTCAGTTGGAAAGTTAAAATAGTCCGAACTAAGCCCGGAATCTGAATCGTTCGATTCACAATTTGTGATCAATGTTTGCGCATTATTTTCACACAGATTTTTATTCTCAACCGGGCATTTTTCTACGTTATCAACGTCGCTAGAGCTGCACATGTTACTGATTCTATTTCGATACTTTATGTATATAACAAATAGTATAATTATTGTTAGGAGTAGTAATGCAGTCACCGAAATAGTAATTGAAAAACTAGTCAGAACGTGTTTTTCGACGTAAGTCATATTCTCTGATTGTGTCCTATCAGCAATAACGCTGTCCACAGTCTCTGGAAAAGATGAAAGGGAACCAGTTTAATGTCTTGTACTTTTTAAATCACGAAATCGGTTGGCTGCTATAGCCTTCCGGCAGTAAATAACCTTGATGAGAAAACGATAGTTATCTAATAGACAGCGTCTGCACATAATGTTTTGAAACTAGCATTCTAGAGTACATGTATATTGTTTTAAAACTATCATCAGGTCAGGCAAGCAATACTCTAGAGTGTTTTGAATCTAGTATCAGGCCCAATTTAAATTACTCTATAGTGTTTTGAAACTAGCATCGGGACCAGTTTAAAATACGCAAGAGTGTTTTGAAACTATGATCAGGTCAGGCTAACAATACTCCAGAGTGTTTTGAAATTAGCATCACGCATGAAAAACACTGTTCTAGAGTGTGTTGAAACTAGCATCATGACAGTTTAACAATACTCTTAAGTGCTTTGAAACTAGAATCAGGCAAGACAAACAACACTCTAGAGTGTTTTGAAATTATCGTCAGCCAAGTTTAAATTTACTCGAGTGTTTTGTAACTAGCAGCAAACCAGTTTAGCAATAATCTAGAGTGCTTTTGAACATGCGTCACGCCAGTTTAACAATACTTTTGAGTGCTTTGAAACTAGCATCGAGCAAAACTAACAACACTCTTTAGCGTTTTGAAACTAGCATCAGGCAATACTAAAAATGCTCTAGAGTGTTTTAAAACTAGCATCAGCCAAGTTTAAATTACTCGAGTGTTTTGAAACTAGCAGCAAACCAGTTTAACAATAGTGAAGAGAGTTTTGCAACTAGCATTAGGCTCGACAAACAATACCATAGAGTAGTTTGAAACTAGCACCAGGCCAGACTAACAATACCATAGAATGGTTTGAAACTAGCATCAGGTCAGTTTAACAATACTCCAGAGTAGTGATTCCCAACCCAAACCCTCCGGACGCGACCCAAATCAGGGTTACGACAAGGTTCTGGATGGTCGCGGAGCGTCGTGAGGAATTTTTTTAATGAGGGTGGTAAAACTTACCAAAATGGGGAAACTGGGTCCAAAGACTCAAAACAACATTTTTTAGGGTCGCGGCCAAAAAGAGGTTGGGAACCACTGATCTAGAGTTTTTTAAAATTTGCATCAGGCCAGTTTAACAATTCTCTAGGGTATTTTGAAACTAGCATTAGACAAGTCTACAAATCCTTCATTTATTTTCCAAACAAACCCCTTCAAGACTATAATCATATAGTTAGTACACGCAGCTTGTAAAAATATGTAACAATATCACTGAAAACCACCCCCACCCCACCCAAAATAAAACCCGTTAACTGACACTGACAAAGATCGATGAGAAACTTAGGTATAAGGAAAATATTTATATAAACCACTTTCCAGGGTTTATATTTGACATAGAACGATGAGTATTCAAAAACTGAAGGGAGTTATTTATAACCTGTTTGAAGATGTTTAACCACTTTTTGAAGTCCAGGTTGTGTTTCAAATTCCGTCAGACATTTAAGCGATATGCAGAACAAAAATCCCAAGATCTAATGGTTAGCATTACTTTATATAATGGTTAGCATTACTTCATATAATGGTTAGCATTACTTCATATAATGGTTAGCATTACTTTATATAATGGTTAGCATTACTTCATATAATGGTTAGCATTACTTTATATAATGGTTAGCATTTTTTCATATAATGGTTAGCATTACTTCATATATATGTCTTAGCTTTACTGATGCTTTAAACTTGAGCAGAATAATCAGCAATTCGTAAAAGAGTTGAAACCGAAATTAGGTATGTTTGTTTTGAATTCCAGCATGCTTTTTAACATACACAATTTATAGCTGTGTTAAAGGACATACAGAAAAAGACACATTTTCCTGTTTGTCCTGTACGACTATGACTAAATAAGGGCTAAATAAAATATCACCTTAGAAAGCATTTGTCTGTCACTAATGGATACCGGTAATTCTCGAACTCTGCCTTAGATCTGGCGCGTAATAAACAAAATTGGACTACGTCTAGGCATGTACAGCGCTTGTAACAAACGTCTTTTCAAGTTCTGATAACATAGACAACATGTCTTGTCAACCTTTGATAACATAGGCAACATGTCTTGTCAAGCTTTGATAACATAAGCAACAGGTCTTGTCAAGCTTTGATAACATAGGCAACATTCACCTTTTAATTTAATGATACTATTGGTATTCTCTATATAACTCGAGCAATGCAAACAAAATAGCGTACCATATATTTCATATTCACGTTAAATGGCAAATACGTCATATCTAATACTCACGCAAATCCGGCACAAAAGGCGGTGTGGCCGGCATGCAAGTCATGTTGGAATCGTTGACTTTTCTCTGACATTCAGACATGACATATGTCAACCCCGCATGTTCGGGGTAGCATGGAGAGCACTTCCAGCACTCGTCCATTGAGTGCATTCGGAAATAACCTGCCAGGAGAAGATGATGAGATGGTTTGACAACACTTAATGATTTTTAAAAATTGGGGTCATTTCATAATTTATTTTATATCTCTTTAAAAATAATTTTGACATATTGCCTTTCATGTTGTAGGATCATACTTTAACGTTTTTTTGCAACATTGTATCTTCCTAAAGTATTTCCAATGCTATTTTGCAACATTGTATCTTCCTAAAGTATTTCCAACGTTAAGCTTTACATTTCGGAGCTTTTTACCGGCACTATAGAGCCAGGATTGTGCTGACGTGCCGTTACAACCATTACAAACCTACATCAATAGTGGAGGCTAGATTGCGCAATAAAAGAAAGCTAGCTGCATCGCTGTAAGCTATGTGTGATAGTTGCCTATCCTGTATCCTGTAAGCTAGGTGTGATAGTTGCCTGTCCTGTATCCTGTAAGCTAGGCGTGATAGTTGCCTATCCTGTATCCTGTAAGTTATGTGTGATAGTTGCCTATCCTGTATCCTGTAAGCTAGGTGTGATAGTTGCCTATCCTGTATCAGTAGCAAAAGCTAGTTTAACGTTGATCTATCTCCATTCTTCTTATTACTGTATTTCAAATGAAACCATAGCAACATGGCAGTGCAAATAAGAATTGAAGCCATCAGACGATATAACGGCTCACACAAACGCTAGATGAATATTTTTAAAGGTACAAATAATTGATTCGATAGTGTATTTATCTCGCTCAGTACATGAAGGTAAATTGAACACCGCTGGCCTAAATTTTATTAAAAATATCAATATCACGTTCAGCATACATACTCGAGCTGAAGCATCAACTTCGTTCTAGACAGAAAATTACAAGTATTTCCAATCAATCCTACCTGGCCGTTATAAGTATTTCCAATCAATCCTACCTGACCGTTACAAGTATTTTCAATCAATCCTACCTGGCCGTTATAAGTATTTCCAATCAATCCTACCTGGCCGACATTCACCACATTCTGTATCACTGGATACAGTGCATCTTGTCAGTGTTGTTTCAAATGTCCTGCAAGTCCTGCACGGTCGGCAAGTGGCCGAGTTTTCTTTATCAGAAAAAGTCAATATGGGGCATCCCGTGCACATTCTATCACTGCTACTGCTGCATTCTTTCTGCACGAACTGACCAGGTGGACATGTTCTACAGGTAGTACACGCATCACCCTCTCTTCCTGAAACATATTAAGCCAACAAATTAGTCAATGCGGATATATCTTCTTTTGCTTTCCAAGAAATTCGTTATTTAATTTTCCCCTGCATTCCAGAAAATTAATAATAGAAATTGTTTCTTATTTTTTTAACCTTAGAAAGTAACACAAAATAAAGAAAATATTATAGCTTTTATCTGGCGTTAATCTTCTCGACTTTTACACCAGGATGTATGTAATCATACTAGTTTTGGAAAGCTCGTTGTCACGTAAACTTCCAGTAATTTGTAATGCAATTTTTAAAAAAATAATCCAAACAATCTGTACAGATTTATTTTATATACCGTGGTCCATATTGTTTGACAAGGTAAGAGGATTTTGATTTCAGAGAACATACACTAAACAACAACAAAAAAAAAATAATATAAAATTATCGCAAAACTGAGAAAATAAATATTCGCGTTTTAAAATAAAAATTCTATATTAAAACCTGAAAAGGATCCTGGCGGACATGGTTCGCACACTGTATTTTTGTATCTTGTGCACTGTTTTTTAATTGTGTGACCTATTGGACAGCCTGAGCACCAGTCACATCTTTTCGTTTCCATACTGTAGTACTCATTTGGACCACAACTGAACGCAGCCACTGTGGTAGGCTGCTGAAAAGAATCATAGGAGATGCAAGACTGTGCTTTTTGAAACTGCAACCTGTAAGATATATCCTTATAATAATAATAATATGTGTGTGTGTGTGTGTGTGTGTGTGTGTGTTTTTTTTTAACGTAGCTTTGACAAGTTGAGTCATATCTCTACGATGTCGCAGAGTGGCAGTGTAACGTGTCTCCTACGGTACTATTTCTAACACCAGAGAAGAGGTGGACAATTAAAATTTAAATAGCTCCGAGCCCCCAGTCAGCAATGGCGACGGTCTATGTGTATAAAAAAAACTCAAGGTGAAAGGTACAACAATTTAATAAAATACATCAAACTTATTCAACTATTTTATCGACAAGTTTCCCAATTTCTTTCGAACAAATACAAACAATGACCTATTCACAGTTACCAGTTATTATCTTATCATATGAATTTAAAGTTTTAAATGAGAGTGTTTCCCTTTAGTGTTGTCTCTGTTACTCATCTGTTTCCCTTTGCGTACTTCCGGTACCCTTGACTACGTGCTCTCCTGGCACTTCAGGATCCGTCCTTCAGACACTTCCGGTACTCTCTTCCACGTGTTCCTTCCGGCACTGTACATCCCCGCAAACTGATTACGTCATAACATATCTCCCGCGTGCTTTCCGCGTGTCTTCCCTCTCGCAGATCCTCAGTGTCGCCCCCCACACCCACACGGAAAGCTTCCCCAAGAAGCCTTCATTGGCAATCCAAACTTAGAATTTCACTAGAAGTCCTTCCCACCTATCAACGAGCGCACACCATCGGCACTCGGAGTACAGTCTAATGTCTCCCAGCATCTCTAAGATCCACCTCTAGCGACCGTCATACATGTACTAACGGAAAAATTGACTTAGTTTGAACAAATTGTTTATTGAGACTCCTCCCAAGGTTTGAATCTCTCGCTCTCGATAGGATACGATCTGGTCTCTTTGAAAACTGACCTGGGGTAATTTAGCACTTAACTGTTTCTATTGGATTTCCGGAACCAAAAAAGCCCGAACTGGCTCCAAATCGGTCGTGACATCACTGACAAAACAAACAATGGCGTCTCTACCTGTTCGTAGATTCCCTTTGAACGTACCCGCGAATGGGTCGTTGCGCAATGGTTAAACGATATACATGCAGTTTCTTTGTGTCCAGAATCGATCTAAAGTCGTAATCTTACGTAATACGAATTAACTATAAGAAAACATGTATATAACTGAAGCATGAAGCATCAGCACATTTTCCCCACAAAGTGACAGGCAGTTTATAATGATGTCTGTTAGCATCATGTCCCACCCAGTCAAAATATCCGGACACCAGGCCGACCAGTTCTAACACTAACCTATTAAATGCTGATCGCCAAGCGAGACAGCAGCTAATACTATTTTTATGCCTTTGGTATGACTCAACTGGGGTTCGAACCCGAGACCTCCCACGTCCGAGGCAGAGACTCCAACCACTTAAACCAACGGAGTACTGCTACTACTACTACTACTAATAATAATAATGATAATAATAATAATAATAATGGAAGATGCAACTCTTTCATATCAGATTTTCCAAAACACATTCTTGAAATCATAGTCACGAAGTAACAGCTTCATCCGTGAACTAGGGATATATATACGAGATTAATTAAATAAAACATGAATATAATTAGTTAATTTATCTATATTAGGTCGTTCTTTTAGTTTCAATTTTAATTATTTTTTGCAGCATGACTGATCTTTATATAGCTGAAAAATTGCAAAATCCTGCAAATGAATAGATTTAATTTCTGAAATAGGACATTTTCTGTTGAATTAATCTTTTATCGTTACTTTTAATTGCTTTCTTGGTAATGCTGTAAGTTTATCACTCTTTATGTAATTTAAAGTTTAGCATATTGTCATTTGTCTACCTCCTCATTTGGAAAAAAGCATATATGTAAATATTAAAACACAATCATGCCACTAAACTAGTAGACTGCTGGGTAGTACACACACACACACACACACACACAACACACACACACACACACACACAAACACACACACACACACACACACTTAAATAGCTGTGACGGGACGGATTGAATTTGCATGCAACACTGTTTGCATAAGCACCGCCTCCTCCGACTGGTAATTATTTACTGCTACCAAACATTAAAAATTAACTTTTCTCCGTATGTTAATTAAACTTTAACACGTGAAGATATCTATGGGTCACTGTTGGTAGACGGTATCTCAATTACGTAATTCAAATATACTTAAAGGTTGACGGACACTCAGATTTGATGTCACTCACCCAGCTGTCTTCCGCTGTTTATCATGTACAAATACAAACTGTGGCCATAACTTCAAAACATTTGTTGTTGTTGTTGTTTTGTTTAATAGAAGAACAACTGAACTGAATGTATTGTGCTATGGCCCTTGCGTAGGGAAAAGTGGAAACGTGGTCATTTCAATGTCCACATGATCCGTTTAATACCTTATGCTCGAACCGATAATTACAAAAAGTTAATTTTTCCCCGTTCGTGTTGTCTGGGTCATGCATTACTTTTGAGTTTTGTACACAAATATCTCACCCGTGTCTTCGTACATGAATACGATGAACTCGTACACGAATGGATGCGAAGGAAGTCTCATAAAGGTCTCTGAATGCTGTCATTTGGTTGAAAAGGCTGATTTTGTTGAATTAACTGCCAATGTATCGGTCTTTGCAAATTTGTAGGAAACTGGAGTGAATAGTGACTGGCCCGAGAAATCACAAGGACTGAGGGAATACAGAGATCGATGATGCAAAAGTAATGGACTGAAAGTTTTAGACCTTGTCCTCCATGTTTTGTGCGATTTCAGTTTGTTTAATATGATGTTTATTATAGACTTCGTAGTCGTCTCTATAATCCCCCTCCACTCATACTCCCCCTATTTAGTGATTGTAGTATTTTAGTAGTGATCAGTGTGACTATTGTTGCTGTTTCACATTCATTTTTGCCAAGAAATCAAACAAGTTGACTTGGTGTTTCACATTCAGTTTTGCCAAGAAATCAAACAAGTTAACACAGTGTTTCACATTCGTTTTCATACTGAAATCAAATAAGTTGACACAGAAACCGAGAGATAAAATACTGTGCAACCTTTCAGAACACCAAGATTCACTTTTACCGATAAATCAAACAGGTTGCCATAGTGTTTCATATTCAGTTTTACCGACAAACAGGTTGACAGTGTTTCACATTCAGTTTTACGGACACTCAAAAAGCAGGTTGACAGTGTTTCATATTCAGTTTTACCGAAAATCAAACAGGTTGACAGTGTTTCACATTCAGTTTTACCGACACTCAAACAGCAGGTTGACAGTGTTTCATATTCAGTTTTACCGACAAACAGGTTGACAGTGTTTCACATTTAGTTTTACCGACACTCAAACAGCAGGTTGACAGTGTTTCATATTCAGTTTTACCGACAAACAGGTTGACATTGTTTCACATTCAGTTTTACCGACACTCAAACAGCAGGTTGACAGTGTTTCATATTCATTTTTACCGAAAATCAAACAGGTTGACAGTGTTTCACATTCAGTTTTACCGACACTCAAAAAGCAGGTTGACAGTGTTTCATATTCAGTTTTACCGACAAACAGGTTGACAGTGTTTCACATTCAGTTTTACCGACAAACAGGTTGACAGTGTTTCATATTCAGTTTTACCGACAAACAGGTTGACAGTGTTTCACATTAACTTTTACCGACACTCAAACAGCAGGTTGACAGTGTTTCATATTCAGTTTACCGACAAACAGGTTGACAGTGTTTCACATTCAGTTTTACCGACACTCAAACAGGAGGTTGACAGTGTTTCATATTCAGTTTTACCGAAAATCAAACAGGTTGACATTGTGTTTCACATTCAGTTTTACCAATAAATCAAACCGGTTGACATAGTGTTTCACATTTAGTTTTACTAATACATCAAACAGTTTGACATAGTGTTTCATATTCAGTTTTACTGACAATCAAACAATTTATGAACAATCAGACAAATTGACAGTATTTCGCGTTCATTTTTGTAACCAAGAAATCAAACAAGTTCACACAGTGTTTCACCAAGAAATCAAACAAGCTGACATATTTTTTTGAAATCCAGTTTTACCGACAATCAAACAATTAATCAACAATTGAACAAGTTAACACCGTGTTTCACATTCATTGTTACTAAAAAAATAAGCTGACATTCAATTTTACCGACAAACAGGTTGACAAAGCGTTTCAGATACAGATTTAACGACAAAACAAACAGATTGACATGGCATTTCATATAGTTTTATGAAAAAATCAAACTGGTTGGCATAGTGTTTCACATAGTTTTACTGAAGGCACAGGTAGTGCTGGAAAGGAGGGGGGGGGGAGAGGGGCGGATCCAGCGCGTTGTCACTAAATGTGAGCGCGAAACAACTGGAACATTTCCAAGAGCTGGGATTGTTTGTGGATTCTTTTTTGGGGGGCCTTTTTTAATTTCTTTTTTCTTACAGTTGCATGATTAACCTTTATGATCCGCCCGTGACTGGTATATTACTTTTATAGGCCCCTAAAGGGGATATTATGTAAGTGACTCAGATGATCTCACATGGGGAGCGTAGTTCAAGATCAACTCGTGAACGGTGTCTGTGCAATTTAGTCACTCGCATCCGTATCCTATATATACATCATACGCAGGATGTATCCTACACGTACAAATGTCACCTAGGATGTAGGTTTCCTACGCTCATAGTGTCACAGTCAGTACAATACTGTCATCTTATACCCTAAACCCAAATTACACCCACTTCCTCACTAACAAATATTTATTTCATAATAGGCGTACTTGCTTAGAGTTTACACTTTTCTTTCGCTTCGTTGTGTTCCTTTCTTTCCTTTGAAGAATATGCCACAATGAATGAACCAGAAACTGAGAGACAAAAATATGAGCAATCTTTCAGAATAAGCTTTCATTAAGTAAGAAATTAGTTTCATATCAAGGACATTTAAGCACGGAATACACTATACGAATCCTGAGAGGCAACATCCTTAGTTTCGATATCTAAATTTAGAGACTACAACACGTTCTTCCGCAGTGTTCCATTTTTCAGGTAACATGCCCTTATCCGCCAGCGTAAGCAGCAGGGCGTGTAGAAGTAAGAAGTTGGACGACTTTTATTTCACTTACAACCCGAAAATGAAAGAAAAACTAACTAAGCACTGCACTTTCCCGAATTAATGGATGTCGTTTCTTTCTTTCTTTCTCGTACAGTCGGTCGTGTCAGCAGTTGTGTTACGTATTGCAGTTAAGAGTGATAGATGATATTGCAAATCTATTGATACTATATGTTAATCAATACTAATATATATGCATATTTAATAATTAAATGTTACATATGTAAGGAAATTCCACAATAATAATTTTGCAGAAAATACCAGTGCATATATTGTGATTTTCATAATTTCGGAACAAGATGGTTTCTTGTACAAAAATACATATTAATCCAATTTTAATCAGTTTTGTACACATTACAGATTAAATTATGTATCTTTCCATTCTTCATATTAACCCCATCTCTCTCTCTCTCTCTCTCTCTCTCTCTCTCTCTCATTACTTAATGATGTCTGATACAAGACAGACAATGAAAAATCCTCTTTGGAACATATTTTTGTACTGTTAAGCCGATTTACGATCATGTTTATATTTGTACAGCGACGATCCCAAATTTCTCCAAAATTATGCATTACTTTATATGTAAGAAAAACATTTAAGAAAAAGAAATACAAATATATATTGACACAAAAACATGACCAAAAGCCTAAAATCACATTTACTTTACAGAATTTAAGTTTAAAACTGTAATGCAATATCACTCAGATGTGGTTATAGCATTGATATTTATGAAGGATACAGAATCTAAACAACCCCCATGCATGAAATGCATTTACTTTTACATTCTATCCGTTTATTACAAACCGGAATATACCAGAGATTCCCATGACGGATACAACGTAAATTATGAGCATTTCGACCGATAAAGATTTGCACAATGTTGGCATGAGATTTAGGTAGTTCAATATGTTCAATCACTGCATTTCTATTACCATTATTAATGTATCAAATTTTGGTACATTCTATTTCCATGCACACATACATAATTTGCAAGTCAAAACTTCCAATTTACAGAATTTTTACGTTTATTTGTCCAATAGTATTTCTTAATATAGGCTGGCTTTACTACTGATAGATAATTTTTTGAGTTTTAACGACACTGAAAACACATTACTGGCTATATGATGCCAATACAATGGGAGCTAAGCGTCTTTCCCAAAGAGAAACAGGGGGAAGCAGAACTGGGCTGGCCTGAGCAGGTATCGAACCCTCGACCCTTGGATATATATATATATATATATATATATATATATATATATATATATATATATATATATATATATATATATATATATATATATATATATTTGAATATAAACAAAGATAATAATAGAGTCAACATCTCTAGGTTTTCATTTTACAAAAGACATTTTTCACAATTTATAATCAAAGTATGTATAACATTTCGTCGCTTTTTAAGTTATAGACAGTAAATTTAAACTGTAATCGAACGGTAGAAGCTTGAAAGAACAAAGGGTCTAAAGGGCATAAACGTGAAGTACTTTACGCTGAGGATCTTTTAAAGCTGCCACATCAGCAATTTGTTTAGACAGAGATACAGATAGATAGATAAACAGATAGATATATAGATAGATAGATAATCACTTTGGACGTAGGTCATTGATATCTACGCCTAATTTCTCTTAATGCAAGCATACTCTACCTGGAATGGTAGATGAAGTGGGCAAGTGAAAAGCGGTAAGCAGTGATCAACCCATTAAGCGACATCTGTGATGAATAGTGTGGTTGTTTGCACGTGATCTCACCGGGCTTTGCTTTAAAGTCAAATAATTTTCTGCATATATGAATGTATATTTTTATGGTTCAAAACTGAGTATAGCGATGGTCGCACCGGCCCTACCATGAGGTCAACAGTGCCATGGAAGATTTATGTTCACTCTATTCATTCGATTGTTTCTTAAATTCCAACAAAATGCTTAGCAAAGAACCGAGATTTTCACAAATGAGTAAGTCGCCTAAGTCGCACAAATAGAAAAACTGACACAGCATTCGATCGTTGTTGTATCGAGCTATAAATAGAAGTGAAATACAAAACGTATTGTCCAATCAATCAAACGTATTGTCATTGACCATGCTCTTTGTGTTGGACACATCGCCTGTATGAATCGATGAAAAATGTATTCAATGAAAATGTTACTTATTTATTACGGAATTAACATGTACATGTTTTTTCACATATATTCTATGCCTGAAATCAAACGTATTTCATAAATACACGCTGGTAAAGTCATCAACTCTTCTGACCGTATGAGATACTTACGTTGACACGAATATGAATTGAGCCCGTCGACGCAAGTCCTGTTAAAAACAATTTCACAATGAAATTAAAAGCTCTGAAGGAAATAAACTGGACTGAAATGCTGTATTCCCTGCGATTCCGAAACATCTTCAGTGTGATACGATTTACATAAAATGTTAACGATTGCAATCTTGTCCTGCTATGTAAGTTCTAATAATACCTACCAGGGAAAAACGTGCTAAAATTAGTAACAGTAAAGTCCCTTGAAATCCTAGGTTATATTACCAAACGCTCCTTTGTTCAATGCGAAGATACCTACTGAAGATGGCATAGTTTTAATTGTTTGTCGACAAAATACATTATTTTGTGTGGGATTTTATTTCATTCCAAACAAAAATAGGTTTAATGGTTAAAACCAGGTGTAATAATGTTTCTCGTCTGTCTAGGTTTTGCGCCTTAACACAGTTCATGCGTTAATGTCTACCTATCGTCGTTGCTAGTACAGTATTGGTTTTGTGCAGAAAAGGGTCATGCTCAACATAAGCCTAAAGATGCTGGCATGTCTGCCTTTGCTCTTCATCAAGGACCGCAGTAAAGTGAAACAGGAAAATCAGTGTTAAACGATCTCAGTACAAATGAGAAGTGAATGCTTGTCCTTGTACAGTCCACTGTTTTTTGTTGTTTTTTTAATCCTGAAAATCAGCAAATGAATTTTAAAAGAAACTGATACCTAAAGCAAGAGTTTTAGCGCAGCAGATTTTAGTGGCCAGCAAACTGGTGACGTCATCAGGTTTTAGTGGCAAGCAAACTGGTGACGTCAACAGACTGACCATCGTTTAGTATAGCTGTAGAGAAAAGGGTCAGGTGACCTTCATTTAGTTAAAGAATTAAGAGATATGGGACACTTGCAAAGGAAGACACCTCTGTTAAGACGAGAAAACATGAAGAAAAATCAATGTTAACAAAGTGTTTATTTGGTATTTAATGTGTGTTGTTCACTGACAGAATGTATATTGGTAACAGAGCAATATAGCTGGTCTAAAAAAAAAACACCCCGCAGTAACCTATGTTGTGTAGCGAAAAACACAAACCTTATATATGAGGAATAAATTAGAAAGTAATCTTTTTCTTTCAGATTTGGGTGGGATTGGACACTATCTAAAGAAGTACCTTTAACAAGAGGCCTTAGCAGGGCATTTTATCTGGGACTGGGGTTAAGGGTTGACCAAATCTGCCGTATAAGGAGGTGGTTGCATACCAAATCTGCGGGCATCCAATAGGATTTAAGACAGTTGCTATTCGGAAAGGAAAGTGATTTATCCTTAACTCCCCAAAAAGAGGTTGTAGCATGTTGGAAATCTAACTCGTCCATACTGAAAAACACTCAACAAAGGTGGTCCGATGAGCATCAAGCTGTTTCTTAATTTGTTTGAAATCCAATAAGAAGAGTTACTGTTTTTTGAAATCCAATACGAAGAGTAACTGTTGTTTAAAATCTAATAACAAGAGATAATGTTGTTTGAAATCCAATAACAAGAGTAACTGTTGTTTGAGATCCAATAAGAAGAGTAACTGTTGTTTTAAATCCAACGAGTAACTGTTGTTTGAACTCCAGTAAGAAGAGTAACTGTTGTTTGAAATCCAAGAAGAGCAAACTGTTGCTTGAAATCCTATAAGAGTAACTGTTGTTTGAAATGAAATAAGAAGAGTAACTGTTGTTTGAAATTAAATACGAAAAGTAACTGTTGTTTGAAATCGAACAATAAGAGTAACTGTTGTTTGAAATCCAAAAAGAAGAGTAACTGTTTGAAATCCAATAAGAGTAACTGTTGTTTGAAATCCAATAATAATAGTAACTGTTGTTTGAAATCCAATAAGAGGAACTGTTGTTTGAAATCCAATAAGAAGAGTAACTGTTGTTTGAAATCCATTAACAAGTTAAATTAGTTTTGCCTGTCACGCCTGCCGGGGTATAGGCCGCCCACAAAAGATCGCCAGAGGCTTCTGTTCTGTCTGGTAATGTTGGTTGGAGGCTTACGTAGGATGTGTCGAATCCAACCCCACCTTCTCTTCTTGATCTCGTCCTCTACCGGAAGCTGTGAAGTTATCTGCCACAGGTTGGTGTTGCTGATGGTGTCTGGCCAGCGGATCTGGAGAATTCTTCTTAGGCAGCTGCTGATGAAGGTCTGAACTCTCTTTACGGTCGACTTGGTGGTTCTCCATGTGTCTGCTCCGTACAGTAGGACTGACTTCACGTTGGAGTTGAACAGTCTGATATTGGTAGTTAAGGAAATTTCTTTGGAGCTCCAGATGTTCTTAAGCTGTATGAAAGCTGCTCTCGCCTTTCCGATCCTTGCCTTGGCATCTGCGTCTGTGCCACCCTGCTGGTTGATAATGCTGCCCAGGTACGTGAAGGACTCCACCTCTTCCAGGGGACTTCCCGGCAGTGTGACTGGGTTGTTGCTGGCATAATTGATCTCGAGGATCTTGGTCATGTCTTTGTGGATGTTGAGGCCAACCTGTGCTGATGTGGCTGCCAGTACGTCGGTCTTCTCCTGCATTTGCTGCTGACTATGGGACAAGAGTACTAGGTCGTCGGCAAAGTCCAGGTCTTCAATTTGACTCCAAAATGTCCACTGGATCCCATTTCTCCACCCATAGGTGGAAGTTTTCATAATCCAGTCGATGGCGAGAAGGAAAAGAAACGGCGACAGCAAGCAGCCTTGCCTCACGCCAATCTGCACTATGAAGCTGTCTGTGTGCTGTCCTGCATGAATGACTCTGCATGACATTCCGTTGTAAGTGTTCTTGATCAGGTTCACCAGCTTGGATGGGATGCCTTAGCGGCGAAGAAGTTTCCAGAGTGTCTCTCGGTCAACGCTGTCGAATGCCATCTCATAACGGACAAAGTTGATGTAGAGTGAAGAATTCCACTCAAACGATTACTCGACTATGATGCGAAGAGTAGCTATTTGGTCCGTACACGATCTGTTCTGCCGGAAGGCCGCTTGCTCATGTCGTAACTGTGGGTCAACGGTCTCCTTCATCCTCTCCAAGAGGACCCGGTTGAAGACTTTCCCTGGTACTGATAAGAGTGTGATTCCTCTGTAGTTGGAGCAGTTGCTGAGGTCGCCTTTCTTTGGGATCTTGATGAGGTGTCCCTCCTTCCAGTCAGTCGGTATTTCTTCTTCCTTCCAGATCTTCTCAAAGAGGTGGTATAGCATTTCCACTGAAGCATCTAAGTCTGCTCTGAGGGCTTCTGCTGGGATGCCATCCGGTCCAGCTGCCTTGCCGTTCTGCAGCTGGGCGATGGCTTTCCTGATCTCGTCTCTGGTGGGATTGTCACAGCTTATGTGGAGATGTGCGTTGGTTGGGTGGATTTCTGGGGGATTTAGTGGGGCTGGCCTGTTCAACAGTTCTTCAAAATGTTCTGCCCATCTCTTAATCTGGTGTTCTGTACTTGCTATGGTCTTTCCCTGCTTGTCCTTTACGGGTCTCTCTGTTTTGCTGTACTTGCCGGACAGCTTCTTGGTGATGTCATACAGCTTCTTCATGGTTCCACTTCTGGTCGCTTCTTCTGCCTCTGCTGCCATTCCTTCAGCATAGTTTCTCTTGTCTATCTTGATGTTTCTTTTCACTTCTCTGTAGGCATCAGTGTACTCTTTTTGTACCTTTACTTTTTAGTTCTTGTCCTACTGCTATTTACTGCTGATTTTTTCTGTTTACGCTCCTGGATTTTGCGCAATGTTTCGGCTGAAATCCATTGTTTCTGCTAGTACTTCATGGGGCCTAGTACTTCTTGGCATGTTGATTTTACTGCCTCCTTAACTTTCTGCCATCTGTTGTTCGCATTGTCTTCCTCGTCTTCAAGAAATTCTTGAAGCACTTGATACTTGTTGTTAAGCATCAGTCTGTATTCTTCTTTAGTTTTTGTATCTTTCAACAGGCTGATGTTATACTTTGTTTTCTTCTCTTTTATGCCCATCCAGTTCTTCTTCAGCTTAAGGTTCAGCCTTGCAACAACTAAGTGGTGGTCAGATGCCACATCTGCTCCCCTCTTCACCCTCACATCTTGCAGGGATCTACTGAACTTCTTGGCTATGCAGATGTGGTCAATCTGATTTTCTGTCACATGGTCTGGTGATATCCACGTGTTCTTGTGGGGAAAGATGGTACCCCCAATGACCAGGTTATTCAGTGCACAATGGTCTGCGAATCTCTCTCCATTTTCGTTCATCTCGCCCAGGCCGTGGATCCCCATGGCTTGTTCATACCCTGTGTTGTCTGACCCAACTTTGGCATTGAAGTCACCCATGAGGATGTTGATATCTTTGTCTGGGAAGTTCTCTACTATATTCTGTAGTCTGTAGTAAAACTTGTCCATATCTTTTTCTTCACCGTCATTTGTTGGAGCGTAGAAGACCCTTCCTCCCTCAGGCTTTCAGTTTCTGGTTTTTCTTCTGTATACGTTTTTGTAGCAAGTTGGGTTTTACAGGATCAGGTTGCTAGCCCCACGCCCAACCCTCCTCCTTTCACACCCGGGCTTGGGACCGCCAATGGCGGAGTTATTAACAGGTCACTGTTGTTTTAAATCCAATAAGAGTAACTGTTGTTTGAAATCCAATGATAAGAATAACTGTTGTGTGAAATCCAATAAGAGTAACTGTTGTTTGAAATCCAATAAAAAGAGTAACTGTTGTTTGAAATCCAATAATAAGAGTAACTGTTATTTGAAATAAAAAAAGAAGAGTAACTGTTGTTTGAAATCCAATAATAAGAGTAACTGTTGTTTGAAATTTAATAATAATAGTAACTGTAGTTTGAAGTCCAAGAACAAGAGTAACTGTTGTTTGGAATCCAATAATAAGAGTAACTGTTGTTTGAAATCCAATAAGAGTAACTGTTGTTTGAAATCCAATAACAAGAGTACCTGTTGTTTGAAATCCAATAATAAGAGTAACTGTTGTTTGGAATCCAATAATAAGAGTAACTGTTGTCTGAAATCCAATAAGAGTAACTGTTGTTTGAAATCCAATAACAAGAGAAATCCAATAAGAAGAGTACCTGTTGTTTGAAGTCCAATAATAAAAGTACCTGTCCTGAAACAAAACTGGATGGGAATAACCATATTCCCATATGCATATAAAATGGTGGGATAGGATATGACTAGGCGATGGTCTGTCATCCACAAACTTAAATATTTTTAAATGAAGGTGGTTTTGGCCCTAAAACGTTCTCTGATTTTTCTTGTTTTCCAATACAAACCACAAAGAGGCTAAGATAGATTGACAGCTTGAACACTTGGCATCACAATCATTGTTGGTTAAGTTCCAACTAACCAAAATGTAATGGTTTCCAGCTGCTCCCACCAGCTGTAAACCTCATATCATCATTGATCTTAATCAACATGTTCCTTTCATAATTTTTAACCACCAGAGGGAATGTATGCTACACTGACCTACTTTTTTAATGCAAGCTATTTTTTACAGTTAATTCCAGTGTAAATGTTTTGCTTACAGTTAGTCCCAGGATAAAAGTTCTGTCTTACTGACAAATCTCTTACAGCAGATTTGCTGTATTCATGGAACTGGGATAGGGTACTTTCTCTTTACATCATTCTAAATCATCCCCAGTAGACTGCATGTCTCAGTGACTTACTTTTATTAAATCCCAAGTGTAGAAGTATTCTCCTCCATGCAAATCTAGAACTGAAGGGATGGTATCTGTAAATGTGTTCCTTGCATAATTGCATTTCCTCTCTCAACGGAATGTCAGTCACAGTGAGTTACTTCCCTTATACTAATATGCTGTATGAAGGTTATATCCAGCATGAAAGCATTTGTTTTTTGTCACATAATTCTTAAAGTTCTTGTGAATTTTGTTTTCATGTACCTAACCTGCAGTTTTGAAGGACTGCCAAGCGTTCTTAAGGAGCATTTATTCTAATGGAAAAGAAAGCTCTCAATGTCTCAAACTTTGTTAACTGCAAGGTTTTTGGGTAATTTCATATGATTTCTTCACTACTTTTAACAAAAGTAAATTAGAAAAATTCTTAATAGAAAATGTGATATACGAGTTTTTAAGGCAACCTCACAAATTCAAGGATTTTCAAAACAGAATGAACCATGCTTCACCTGCAGGTACATCATCTTCATGTGATTTGATTTGAATGTTCCATGTATCATGTAGAACCTGCTCTGGGGAAAAGATCTCACAAAATGAAGTTTTAATTTATGAATCAATGAGTTCAATATTAGCAGAAAGAGCTGCATGACAACACCCATGCAAACACGAACATGTACACATGCATATAAAGACAGATTATCATTAACACCTGATCTCTGCCACTACTTCTAGAGGGATGCTTCCTCATTTGGAATAAAAACTATTAACAGATCAGTAAGAAAGTGAAAATTTTAATGACCTTACAAACATGTACTACTGAACCTAGTACTAAAGTTACTAATTCACAAAATGATATCATATACGTAGCTTATTTGAAGTCATAGGAGTACATACAATGTGATTTAACAAGTCATACATGTCAATAAATTTGTTCGCAAAGGAATTAGCATGTTCTTATATCCCGTCTATGGTGGCAAGTATCTGACAGGATAAACAAGTACATTTCATTATCTCTAAGGACATCTCTATTTCTGCATGCATACATATATATAAGGACATAAATAGGTTTTAAAGGGAAATAATTTTTTTAATTTTTTTCAAGAATTGTTTTTGTTTTACATAATACAATTGGTTCTCACATCGATAATGGTGTATGGCCATTTGAGCCCCAAACTAACTTACTGCCTCATGGGTAAACCAGCCACAAAGTTTGATCCAGGCATGTTACGTTGAGTTTATGTTTTCTGTGGATCAAACCACTGTTCATCTTTCAGTCACAGTGATCTTCACCTCTGGGCTTTTGAACCCAAAGACAACTGGGTTCTTCCTTAGGCCATGTGCAATCTATCCACAAAGATTAGTAACTGGTGATAGATAAGAACTCAAGTCATTGTGCAGAAACTACTTTTCTTGATAGTCATTGTGGCCTTGCTCTTTGGATCCTGAACTTTAAACGAGTCTTCCTTACATCAAGTGCAAGCCAACCACAAAGTTTGGTAACTGTAGACTTGGTCTTTGACTACTGCTACCAGTCACTTTTCCTTACACCATATGCAAACCATCCACAAAGTCTGGTAACTGGAGAGTGTGAAAAACTTTAGTTATTGTGCAGAAATAATTCATCTTTCTGCCAATGACCATTACTTTCAGACACTAGAATGAACTGGTGTTCTTAACCCCAAATGCAAGCCATCCACAATGTCTGGTAACCATACATGCAGGACAATTCAAGTTACTGTGTGGAAACTAAGCAGATAACAGGCAGACAGACAACATTATAACAAAATACGCAGTTCCTTAGGACAAGTGTATTAAAAAGTGATGACTGCTATATTGCATAAGTGTATAATGTCATTTGTGATGATTTGAGAAACCAAATATAAACTTGAGAAATACTTCTGAATCAGAAACTTCATTAAGTCTTTATTTTTTCGTAGTATTGATAGCTTTTGATGAAACAAAATCTATGTTTTATGAAGCTGATGGAAAGCCCCTGACATGGTAAACACAATACTCCTGAAAACCATGCTATATTTAAATGGTGCAAAAAAAGGTATTAAACCTAATATTCATTTCTAAATTTCAACAAACACTTCAATCACAAAATCATGAGATTAGTTTTAAAATAATCTAAATTTAAGACTAAATGCATTATGAATTTCAAAAGTACATGGAAGAACAAAATATTAAAATGTCCAGGGCATGTATGTTACACTAAAGACAGATGAACACACAAAATTGATTATTGCACATTGAATAAAGACATCAGTAAAAACTTCTCAGATTTGTTATGTATGAAGTACAAAAAGTGAGTAATATACAACGTCCAACGTACATCTACTTACAGAAACACTATACAGTAAAACCTATAATAAAATCGTTATCTATTTCATATAATCCCATCCATACAATATTTTTCAGAACTGACAAATGTAACGCAAAGTACTTGTGTAAAATCAAAATCCAAATTAGTATGTTATTATTTCATTATGAAATCTCTGGCATGAGATGAATATTCACCGAGGTGTATAGTAATGCCATGTGTCTGGGACATATTCGACACAATATGGCTCAGTTGTGACTTCTGTCTAATTAAATAATAAAAAGAAAATGCTGAAACTATTGAAACTATTCGGTCATACTGAAACTATTGAAACTATTCGGTCATACTGAAACTATTCGGTCATACTGAAACTATGCAAACTATTTGGTCATACTGAAACTATGGAAACTATTTGGTCATACTGAAACTACTGAAACTATTCAGTCATACTGAAACTATTCTGTCATACTGAAACTATGCAAACTATTCGGTCATACTTAAACTATTCTCTCACCAAAATCTACATGTAAAATGAAATCTCTTATAATTAATCTCCCAAAAGAACAAATTCAAGTTTTGGTTTTCTGGCCATCTTCAATTTTTCAATTGAGAATGAGATTTGACCAAGGGTCTCATATATTAAGCAAATGTTTATACGCTATTACTAAAATTAACAGTCAATGTTTAGAATCTATACATTATAATTATGATTTCACTTCATCTGCATGCATTTTTCTGATTAGCCTATTGACTCAGCTTGCTATGGACAGAACCACTTTATGAAGAGGGCACTGCTTCAAACAAACTGTTACTGCTAGCTACATGTGCCAAATGTTAATATGGAATAAAAATAAATCAATGACCCTTGGCTAATGAAGATGGGCAAAAAGACAATGTGGAATAAAGTGCATCAGTGACCCTTGGCTAACGAAGATGGGCAAAAAATCAATCTGGAATAAAATGCATTGATGACCCCTGGCTAGTGAAGATGGACCAATGTCAGTGTAGAATAAAATCAATCTGATTAAAATCAGATCTTTGATGTCCTATGTGAAGATTTGATGACTCTGCATAAGGGTCATGCTCAGGAGACCTTTGAATTAGCCAACGGAAATGCAGCTTTCAAAAATATGAAAATGAATCAAATTGTTTGGTAGACATTTATTCTCTTATCCATGCTGTTCAGTCTCCAAATGCAAAGATATAAGACTTCATCTGATTGGCTGATAAAATTAACAATTACGGTATTAACATAGCTTACCAGAACATGACACCTTAGTGGTCACTATCAGACCTTCATCTATAAAAGTGGAGATCTGATTTAAATCAGACTGGAATAAAATGGGTCAATGACACATGGCTAGTGAATATGGAATAAATGTCAAAGTGGAGTAAACTGTATTAATGACCCTTGGCTAGTGAAGATAGGTCAAACTGTATTACTGACCCTTGGCTAGTGAAGATAGGTCATATGTTTTTCAAAGACCATTTGCTGTTGTTGTTGTTGTTGTTGTAGGGCTTAACGCCATTTTTCAGCACAAGATAGGCTATACATGGCGGCCAGTATTAATGGTGGAGGAAGAACCCGGAAAACCCCCGGAAAGAACCACTGACCCAAGAGAAGCTACTGGCAAGCTTTCTCACATAACCACATTAGCCGAATCCGAGACTCGAACCGACACAGACAGAGGTGAGATGGCAGTGATCCGTAACAGTGAGCGCTTTAGACCACTCGGCCACTCGGGGCCCCCAAAGACCATTTGCAAGTCATATGTTGTTTAAAGACCATTTGCAAGTATATGTTGTTCAAAGACTATTAGCAAGTCAAATGTTGTTTAAAGACCATTTGCAAGTCATATGTTGTTCAAAGACCATTAGCAAGTCATATGTTGTTCAAAGACCATTTGCAAGTCATATGTTGTTCAAAGACTATTTGCTTAAAATCAGATTAAGTTTCATTTTTATTAAGTAAATTTTGTTGTAAATTTAAAAAAGGATGCACAAATTTAGGTTTGTGTTAAATAACCTCAAGTTTACTGTATTTAAAGAAGGAATGATTTAGGACCTGAAACATGATTCGGTTTCAAGATGGTTTGGTTTACTGAGGTTTTAGTCTTTAGAGGTTTCAGTGTATGTGATAAAACTCAAGAATCTGCAATTTTCAACTGATGCAAATTTGATGAACATTGAAATACTTGTTCAATTCTCATTGTGACACTAAGTGTCCAAATACTTGTCCCATTTTTTATTTGTAATTACCTTTAATTAGAATCAGATCTTTGACCAACAGCAATGCAAGAAAATCCACCACACTTTTCTATATGTAATTACCCTTACCTAGCATCAGATCTTTAACCAAGAGTAATGCAAGAAAATCCACACCAAATACTTTCCCCATACTTTTAAAATGTAATTACCTTTAATTAACATCAGAAAATGCACCATTTTACTTATATGTAATTACCCTTACTTAGCATCAGATCTTCAACCAAGAGTAATGCAAAATGCATCATACTTACCTATATGTAATTACCCTTACTTAGCATCAGATCTTCAACCAAGAGTAATGCAAGAAAATCCACACCAGTCAAATAATCTCCCCATACTTTTTTATATGTAATTACCTGTAATTAACATAAAAAATGCACCATACTTATCTATATGCAATTACCTTTGCTTACTATCAGATCTTCATCCTAGAGTAATGCAAAATGCATCATACATATGTGATTACCCTGACATACCATCAGATCTTCAACTAAGAGTAATGCAAAATGCATCATACTTATCTGTATGTAATTACCCTTACTCAGCATCAGATCTTCAACCAAGAGTAATGCAAGAAAATCCTCAACACCCAATAAATTTGAAAATGATTCTGGATTGCATGGACTTTTAGGCATGTAACAATCATCCTTAATGTACTGTTTTACAAAATGGTTCCATGGAAAAATGTCTCATCTCAGAGTACTAAGGTATATTAATTGAATCTCAACAATAGAAATCTTTGTTCTCATCTACACACCCTGCTATCATCATACTGAACTTAATCACCCCAAGTATAACCCCGATACACTTGGTCTATTAATATTATTAATATACTAAATATCATTTTCTCACGTCTACCCCCCCTCCCCCAATTCACCCTGGTATAACAACATACTGAATATTATCATCCCATGTCTAACCCAATGCACTTGGTGTGCCAATATACTAAATATAATCATCCCATGTCTCACCCCAATGCACTTGGTGTACCAACATACTAAATATAATCATCCCATATCTACCCACCCACCCCAATACTCTTGGTGTATTAACATACAAAATATAATTATCCCATGTCTCACCCACCCACCCCAATACTCTTGGTGTATTAACATACAAAATATAATTATCCCATGTCTAAGCCCAATGCACACTAAATGTAATTATGGAGTCACAAGAGTTTGTACCAGATCAATTGTCTTAGCTTCATAATGATTCATGCCAAGTATGAAGAAAATCTATCAAGGGGTATAGGTAATATAATCAAACAAGAGGCCAAGGTAGGTCTGATATCACTCACCTTGGAAGTTGACAAACATCAGCTTGTTAATACAAAATCATACACATATTGCAAAGACAGAAAAGCTTGCAGCACATAGTTGCTACACTATTAATACTGGTGTAATTTACTGTCTATTCAAGCCATATATACTGGACCACTTTCTCAGCATAGAAATACAAGTCATCAACTGTTTATAGCTCCACACTTACTTTGCACTATAAGGGGAATTCATCTTTGCAATTAGCATGTGCTCCAAATGGTCTTAACCTCCCACTGCCAAGACAGACAAAAGGCCATAATAAAAGTTCACCTGGTCTTTGGCCAGATGAGTTAATAAAAAAACTTATACAAAACCTTAGCACAAATGCTCTGTGCCTGACACTAACTTCAAAATGATTCATTCCATGAACGAAGAAAATCCATCACGCAGTTGAAGAATTGTAAGCAGATGAAGAAACTTTAACCAATACTTGTTAATATTATCTATGATTGTGACCTTGAACCCAAGGTAAAAGAGGCAAATGAGCATGTTGCAGAATGGATTGTCTTACCTTCATAATGATTCATGCCAAGTATGATGAGGATATTTCAAGGGGTTTAGAATATATATATATATATATATATATATATATATATATATATATATATATATAAATAAGAATGACTAACCAAAAAATAAACAAACCATTGGTGCTGATGCCCCATTGGAAGACTGGTTGCTATGTCTTGCTTCCCAATAAATGAGCAAGACAAAAACAGCCCACTTGGCCCACTTCCTGCCCACTAACATGGGAAAGACAAAAACAGCCCACATGGCCCACTTCCTGCCCACTAACATGGGAAAGACCCCAAAAATACTGAACCTCTTGATGCCCACTAACATGGGAAAGACCAAAAAATTCCCTGCCTGGCCCTCTTGATGCCCAACTGTAAGCTGGACAACATTATTGGAAAAACAATGGGCAATTAGAAGATTTATTGGGACATAATGAAAATTTAAAGGGGCACTGACTCTTGATGTTGACCCTACTGCACAGGAAATGCAAACAAAATTCATTAATTGGTAATATACTGATTCATTCACAATATATATCCCGGCCCATGTATAGCATCTTATCAGCCTTAAAAGCAGGCTTGAAAGAAAATAATTACCTGAATCAATTTCTTTTCTTTAAAATTGTAACTGAACACACCAACAGAGTGAACCCTATCTTGACCATAACCTAAATGAAACTACATTCCAAACTACAATACCCTGCCCCCACCTCCCTGGGTTTTTCAAATTTACTGGGGGCACAACTACAAAAAATCTAAAATCAGTACAT
Organism: Sinohyriopsis cumingii; assembly: GCA_028554795.2. Taxonomy (NCBI): domain Eukaryota; kingdom Metazoa; phylum Mollusca; class Bivalvia; order Unionida; family Unionidae; genus Sinohyriopsis; species Sinohyriopsis cumingii. The sequence continues at coordinate 38,305,318 of CM068829.1, forward strand.
TCATTTCCAAGCCCAACCACTATAGTCCAGCAAGTTTCTAATGGTCAATATTTACATACCAGGGTTTGTAACAAAATGGGGTTGTGTCATTCGCACTGTGATGATCCTGTTAGAGACACTGGTTGATCACACTCTTATTAAAAACAATTTTCAAGTCAGTTTGTGACTACAAGATAAGATGAGGTGTGTTATAAAAGACTAGATTGTTGTAGCCAGAGACTGATGAATTGGTGGCTGGAAGCAGCGAACATGTTCCACTGGAAGTCCATCATTTTCACCTATCTTCAGGTATTTGTTCAGCAATGCAAAGATCTGGTTGTTCAGAATCTGGAACTTCCGGATCCGATCCACCATTTTCTTGAGTTGCTGGAAAGAAAAACAAAAGCTCATCATATGTGTTATGGCCCAGATGCAATAGTGGAAGGGTGCATTTTGTTTTGCTGCTGTCGATAACACATCGTTACCTCTGTCCAGAATCAACTTTAGTGTGACAACACAAAAACTTAAATTTCAAACATAAATTGTACACAGTTTAGTATAGTCACAATTATATAACCTAGAATGATTTTCAGGCCAAAAGCAAATTGTCAAATTTTTTAGAACACATTTGAATCCTTTTGGAGTTTGACTTTTTTGAGAAAAACTTGGTTAACATGATCATACAAAACTACTTGAAGTAAATAAATGAAACTTGGCAGGCATATCTGTATTTCCAAAAGATGACATTATAATATTATCAGCAATTTTGACTATTTTCAATAACTTTGCAAATTTTGACAAAACTCTTGCTATAAAGCATCGAGGTAGACAAATGAAATTTGGAAGACTGTATCAAAAGTTAGATTGCCAGTTTAAACTTTAATGCCATTACAATTCATATTTTATTTACATTTTTGGACTTTAGGGACATCCCCATGACCTTTTTGGTTGCTTTGCAAATCTCTCTGCTGTATCTGAGAAGAATGGTGGTATACTGCAAATTCAATCAACCTATCATTGGCTGTGTGAGAGGATACTTTGGCTGTGTGAGAGGGTACTCTGGCTGTGTGAGAGGGTACTTTGGCTGTATGAGAGGCTACTTTGGCTGTTTGACAGGGTACTTTGGCTGTGTGAGAGGGTACTCTGGCTGTGTGAGAGGGTACTCTGGCTGTGTGAGAGGGTACTTTGGCTGTGTGAGAGGATACTTTGGCTGTGTGAGAGGGTACTCTGGCTGTGTGAGAGGGTACTTTGGCTGTGTGAGAGGATACTTTGGCTGTGAGAGGGTACTTTGGCTGTGTGAGAGGGTACTTTGGCTGTGTGAGAGGATACTCTGGCTGAGTGAGAGGATACTCTGGCTGTGTGAGAGGGTACTTTGGCTGTATGAGAGGCTACTTTGGCTGTTTGACTGGGTACTTTGGCTGTGTGAGAGGGTACTCTGGCTGTGTGAGAGGGTACTTTGGCTGTGTGAGAGGATACTCTGGCTGTGTGAGAGGGTACTCTGGCTGTGTGAGAGGGTACTTTGGCTGTGTGAGAGGATACTTTGGCTGTGAGAGGGTACTTTGGCTGTGTGAGAGGGTACTCTGGCTGTGTGAGAGGGTACTCTGGCTGTGTGAGAGGGTACTTTGGCTGTGTGAGAGGGTACACTGGCTGTGTGAGAGGGTACTTTGGCTGTATGAGAGGCTACTTTGGCTGTTTGCTTATCTCTTACCCTTGCTGTACAGCAATAGAAACAGATTAGGCCCTGAGGTAGCAAGGCCTATAGGAATCGCCAACAATGATGAGTCCTGCGGTGGTGACCTATAAAGAACTGATAGTGAAAGCAATTGAAAGCAGAATTTCAGTACATAATTTTCACCTGATGTCAGAACTGTAGACCCGGCTAGGTGATGTCGATAAAAGAGGACAGAACAATAGGATTGGGTGGGAAACTTCAGTTCGATTCTGCAAGGTGGAGTTTTGCTCATTCAAGTAATAGCTAGTAATGAGGAGGGGACTTGAATGCCAGTACTGTTGTTGACAGAGGAAGGTAGTGAAGACAATGTCTCCTGCACTACCTGCGAAGTAGTTGGAGAAGAACATTGATGATGGTGGCCCACTACACTTGCTGAACTTATGAGTCAGATCCCGTTATTTCTAACATGTTGCGAAGTAGGGTCTCTTGGATGGCAGAGGCTTAAAGGCTTGAGTGAAAAGATGTCTCTTGAAAGGTGAGGCCCCAAAATGGGCATCACATGCTGGAAGTGTTTAAGGTACCATGTGGTAAGGTAGACTGGGCATTTTCCACAGAAAGTGTCTATTCATGAAAAGTTGGCAGCACTATGCAAGTTGTGGAACTGGATAAGTTCATTTTTCGCTGATGCTGTATGATTGAATTGTGGTCACGGCCCATTAAGATCAGGGTTATATGGTTAAGTCCAGTCATGGAGGAACATAGCCATCTTGGCTGGCATGGCACTATCCATTTCTTGAGGCTGGAACAGGGTACAGGATATTGATCCTCGTATCTGGTCCATAATTCTGACATGAGACTGTAACCGATGCTTGTTGCTGCTCTCCATCTCCCTGCCTTGTGTGCAATCAGATGTTTTTGCCCCCAAGTTATGATTGACTTCTGTCAATAATATATAAGTCTGATATGTAGTCAAGGGGTGACAACCAGAAAAACTATGCATCTTGAGTGATTGTCCAAGTGGTATCACCCATGGTCTACATCTGCAGAAGGCACTCTATACATGCAGTGTAATGAGTGTCCTGTTTTATGAGCAAGTGAGTATCCGTGCAGAGTTACCCATGAAGATAAACTACCTGTAAAGGGGCATACATTACCTATACAAATAGATTAGAGCATAGCTATGAATGTTTAGAAAGTGGATGCTAAGTAATAAATTCCAGCCACAATAACTCGTAGGCATGTGAATTACTGAAACATTGCGATAGTACTTACAAGTACAAACAGGAAGACAAAACTATCAATTCTAGTCACTGCTTACCCGTAGGAAGGCCAATGAATTGCCTATACATATAAACGTCACTCAAGCGTTGCCTATAGTAACATGCATGAGCAGGATGCAACAAAATAAACCATGCATAAAAAACTTACCTGTACTTGTCTGACCATGTATAGAAAACTTACCTGTACTTGTCTGACCAGAGCAAAAACTTTACAGTAGCAAAAACAATTTCTATATTACACACAAAAACCTGACATAAAAAAGGAAATGAAGCACCATTGTTAGATACAAAGGAGGTGTGACAATATCCATTATGAAGAAATTCAACCTGTAGGAAAAGGCCCAATGACAATCTAGACAGGTAAAATCAATAAAGTGTCATATACACTTATATAAATTAGTGTTAGTAGATGACCTAATGAAGTATCATCATATATCAATTCACAATACTACTTGTAGGTAGGCTCAATGATGGCCTATACAGGTAAATTCAGTACACCAGACTTTGAATATGTGGTGGGTGCAAAGCTATACCATATCATGTTTTACCTGGAAAACAGTGATAGCAGACAATCTAACAAAGCAATGAAGTGTCCAGGTATAATTTACAATACTACCTGTAGGAAGGCTCAAGGATGGCCTGCACAAGTAAAATCATGGAAACTTGGTACCCTGACATTAAGAATGCTTTCATATAGAAACCTCATCTGCATATAACCAGTCATAATGAAATTATACATTTATAAAAAGAGTTTTCTATAGGCATAGAGATATGCATGCATATAAAAAATAATTTTAGCCTAAATGTATGGAGAAGTCACATAGGCTACCCATGCAAGTGCTTTTAAATGTGAAAAGATGACAAAGTGTAAGAAAATTGTAAAGGCAGAACTCTTTCAGCTTAAGAAGAGAGGAAAGTTGGCAATACAGATTAGGTATACTTTCCTTAGAAGTGAAAAGACTACTCCAACTTGTAATGGTAGAAAAGCTTGTGTTGTGCTACCAACAAACTTAAACCTTGGTATAATTGTTTCAAAGTTGGACTATTTTCAAGCTGTGCATGAATATGACGGAAAATATTTAGTTATCTGGAAGTCTTAACCCTCTCAGATGAATCAAAATTCCATGAACATTGCTACTCATTCAATGTAATGAAGTGTAAGGGAGGTAACTCACTTTACATTGTACCCAAATATTGCATGGTTATTTTGTATTTGTTATCTATTGACTAGAATGACAATGGTTATTTTGTATTTGTTATCTATTGACTAGAATGACAATGGTTATTTTGTATTTGTTATCTACTGACTAGAATGACACAGTGGTTTTTTTTATTTGTTATCTGCTGAATAGAATCTCAGGGTGGTTACTTTTTCTTTGTTATATACTGACTAGAGTGACAGTGGCTATTTTTCATTCACTAAAATGACACAATGGTTAATTTTTTTTGTTATCTATTTTCTTTAACTGATTTTCTTGCACTCTGGACCTCTATGAAAAATGAACCATTATTCAATGATGCTAATTTGTAGCTACACATATCAATGCATGTCAAATTTTATCACTAGTAAATTTGTTTGTTTGGTGCTTTAAGGCACAGCAACACAAGTAGGTTATCAGTGCAAAGGCAACGGAGTCAAGTGCATTGGCCTAAGGACACACCATGATAGCTGACCCAGGCTGGTACTGATAGTAGGATTCAAACCAAACCATTTCAGTCATGGGTTTGACACACTAACCACTCAACCACCATGGCTGCCACTGTAGTAAGTCAGCTATGAAACTCTATTATTGTCTGCGGGTGTCGTGAAACAAGACATGCCATATAAATGCCTGATACTTTCACAAATTTCCACAATGAAATTATCCAAACTGAACAGACCTTATTGATAAAGTTAATTTTTTCTACCAACGGCTTACACGGGATAATATAAGTGAGTTTCAAGCTGTTCTCAATTTAGAATGATTCTATTCATATACTTCAATGAAAGCAGTATCTAGTGTTTTAAAATTGACTACAATCATTAAAATCACTGAGAAATGCTTTGTTCATTGTTATTCCATTCGTTGCCGGGGGCCCCTAGTGGCCGAGTGGTCTAAAGCGCTCTCCGTTACGGATCACTGCCATCTCACCTCTGTCTGCGTGGGTTCGAGTCCAAGGCTCGGCTAGCGTGGGTACGTGGGAAAGCCTGCCAGTAGCTTCTCGTGGGTCGGTGGTTCTTCCCTGGGTTTTTCAGGGTTCTTCCTCCACCATTAATACTGGCCGCCATGTATAGCCTATCGTGTGCTGAAAAATGGCGTTAAACACTACAACAACAACAACCATTCGTTGCCACACTATATCACAACGATTAATAACATGTACCTAAATCATACAAGATTCATGGTTGTACAATAAACATATTAAAAGCAAATTAATAACCATATTGTACAATGCTGTGTCATATGTCTGCAGTTATTAATGCAGATATGGTTGCTGGGATAGTGATACCAGTGTTTCACTACTACCTATGTAAACACAGGTTAAAAAATTAGACTTACAATTCCTTTCACATTTTCATCCTTCATGTCAACCCTGTTGACCTTGAGGATGTGGTAGCAGAAGTCGAGAGCCTCAAATCGTCGCTGCTGATCAAGTAAAACAATCAGCGTGCAACCAGCCCAGTTCAGACCCTCACCATACAACTCTCTGAAACAGACAAATTTATTAGATACTTGAACTTACAATTTAATCAACCATTCATTTCAGCAGTCCTGTTAATACTTGTGTTTATAATGACACTTTGGTAATCAGTCTACATGCAATGCCCAACCAAGCAGTCCATGAAAAAACATTTCTTAACTTGTTGTGAAGTTGGTTGGTTTTATCTGCACTTTTAATACATTACTGTCTATATCATGCCTTGACTATTTGAGCAAGTGAAACTGACACCAGGGCCCCGAGTGGCCGAGTGGTCTAAAGCACTCTCCATTACAGATCACTGCCATCTCACCTCTGTCTGCACCGGTTTGAGTCTCAGATTCAGCCAATGTGGGTATGTGAGAAAGCTTGCCAGTAGCTTCTCGTGGGTCGGTGGTTCTTTCCGGGGTTTTCCTGGATTCTTCCTCCACCATTAATACTGGCCACCATGTATAGCCTATCGTGTGCTGAAAAATGGCAATAAACCCAACAACAACAACAACACTGGCAGCCAACCCAGGAAGACCAGAGCAGGTATGAAACAAAACAAAAAAACTAAAGGAACGGTGGACAATTTTCTCACAAAAATATTTCCCCACCTCTCTAACACCTCACCTCTATGATCATGGTGGAGATGACTCTATAGTTCTGTTTTTGAAAGCAAACACAATACTGGTAGCCTCCTATGGTGAGTTAGTAAGGGCAATAACTCTTACAGAGCTCAAGGATGCATAATGACTGTTAGTATGTGTATCTACACAAAATGACATCCATACCATATCAAAATATAACTGAAAAAAGTAATACAAAGGGTAATAAGTATTCCAAAATTGCAGAAGAACAATTATTTGCCAGATAATCATATCTGCCAAGTTGAGCAATCCACTAAAAAAAGGAAAAATTTGGTTACCTTCACAAGAGTCTGTTGCATTCATCAGAAAAATGATTAACCATAACTATACAAATATAAAATTAAACTGGACAAAGATTCATCAAAATATTTTCAGCAACAGTTCAAATGTTATACTCTGGACAAGGATATGAGACAAGTCACAGAATTATACCTTGCCTTGCTGTGAACTCGACCTTGAGGCTTGGAGGTGGGGACATGACTACTGTCTGGTCATGATAAATATGTCCAACTGTTTGTTACAAAGTTATTGGCCAGACAAGCAAATGTTAACAGCTGGTCAGACTGAAAATGTCATAATATAATGTACCAGTCTTAAGATGGGCATGTAAAAATATACCAAATTTTACAGCAATACATTAAAATCTGCTGCTCTAACAAGATTGTCATACAATTCATTCAGCTGCAACTATAAAGGGCCCATACTCCAACAATGATTACATTGCTAACCTCTACAATGGTCTTATGGACAGGACATAAAAGTGTTTCTATCTTATTTTCTGTTTGCGTCAGTAAATTTCAATAAATCAACAATGTATATGTGCACTTTTGGATGGGATAAAGACAGCAGTGTAGTGCAATATAAAGAAACGAGAAAATGCAATAAAGTGAGGGAACATATGTTACTCAGATGTGAGGCAATAATGATGAGCACAGAAAAGTAATGGAACAGGCAAAAACAGGGGATGCCATTCCTACAGTACTACACCCCTGGATAAAGAACATTCTGCATAATAAATGGCCAAAGGTCTAAGTCTATGGCTAAAGGTCCAAGTCAATGGTCATACGTCAAAATCAATGGCCAAAGGTCCAAGTCAACAGTGAAAGGTCAAAGTCAACAGTGAAAGGTTCAAGTCAATAGTTAAAGGTCAAAGTCAAGTCAAAGGTTTATTTTAATGGTCAAAGGTCCAAGTCAACAGTCTAAGGGGTAAATCTACATGCTTAGCACAGTAACTCTTCAACACTGACTCAAGTACATAACCCTGAGACTTACTCAATTGTGAATTCATGTTCTCCAACTGGCATGCAGAATACAAACTGCATTGCACTCCAAAGTCGGTGGAACTCTGTGCACTCATCGATGTTCATGACACCATTTGTTGGTGGTTTCCCCCTCCAGACCTCATCATCCAAATATGAGCGTATCCGAGTCAGTAAAACCTCAAACATAGAGAGTCCACAGCAGAGTCTCTCTCTGGTCAGTAGGTCTCCCTCTGCTGCAATGTCTGCTTGCTGTAGAGAAAGACAGTGAAAAACATCATTCTCAACTGAGAGGAAAATCTGAGGATTAAAATTTTGTATGTAACAGATTTTCATGGCACTCACAATATAAACAGAGATTTAATGCTGCTGCATCAATTAAGTTGGTCAAACCAGCAACACAATTCTCCAATCCTCAAGTTCAAGAGTATTATCAAAAATTGTTAAATACTTCTACAAAAAAATGAATGTAGGCATTGTCCTTAAATGCGATTCTGGGTAGACTTATATGTAGTGCTTTGAGATTAGAATGGTGTACATCTTTTGGACAGTTTATCATGGATTCTGCTATCATAAATTCTGAAATTTTAATAAATTTTGGGAAATCTTTCCAATTAATAGTTTCACAACACATATCGATGCTTATGTTTCTATTCTAAAACCTGTTGGAGAGGGGTGGATTGACTTGCAGTAGTACTTCATGTTTACCTTCTAAGTACAGGTAAACCACTGATTTTCTGGCACCTTTGGTTCCAAAGCCTTGCTGGATTAACAGTTTTGCCGGACTAGCCAAGGTCACATAATAATAATTCAACAATACAGGTATAAATGAAACATGTTTATTAATTACTGTACTTGCAAAGAATGTTGCTGTACTAGCACTCCCAATGTGGCTAATGTTGGAATTTTAGTGGAACTTTAGAGTTAAGCAGAGAGGTCAGGAAGTTGAGGGCTGTCAGGCTTACTGTCTGTTACATAGTTGATTGCTTCATTATGGGTTTCTGATGCTGCAGGTGGGACATCTGGGGTACTTGAAGTCACAGGATTTTCAGATGTACTGCTCTGATACACATTCTTCTTGGCTATCTTTTTAAACATTTAATCCAAGCAAAGTTGTTTCATGTGTTTGGATATTACCCCGTGCTACTTTTCATGCATCAAATAAAAACTCATTAGCTCTTGTTGTGTCATGCAGGGATGTTGCTCTAGCCCTTAGATTAATTCACCTGACAACTCAATTAACCTGTCAATAGCAAGTATTTCACCTACATCTGTTTCCAATTCATCACTGTTAATTTCATCATTTTCAATGTTTTTATCAGGATTCAGAATAATGTCTACAAATTTCAGAATCAGTAAGGTGATAAACAACAGGTACTTCTTCATCAACATTAATCCACTCGGCCAGATTTTCTTCATTAAGCTTACCTGCTACATCCTTGGCAAGAGGTCCTGTAACACCGTTTGCATATTCAAGCAACTCATGAACATCTTCTTCCTCCTTTAGTACATTAAATTCAGTGAAATCATTGTCAACATTTTCATTAGGTGAATTTTCAAACATCAAGGCAGGCCACAACTTATGCCAGCCTTTCTTTAGTGTTGATGCTTCTACCTTCTCCCAGCCACAGCACGTCTTTCATGCTGAAATCTTTAATAAATGTCAGTACAGACTTGCCAGCATTAACTAAATCTAACATACATTGCATGAAAAGTTTGTGATACTTAGCCTTCACAGAGTGCAGTATTCCTTGGTCTTCGGGTTGGATAAGTGATGTAGTTTGGTAGTAAATACACTGTATAAGCATCTTTTTTTACACAGGAATTCAGCTTTGGGGTGAGCTGAACAGTTGTCTAGAATAAGTATAATTTTGCAGTCTTCTGGCAGGCCACCAGATGTGCAGTGTGCTCTTGCTTCAGGCACAACAGTATTTTCAAACCATTCTAACATAATCACTTTGGTAATCCAGCCATTTTTATTAGCATGGTATGTTACTGGGTAAATTTTAACACCTTTCAAGGCCCTAGGGCATTTACCTTTTCCTATCACCAATGGTTTACATCTGTGTGTGCCTGCTGTGCTTGTGCATCCTAAGATGGTAACTTTATCCTTAGACTGTTTGAATCCTGTGAGCCCTTCTTCGTCTTCCGTTGTTAGCTTCCTTTTAGGTGTGCATCACAAACATAATGCAGTTTCATTTGCATTATACACCTGCTCAGGACTGAGATGCTCATCAACTACAAGCTTCTAAAATTCGTCCACATACTCGGCAGCTCCTTTGTGGTTTGCAGACCGTTTTTCTCCACAAACTTTATGCATGGAAATTCTATGACGCTTCTTGAACCTTTGACCTGCCCGACAAGTCCAATCCATCACCCCAACGCAGTCAAAACCATTCCATCATCAGTTGGTCATGCCCAGTATTCTTACCATCTTACAGCTTTTTCTAATGTTCATTCTCTTCTTGGAATCACTGTCTGAATAGAATTTCAATATTTTGTCCCTCTGCTTCTTTATATTGTAAACAGTTGATGAACCAACACCATATGTCACACAGCTTTCACAAGGAAACACCACAGTCCAGTTTTTTCAACAGATCTACTTTATCTTGTATCAATATTAACTGGTGTTTGCACTTGACATGACCACTGACACTTGCATCTTTCTTAGAAGCCACAGCTAGGGTTAAACGTAAGTAAAATAAGCCAAGAATCACACAAACTACAAGTATCACCAGCAACTCACGTAATTTTGTCTGACTAAAACAGGTGCCAGACCATCCATTGACAGAAAATCGGTGGTTTACCTGTAGTAGTACTTCATGTTTACTTTGTATGTATTAACTTGAAGTAGTACTTCATGTTTACCTTCTATATATTATCTTCTAGTACTTCAAGTCCACCATCTATGTATTAACATGTACTTCTTCATGTTTACCTTCTATGTATCAATTTATGGTACTTCATGTTTACCATATATGTATTAAGTTGTAGTACTTCATGTTGGAATTGTGTTTCAGTTTTATAGAGTATTTTTAGATGTAAAACTGAAAGTTTGAGATCAAAATATGCTTTGGTATTTGGAGTTGATGGGATTTCAGTTAACTGGGAAGAGAATGATGATATTAAAGAAGGATAATTTGGGGCGAAAAAATATTTGGTCTTCAGGGGAATATGGTATGCTGAGGTTCCACTGTATACACACATTTCTTTTTAACAAAAACATTTCTACAATTATTTCAAGCACCATTGTAAGTGGCACACAATCTATTCAAACCACTACCTAAATCTGAGATGTCTCCCTTGATATATATATATATATATATATATATATATATATATATATATATATATATACATATATTCAAACCCTGGTGGCACTAGATCATTACTTTTATTACCAATTTTATTAAGGCTACAATGTTTGTTAATTCAAACTATTCTGGTAATGGACATTATGCCACAGACATGGAAGACAAAAGGGTTCAAGTTTACCCAGGTTTACTGGAAGGAAATGAATAAGGACATGATCTCCACTAGATATGATGCCAATTCATGATACCTGATTCAAGTCAGCCTTGCCAAGTGGAAGGTACTATAAGGGCCATTTTGACCAAGGTAAATGGTCATCTTTCCAACATATATATAAATAAATAATTCTGACATAACTTTGAAAATTGGCATAAAAGGTTATCAGAATTGATGTTTCTATTAACTAGCCTTCAAATAAACTTCATTTATAAGCATGCTGTAAATTACTTTATTTTCAAAGCCATAAAATTTTAGCAGTGTATTTAGAGCTGTGTCAGCTAAATGTTGCCATAGGTATCATATGGTCCTGTTGAAGCAACAAGGATTCCATAATTCAGTTTACTGACCAAATTCATGTACCCCATGTGAACTATGAACATGAATTGCTTCCCTTTAGGCAGTGTGATCTGAAGGTGGTAACAATATCTGATGTTTATAAAGCAAATTGTGGGGAGAAACTGTTATCTCACTTGAAGGAAATTATGAAGGACACAGACCATGCATCAATTGCATTAGTCCAAGTCAGTGTCATTACAAATGTACAGAATTTTCATGATGAAGAATTTTTGCATTCCAATTAAAGCATTACCAATCAATTTCAATGGTCCTCATCGTTTATATGCATATCCTAATTAATAGCTCTCAACTCTATATATAGCCTTGGTATTAAAACAAAGAAACAAATCATGCTTTATGACTGCATATGGCAGGGAAGGTGAAACCTCCATATCAATGAATTCTGGGAGTGGGGGTTAAAGCCAGCTTGGCTTATATTTCATTGTGACTTTAAATTTGTGATTTAGTTTACCTTCAAAATCATAAACATTGGTACCCTATAAATGTACAATGATTCACAGTATTCTGTATTTACTTAATTGCATGCACTCAAAGACCAAACGGTTTAAAGTGAATCAACCTTCAATGCTACAAGACAAACAGCATTATGAATAGGGACTGAAATATTTTCATAGGCTGATGCTATGATAAATTTATTTCAAGGTAAAATCTATTAGAATTCAATTTCTTAAAGAGATGAAAATCTTCACAAGAATCTCACAAAGGAATACTCTTCTTAAATGAAAACAAAAAATTATTTCATGACAGAAATCCATGGGTGAGAAGGCATATTGTTTAGAATGAATTACAAGAAAAGCATATTTTGGATTGCTCTATTACCTTTTGATTGCCAAGTTTTGAAATGACAGGGACAACTTGTAGGGCAGCATATTTCGATTCCAATTTCTTCATAATTGTCTTCAATTCCTGTTCCTTGTCCTTTCTGCTTTCCCCCTCTGTAATACATAACAAAGCATTGTTTTGGTTCTGCAACAATGTGCATCTTTTGGTTTTACAAGAATTCAATATGTGCCCATGTTTGAGCTGAAATAATGTGTTGATGGTGGAGCTAAGATTGAGTTGTTAACTGCACTAATCTGTGTGTACAAAGACTATATCACTTTAACCAATGTAGTTATATGCTATCCTGATTATCTGTGTGTACACAGATTACATCACTTTAACCAATGTAATTATATGCTATGCTGATTATGGGTGTACACAGATTACATCACTGTAACCAATGTAGTTATAGGCTATGCTGTTTATCTGTGTACATAGATTACATCACTGTTGCATATGCTATGCTGTTCATATGTGTGTACACATATTACATCACTTTAACCAATGTAGTTATATGCTATGCTGTTTATCTGTGTGTACACATATTACATCACTTTAACCAATGTAGTTATATGCTATGCTGATTATCTGTGTGTACACAGATTACATCACTGTAACCAATGTAGTTATAGGCTATGCTGTTTATTTGTGTACACAGATTACATCACTGTTGCATATGCTATGCTGTTCATGTGTGTACACAGATTATATCACTCAAACCAATGTAGTTATAGGCTATGCTGTTCATCTGTGTGTACACAGATTACACCACTGATGCTAATGTAAATGTGCTTTGCTGTTCACACACATTACATCACTGTAACCAATGAAGTTACAGGCTATGCTGTTTATCCATGTGTACACACATTACATCATTGTAACCAATGTAGTTACAAGCCATGCTGTTTATCCGTGTGTACACACATTACATCATTGTAACCAATGAAGTTACAGGCTATGCTGTTTATCTGTGTACACACACATTACATCATTGTAACCAATGTAGTTACAGGCCATGTTGTTTATCTGTGTGTACACACATTACATCATTGTAACCAATGAAGTTATAGACCATGCTGTTTATCTGTGTGTACACACATTACATCATTGTAACCAATGTAGTTACAGGCCACGCTGTTTATCTGTGTGTACACAAATTAGATCATTGTAACCAATGTAGTTACAGGTTGTGCTGTTTATATGTGTGTACAAAGATTACATCACTGTAGTCAATGTAGTTATAGGCCAAGCTGTTTATCTGTGTGTACACACATTACATCACTGTAACCAATGTTGGTTGGTGTTGGTGTTGTGTGGTTTAATGCCATTTTTCAGCACATGATAGGCTATACATGGCAGCCAGTATTAATGGTGGAGGAAGAACCGGGGAAAACCCCAGAAAGAACCACCAACCCACAAGAAGCTACTGGCAAGCTTTCTCACATACCCACATTGGCTGAATCTGAGACTCAAACCCACACAGACAGAGGTGAGATGGCAATGATCCATAACGGAGGGCGCTTTAGACCACTCAGGCCACTTGGCACCCTGTAACCAATGTAATTACAGGCCATGCTGTTTATCTGTGTGTACACACATTATGTCATTGTCACCAATGTAGTTATAGTCCATGCTGTTTATCTGTGTGTACACACATTACATCACTGTAACCAATGTAGTTACAGGCCATGCTGTTTATCTGTGTGTACACACATTATGTCATTGTAACAAATGTAGTTACAGGCCATGCTGTTTATCTGTGTGTACACACATTACATCACTGTAACCAATGTAGTTACAGGCCATGCTGTTTATCTGTGTGTACACACATTACATCACTGTAACCAATGTAGTTACAGGCCATGCTGTTTATCTGTGTGTACACACATTATGTCATTGTAACAAATGTAGTTACAGGCCATGCTGTTTATCTGTGTGTACATACATTACATCACTGTAACCAATGTAGTTACAGGCCATGCTGTTTATCTGTGTGTACACACATTATGTCATTGTAACAAATGTAGTTACAGGCCATGCTGTTTATCTGTGTGTACACACATTATGTCATTGTAACCAATGTAGTTACAGGCCATGCTGTTTATCTGTGTGTACACACATTATGTCATTGTAACCAATGTAGTTACAGGCCATGCTGTTTATCTGTGTGTACACACATTTTGTCATTGTAACAAATGTATTTACAGGCCATGATGTTTATCTGAGTGTACACACATTATGTCATTGTAACCAATGTAATTATAGGCTATGCTGCTCATCTTGGTGTAATCAATCTTGTTAAAGGTAATGCCACACCAAACAGATTTCATATGTATTCTTTACAGTGAATGAACATACACTCTAGTCATCTTTATCTAACATCCATTTAATCAATATTGCATTTATATAATACAGTAGTCAATTGATTATTAAATGATGTTTCTCCAATACTACTTATCTGACCACATCATTTCCACATTTTTTCCTGGATGAATTTTTTTTTTAAGGTTCACATATGACCATTACTGAATGGAATTTTAGAACATTATAGCTTATAAAACATGCATTTTATAAATCAAAAGTTGTTTCTATTTAATGACTCTCCCAAAAAGTCTGAGTCCACTGCCTGGATGTCATTTACCCTTAGAATGCCACTGTGTAGGGCATCTTAGCGCATGACAGCAAAAGTAAAAACTGGTTTAAAAAGGGTATAATGGTAGCCACATAGCAGATAGAAAGGGGAATTAACCTGTAAAAGTTGCTTCCCTTCGTCTATTTAATGTGTTGATAGAAAGACATTACATCTTTCCAGGACAGCTGGATTCAGATGGTAGCCAAGACGGTTATCCCTAGTGTAACATGATCAGGCAATATGTTTGATGGAGAAACAATAAACTCTATACATAGCTGTAACAGATATAACAAACTGTTGGTTACTATAAAATAATGTGGTATGGTCACTTTCAGAGCATTATTCAAACCTTGTCATTAGTTAAAATTATAATTGAATATAACAATTTAGGTTTCTTTTGGCATCAACACATATGGAATTTTAGCAACTTATTACATGGTTCTATTCTGAATTAAAATTATATATTTAATTAACAATCTCATGTTCTGAGTATTCCATGTACCCAAATAATAAAAACTGACTTTAAAAAATGCTGATCATAAAAATATATAATAATCTTTAAAACAGATTTCTTAAACAAGAACATTTAAGACAAAGAAGAGTAATAACTTCTGCTTCTTGAATGCTCAACTATTATTTACCTAAACTTCAAACGAATTGGGTTGTTTTACTCTGTGTACTTCACATACTATTGTCTGTCATATACATACTCTGTGTACTTCACATACTATTGTCTGTCATATATGTACTCTGTGCAAGGGTAGCTGTTTATCACTGACTGGCCTACCTTTTAAACATCTCTATGACAATCAACTATATAAACTGCCCAAAGATGAGTTTTCCATTGGCACTAAGCATGACTACTTACTGTCTGTACAAGATACAAGTATATATCATGTGTGTTTCCCACTCTTTCTTGTTGTACAACAACTATTAAAAATTCATGTGTGTATGGTTTGACAGCAAAGTATCATTTTTTTCATGTGACACGCCATTTTATAGCAGGTATGCTAAAATTTTACATAACTGTCTTTTAGCTGATAACTGCTCATCATACACTCAGGTTTGTCTTATAAAAATTTGAATATGACAAATTTCATGTCATAAATGAGAATAGACTATCTGACTCTACACGTGACAATTCATGAAGTTAATATAAGGGACCAAGGCCCTATATTCTTGAAACTGAACATGAAAAAAAGTTCAAAGTCAGAAATATTTACCTTCTGTTACTCTGTGTGGAATAAAAACAAAACCATACAACTTTCAGGATTGACTTCACTCCAATTCAACATGAAAAACTTAATGTAGATACAGCCCAAGTGTCTGTTGTAAAAATTAGGGTTTCAAGTCCAAGCTTGAGTTTCTTGCTGAAATCTTCAAGAATATAGGGCCAGATAATATTTAAAAATACATTCTTATTTGTAACTATTCAACAGCATAAATTATACCTACTGAGCTATATTCTTACTTACAAAGAATATTGTGCTGTGTCTTACTTGCCAGTGCGTCTTGTCAGAAACATGAACACAACACTGTAGTACAAATTATTGATGCTACACTACTGCTGCCATAACCACCAGGTATGAGAAACTTAAGTATCCCTTATTTGTCTTCGACGCAAGATATGATGCAAAAGCATTGCCATCTACCACTGAGGCAAGATACAAAAAGTATCCCTATCTGCTCTAAAGCAAGATACAACACAAAAAGTATCCTACCTGCTACTGAACCAACATACACCACCAAAAAGTAATGTAATCTGCTACTGAGGCAAAATACACCATCAAAAAGTAATGTTATCTGCGACTCTGGCAAGATACACCACCAAAAAGTAATGTTATCTGCTACTAAAACAACATACAGTACAAAAGATATCTCTCTTGGGTCTCAAACTCAAACCACCATGAGCACTGCATGAGGGCATTTTCGATGGCCCAAGGGCTGCCCCACCTTTGTTATCTCTCATGACACCTTGTGATGCCAATCATTTTGTGGGCCACATGATATGGCTTGGTGGGCTGCATGCAGCCTGTGGGCCACATGTTTGAGACACTTGCTCTATCTGCTACTGAGGCAAGATACACACAAAAAAGTATCCCAATCTGCTACTGAGGCAAGATACACACAAAAAGTATCCCAATCTGCTACTGAGGCAAGATACACACAAAAAGTACCCTAACCTCTACTGAGGCAAGATAATCACAAAAAGTATCCCTATCTGCTACTGAGGCAAGATACACACAAAAAGTATCCCTAACCTCTATTGAGGCAAGATACACACAAAAAGTATCCCAATCTGCTACTGGGGCAAGATACACACAAAAAGTATCCCTAACCTCTACTGAGGCAAGATAATCACAAAAAGTATCCCTATCTGCTACTGAGGCAAGATACAAACAAAAAGTATCCCTAACCTCTACTGAGGCAAGATACACACAAAAAGTATCCCAATCTGCTACTGGGGCAAGATACACACAAAAAGTATCCCTAACCTCTACTGAGGCAAGATAATCACAAAAAGTATCCCTATCTGCTACTGAGGCAAGATACAAACAAAAAGCATCCCTAACCTCTACTGAGGTAAGATACAAAAAATATCTTTATCTGCCACTGAGGCTAAATAAATGCACAACAGTAAAGAAACCAGAAACTTAAGAACTCACCTTTTACAGGGATGAAGGGCTTGGGAATGATGTTTTGGAAGGGAGCTGCATGTTTCAGATCACAAACTTCCTCCTGAGTCTAGAGAAAAAAATATATTAATGATAGCTGTCACACTGATAAAATTTCCTGATCATGAGAAGGTATATTATTAATTACAGTTTCTTTTGATTTTGTATTTTCTGAGAAAACATGTTCCATGGGCAAAAATGAACATAGGATATGAACAATTAGAACACACATATGGAAGAATGAACTTGAGACCCAAGTGGGACTGAGACTGCTCATTGGTTTCATAACAATCTAACTGCCAAACTGCAAGAGCATAGCCAGGCAATATGGCTTTCTGTCAATTTATGAATTCAATAAAAAAAAATGTTGAGCAGCTGTTGTGAAAAAGTAAATTAGATTTCAGTATAATTTATCAAAAAAAATATCTTAATGCCAGGAAGTTTACAAATGGTTGAATATGAAGGGAGGGTTTTAAGAAAATTTTATTTTAGGAGTTTCCTTTAACTTTTAGCAATCAAAGATGAATTTGCTGATGGATCAGCATCATTAGATAAAACTGAAAGCAGGGTATTTTCTAGGACGGAAACATTTTTTTTAGGGATTATGGGGCAGCAGTTGGTAGAAATCTGGGTCATAATGCTGCTTTCTAAAGATTTCACACATGTAATTTCGTTCAGTGCAACTGACAATATGTGTTATGAAAGCAATCATTTTGCAGTTCATCTATTTTTGTATCAATATCCTGATTTAACAGCACATTAGCTTTGTTTTCCAATAATGAAAAACCATTACGCTGTTTAAAATATTTGGAACAGTCTTTTCTTAGAACAAATTGTGTAAATCTTTTTTTTTATTTTTGATGCCAGATTGACATCGATAATACAGAATTCAAAGGCCTCTAAGCAATTATATTTTCTGTCAAATTTGCTGAAATGTTTTAAGCAGTTTTTGAGCTGTCTTTTAAAGGTTCTGTTGTTGTTGTGGGGTTTAATGCCATTTTTCAGCACACGATAGGCTATACATGGCGGCCAGTATTATTTAAAGGTTCTAGAGTCATATCTGATGGCGGACTATAGAAACGGAGTCATATCTGATGGCAGAATATAGTAATGGAGTTACAATTTATGGCAGACCATAGTAATGGAGTCACATCTTATGGCAGACCATATTAATGGAGTTACAACTTATGGCAGACCAAAGTAATCGAGTCACATCTTGTGGCCGACCATAGTAATGGTGTCATATCTGATGGCAGACCACAGTAATGGAGTCACATCTTATGGCAGAATGTATTAATGGAGTCATGTCTGATGGCAGACCATAGTAATGGAATCACATCTTATGGTAGACCATAGTAATGGAGTCAGATCTTATGGCAGACCATAGTAATGGAGTCATGTCTTATGGCAGACCATAGTAATGGAATCATATCTGATGGCAGACCATAGTAATGGAGTAATGACTGATGGCAGACCATGGTCATTAATAAAAACTAAAAAGCTCTTCTTGCCACAATGACTTCTGTCAAATGTTATCAAATTCTGCCCAGTAGTTTTTGTGAAGTCTTGAAAGTTGTTTTTTTTTGTTTTTATTAATGGTGGCCATACTTGATGGTGGATAAGCATCCTATGAATCAACCAATTTTTTTCCTGGAAAAATGTTTCTTTAATAATACTTACCTGATCAGAAAGTACTACCACCTACTTGCAAATCCAGCATTCCCAAGCTAAATTTGTAGCAATGAATGCTAAACATTGTCTTTGCACATGGGTAGAAGTTAAAGTGGACTCCCCTTCATAGAACAATTGGTTCTAAATCCCCAAAACGCTTCAGTTCCTAATGGAGCAGAATGGATGTTCTCTGTGTAGGTGTAACTCCAGGAAGGATGGGAAAATGTATCTCTATTATGATCAGGTATGTATTATCAAAGAAACATTTCACTCTAAGAATTAGTCCTTCAAATACACTACCAGATCATAATACCATGAGAATAAATAGGAGGTGGAGAGTTACATTCCCTTACCCCCGTGAGGCCATCTCCAGTCCCCTAAGGTATGTGAGGCAGCTTCAAGGCAGAAAACCCAGCTGGAGCACTGCCTCCATATGCTGAGACATGGCTGTAGAAAAATTTACCTCCTGCAAATCCAGCAAAGATATAATGCCTCATTTTTTCAGTAGGAAGGTAATCTGTTATACTGTAGCAATAAGTCCCACAAAGACTAATTGAACCTTCTTGGTTGAAAAGATCTATTAGTTAGAAGGTGGATAAAGTCAACTGTTAAGAGTCGCTCAAATGATGCCGGTCAGAACCCATCATACATTCCACTTTGGGCATTGAGTCAACACATTTGGGCATTTGAAATCAGAGTTCAACAGTAGGTCAATAAAGCCATTTCTTGTCCTAAAACCTGTTCTTCTGTGATGTCCTATGGAGTCAGAGATTTAGAAATTACAACCTTTTAATGTGATATAAGCTGTTTCTGTTAAAAAACTGAAAATAGGAAGTTATCTAATAGG
Source organism: Sinohyriopsis cumingii (assembly GCA_028554795.2). NCBI lineage: Eukaryota > Metazoa > Mollusca > Bivalvia > Unionida > Unionidae > Sinohyriopsis > Sinohyriopsis cumingii. Next base: position 38,325,354 of record CM068829.1, read on the forward strand.
GATATCGATGCCTTAAATGGAGAAAATGAGACCATGCTTCCCCTCGTATGCCTTCAAACTAGAGAGTCTTGTTGTTTGAACAATTCTCTCCACCATTTGTTGTGATAAGATTTCTGGGCTTGTTTAATATGATCCAGACATGCTGGTTCAAGAGCCCTGGATTTGGATGAAATGCCTGCCACAGCATTAACCTGAGCAGATGATGAAATAACTATATTTTTCCTTGGGATTGCCACTGCCAGATTTGTCACAACATTTATCAATGATTGTTCCCACCTGAAAGGAACAATCAAGATGAGGTGACACTCAGATTCTCTTGCTTTTTGCAGCACCTTTATAATCCATAAGCACATACATCCAAGCCAATCCAGTCTTTGGAAAGAGTGTTAACTACCCATGCCATTAATTCTTGGAATGGTAAGACAAAGGTTGTGAGTTTTGCATTCCACCTGTGGATTTGCCACTGATGACAGCACCTTAAAAAATCCTAAACAAGGAAGCTGAAGTCCAGGGATTTGCTTTCTGAGATAACTAACCACTGTGGAGTTGTCAGATTGAATGAGAATGCCATTCCAGCTTAGCTTTTCCTGCAACAAATATAATGCTCTTACTATGACTTTTATCTTAAGAATCTTGGACATGCAGCAGAAGGAACCTGAGTGAGCATAACTTCCACTAGTCTCTTGGAATGAAGGATGGAGATGGGCACTCCAGCCCACTATGTTAACATCAGTCAAATTTGTAGGTTGTACCTACAAGGCAACACCCTGAATAAGCCAAGTTAATCTCTCCATTTTCTGCAATGGGATTTTTCATATGCACAGAGACTGTTAGAACAATGAGGTCCACTGCCACACTGAATAAACCCAGTAAGTGAAGGAATTCTTCAGTTGTTTTCTGCCGGAATTTATGTCACAACAGAACCTATTTTTAATGTGTTCTTGAAGAAGTAAAACTCTTTTCAGATATGTTTTGAATCCCATGTCCAAGTGGATAAATTGCTGAGTTTGAATTATATAGAACTCTTCCTTATTGTCAAGGAATCCTTGACTGAAGAGAATTGGTTGTCCAGGTCACTGGATATCATTGTGGAGATTGTTCTGAGTCAGCCATTACTATGAGTAAAGATCCAGGTAATGAGCCAACAAGTGAAGTGCCATGAACTTGACCCTGGATATAGGAGGAATAACAGTGAACATGATACTGAGGCTATCTGAAACCACTTGCCAGTCCACTGATCATTGTGGCCAAATTCTTTGCCATTGGACAGAGATGAATGGGTGTCTTCCTCTCACTATCATATCTGATAAGGGTGGAGTAAGAATTCTGTCATTACTTGTAATAAGGAGGCTGTTGTTGAGAGAAAGTGTGGCACAGCATGACCCCCTTCTCTCTGCTCCTTGTCCATGTTTGTTCTTGAAAACTATGGCTTTCTAAGTTTATATGATCGGAGGGACTGTTTTTCTGTCTGATGTGTCCGAGGCATGTCATTTCTATCTATTTGATTATTTCCCTCAAAATATTTCTTTCTCTGAGACTGTCTGCAGGAGATTTGTTTCTTCAGTGGGCTCTTTTTTTCCTCTACCTGGCCATCAGAAAGGGAGAAGAGAATGGCTGCAATCTATGATTGGCTTTATGGTGGTAATTTAACAAGGTGGAAGGGGAGAGCACTGCCATCTCTTTCCACCAGTTGAAGATTTGTCACCATTGTTAAAGTGCTGGCCAGTATGTGGTATGCAGATCTGTATAGCACCCATGCCATTCAAGCGAAACACTCCCATTAATGTCTGCTGAAAGTCATGCTGGAGGATAAAATTACTCTGAACTTCATGGAGGACTGCCATCAAGACTAAGTCCAACACCGAGCTTACTCCAATGACATTTCTGACGAACTGTTGTGTCATCAAAGGACTTCCAGTCCATCCACATGGAGGATGATTTTGACATTGCCTGGGCTACCTGACCAACTGTTGTTTGTCACTACAGGACTTCCACTCCATCCATACTGTGGATCATTTTGACATTGCCTGGGCTACCTGACCAACTTTTGTGTCATTACAGGGCTTCCAGTCCATCCATAATGAAGATAACTTTGATAGTCCCAGAGCAATATGTCTCTGTTTACTGCTGGTGTGTTTAATAGAATCTTCCACAAAACATTTGATCGCAAGTGTCACTGCAAAACATGATGACATTAGGATCCTGCAACTGTTTAAGTAACTCTGCATCTCAACCAATCAATCTATCTAAGCAACACAATAGGTTTGTCACTCAACCAATCAGTCTATCTAAGCAACACAACAGGTCTGCAACTCAATCAATCAATCTAAGCAACACAATAGGTTTGTCACTCAACCAATCAGTCTATCTAAGCAACACAACAGGTCTGTCACTCAACCAGTCAGCCTATCTAAGCAACACAACATGTCTGTCACTCAACCAATCAGTCTATCTAAGCAACACAACAGGTCTGTCACTCAACCAATCAGTCTATCTAAGCAACACAACAGGTCTGCATCTCAATCAATCAGTCTACCGAAGCAACACAATAGGTCTGCATCTCAACCAACCTGTGGTGTGAGTTAAACACTGGTTCATCTCTCTTGATGAGCAAATCAATAGATACTGCAACAATGGACCAAGCTTTTCATGGAGGAGGAGGACAAAACCCTGGTGGTAACAAGCAAAAGACATCAATACCTCTTGTATAATCTGAGGTGATATTGGTTAAGATTGTCTAAAATGACAGCCAAACTTATCTATTTGCCAACTTCTCTGGCAGCTTGTAACCCACAAGTGATTTTAAAAATTAAAGCCTTAATGATATAAAAAATGAACAAAACTTAGTAATTTAATTCATCAATTTATCATTTTTAACCCATATATTGCCAAGGGGACTCTAACACTGTCATACTGTTTGCATTTCAAACCAAATGACAGTTCCTGTGCTAACCTGGCATCCATGCATGCATGGTTGAGTCTATTTCTTCCAACAACAGGGTGATTTAGTTCATCATCTATTTTATAAACTGCTGTTATGTCCCTTGAAACCAATATACACAGGGATCAAACAACTCATTATTTTGAGAAATTGTTTGGAAAATATTAAAACCAGACATTGCAAATACTAAATGCAGGCAACATAAGATTAACTTTCCACTGTATGTGTCATTCCTTCACTATAAATGGACTTTTCCAAGAAGTGGAATCAGACCGTGAGCTGGCTCATTGTTTACATTGAAAACTCCTGCATGGTTTGAAGCATGACCAAGAAAATAGTGTTAGGACCCTGGTAATAATCATTTTAGAAATTGCTAACTAATGAAAGAAATGACCAATTTTCTGCATTTTTTATATCCTTGATGATTTTCATTTTCAAAATCACAAAGGGATGTACAAACTGCTCGGGGATAGGCAAATATTATAGTAAATCATCCTGACTGGGATATGGTAACTTCCAGACGATCACAAAGTATGTTTTCCCTTTGAGTGACATATTTTATCTCATTTGAGTACTGGGGCACTAATCTGGGTAATGGGTACCCTGAATGTGACACTTGAGTTAATTTTTTTATTTTTAAGAGTACCAGTGATCTGGTGTCAGATAGGCATGCCATACTGAACAAAACATTTTCCCCTTTGACTTTAAGGGCAACATTAGTCAATGTTTACAATAAAGCTGCAATTCTACGATAGACAGGAAGAGTCATTGAAAGAAAGGAGCAAGGAAATGCTGGAAATATAGACAGAGTATGCTTCTAAGAGAAGAAAGCTACTCTAACTTGCCTGGTGTTAAATATTCTTCCAAAATACTTTATGAAGGTTTGTAAGGTCTCTCAGCTGGGCAGAGAATGCTACTCGGCATGAGTAAATGTAGTAACTGAGTCACACAAGGGATTCGATGACAATCTTTATATCATGGGGAGATCACTCTGTCTTGCCAGCACATATGTGACAAGACCAAAAATTTAGCTCCCATAGCTAAAAATATTTTAGCTGGGAGGGTTTGATTTGTGAGGTAGTGGTAGTACTCCCTGTGGTAATACGACCAGGTATTGTATTTGAAGAAGAAAATGTGTCCCTTACCATGGATTGCTCTACTAGCTCTACTAGGAGTGTATATGCTACATGTAGGACATTGAGATAATACATCTGAATCTTGTGTAGACAGCTTAGGCATAGCAAAAAATTACAGTTCTTACCAAGGACAGTTGTACAAAAAGATTACACACTAAAGTACATGACATTCAAATGAAATCAGGTGCATATGGCTTCCTTACCAAGGCCTGCTCTACTAAAAGACCAAATAGGACTGCATTGCCAATCTCCCTAAAACTCTGGAACACCTCTGTCCTGAGATCCGGATACTGAATCAGATCACTCAGCTGTGCCTGGTAATACTGCATAACACCTACAAAAAACACATCATATTCAAAAGCTTATTGAAAATTGTTAACTTCTGATTACTTTAAATTATTTAGCAGTGTAATATAATTTAATTTTGTTGCATGACAATAAATGACAATTTTGCCAGTGGTTTCAATCAATAATTAGGAATCAGCGGTATTAATGTCTGCAGATCAATTATCTTCATCAAAATACACCTTAAAAATCCATTCTTGTGAGACATTGTTCATAAACCATAGCAGCAAAGTTTCATGATTTCATGTTCTCTTATAATTGGAATATGTTTTAACTTATTCTTTCTAGCTTTTCATTCATCTGGGTTGGCTGGATGGCAGGTTTTTAATGGCGCTTTCTGCATTATATGTGCCTATATCAAGCTGAGGAAATGGGAGTTAAATGCCTTTCCCAAGGACACAATGAGTCAGCTGACCCCAGTTGGCCTGGGCAGGTACTGTGACAGTGATCGTTTAGTTACTTGTCCGATGCTCTACCAAATTAATTCCCAAACTCCCTTCATTTTACGAGGTTGATTTAATTTTAAATATTTCTTTTTAATGAATTCATTATTTAACAAGGAACTGTTCCTGATTTTGACAAATAAACTTCTATTCATGTATGTATATACATCACTAATGGATTGGTGGCTTGTCTACCACTTTCAGAACTCATTTAAAAATTTTCAATGAAAAACCTAAGCAACAAAAAACAATTTGTAAAATTTTTAATGAAGTATTAATTGGTTATATAGTCAACAGATCCCTGCCCAATTATACTGAAAAATGATTGGTTATAATTAAAATGTGACATATCTTTGAATCCAGTGATTGTAAACAAATGAATTGTAATTATTTATTTAAAATAAAAAACAGTGTGGATTATGAAGATTCTTCCCAGCATCAGCCAGACAAGAAAAACTTATTATGTAATTTACTAGTTATAAGATTGTACATACTTCAAGAAAACTAATGACTGGTGCCAATTTGTCAGTACCTGATGTAATAGGTAAATCCAAGATTATTGTCTATAAATTACTGAATAATTAGGGGCCATGGGTGGATGAGTAGTCTAAATTGTTTGCCTTTCTGATCTCTGCCATCTCACCTCTGTCCATGTAGGTCTAAATCTTGGGCTCAGCCTAAATGGGCATGTGAGAAATCTTTCCAATATCTTCCTGTGGGTCAGGGGTTCTTACCATTTTCCTTTGTTCTTCTTCCAAAGGTTTTACTGGTCACCATGTATACCTATCATGTGTTGAAAATGGCATTCAACCCAAAACAGTAAACTAAATAGTTACAAAGAAATTAATTTTTACATTTTACAGAAGCTGAATTTCAAAGTAATTTACTAGTAATAAAAGTTTACTCGTTAAAACAAAGAATGTTTTAGTCCTGATCGGGAATTATTTGATATGATAATGATATAAAACTACTTTATAATACTTCTGAATTACTATCCAATCAATTTTTACAAATTTCCCCAAACAAAACCAAGAGTCCCTCAAGGAGACTAAACACTCTACTGGTCCAAAAGAATGTCCATGAATCTAAGATAAAACCTTTTTGACTTTTTAACTGCTAAGTACAGAAAGCATCATTTCAAGACAGATGAAATGGTGGCCATACTGAAAGCCATCAGCATCATTTTCAATTAGGACTAACTGGACAGCACAAATATGTTTTTGTAATGGAACCATCCCGTTGTGTATACAACACGAAATCATGTATTTGTGATGCCACTGCAATTTACAAGGGAAAATTTGGTGATAAAGGATGATAAAATTTACCCCATGGCCAATTAAAAGAAATATTAACTGCAACCAAGAGCTGACAATATTAATTTTTGGATGACTGCCATGGTGGCCATGTTGAATTTAAGATAAGTACCTTGTTTTGTTTAGACCATCTACATCTCATATAATGTCTGTATCAATGTTAATATATAACCTCCCATTCAGGATGAGTTGCTAAAATAAGATTTATTTCAACATGTACACCATGTTGGCTTTTTATTTGTTTCAAGGCTATGAATATCATTCAGACCCACTAAACCTTAGCATGAAATTCTGTGCCAAATTCCATGATTTTCCTTCTTGTAGTTTTGGAGCAGTAATAGCAAACATGTTTTCAGCGAACACTGGACCAACTCTGGATACACAGGTTATCATATAAGCTAATAAATTTCCAATGATGTTCATAAATTTATCTTACCCCTTCAATGCCATATTAAGACTTTAATCTCAAAATTCTGAATTCTGTCTTCTATAATTACAACTTTAAGACAGAACTGAGAATTCAAAATTTTGTTTTGATTCTGAAATATCTTTAAATTTTTCTTAATTACGTAACTGTGTAAAACAAAATTCAGAATTAAGAATTTTCTCCTACAACTCTGAATTTTTCCACTAAGTCTGTTTGAACTTTTTACTTCCAAATTTCATAAGCATATGATTAAAACAAATTCTAGAATAATTCCAAAAGGTATCTGGATTGGTATGCCAAGTTCTCAATTCTGTCCAACTGAAATTAAAGTTTGCATAACAAAATTTCAAAGTCATGTTGCCCAACATTCAAGGATACTTAAATTTCAATGTGAAATTCATTAAACACAAATACCGCTGTTTGCAATCTGTTGAAATATGGAAATACAAAAGAGAATGTCACATTAAAACTGGACATGATGAATTACCGTTTCATTGTCTACTCAGTCATCAATATACCTTGTTTTCAATGATGTGTCAGAACTTCATGATAATCGGTATAATTTAGTAACATCCTATGTTACATAAGCAACATAAGTTTATAAAACTGACCTCAAGTCGTAATTCAGCAACACAAGCTTCTATAACTAACTATGTATTAAATCAGCCACATAAGCTCGACTCAATATGTTAAATTGATAACATAAGTAAAACTGAATCTATCTGTTAAATTTAGCAACATAAGCTTGTATTACTGGTTCTGTGTAAAATCTGCAACACAAACTTGTGTAACTAACTCTGTGTGCTAAAATGGATTCAAATTCACAATCTACAGGTTAAGTCTACATGGAACAATTGTAGTCTGTGTTAATAGCACAGATAATATATCCCTTTTCTATTTATTTTATTATTGCTAAAATAAATAACAAGTTTTATTATTTTGAGCATTACTAAGTAAAGTGTTCATGTGTGTGATCAAGGCCAGAAATGGATGAACAGTTTAGGCCTAAAATGTATAACTCTGACTAGAAGATGTTATTATTATTATTATTAAACTCCCAGAATGCTAGGGAGGATATTGGGGTAAAAGAATATATTTAAATTTGGCTTGAGGATTCAGGTAATACTACATAAAACTGGACCAAAGGGATAAACATAATTTATGATATTGGTAGTTGATAGTGAGGAAATATGAATATTTCTCTAAAAACCTGTAATCCTAGTAATAACATTTTGCAAGTCTTTTCTTTCCTATATAAATTAGCAGAGAATGGTTGAATGGGAGGGTTGAATTTGCAATGTGGTAGCAGTAGTATTATGACTGCATAAGATATTTAAAGAAGAAAAATATTTAAGCTACCCTTGATGAGGAATTTTATTAACTAACCTGGTTCTATATTGTTTTAAGTGCAACAGTGATGCTGTAAAACTATATAAGGGAGGTAACCACTCTGATTAGCCATTTCCTCTCTGTCTTTAAAACTGGACTTGTGTCCCTTTTCATATCCTGAATGGCCTTTCAAGGTCAAAAGGCATGAAGAGCAAAGCATATAAAGTGCCTGATTATTAGCAACATAATCTATTCTAAGTAACATATAATTAGACTGCATAACATAAACTCTGAGGGATAAAAACCCTCCAAGTCAAAATCTGGAACATGGCAAAATGAATATTCCATAGCTATATTGATACCATTTTTTCATAATATTTCATCACTGTATTTGCCAACCAAACAGCCCAGTTCAGGAAAAATATTTGGCAGACAATGGCTTTAACTTTAATTAGTACTGTCTACATAATGAAAAGGAAAAATTATGTGTTTTGTGTTAGCACCTATGGTTCATCATCACAAAATATAATTCATCCAATCTTTCTCTCTTTTGAACTCAACCTCAACAACTTTATACCTGGAGAACCATAGTCATAACGAAGAAGTCGACAACTGACAGGCATCACCTCCATGAGCGTTGTGACGTACTCATTTAAAGTGCCCTTCAGCTGAAATATAAATCATTAAATAGATGTGCTTCATTCATAAGCCTTTCAACTAAATATAAATCATTAAATAAACATACTTTCTTCATAAGCCCTTCAGGTGAAATATAAATCATTAAACAGACGTGCTTCCTTCATAAGCCCTTGAGCTGAAATATAAATCATTAAACAGATGTGCTTCCTTCATAAGAACTTGAGCTGAAATATAAATCATTAGATAGACATACTTCCTTCATAAGTCCTTCAGCTGAAATAGATATTGGTCATATTAATTTAAATTAGGGCTGTTCTAGAAATAACAGTTCGGGGAAGATATACATATTAAAAATTCTTTTAGCTTTCTTCAATAAGTATGTGGCAGCCACAATTAAAATCTAATGGGAGGTTTATTAAAACATATGAAATGACAGCAACCAGTTTTTAAGTAAAATATGATTCCAGACCTGCCAATCCTGACGAGTCCATCTCAGTAAGGCAGTTGATTTTTTTCTCTAAGATTGACCAGTTTTCAGTAAGGTGTAACAAAAATATCAATAACTGCTATTGTAAAGCTGGAAAATGTAATTAAAAGCTCGACACATCGATGATAAACATTATGTTCAATTGAAAAGTTTGTAAAGTACGCATAGACTTTATTTACCACTAGTACAGTTGCACATACTCTAGTTCCAAACCCTATGCAGCTCAACAGCTTGTTGCTCTCAACTTGACATAATTCTTGGAAATTCTTTTCCATTTCAAATGATGATGGCAATTGTATCTCCCGCCATGAGACATACTCAAATTTGCACATAATGTCCAATAAAGGTAATTGTGTCCTTTCCAGCTTTGATTCACAAGAATCTGAATACTCCTTTTTATTCTTCTGTGTTGATTATGAACACTTTTCTAGAAGCTTATTTTCCCTTTTGTCTTAAACATGCATCGCTTTCTGGAAGCCAATTAAAAAAATTCTATAATCAACAGCTTGATCATGCAGACACTTCGCATGAAAAATAAATGCAGTTTAAAGCATCTGGGGTACTGCTGTAAAGTTAGTCTGGTTCCCTGACTAATTTCACTAATTCTAAGATGAAACCTGGATCCAAATAAAACACTGATGAACCAATTATCCGGATTTTTTGGCAACAATGTTTATTCCGTAGTTTTTGCTAGTATGCCGTAAGTCGGTATTTTAAACGTAATTTTTGTAAGACTTACGGCAAAATCGTAAGAGTTGGCAGGTCTGTGATTCTTCAAAAATACTTAAATGATTGTAGTTCATTACAAACACCCCACTACCTCACAAATCCAGCTGTCAAAATTCAACAAAGACATGCATAACCTCACAAATCCAGCCATCCCAAGGTAACAAAGACATGCATAACCTCACAAATCCAGCCATCCCAAGGTAACAAAGACATGCATAACCTCACAAATCCAGCCATCCCAAGGTAACAAAGACATGCATAACCTCACAAATCCAGCCATTACAAACTAACAAAAACACACCACATGTAGTTTGTTTTAGCCAAAATAGTACTAAAAGGTTTTGAGCTTGATGGAGCAGAAGACTAGAGTGGTCTATTCATGGACAGAGGGACCGATGCCAAATAATGTAAATCGAAGTAGTAACTAGAGCAGATATGCATGCTCTGTAAGTAATTCTTAGAAGGGTATGCCCTTTTATGAAAGGATAGGTATTATCTAAGAAATATATTCTACTTCAAACATAGGTATCTTTTTCAGATATGTTCCTGTACATAAAACTTCATGCAGCTAACAGACTCATAAGAAATGCCAACTATGGTTAGCAATGGTCTTGTGCATGCATGCAGTTGGAAGAAAATTTGTTTTGCTCCAACAAATCCAGCAAAGTTGAGTAACCTGCATCATTACATAGCTCCTGAACAACCTCATAAAGCTTTTAAAAGCTGGAGGCATTCTTGCTCTAAGCAACTCTTTCCATCACTTGTTAGGAGAAATGTTTTGTACTTGGGTTTTTTGGTAAATGAACCTAGGGTACAAGATAAACATTTCTGGATTTGGCTGGAAAATTTGCATTTGTTGCTGTTTCAGAAAATACATGATTTTCTCGGGAATATCCACAGCTAGGTCTTACGAGGTCTCAGATCCACAATTTTTCCCACTTGCAATCAGGATTAGTCTGTACTCCAATTCCAGCATGGCTTTTTGGAATCTGAGGGTTTGCCAAAAGGCATGTGCAAGTTTAATTTTTTCCAATGCTGGTGATTACATCTGTTTTGATTAAAAAAAGGCTTCATGGTTTTTCAAGTTTTGGTATCCTCATCGATATTCTCATAGCATATAAACCTTATTTTGTCCAATACTGAATAGCTAATATCCCAAGATGCTTTGCGTCAAACTCTGTTCAGTCATTATTTTTGTAATAAAATTATGTAAATGCTTTCGTACTGGCACAATGGCAGCTAACTAGTGGGCATGAGGAGAGTTAACTTCTAAGAGTTGGTCCACCTTATATATATATATATATATATATATATATATATATATATATATATATATATATATATATATATATATATATATATATTAAAAGAGAGAGAGACAAGGGGGGAGTAAGACGCTTCTTTATCTATCAGGAAGGGCTGGATCTTTAGAGGTATCAGAGAATAATCATAATGTTAATGTGATTAGGTGTTGTATTTGATGGGAAACCTCATACTGATAGGACTCTCCATTCAGGATGAGTAGCAATAACAAGTTGATATGACTCTCCATTTAGGATGAGTAGCAATAACAAGTTGATATGACTCTCCATTCAATATGAGTAGCAATAACAAGTTGATAGGACTCTCCATTCAGGATGAGTAGCAATAACAAGATTTTTAAGATGGCTGCCATGGCAGTCATATTGGAAATCAGACTGTCACCAATTTCATTTAGGCCCATCTAGACATCACAGAAAGTCTTTCAGTGACACCCCCATGTTGATATAATATCTATTCAGAAGGATCAGTAACAACAAGGCTTTTAAGATAACTACTGTGGTGGTCATATTAGAAGTCTGGGCAGCACCTTTTTCATTCAGGGCCAACTAGACCATGGGGTGAATGTGAGGGTAAAGTTTCATGGCATTTCTTAAAGTAATTTGAGATGAACAGTAATAAAAAACAGAAGAGGCACAATGGACAATGGACAACAAGCCATACCATAAGTTCTTATCATCTATGACTAGTAGAGTTAACAAATGGTTTTGAACATAAAGGGTCAAACTTTGTTCCAGACACTGCATTCTTTTAAAAACTCTAATATTTTTCTTGCTTTACATCATTAAAAAGCATATTAATCAAGTACACATAAAAATATTCTGTCGGACTGGGTGGAAGTCAATAAACTATACAAGAATATGTTCCACTGTCAATGGACACAGGCATGATATGCACTCCGGTTGAGGTTCACTTTTCTAGAGATATGCATAGGTCAGATATGCATTTCCACTATGGCAATGCTACAATACCAATACACCTCTGTGATTTGTGTAGGTCAGATATGCATTTCCACTATGGCAATGCTACAATACCAACACACCTATGTGATTTGTATAGGTCAGATATGCATTTCCACTATGGCAATGCTACAATACCAACACACCTATGTGATTTGTATAGGTCAGATATGCATTTCCACTATGGCAACGCTACAATACCAACACACCTATGTGATTTGTATAGATCAGATATGCATTTCCACAATGGTGATGCTACAATACCAACACACCTCTATGATTTGTATAGGTCAGATATGCATTTCCACAATGGCAATGCTACAATACCAACATATCTATGTGATTTGTATAGGTCAGATATGCATTTCCACTATAGCAATGCTACAATACCAACACACCTATGTGATTTGTATAGGTCAGATATGCATTTCCACTATGGCTGTTATTGTTGTTGTTGTTGTAGGGTTTAACGCCATTTTTCAGCACATGATAGGCTATACATGGCGGCCAGTATTAATGGTGGAGGAAGAACCCGGAAAAACCCGGAAAGAACCACAGACCCACGAGAAGCTACCGGCAAGCTTTCTCACATATCCACATTAGCCGAATCCGAGACTCGAACTCACACAGACAGAGGTGAGATGGCAGTGATCCGTAACGGAGAGCGCTTTAGACCACTCGGGGCCCCTCCACTATGGCAATGCTACAATACCAACATACCTATGTGATTTGTATAGGTCAGATATGCATTTCCACTATGGCAATGCTACAATACCAACACACCTCTGTGATTTGTATAGGTCAGATATGCATTTCCACTATGGCAATGCTACAATACCAACACACCTCTATGATTTGTATAGGTCAGATATGCATTTCCACTATGGCAATGGTATAATACCAACACACCTCTGTGATTTGCATAGGTCAGATATGCATTTCCACCATGGCAATGGTATAATACCAACACACCTCTGTGATTTGCATAGGTCAGATATGCATTTCCACCATGGCAATGGTATAATACCAACACACCTCTGATTTGATATATCAGATACATAGTTCCATTATGTCAATGGTACAATACCAACACACCTCTGTGATTTGTTCAATGAACCCAGTGGTTTTGACCCTTTATGGCAATAGATATTTTGACTCAAATTACTGGAATGCTAGTGTGAATACATTGTATATAACTAGTATTCAAGATATAATTAACCAAGACAAAGCATACAAAAATACATACACACTAATACCCTACATGTGAAGTGGGGAAGATGTTCATGAATCTTCTCATTAAAGGTCAAAACATAAGGACACTTTGGTCAAGTTACAAGTGGAAGCAATGCTGATAACAACTACAGAAGTGTTTCAAAATAGTGCTTGTACCTGGAGCAAACACTAAAACTTACCAGTAAATTAACAACTTTGAGTAACTCTTCAATAATGACAGCAATACCCTGGTATCCTATAAGGCGGCAGATTGCACGGAAGTGTGGCGTACCCACAAAACCCTGATACAGACTACAAATGGCACTGTATGATGTGTTCAAGGCCTGCAAATATCAAAACAGAAAAACTTAGCATCTACAGATGTACATATAAATAGATGTAACAAAGAGATCATTTTGATTTGATTCTCAAGGTGGCACTTCAGGGATGAAACTGAACTTGTTACAATGAAAGAGACTATTTTATTTTGGTTTTACTGGGGTTTAATTTACCACTGTTAATGGGTAGTAGGCCATACTGCACTCTTTTGTCTCATTTAACATTTAACGTTTATAATTAATTTGATGATTGATAATTCTGCTTGTGGGAATGGAGGAAAGAAAAATTCAACTTTTTGGGCATTTTCTACTTTTTATTTCTTATATCATGATGTGCAATAGTGGTCAAATGGTGTGTAACAATATGATTCATGGCATACAGCTTACGTATTATACATTATCAATACATATATCAACTGGGTGGTCTTTTTATCTGTTGAAGGTCTGTCATTGGAAGGGTAATAACATATTATATGTTGACATATTGGTTGCATTTCCAGTGTGCAGATTATGGACGGACATCATCCATTCATATCCCCTTCTCTTCCAAGAGAATAAAAAAAAATAATTCCAAATAAAGCCTCTGTTAGCAGATCTGCCAACCCTGATGAAATCATCTCACTAAGGTAGTTGATTTTTCCCCGTCAGTTTGACCAGTTTTCAGTAACAAAATATCATAAACTGCAATTGTAAAACTGGTAAATGTCTTTAAAAGTTCGGTATTCGAAATATCCATCAATGGCAAACATTATATTCTACTGAAAAGTTTGTAAAGTACACATACACTGTATTAACCACTAGTACAGTTTTACAAACCTCAGTTCCAAACCTTATGCAGCTCAATGGCTTGTTGTTATTTCTCAACTTGACATAAATCTTGGATTTTTTTCCATTTTACATGATGACAATCATATCTCCCACCACAAGACACACTCAAACTGACATGTGATGTCCGATAAACGTAACTGTGTTCATTCCAGCTTTTACTCACAAAAATTTGAATACGCCTTTTATTCTGCTGTGCTGATTAGTAATACTTTTTAAGATGTTTCTGTTTCATCTTCAACATGCACTGCATACTAGACAAAATTTTAAAAAATTCTATAATTAACCATTTGATCATGCAGATGCTTCACAGGAAAAAATATGTGCAGTTTAAAGTGTCTGAGGTACTACTGTAAAGTTAGTCTGGTTCCCTGACTAATTCCACTAATTATAATATATGAGACCTGGATCCAAATCAAACAAGGATGAACCAATTATTCAGATAAGTCCATGTTGAGTGTCTGACAGAGGTTCGTTGGATTTAAGATACCAGAGAAATCTTGTCACTATGTCCATGCTGAGAGTCTGATAGAACTTTATTGAATTCAAGCTACCTGAGGAATCTTGTCACCAAGTCAATGTCGAGTGCCTGATAGAGGTTTGATGGATTCAAGATACCTGAGAAATCTTATTACTAAGTCCATACTGAGTGACTGATAAAGGTTTGTTAGATTCAAGCTACCTAAGGAATCTTGTCATTTATCATTCATCATTCATCAATTGTTCTGCAAATACAGCCTGTCACTGCTATGGAATGACAGTTGGAAAGGTTGGTATGATCCTTTCCAAGTTTGAGTACTGACAACACTATTGTTTTGCACATGGTTAGCAGGAAGTAACCATTTGTCACATTTCATTGAAAATGTTTTAAGCATACTGAAAATGTATTAGTGTCTAATGGCACCTTAGCAAACAAAATGGCAACATGGTGTCAATTTAAAGTACAGTTCTACAAATGTAATAATGATCACTTGCACAAAAACTTTAGGAAGATAACCCATTGCAAATAAATGTAAAGATGAAGTACAACAGTATACAATATAAAAGGTAAAGATGTTAAAATTCTAATGAATATATCTCAAGAAATAGACTGTAAAGGTAAAAGAAGGAGTACATTCCTAAAGATGCTTTGTCAAATTTTTAATATAAACGGTCATTAAGAAAGTCCAAACTTTTCTCTGGTGGTCCATGATACTAAAGATTTTGCCTTGAATTCACATCAGTAATAGTGTACTGAGAGCTGTAAGTGTGAGCAGTTATGTACTGAGAGCTGTAGTGGGTGTGTAATGAGCTGTGAGTAGCTGTGTATTGAGAGCTCTATGAGTAATTTTTTTACTGACAGCTATATGAGCAGTTCTGTACTGAGAACTGTATGAGCAGATGTGTACTGAGAGCTGTATTAGTTGTATACTGAGAGCTGATTGAGTAGCTGTGTAATGAAAGCTGTGTGTATAGATGTATTATCAGAGCTGTACGAGTTGTTGTGTACTCAGAGATGTATTAGTCGTGTACTGAGCTGTAGTTTTGTGTATTATGAGCTGTACATCAGTAGTTGTGTATAGAGAGCTGTATGAGTAGTTATGCACTAAGATCTGTGTGTACAGTTGTGTACTAAGAGCTATAAGTATCATTATTCATGTACTGAGAGCTGTATGAGATGCATAGTTGTGTAATGAGATCTTAAGTGTGTGAGTAGTTGTGTACTAAGAGCTGTTAGTGTGCCAGTAGTTCTGTACAGAGCTGTACTAGTAGTTTTGTACTGAAATATATGTGAGAAGTTGTGTAATGAGAGTTTAAGCATGTAAGTAGTTGTGAGAGCTGTACAAGCAGTAGTGTACTGAGAGTGGTATGAATAGTTGTGTACTGAGAGTTGCATGACAGTAGTTGTGTACTGAAAGCTCTGTGTAAATAGTTGTGCAATAAGAGCTGTAAGAGAGAAGTTGTGTAATGAGAGCTTAAGCATGAGTAGTTGTGTACTCAGAGTGGTATGAATAGTTTGTACTGAGAGCTGCATGACAGTAGTTGTGTACTGAAAGCTCTGTGTAAAAAGTTGTGCAATGAGAGGTGTAAGAGAGAAGTTGTGTAATGAGAGCTTAAGCATGAGTAGTTGTGTACTGCGAGTTGTAGGACAGTAGTTGCGTAGTGAGAACAGCATGAGCAGTTATGTACTGACAGCTCTATGCGAGTACCTGTGTAATGAGAGTTGTGAGAAGTTATGTAATGAGAGCATGTGAGTAGTTGTGTACTGAGAGCTGTATGAGTTGTCATGTACTGAAAGCTGAGTAGTTATGGACTGAGAACTGTATGTGTAGCTGTGTTCTGAGATCTGTGTCAGTAGCTGTGCACTAAGCAGTTTGAGCAGTACTATACTGAAAGCTGTGAGAGTAGTTGTGCACTGAAGCCATATTAGTTGTGACTGAGAACTGTCAGTAGTTGTGTACTGAGCAGTGTGAGCAGTTATGTGCTAATAGTTGTGTGAGTAGTTGTGTACTAAGATTTTTAAGTGTCAGTAGTTGTGTATCAAAAACTGTCAGTAGTTGTGTACTATGAGTTATAAGTGTCAGTAGTCTCTGATGAATGGATTCAAAGTGCAGTAGGGTACAATTATCTACATTCACAAGTTTTATTTCTTGTCTCTATTTATTACACAGTCAATTTTATGTAAAGATCTTTATTTTAGTCTATATTGCCTTTGCATGTTCTTTGGTAACTAGAGTTGTATGCTCTTTTCTCACTGGATGGACCATGCTGAATGCCCTGTAAGTAATGGATGACTGACATGCTGCCTATTATGTAAACAGATAATTCTATTTTGTAATGGGCCCATGGTAAATGTACTCAGGCAAAAAATCCATTATTATGATGCTTGCTGACATGTAAAGACTTTTCTGTTCTTAGTAACAGCAGTCATATTTGTTGGCAGATCAGCATAATTACTACAAACTTGACAAGCATTTATGGTTTTCATTATACTATGCACACAGCTTATCTATGTTAGCAACAGTTGTTATTTTGATGGCAGTTCTGTAAAATTTGTACGATTCTGAAAAGGACTCAGGATGCTCTCAGACTTGGTTTAATTCTGCTCAGTAGTTTTTAAAGTTTTCGTAACATCTGTCATTTTTTATGGCAGTTTTTCATAACATTTTAAAAAGTCTTCAAGCCAGAATACTTTCTGTCAAATCTAATTTCTGTTCAGCATATTTTGAGAAAGAATTTTAATTTCTTTATAGTAACAGCAGTTAAATTTAAAAGTGAAAAGGTATCATCTGCACATGTTTGAAAGGTCTCGAGAAAGAATGCCTTCTTTTAAATTTGGTCAAATTCAATTAGTGGTTTTTGACAATTAGTCATGTACATGTTTTGCTATACTTAAAATAGGTGGCCAAATTTGATGCTGGATCTTCATCTTAAGATAATATTTGGAAGATCTTTTATTTCTGTTTTATTTTTGTTGAATTCTATTAAGCACTTTTTGTGAAGTCATTTAAAGGTTTATCTGATTTTAGTAACTGTGGCCAAATTGAATGGCACAGAAGCAGCTTGTGTGTGAACCTGAAAGGCCTCCATGACAGGATTCTTACTGTCAAACTGGGTCAGATTCAGTTAAGTGGTTTAATTAAAGTCAATTAAAGGCTTTCAATTTTTAGTAATGAGCTTTATCTGATGGTAGGTTGGCATCACTCAAAGTCCTTGGTGGCTAAATGCTCTCTGATGGTAGGTTGGCATCACTCAAAGCCCTTAGTGGCCAAATGCTCTCTGATAGTAGGTCGGCATCACTCAAAGCCCTTAGTGGCCAAATGCTCTCTGACGGTAGGTCGGCATCACTCAAAGCCCTTAGTGGCCAAATGCTCTCTGATGGTAGGTTGGCATCACTCAAGCCCTTAGTGGCCAAATGCTCTCTGATGGTAGGTCGGCATCACTCAAAGCCCTTAGTGGCTAAATGCTCTCTGATGGTAGGTTGGCATCACTCAAAGCCCCTGGTGGCTAAATGCTCTCTGATGGTAGGTCGGCATCACTCAAAGCCCTTAGTGGCCAAATGCTCTCTAACGGTAGGTCGGCATCACTCAAAGCCCTTAGTGGCCAAATGCTCTCTGATGGTAGGCTGGCATCACTCAAGCCCTTAGTGGCCAAATGCTCTCTGATGGTAGGTCGGCATCACTCAAAGCCCTTAGTGGCTAAATGCTCTCTGATGGTAGGTTGGCATCACTCAAAGCCCTTAGTGGCTAAATGCCCTCTGACAGTAGGCTGGCATCACTCAAAGCCCTTAGTGGCCAAATGCTCTCTGATGGTAGGTCGGCATCACTCAAAGCCCTTAGTGGCCAAATGCTCTCTGATGGTAGGTTGGCATCACTCAAAGCCCTAAGTGGCCAAATGCTCTCTAATGGTAGGTTGGCATCACTCAAAGCCCTTAGTGGCCAAATGCTCTCTGATGGTAGGTTGGCATCACTCAAAGCCCTTAGTGGCCAAATGCTCTCTGCCAAGTTTGGCTGAAGCTGATTATGTGGGTTTTGCAAAGAGGTTAAAAATAGTAATTGTTCAGAGATGATGAACCACTGATGATGCATGAAGGACAAAAGGCCATAACATAAGCTCACAGCGCTTTAAAGCCTAACCCCTATGTCACAAAACTTAATTGGACTCCAAATCTGACAAAAACTATTTTGTCCAACCAAAATGCTGCATTTGCAATTTTAAGTAACATGACCCAGTCTGGAGTAAGAGTTTTTTTACTTGAAATATTGAGGAACTGGGTGAGCTAAAAGTGAATAATATCTTCTTGTGGTGATTATTCAGCTTCAATTTAAGTAAGAATTATCACTATTATTTATCTCTGCTCTTATTGTGCCTTTTCCTTCTTGCTATCTATCTCTGCTCTTATTCTGCCTTTTCCTTCTTGCTATCTTTATTATTATCTCTGCTCTTATTCTGCCTTTTCCTTCTTGCTATCTTTATTATTATCTCTGCTCTTATTCTGCCTTTTCCTTCTTGCTATCTTTATTATTATCTCTGCTCTTATTCTGCCTTTTCCTTCTTGCTATCTGTATTATTTATCTCTGCTCTTATTCTGCCTTTTCCTTCTTGCTATCACTATTATTTATCTTTGGTCCTATTCTGCCTTTTCCTTCTTGCTATCATTATTATTTATCTCTGCTCTTATTGTGCCTTTTCCTTCTTGCTATCACTGTTATTTATCTTTGGTCCTATTCTGCCTTTTCCTTCTTGCTATCATTATTATTTATCTCTGCTCTTATTCTGCCTTTTCCTTCTTGCTATCTTTATTATTATCTCTGCTCTTATTCTGCCTTTTCCTTCTTGCTATCTTTATTATTATCTCTGCTCTTATTCTGCCTTTTCCTTCTTGCTATCTATCTCTGCTCTTATTCTGCCTTTTCCTTCTTGCTATCTTTATTATTATCTCTGCTCTTATTCTGCCTTTTCCTTCTTGCTATCACTATTATTTATCTCTGCTCTTATTCTGCCTTTTCCTTCTTGCTATCTATCTCTGCTCTTATTCTGCCTCTTCCTTCTTGCTATCTTTATTATTATCTCTGCTCTTATTCTGCCTTTTCCTTCTTGCTATCTATCTCTGCTCTTATTCTGCCTTTTCCTTCTTGCTATCTTTATTATTCTCTGCTCTTATTCTGCCTTTTCCTTCTTACTATCTCTGCTCTTATTCTGCCTTTTCCTTCTTACTATCTATCTCTGCTCTTATTCTGCCTTTTCCTTCTTGCTATCTTTATTATTATCTCTGCTCTTATTCTGCCTTTTCCTTCTTACTATCTCTGCTCTTATTCTGCCTTTTCCTTCTTGCTATCTATCTTGCTCTTATTCTGCCTTTTCCTTCTTGCTATCTTTATTATTATCTCTGCTCTTATTCTGCCTTTTCCTTCTTACTATCTTCATTATTATCTCTGCTCTTATTCTGCCTTTTCCTTCTTACTATCTATCTCTGCTCTTATTCTGCCTTTTCCTTCATGCTATCTCTGCTCTTATTCTGCCTTTTCCTTCTTACTATCTATCTTGCTCTTATTCTGCCTTTTCCTTCTTGCCATCTATCTCTGCTCTTATTCTGCCTCTTCCTTCTTGCTATCTTTATTATTATCTCTGCTCTTATTCTGCCTTTTCCTTCTTACTATCTATCTCTGCTCTTATTCTGCCTTTTCCTTCTTGCTATCTATCTTGCTCTTATTCTGCCTTTTCCTTCTTGCTATCTTTATTATTATCTCTGCTCTTATTCTGCCTTTTCCTTCTTGCTATCTCTGCTCTTATTCTGCCTTTTCCTTCTTGCTATCTTTTCTTTCAGTAATCAAAAAACTTTATACAACATGTGTTATAAAATCTAGTTCTTAAGCAGATATTTGGAAACTTTATTAATGGTTGTATTTCCTTACACTGCACCATCAATAAGAGCCAACTAAAATAAGTCCATAAAGACTTCACTGATGTCATGAACAAGGAAAGACTTCGATTATGTCAAGAACAAGGAAAGACTTCACTTATGTCAAGAACAAGAATTCTGCAGCACAGTGATGCCTGTTCAACTGAGGCACATTTCAGATATCCAGCAAAGTCACTGGATTTCAGAACATTGGTCACTGTGACCTCCTTCTGACTGTCATGAGCAGTCACTACCATGATGATCAGTTTGTGGTTGTGTAGGTTTAATGCCATTTTTCAACACAACAATATATGGTGGTCCATACATTTGGTGGAAGAAGAACACGGAAAAGCCCTAGGAAAAATCACAAACCCATGAGAAGCTACTAGCAAACTTTCTCACATACCCCTGTTGGCGTTGACAAAACTCAAACCCATGCAGACAGAAGTGAGATGTCAGTGACCTGTAAAGGTGAATGCCTTAGACAACTCAGCTACTCAAGTTTCATGACTGTAAATGCAAAAGTGTCAGAGAAACTGAATCCAGCTAAATCCAAAATCTGAGTGTTGTTGCCTGCACAACCAATAATGGCAACTCCATGGCAACCACTAATGGCAACTCCATTTAAAAAGTGACAAATACATCTTGCTTTATCTAGAGCTTACAGCAGAATGACAAACCTTAGTTCCCCATATGTACTGAGGGGATGGATTTGGTTGTTTTTCCCTGAAACCTGCAGGAGCAAATGGAAGCTTGGTTCTCACAAACCTGAAAAGGAAGTTCCAAACCAATATATACCACACAGGACTATTTAAAAAAAAGATGTTTAATAATTAAATACATCTACTAGATAAAACAGTCATTTGGCGTATACTACTATAATTGTTACATCAATATTAGGCATAACCGACAGTAGCATGAGAAGGAATAAAAATCTGTAAGCATGACAACCTTTAATGGAAATGATCTAATTTTCTAATTTTATCAAAAAACAAGAGTCCCTTGAAGTGACTGATGCTGTACTAGACAAAATGAATCTCCAGGATTTCAAGATAAAGCCATTTCTTACTATTAACTGCTGAGTGTTGAAAATATCCTGTATATTCTGCAGCAAAAACAAGTTCACTGCTGTGTTGAACATACTGAATTTGAGATTGGCACCATTTTCATTTAGGACAAAGCAAACATCACTAGCAGTCTTTTGCTGAAAATCTCATGTCATAATGAACACCCATTCAGGAGGAGAAGTGACAAGACAGTTATCATGGCAGCCATATTGCATTACAACCCATTCTCATTTAGGACCAACTAGGTATCATAAGGTAAAACTTCTATGTTGATACTGCCATCGATTTGAGAGGATTAGAGACAATATTTTCAAGACAGCCACCTTGGTGGCCATATTCAGGGTTAATAATTTTTATTTGGGACCAACAAGACACCATAAGAACTCTTCTGAACAAAACCACATAAAATCTATTTTCCATTTAACTGGAGCAGTGAAAACAAGATTTTCAAGAACAGCACCATTTTAACTTATGATCAACATAAACATTATAAAAAGTTTTTTGGGTGAAAATCCTATGATGACATGACCATCCATTCAAAAGAAGTAGTGATAACAAATTTTCAAGCTTGCTGATGCAGCAACCATGTCAGAGACCAGATCAGTACCATTTTCATTGATGATTAACTTGACATTATAAGAGGTCTTTAGTAAAATGTCATGTCAATATGACTTTCCATTTGGTAGCAATAACAACATTTCTGAGATGGACACTGTGGTGGCCACATTGGACCTCAGATCAGAACTATTTTCACTAAGGACCAACTAGACATTATAAGACGTCTTCATCGTGTTGTCACTATACTGGTGGTCAGATTGGCACCATTTTCATTTAAGACCAACTGCACATCATACAAAATCTGGTGAAAATCCCATATCAATATGACTTTCTGTTCAGAAAGAGTTGCAATAAAATATAAAAAATTTCAAGATGGTTACAGTAGTGGCCATATTCAATGTCAGATCAGAACAATTTTTTAGGATGAATAATGCATCATAGGAAGTCTGTCAGTGAAAACCCCATGTTAATATGTGTGTGATGTGAGTTTTTGACAGTCATATCGCTACGATGTCTGCAGTGTGGCAATGTAGCATCGTGTCCCACCAATTCACATTATCCTGACACCAGGCCGACCAGTCCTAAAAGTAAACTCTTAACAATGAGTGCCAAGCAAAGCAGCTGCTTGTACCATTTTTTATAAGTCTTTGGTACGACTGAGCCAGGGTTTTGAACCCCATGATCTCCTGTATCTGAGGTAAACACTCTAAACACTTAGGCCGCAAGAGTGGTCAGGAGTTGTGAAAAGATGATTTTCAAGATGGCTGCTATAGTGGCCATATTGGATATTCAAGTAGTACAATTTTCATTTAGGACCAAATAGGTCATGGGATGAATGTGTGTAAAATTTCATGGCAAGCCTCCAAGCAGTTTAGGCTAAGTAGTGATACAAACTTTTGCAAATAGGCAGACCACACGATAAATGAAAAACCATCCTATAAGCTCTTATGGTCAATAATCAATAGAGCTACAAATAGTATGATTACAGACAGCAAAAGAAATATTTTGTGATATCTCTGCTAGGAACTTAATGCATTAACTGTACTGAATGTTCCAGAAAACAGAATCCAGCGTTTTTCCTATGGAATCAAACTCATAACAATTCCCAAATGTATATAAGAAATATCTCCTTTTTGTATGTATCTTCGGCATCATATGAATCTTTTGAGTGATTACTGTGTGCTTTAGTGAAAGCTTGTCAAGACTATAAGCAAAAGTATCAGATAAAAGTAGTTAAAAACAAAAAAGCCTATTATTGGGGGCATACAAAATAGGTTACTATATCATAATTTTAATGTATTACCTCTACTGATGACTGCACACATATATATTTCTGTTGCTCAGTGGAGCTCGGTGCCAAACATAAAACTGACATTTGTACCACTGACATCAACAACCACAGCATCAATAAAAGAATCACTTTCTGAGACATGAATCCTATCTTTCACTCATGCTGTGCTTTTTGAGACATGAAACCTGTTTCACCCATGCTTTGCACTTTGAGAGATGAAACCCATGTTTCACCCATGCAGAGTATTTTGAGACATGAAACATTCATTTTGAGACATGAAACATGCATTTTGAGACATGAAACATGCATTTTGATACATGAAACATGTATTTTTAGACATGAAATATTCATTTTTAGACATGAAACATGCATTGAGACATGAAACATGCATTTTGAAACATGAAATATTCATTTTGAGATGAAACATACATTTTGATAAGAAACATGCATTTTGAGACATGAAATATTCATTTTTAGACATGAAACATGCACTGACATGAAACATGCATTTTGAGACATGAAATATTCATTTAGAGACAAATCATGCATTTTGATATGAAACATGCATTTTGAGACATGAAACATTCATTTTGATACATAAAACCGATGTTTCACTCTTGCAGTGCAGTGCAGTCAATACAACAGACATATATGCATATTAACCTGTTGGTGGCAGCATTGTAACAATAGTTTGGAAGGAAGTCATAGTTTAGCTCCCAGAATACATGCAATGTTATCCGTCCATATGGAGCTGACACATTATGATTTGCCTCTTTCAGCATTGCATCAAAGTCATTCAGTGTGAGGAATTTCAACAGCATTTTGTGAGTCAGCCTGTTACATTCTATCAAGGCTTCCAGTTCCTAAAAGAAAGTTACAAATCTTTTACACATTTTTGAACATCTGGTCTCTATCCAATGACTAACATGTAAAATAATCGAATGCATTATTATAGTTTTACTAGGTCCCTTACTCTGTAAATTATCAATATGAAAAACGTAAATAATCTCTTTTTACCACAGTTTCTTAAAAGAATAAGTCATCAATCACAATAAACCATTACTGAGTATAAAATTTATTTTTGTTTAAGCAAATGAGTAGCCTATAGAAATGATGCAACAGTATCTGACTTCCTGATGTCACACAATTAACAAAGGAATACAAATAGTCTTCTCACTCCCTATAATTAATGTTCATATGCTGATTAGAACACTGTATATGTTGATTATAACATTGTATATGTAGATTATCACATTTATATGTATATTATAACACTGTATATGTAGATTATCACATTTATATGTATATTATAACATTGTAGATTGTAAAATTTTATAAGTAGATTAGTTTATAACAATGTATATGAGCTTCTTAACTGCATTTTCACATCTGTATAATGAAAATAGTTGGAGAACTTTATTCAGATCCTTTTACCATGTATACAATTTTACCACCTTTGGGAATAAAATGATCAAATATGTAGTCCAAACCAACCAATCAAAAGGAGAGAATTAACTTTCCCCTGATGACAAGGTGGGAAGGTGAGGTGGATGGGGGAGGAAGTAGCTTGCCATGTTAATTTGCCCATTATTTAGCAATCTGACTACTGAAATGTTCAACACTTACCACAACCCCAGTGAGTTCTTCTGCTTCAAATCTAGCAATAGCTACATCAAGAGACTTCTGAAGAGCTGCATTAACTCTCTGACCAATCAGTCGATTCAGATCTATTGAACGTCCAAGAATCTGAAAAAGGAAGATAACTCTTTTTTCCATTTGCAACGATTGTATCTGTATGGTGAGTTTGAAAGATATCAATATAGGGATAATAATTCTAACCAACAAGTACATACAGTCCTATTGACTCACATCTACCTCAACAAGTACATGAAGTTCTATTTACTCACATCTACCTCAACAAGTACATGTATTCTACTGACTCACATCTACCTCAACAAGTACATGAAGTTCTATTTACTCACATCTACAACAAATACCATGTAGTTCTACTGACTCACATCTTCTTCAACAAGTACATGTAGTTCTATTTACTCACATCTACAACAAATACATGTAGTTCTATTGACTCACATCTTCATCAACAAGTACATGTAGTTCTATTTACTCACATCTACAACAAGTACATAAAGTCCTATTGACTCACATCTACCTCAACAAGTACAGGTTCTATTTACTTACATCTACAACAAATACATGTAGTTCTATTGACTCACATCTACCTCAACAAGTACAAGAAGTTCTATTTACTCACATACACAAGTACATGTAGTTCTATTGACTCACATCTACCTCAACAAGTTGGCCGAGTGGTCTAAAGCGCTCACCGTTACGGATCACTGCCATCTCACCTCTGTCTGCATGGGTTTGAGTCTCGGATTCAGCCAATGTGGGTATGTGAGAAAGCTTGCCAGTAGCTTCTCATGGGTCGGTGGTTCTTTCCGGGATTTTCCCGGGTTCTTCCTCCACCATTAATACTGGGCGCCATGTATAGCCTATCGTGTGCTGAAAAAGGGCGTTAAACCCTACAACAACAACAACAACCTCAACAAGTACATGTAGTTCTAATGACTCACATCTACCTCAACAAGTACATGAAGTTCTATTTACTCACATCTACAACAAATACCATGTAGTTCTATTGACTCACATCTTCAACAAGTACATGTAGTTCTATTTACTCACATCTACAACAAGTACATAACGTCCTATTGACTCACATCTACCTCAACAAGTACAAGTTCTATTTACTCACATCTACAACAAATACATGTAGTTCTATTGACTCACATCTACCTCAACAAGTACAAGAAGTTCTATTTACTCACATACACAAGTACATGTAGTTCTATTGACTCACATCTACCTCAACAAGTACATGTAGTTCTAATGACTCACATCTACCTCAACAAGTACATGAAGTTCTATTTACTCACATCTACATCAAGTACATGTAGTTCTAATGACTCACATCTACATCAACAAATGTATATAGTTCTATTAACTCACATCTAAATCAACTAGTACATCTAGTTCTATTGACAAATCTACATAACAAGTAAATGTAGTTCTAATGACTCACATCTACATCAAGTACATGTATTTCTATTGACTCACATCTACATCAAGTACATGTATTTCTACTGACTCACATATACATCAAGTACATGTGTTTCTATTGACTCACATCTACATCAAGTACATGTATTTCTATTGACTCACATCTACATCCACAAGTACATTTAGTTCAATGAATCACATCTACATCAACAAGTACATGTAGTTCAATGAGTCACATCCACCTCAAAATGTACATGTAGCTCAATGAGTCACATCTACCTCAACAAGTACATGTAGTTCTATTGACTCACATCTATCTCAACAAGTACAGGTAGTTCTACTGATACATATCTACAGAATCAAGAACGGTCCAAGAAAACTGCTGTATTTAATGTGAAATATGAACCGTAATGGTTCAAGAATACAGCTGTAGTTTTTCTGCTTAAGCAGGCATGACATAAAACTTAAACATACCCAAGTATAAACTCCAGGCTTTTAGAAATAATCCATTTCAGTTATATGTAGTATCAGATGTAGAAGATACCCGACCTTCAAAAACTTCAATCTAGAATCTTAATGCTGCTATTGTTACCAGGTCAAACAGGAAGCACTATTTAATGCTGCTCTTGCTATCAGGTGAGACAGGAAGTACTATCTTAAAAGGATATATACTTCAGGTACATAATAATAATATTCTCAAGTTCAATTTGTATACATCATCATATGTAAAATGTGAACAACTTTCAAAACTTCCACACTGATTTTAAACATCAATAATAGTATCATAATTACCAACACAAACATAATGTCTAAATCTCACCATCATCACCATAAGAAACATAATGCCTATATCCCACCATCACTACCATCATGAACATAATGCCTATATCCCACCATCACTACCATCATGAACATAATGCCTATATCCCACCATCACTACCATCATAAACATAATGCCTATATCCCACCATCACTACCATCATAAACATAATGCCTATGTCTCACCATCATCACCATCATAAACATAATGCCTATGTCTCACCATCATCACCATCATAAACATAATGCCTATGTCTCACCATCATCACCATCATAAACATAATGCCTATGTCTCACCATTGTTACCATAAGAAACATAATGCCTATATCCCACCATCACTACCATCATGAACATAATGCCTATATCCCACCATCACTACCATCATAAACATAATGCCTATGTCTCACCATCATCACCATCATAAACATAATGCATATGTCTCACCATCATCACCATCATAAACATAATGCCTATGTCTCACCATTGTTACCATCATAAACATAATGCCTATATCCCACCATCACTACCATCATGAACATAATGCCTATATCCCACCATCATTACCATCATAAACATAATGCATATGTCTCAC